>CM065595.1:13442740-14642740 GCA_033119425.1 Bufotes viridis
CGAGCACTAAACATCATGTCCTTTACCCTTTAAAGCGGTTTTGTCTCATCACGGACAGTGGTGGCATAGCGCTAGGCTATGCCCCCATTTTCTGATGGGTCCTGGGACCCGCACCTATATTTGGAACAGAGCCCCCGCAAAGTGGTGGCTGGAGGACTCCGATCCGGCCACCACCAAGCCCTTTACCCATAGAAATTAATGGGAGCGCACCATGAATGACCCGCCACCGCTCCCATTCACTTCTATGGGCCCTGATGGAAATAGTGCCCGTTTTCGGTGCTCCATAGAAAATGAATGGACGGTGCCTGCACAGTGCGCCCTCCACTACATTCAGGCCTCCGTTCTCGATATAGGTTCTGGGACCGCAGCTATCAGACAACAGGGGCATATCCTCAGTGTTGAATTTTTACTTCAAATTTTGTTCAGCTTTTTTCTTAGTATATTAATAGAGGGGTCATCATTTTATTTCTTTTTTTTTCTTGTTACAGATCTCCATTCACACAGCCATAGACTTAAATAATAAAATTCTAGTCACCACTAGGGGGGGGGCTACCCTGCATACACAATTGTCAGCTTTAGGATGCTTCTAGATTCCCCCTAGTGGTGACTACAGGCAGCTAGAATTGTATTATTCAGTTCTGTGGGTACAGCCACGTAATGGGTCTGCCACAAATCTTCTGGAATTTCACAGCGGCAGGGGTTAAAATCTGCAACATAAACTGACATCCTGCAGATGTAAAATCTCCACCGCAGAAAATATCATCCCGTTGGCTGCTATCGCAACTGCGAATTTCCACAGCAGGCCCGCCACATGTGGCCAAGTCGAAAGGGTCAACGTATCTGGTGGTTTTGTGCCCCTATTTATGCATCTCTTCTCTCCTTCCAGATTCACGATGAGCTGTTAGAAATGAGCGCAAACATGCCTTACCCCATCAGCAGCCTCTCCAACAAACCTCCCCCGCAGAACCCGCCATCTGCCAGCGGCTCATTTGAAACCGGACAGCGGACTAGGCTCATATCCGCAGTGGATGACTTCACGGAATTTGCCTAAAAGCCGACATTCTGGGAGAGGCTGGAGAATGGTACGTCCTGTGGGCCTGACGGACAGAGGGGCAGGGTGGGTCCCTGCTGTGAGGACAGACTACTACAGTGAACACTAAAACCTTCTGCTCCGGGGCCTCATGTAGCAAAGATAAGAATCGGACATTTTAAGAGACTCGAATTTAAATTATTTTCAGTATTGGAAAAATCTTAATTTATTATAAGACTTCACCCCTTGCAATGTGAGCAGTACCAGAGTCCGCCGGCAACGGGTGACAGGAACTGGGTCAGTAAGTTGGGCACATGGGGTGAGCGTTATCGCCTTGAGGGCTTTTTGTTTGTTTTTTCTGCACAATTACAAATTAAATTTAAAAAAAATCAAATGTAAATGTTATTTTTTTTTGATGGGGCAAATAATTACAATACTAAAGCCACACAAATGTATGTGTATATATCTATACATCATATTTTTCAGACTATAAGACGCACTTTTTTGACTCCCAAAAGTGAGGGAAAAGTGGCAGTGCGTCTCAGGCGCACTCAGACTGATGCCATACAGTGCCATCCGTTCACCATAGAGTGCCATTGGAGGAAAAAAAAAAAAAGTATACCTTCTGTGCAGGATACAAGAACGTGGTGTGCTGCGTTTTTGTATCCCTTTTTTTTTTTTCTTCTAACGTATATGTCAAGCGGGGAGCGTAAAACCGCTCCCATTATGCAAGCAGGAGGCACGGGGAGCGATGAGGGAAGCGCTGCGCCGGCTGTACTCGCCACTCCCTGGTCTTTTTCTGGGCCCTGCTGTTCACTCTGTCCTGACTGCGTACACCATCAGGACGTAATGCACGTAGGCGCACCCTATGACCTGATCAAAGTGTAGCGCGGGCTGGAAGAAGACCAGGAAGCGATGAGTGAGTGGCGGCGCCGTCCAGCACAAGCGACAGACGTTTATCCAGCGAGTCTGGAGCGGTGGGCTGAGGCTGGTGGAGCTTGAGAGTCTGATGGAATATATTTTTGGGATTTTCCTCCTAATCCTATAAAATAGATAGATTAGATAGATAGATTAGATGGAGCACACACAGAATACCAGGACGCAGCGTCATCTTGCAGCCATTTTATTTTCTGACTTTGTCCGACAAGTTGCATTGTAGCGCATTACAAACATCAGGCAATAGTGAAGATGCCGCCTGTGAGAACAAGATTTCACCGAGGCGATGGCAATGGAGTTTTACAGACCGCCTACCATGGAGTCAGCCACGATTCAGCCCATCACTGTCCCTCACTCCTATGGGCTGTAATACCAATATGGCTGCCTCCACTGTACCGTAATAGGAGTCACGAAAACCAGGCCTAGAAGAAATCTTGTTCCTCAGACAATAAATAATCTTTTACAATGAACTCTGACCATACAAGTAAAGGCAAAAGCATACAGGCTCCGCTCGGGCTCGCTGCCGGCAGGAGGGGGGGTGGGGTAGGGGTAAGTGCAATGTCTTACATAGAACAGCTCTATGCGGCCACCGGCTCGATGGCGTTTGTCATAAACAGACATTTTATTACCTGCAAATTCAATAACATAAGAAAACCGTAGATGTAAACGTAATAAGTTTCCATTCCTGGTAGGGATGATGGAGAGGCTCCACAATGTAGTACGTAGGGTAGTGCTTTCCAGCTGTGGTGAAACTACAACTCCCAGCAAGCTGCTTATCAGGGCTTACTGAGAGTTGAGGGTTCGCCACAGACTGGAGACCACTGATGTAGGTTTTTCTCCAAGCATTAGAAGATTTGGCACTAAGTGTCAGGAGGTATCTGGGCTCCTACTAATCTCCTGCGTAAGGTGCTACTCACACGACAGTATCCGTTTTGTGGTCTGAAAATCGTGGATCCGCAAAATACGGATGCGGTCTGTAAGCGTCCTGCACTTTTCACGGGCCCCATTGTAACAATGCCTAGAATAGAACATGTTCTGTCGTTTTGGGGGCCATGGAACGGACATACGGATGCGGACAGCGCACACTGAAATGAACAGGTCCGCGTGTGATCCACAAAAAATGCGGATCGGATACAGACCGAAAATATGGTCTTGTGAATGGCCCCTAAATGTTGTTTTTTCCTTGTAGGTTCCCAGCACTGGTCTGCCTGTCATACAGACACTGAACATCTTGCCCAGGATTAGAAAGACATGGCCGCTCTCTTCCGGAAACAGTCCCAGGTGGTGTGCGGTCCTGCAGCTCGGCCCCAATTGCTAAATGGATCTGAGCTTCAATACCAGACACAATCCACGGACGGGTGAGGTGCTGCTTCTGGAAGAAAGCAGCCATGTTTTCCTAATCCTCTTCAAACCCTCTAAATTCCACTTCTCCAGTGAGGACCATTGTACAATACTAACTTTAGCAAATTATTATTTTTTAACCCGTAGAAAAGATGAACAGAACGGTCGTGTGTATGGGTGTCAAGGTGTGATCGGGTGCACAAGCTGTAATACATGGGTGCCTGTGTGTAAGGGGAGGGGGGTCCTCTACGTGTGGCATCTGCTGATACACTAGTGCACCCCGGGGAGGTGTCCGAGCAATACTACAATTTGGCACAAGGGTCGGCACCTCATGGCTGGAGGCTGACACCAGGCTACGGCCACATTCAGGCAGGTGTAACCCAGAAGTCTCCTCTTTCTACAGACTAAAAAAGACTCAAAGGGGTAGTGAAAGAGTAAAGAGTGGCAGGTGGGGCATGCGCACTGCCACGCTATTCATCTCTGAGACTGCCGGAGATAGCAGAGTCCAGCGCTCGGCTCCTAGAGATAAAAGGAGCAGCAGAGTGTCAATTCAGGGGCCCCTGCAGGGTACATTGCCCCCATTCTCATGATCATTGGGGTCCCAATGATTAGATCCCCCCCTCCAATCTAAGGCTACTTTCCGTCATGGATTAGCAAAAAGGCTTCCGTCATGATAATACAACCACCTGCCTCTGTTACAAACGGATCCGCTTGTATTATCTCTAACATAGCCAAGACGGATCCGGTTGTATTATCTCTAACATACCCAAGACGGATCCGTCGTGAACTCTGTTGAAAGTCAATGGGGGACCTATCCGTTTTCTATTGTGTCTGAGAAAACGGATCCGTCCCCATTGACTTACATTGTGTGCCATGATCCGTCTTGCTCCGCACCACATTGCGGACAGAAAAACAATGCTTGCAGCGTTATTCTGTCTGCGACGGGGACACAACCAAATGGAACAGAATGCATTCTGGTAAATTCTGTTTTGTTCAGTTTAGTTTTGTCCCCATTGACAATGAATGGGGACAAAACTGAAGCGTTTTCCTCCGCTATTGAGATCCTATGACTGATCTCAATACCGGAAAGGGAAAGCGCAGGTGTGAAAGCAGCCTAATAGTTATCCCCCTCTCCTGCTAATAGGGGATAACTTCAAATTAGCAGAATACCCACTTAGTAGAGGGGTCCTCTGTTCTGCACCCTCATCATCTCTTGGCCAGACTACAAAGAGCGTCTCTCACTCTGGAGGACACAGACAACCCACTGATTTCAATGCACACTGTAATGCTTATTCTCCCCTGTGGTGGCGCTGCAGGGAAACTGAGCACTTACTCCCAGGTCTCCCCAGCTGATCGCTGCGACACCTTATGATCGACGTATCATGAAGGGACCCTAACAAGTAGGGATGAGCCCCTTTTCAGCACCACCTGAGACATAAATTTGCAGTCCTAGATGGAAGCACAGCCATTCTGTTCACCATTTCCGAAATAAGTTTATAATCTACAGAAATACTGAGAGGTTTTTATACGCTAAATAAAACCCAATGTCCGCCCCACATAACTAAACGGAAGAAGCGCTCTGGTCCCTATATGTAATGTACTTTGGTCCAGCCATCCCTACAATTACATGAGTCCTGTTCGGTGAATATACTGGTACTATGGAGGGGGCACAAACTTATATGATAAAACTAAATGAAATAATTATATTATCAATATAAAATCGTATCAAATATATTAAATAAGCGGCTTAGATATGTGGATTTTTTTTTTTTTGCATTATATATTCAGACTTCAGCCTCCAAGTGTCTCTTAAACCCTCTGATTTACCCCCAAATATTGTATATAGCGATGCCAACCAATCAGATGTTTGCGTTTTCTGACCACTTGCAAAATAGCCTTTGGCGCACAGTGGCAGCAGAATGGTATTCGATTTTTTTTATTTTTTTACTTTTCGTTATATGCAATAATACTGATTACCGGTCTCGAGGAGGCAGGAATAGAATTTGCAGAGCAACAATGATAACTAGAGATGAGCGAATCGCTCATGCTTCGTTTGGTAAAAGGTTAATTGCGTTATGGATTCCATTACCATGGACCATAACGCAATTCTATGACGGAATGCCTTTAGAGGCATTTCGTGATAATAGAAGTCTATGGGCTGCATAACGGATCCCTCCAGTTTCCATTATGCAGGAGCGGACTCCCCTGCATAACGGAAACGCGACGGATCCGTTTTGCAGCCCATAGGCTATTATTATGACGGAATGAACGCCAAAATGCCTCTAAAGGCATTCCGTCATAGAATTGCGTTATGGTCCGTGGTAACGGAATCCATAATTCAATTCTGCTTTACCACCAACGAAGCGTGAGCGAATTACAACATGTGGAATTCGCTCATCTCTAGTCGTGACCGGTATAATCCGAAGTGTTCGAGAGACACGAGCAGGCCGCCCTGCTAATCAATCAGCTCCAGCCTGCGCCTTTAAGACAATATGCAATATTCTACTCGTATAAAATAGCTATAAATATATACAAGAGCACAACATCCATAACTTAAATACCTCTAGTGATAACCGTGCTCTGTCCCTCTATCTACAGAATGGCTTCATTTGGTTACAACGCTATGAAAATATAGCAAATATTACAAAAATATACATATTCCAACCTGCGACTGAGCGTCACCGGTTTACAAAGGCTGAAATGTGAGCGGAGACCAGACCGTCTCTGCCGACAGGCGGACTCTGTCTGAAATAGTCACTTCTTATACTCCAATCCCATCTAGAGCTGCATTCAGAATTCTGTTTGTTTCGAGCTGCTGTTTTAGTGTCTGTACATAACTGGCTATGATAAAGGCGTTATCACCTTCGATAACCCGGAGGACTCTGACCCATCACTGAACTTTCCATTGGTGAAGCACAATAAAAGTCATCATGGCCGGGTTTCTCCATATAAGTGCCTTGGTGAGGTATCTACCATGTAGCTTCTAGATGGATGTGGCCTGGAGACGCATACATTCCCCGGCATTCCAGCTGTGGTAAAACTACGACTTCCCAAGATGTACGCTTGCAAGGCTGTTCTCAGAACTCCATAGAAATGAATGGAGCATGCTGGGAGTCGTAGTTTCACCACACCTGGGGTTCCGGAGGTTAGCCATCACAGCCCTAGGGTCTGAATTCAGTCCCGTTGGGCTCCATTCCTTTGCCGGATCGGTTTACAGACCTGAGAACCGCCTTTACAAGCTAAAGACGTGGTCTTGGAGGTGGGAGGTTCAGTTGAGTACCTCACAAAAATACTAAATCTGTTTGCATTGAATGTTTCTGGCCTGGTTATATGTTAAAATAAAAATTAAAGAAATAAAAAAAGCATTTGTTAAAGTGCGTGGCGCTCCATGCAAACCGCTGTAAAGTACACACAAACACGGCTATGAGAAATACATTCAGTCTCGAGGGGGACGTCTAGACCGACAATGGCAGGAGCACAGGAGATTATAGCAGATGTGGTGCTCTACTATGGTCTCCTTCATAACCAGAAACCACAGATGGTCTACTGACCCTAATACACCATAGACGGTACAAGGGAGCTCTGGCCTTCATATCAACTCTTTGCCTTCTCAAGAACATCGCTTTGGGCCAAGACCACAGATACAAGTGGACAAAGATTAGCAAAAAGTTAATTTTGAAAAGCTGGAAGTGAAGTTTTTGGGGTTTTTTTTGTATTCCACCAAGATGTTCCTGTATGTCTACTTGAAGGCACGAAGCATCCATCTATCTTATGAAGTAAATTCCGGCGTGGAAGAAACACCATACAGATGCTTCTGCAAAATGCCAAACTCGTAGGAAACCGCGGAATGCCTTTGAGCAGGAGACTTTCAGACTTCATCTCCTTGCAGGTTGTGTTCTGTAAACTCAATGGTGGGGGTTAAGACAAGTGGTAGTATGAGATCAGAATCTTCACGCGTAACAAGTACCTTAAGAAATCTACCGCAATCTCCCAAAAAGAAGATGAACTTCTCTGTAAGTGCATAGTGAGGATCCATCTTACGTCATGCTCCAAGATGATGTTGGTTTCTTGCAGCCAAGTGGAATTCTGTTCCCTTTTCTCCTTATTTCTGTACAGTGCTAAAGGGAATAAGACGCTCTTGCAGCACCCTGATTAAAACATAGAGACCTGCAATGACTCAGGACTGACCAGCTAGTCCTTCAAAACACTCTGGTCCCTTTTTAAAAGCACCATCGATAATCTTGCAAGAAGCATCTCCAAACGATGGCTAGATACCAAACGCCTTCTTTAAGGCTTCCTTGTAGCTTGGGGATTCCCAACTATAAGTCATAGTGATCGTCAACAGGATGGGTTGTGGGACAGCCAGCTGTCTTCCAACCAAAGTATTAAGCCTCCAGGGCTCATTGGAAAACCATAATCTAGAGCCACCAGGGCTTCCAAAAATAAAGCGTTCAAGCCGCCAGGGCCTGTAGAGAGAACTCCAAAAGCCTCCAGGGCTTTGAGAACCAAGAAAGGGACCTGTGCTTGTTGACGTATCTTGGGAAACGCTGTCAAAGAGGGATGCCAAGTGTTCACAGGCCAACATGAGGAGCTTGCAATGTGTTGCAAAGATCTTCAGTTGGTTTATAAGAGCAAGATCCTGAACTGTATCCAGAAATACTTCTCATGGGCTCTAAGAAGCTCTTGGATCTGATACCCATGTAGATGATTGTGTGCCACCACACGGGTGAGGTTTGCTAACTGACACTGGGGTGGACTCTGTTGTGTGCCCGCACTGACTTCCTCCGTTTGTTCTGAGTTAACTGCATGGGGATGAGTGCTGGTTCTTCGGCCACCACCTTGTCCACAGTGATCATTTTGCCTGCTGAAGTGCTCTCTTTTAATCCCTGAGAAATACTGGAAGACTGAGAAGTAGGCAGAGAATTCTTCTTCAACCTTCTTCCACTTGATGAAGAGTTCTGCTGGGGCACTTGAGTTTCTTGGGAATGACTTGGTGACCTCTGAGTTGGAGTGCTCCCATGCTGTCTTCTGCTCTTCTTGGCTACTCTCATTTGTACATCTTCAAGGCTGCGCTCTATTTGATACACTTCTTCTGTAGCGTGGTTGACCAGATCAAACTGTGCCAGAAGAGTCTCCAGCACAGGGAGCAATCTTTGGATGTTGGCATCCACCTCTGCTCTCTCCCTGGTGCTCACAGCGCTGAATGTATCTAGCTGACTGGAGATGGTGGAGAAGGAGGAGGAAGAAGATGTATCAGAAGCCGCACTAGGGGTCGAACCTCGAAGAGACTTGGAATCGCTGGAGGAACGTGAAGGAAGTGGCTCCATTCCTTCAAAACGCACCTTGTGACGGAACTGCAATACACAATTTTTTTTAAAATTATTTTTCAGCAGATCAATCAACATTTCTAACCGGCATCTCTATCGTATGGACGGGCTAACACAATCAATTTACCTCTTTCACTTTGCTGACACCCATCCAGATCCTAAGCCTTCTAAGAAAGAGCTCCACCATCTCGTAGTCCTGCAGCTCGAATGCCGGTCGGAACAAATCCAGCCGCACCTGTCGGTAACTGTTGATCAACATGGCCCCAAAGAATCGCATCAGGATCCACACTTCCAGCACCAGGTAGCTTGCGAAGTAAAGATGGTGGACGTAGGAGGAATACGGGAAAGGGGCTTTCAGAGTAATAGTGCCACGAGCCACAGCGAACAGAGAGAGGACGCTCGCCCCAAAGCTGTGAAATCTCTCCCAGGAGGATGAGAAAAGCTAGAGGGAAGAGATGCGAAAATAATTACTAGCACACTGACCCACTAAAGATATCGTAAAAATCCACACTTTTTCTGTGAGGTAGGTATAGGCCGAATCACGTCTGCGTTAGTAGGACACGTGCCTGGGATGTCTACTTGTGAGAGTGGGATTTTCAATATGGGAGGCCATGGCTTCTCCCAGCACTATCCAGACAAGACCACAGATTCGTTCCGAAAAGGTTTGCACTGCTCGATGTGAACTGAAAGCCGCAACCTGGCAAACACGCCGAGAAGCTGTCGGATGAAAATCACTGCGTTCAAAGGTATTCGTCAAGCCGCTTCTCTGCATATTTGGCGGGTTGCGTCCGGATCACGGCTGGTCCCCATTATAGTGAATGGGACCGGAAAGCGATGTGTTTGCTTCCAGCAATGGCAGAATGCAGTGAGATCCGGCAGGCTATCCCCTGCCGGAACAGCCTGCCGGATCTCTTTAATGCAGATGTGGGCCTAGGGCTCTTCACACTTCCGTATCACATTGTACCAATACATTTTAAATGGTTTTGTTCCTGTTTAATACACAGCATGCTCCTATGGATCCATACTGGTACCATTTAGTAGTCCTATATTTTAATAGTTCACATGTGCCGAGGTTTTTTTTTTCTGTTTGTTTTACAAAAACAGCAGAAACATACTTTGGGAATAATAAACAGAACAAATATGGATGTAAAAGAAACTTATAGAAAAATATGGAGGGAACGGGACGGAACAAAATGTAAAAAAAAAAAAAGATCATTATTGGGGGCAGTGATACTGACCATTTTTGTATTGTACTTTTAATTATTGAAATCCTACATTTCTGTTAGAAGAATCTTGCTAAAGTGGCCTATTTTCTGCCTTAGCAGCGCTCCTGTCTTCAGTTTACTTAAAGGGGGCTTCGTTCTCAATATAGACATATCACTAGGATATGCCCCCATTGTGTGATAGGTGCGGGTCCCTCACCTATATCGAGAACGGAACGGGGAGAGCTGTGGTTGAAGGACCACAGATTTCCCGGGCTCCGTCCACCACCAAGCGCTGCTCCCCGCCTCTCCCATAGAAGTGAATGGGAGCGCCCCGCGCATGCACGGCCCATGTTCCCATTCTTTTATATGGGGCCGACGGAAATAGCTCGGCTATATTCGCCGGCCCCATAGAAAATAAATAAAGGGCGGCTGCGCATGCGCAGTTCACCCTCCTTCACTTTCGGGGCTTCGTTCTCGATATAGGTGCGGGTCCTAGCGGTGGGAGCCGCACCTATCAGACAATGAGGGCATATCCTAGCGATATGCCCCCATTGTCTGAGATGGGAATACCCCTTTAACTGTGGAGACACGCTCCAGGCTCACTGCCTCTCTCTATATATATAAGACAGACAGTGAGGGCAGCAGCAGTCAGCCTGGAGCGTGTCTCCGCAGTTAAGTAAACAGAAGCCACCATTGGCCTCGGCTCATTCATCATTATTTACTCCAGAAACTAATGGCTGAAATGTATGGCAACTCAGAGCTGCTGTACACTTCCGTTTGGCGCACACAGCAGATCCGCAATATGTGGGCACCAGCCGTGTGCACACCGTATCATGGATGCGGACCCATTCACTTTAATGGGTCCGCAATCCGGAAGGACCAGTGCGAAACTGAGGCACGGAAGCAATACAGAGCGCTTCCGTGGCGTTTCTCTCCGTGCCTCCACACCGCATAAAAATAGGACTTTATTTGCGGTGCGGACCGATCACTGACCCATGGGTCTGCATCCGTCTGCGGAATCCACATGGATGTTGCCCGTGCGTTGCGGTCCCCAATGCATGGTACGGCCGTCTGCATGAGCCCTAAAAGGACATGGCTCCTCCAGCCGCGAACTCAGGGCCATAGTTTGTAGTCAGTAACAATGGAGACACAAAGGTGTGCATAGGAGCTGTATACACAAAATGGTTATAGATTTTAAAAGTTCATGTTTTATGGAATGAACTTACCAAAAAGCCAAGCTGAGCGTACACCAGCAGCAAACCTAGCGTGGCCCCTGCTGCAGCACACAGCTCTTTCACTGACAAACTCAGTGTCTTCCCAAATACGGACCACTCTCTGATGAATCGCAGCTGCTGCGCGACCTAAACAAAAAAAACAAAACACTATTATACAACAAAAACTTGGCTTGTAGAGATCTGGTTGATATCTGGAAACCATCAACAAGCAGGCCAACTGCTACTAATAAGCCTTATTATACATCTATGTTTACCAATGGGTGCAGAGCTATTTCATGGGGTGGGTGATTCCCCTACATTTGGACTGAAAAAAGGGAGTTTATCCACCTGCGCAGGAAAAATGGTCTCAGATTTGCGACTTAGCAGGAAGGGCCTGACAATTAAAAATGTGCCAGAAAACTGCGCCCACCTCTGCTGGATTTCATTTTCTGGCACACATATCTCCCAAGATGCCCCATTTTAATAATCTTGGAACATCTTCCATCAGTGTATTTTTTTTTAAAATTAAGACTGGAAGTAAGAGTAATGTGTTAAACAGATACACACTCTTAAAGGGGTTTCCAGGCCCCTGATATTGATGACCTATCCTCAGGACAGCTCAATAATATCAGATCGGTGAGAGTCTGACCCCCAGCGCCCCCACGGATATTGATGACTTAGCCTGAGGACAGGCCATCAATATCAGAAGCCCGGAAAACCACTTTAAGTCTTGCATCCTGCTTGTTGACGGTTTCCAAAATCAGCAGTCAGGCAATAAAGATGTTACTGGAAATTTAGCGTGGAGTTTTATACTAAAGCCTTCCCCAGCTGACTTACCTTCAGTGTCAGGAGGAAGAGCAGGGAGGCAGAGAGACTGTTGAAGGTGTTACCCAAGAAGGCCACATGGTGCAGGCTGACAAACGAGGCTTTGTCCTTCCGGTATCTTTCCCACTGCTGGTCGGCCAGGCTGCCTCGACTCAGGTATACGACCACGGTGCTCACCGTCAAGACCGTCAGTAGCCACTGGATGTAATTCCAGAAGTGGGTAAAATAGAGGCGCCCCTCCTTCCTAATCAATAGGCACTCGGCGAGCACAAAGTACACCACAAACATCATGAGGAAGACCTGAGAAGAGAGAACACTAGAGATCAGCTCACAGCATCGGGTTACATCATAACCAAAGCCACATGCAAAATTCTTCTAGTTTCCACCCAAAACTTGTCAACGACGTGCTGACAGACACACCTCCCAGAGTCCACTTCAGATAAATGCCAGGTTCCTGGCTGCTCCCGTAATACAACTTGCCTGGTGCAACAGACTATGCTGCTAGGAGTGGTCAGCTGCAAGTTCACAAAGTTTTGAATGCAGCTGTGGATGTGACTTCTGTATAAGACCTGATGCAACTCATCTGTCACTTACCATCATAGTAAGAAGTAGGTGAGTACCACTGCTCAGGCGCAGTAAAGGGAAAGCTCTTATTTCAGCCGACGGCAACGATCTTCCAGCCAGTGGGAATTCCAGCAGCAGCGTCACTGAGGAGTAAAGGTCGACCCCAGGGCTATAGAGAGAGAACTCCACAAACAGCGCCCTCGTGCTGCAAGGACAAAAATAACAGGGGGGCATTAGAATATGGGACAGGCAATGGGTAGTGCAAAGTACGACCTGAAGACACAAGACTTACAGGTTGTCAATCCAGTGATCTTGCTGGAGGTCCTCCAAGATGGCTCGGTTCTCCTCCAAGCTGCCACCCAGCTGCTGAACGTAACCGGAGCTGTCGTAGAAGGAGAGGAAACCCCAATACCATGCCCTGGAGATGAGAAGAATGGACGTATGGTATAAGTATAGTGTGATATCAGGGGCCAATCACTGCCTGGTGGTCAGAGAAGTAGGGTGGGACCTACCCGGTATCATCTGGTGGAGAATATGACCAATCCCAGGAGGAGACGTCAGAAGTATTGGTCCAACCAATGTCATAGTTGATGTCATCAAGCTCTTCTGAACAGGTCCCATGGCCGGGCAATGAGTGGACGTCACACACTGCTGAGAGGGACAGGAGTTATAGCGTCTGGACAATTAATACAAACAACTACCTGCGTCTGATCACACCCATCGGATCCCTTCGGCATTGGCTCCCAGCATTGTTCCCCACAAAATTCAGCGACCCTAAAACATCCCAAAACCACCCGATTTGGGGTAAAGGTGCCCAAACCCTGCCCTTTGTGATCAGCCCTGCCCCTACTGTCTGTTTCACGGGACTGTTGGAAACTATCCTCCCAGTGATCACGTCATAAGCCATAGTTCCTCTAACTATATTCTATACAGTGGAGCAATTGTCCAAGGCAACCAACCAAGGGCCCTGGAAAAATAAGAGCTGGAATGTGATTTGTTGTAATGGGGGACTACCCCATTGTGTCCTTGCTAGTTTTTACACGGGCCGACACACCCTTGATGTGTAATTTTTGATAAAATATATCAGTGAATCTGCCAGCGACATATAGAGTCACTGTACTTTTACACAATTTTAATAGAGAATGGTGTAACTACACAGAAGACAGCTGAGAGGAGGTGGGGGCGTGTCAGAGCTAGCTGAGATCATGAGCTTGATAAAAGAACTGCTTCTACACAGCTTTTGAAGATTATAGGAGCCGCCTGTGTGATTTCCCTCTCCTTATCTATTCTGTGAGCTCCGGAGCTGAAAATAAACATAGTGGGAATTAAGGGAAAAGATGTCACAGCAGAATAGTGCTGGCAGATTTCACAGAAGGGATACGTCCCCTGCTTCTGAGTGAAATGCATCTAGCTGTGCAGCTAAAACAGGAAATAATTAGGCTGAAAGAGACATCAGGAAATCCCAAAAAGACCTATTGTACAAAGAAGCACTGCCATTATGCAAACTTCTTTTGAAAACAGTTTAAAGGGGTATTCAAACAGGACATCTATGGCATATACACCAGGGACCACTCCCGTCTCAAGAATAGGACCCACTGTGCACCAGTTGCTCATTCACCAGGGGTGTAGCTACAGGGGAAGCAGGAAAAGTGGCTGTTTTGGGGCCCAAACTCAGAAAGGGCCCACCCAGGAGGAGGACTAAAAGATTTTATTGTCGTGGCCACTGGCATTCGCGGTTCTCTCCATTCACTGCTATAGGATTTCCAAAAACAGCCGAGTAAGTGACGCCCCATTCTTGAGATAGGAAAGGGTCCCAGTGGTGGATACGCAAAAAATGTCCAGATGGGATAACCCCTTTAAGTCCTTCCATTTTGTCCTCAGTTCAATGGAAATTCTGAATTAAACTAGATAATCTGAGCCTGGTAGCTACGGAAGGGCAGACTAACAACCTAATTAAAAGGAAAATCTGCAGTTGTTAGGGCTATGTACCCTTAGCAACCAGACTGTCAGACAAAATTCATTATAAAGCATCCTATAATGTAACCGCACCGTTCTTTAACCGAATCTGGCGTAAGCGAGCAGACCCCAACAAGCTGCTGTAGCTCCCCCGCTGACTGTTCTTCAGGAATGGCAGCAGCACATCAGAAGCCCAGGCCCAGAACTCATCCGACCTGTGGAGAACATAAGAGGTTAATGGGGTTCAGGATATCGATGGTCTATCCTCAGGAATGGGCGAGTAATGGTGTCTGGACTTAACCTCTTAATCTGCATGAATTTGTGGCTTCCCATCTCTTGTCGCACTGAGCGCTGCAGCAGGTACGCCCGGTGATTCACGGAGGCATCGCCAAAGTTGGTCAGGAGGACGACCAGTAAGAAGAGCGTGTAAACCATCAGGTTCTGTATAATATAATACATGTAAAAAAAAAATCTGATTATAGGAATTTTCCAGGTCAAACCCTGAAAACCTGTACAGACCTAATACGTCTCACAGCTGAGGGTTTGCTACACTTTTATCCAGTCTATACGTGAGTCAGGACTTCAGGATAATACATTGCACCAGGACAGGAAAGAGATTAGTGCTGCATACAATTGCAGCAAACTCTCAGCTGTAAGAAGTATTAGGTCTGTACCAGCCTCTGGATGTTAAACAATGTTCCCATTCACTGACAGCAAGCAGAGATCTCAGAATAAAGGGCAGTTATCAATACTGAACGTTTACCTTGAGCATCCTATGCAGGAGTTTGACCTTCCGTGCTTCCTCTCTGGCCTGGAACAAGGCAAATCCTTGTGGTGGTCGCACCTTGGTGATTCTCTCAGAGACCTGCTCCACAAGGGGGCATTCTACTAACGTATCCTCTTCTTCTGGGTACAGTCGCTTCACCACCAGTGCAAAGTATGCGGCCTCCAGCAGAACCTGGGTTGGAGGCAACCGAAAGTGGAAATATAGAGCAATAGGCCTACACCGGGTATCGAATTATCGATACTTTTGTACCGGTATCGATTTGATACCGGGATTTGTCTTTTACCGATACTAGGCTGCGCTACTGCACAGCACCTGAGGGGTTAACTGCCGCGGATCACAATCTGGTCGGGTGCCAGCCATGTGAGTCTGCCGCCGGCACCCGCCCCCTGTATTTGTATTAAACGTGTTATTTTCATTGGTGGCGCAGTGCGCCGCCCCCAACCCCAGTGTTAAAAACATTGGTGGCGCAGTGCGCCCCCAACTCTCGCAGTATTAAAGTCATTGGCGGCAGTGGCCACAGGGTCCCCTCTTCATTGGTGTGGCAGTGGCAGCTTCCGATAGGTGCTCCAGCAGTGTAATCCCGGGGCTCTGATCGGTTACCATGGCAGCCAGGACGCTACTGAAGCCCTGGCTGCCATGGTAAGCTCCCTGCTGCCGTGTGCACAAAGCACAGGGCAGCAGGGAGAGTGTAAAATCCTATTCACCCTAATAGAGCTCTATTAGGGTGAATAGGACAAGGGATTAAAAGATCCCAGGTTCTTGCCCCTAAGGGGGCTAATAGTTATTACATAAAAAGTTTTAAAAAAACAAACACCAAAATATTAAGTTTAAATCACCCCTTTTCCCAATTTTACATATGAAATATGTAAACAATAAATAAACATATTACATATCGCCACGTCCAAAAAAGTCCAAACTATTAAAATATTAAAAAATAGCTCCTATGTCATGAACGCCGTAACAGAAAAAAAAACAAAAACAAAAAACAATGCGAGATTCGCCATTTTTTTGTCACCAGAAAAATAGGATCAGAATGTTCGATTATGGGCCGGACGTTCCATAAAATGCGGAATGCACATGGCTTTTTTGGTGTTTTATTTTTTTCCCATGGTATCGAATGATATAGTGTATCGCAAAAACCCTATAGAGCAGTAGTTTCCAGACGGAGGAGGCTCAGAAGGACATCTAAGAGTACTTACCTTTAAGGGCTCCAAAACAAAGAACGAGCAAAGGAAGCTGAATATTCCAGAGATGAGCCACATAAGACCAACGCTGGAGGTGAAGCCCACCCCGATCCACACCGAAACAGCAAAACAGGAAAGGAGGAGGAAGCAGCTGAGCACATGCGCCACACGTGTGCACCAAGATGGCAGCATCTGTCTGTGTCTCTGGAAAGCGTCTGTGATGACTGCTCAGAGAGAGGGAAAAGCAGAGAATGTCAACTCCAAGTCGTATCACTTCTCAATATATCTTATAGCTCCAAATCCTCTACATAGAGTTACAACATGATGTTCTATCTGCCTGCAGCCACCACTAGAGGGAGCTCAGAAGCTTACTGCATACTGTGCTATTATTGAGCCCAATGTATAAAGTGTATACAGTAAGCACCTACCTACACTACTGTATATACCATCAACTTATTATAAAATATCTCATTACAATACATTCTAATCATGCTTAATGAAGTCGTATTTACCTGTCCGGTTGGACCTGACCGATTTGGTCACATCCCTGGCAGATCCAGATAAAGTCTGCCCTTTTTCATTCAATTTATCCAACATGATGGTTTCTGTCTTATCTCCAAACGGGTTCGATCTGTCAAAGCAATGCGAATACGTCACAAACAGAGCAAATTCTCCTGCAGCAGCCATTCGATTAGCTCTCTGCCCAGACACTGAATGGTGCAGCTCTATCTACCTCGATCAGAGCAGGAAATCCCAGCAGATCTAAAGCACCAATCAGCAGCAGAGGTTACATGCAGCTATCTGTACACGGTGAAAACTGACTACAGTAAGCAGTCGAGAGCTTTTTATCCAACCAGAAGAGCATGGTCATGATCGTTGGAACCACTTTCTATTTGCATAGCCGAATGGTGACAGAAGTTGCCAATGGAGGAGGGCAACCGAGCTGAAAATTCACATCCTGGCCCAAACAGCTATCTCGCTAACGTACAATCTGGATCTTCCTACTTCTACTTACAAGTCCGATAGCAGATCAGTGTCGGTCCGAGAGATCCTTCTAAGTTCTGGTGGAAGGGACATGCTGCTGGCTCCATCTTGGTAAAACACCAGAGAAGACAAACGACTTCATTAGCATATAGAAATGTGAATGGCAATCACAAGACACTTGTAAGCCCAACCTGTTCCCGTAAGGCTCCGAAATGCTACTCCACAAATGTACATAAACCTTTTAGTAGTACAGTCCCATAAAAATAGGACTGTTGGCAGGTAGTCATCCGACATATCTCAGCCCTTTCATATTACCTACACGGCACGACTATGGTGGCAAAAATGGTGGAAAAAGCTGGTTGGTATTCACCTCTTCTCAGGATGAGCGCTGGTTCGGTGCTACTTCAATTAGATGGGAAATCTACGCAAGATCTTGACATCTCATAGGAACATCTCAGAAGATCACTAGATCTTCTCTAATGACTAACTCTATGGAAGGTCTCAATAGGAAGTACCGTTAGTCTCTGGCAATGCCCATACCCCTTACCTGATGCTAAGAACTGCCGTGGTAGAGACGGTGGTAGCCCTAACACCACGCTATCATCCTCACTGGGGTGGCAGCTGGCATCTAGGCCAACGTTACAGCTGGTTCGGTGTCTCTCCAGCTTTTGAATGGTGTTGCCCATAATGGAAGGATCACTGAGGAGGTCTGGCCAGCTGAGCACGCCATCATTGGCATTCCACTGGATGAAGCTGCGGAGGAAGAAGCCGAGGAGGTCACAAACAAGACTATGGACGATATATATCAAGGTATATGACTAGAGTGAGACAGATCACCATATAGTGACCATCTGACTCTGGAAAGTCTCATCATTTAGAATACTGATAATCCAAAACAAGGTCGGAATGAAGCAGTTACTGTACTTGGTTTTTGTTTCTTAAAATTTGCTAATTAGGGTGGTTACCGTTCTTGTAGCACCAGTGATTGGAGGGGAGCAGAGCAGCGCCCACATGACCCTCCCTGGAGGATAAGTGCCCCTAGGAACAGATTTTAACCCTATATGGGCCTCCTGTTGGTGCACTTATTCAAAGCACCGGGCAAATTCATATTCATAGACATGTTCAGAAGCAGTGTACAGTACAGAGATCATCACTGTGGGGTTCAGAATCTAAATTAGGAAAACAGGGTTGCCTGACTATTTCTAACTGATGACTTATCCTCTGATCGGTAGGGGTCCAACACCTGGGACCCCTGCTGATCAGCAGTTTGAGAAGGCCCAGTGCCTTCTCGCAGCTTACCCTAGGCCAGTGACATTGCCACCACTGGTCCAGCTCCATACCATTCGAATGAATGAGGCTGAGCTGCAATACCAAGCACAGACACTATACAATGTAGGGCGCTGTGCTTGGTGAGCTGCAAAAAGGCGGCAGCGACACAGCAATCAGATGCTAATGACTTCTCCCTTTAAGCTATCAGTATGTTTTTAGGGGGTGGGAGGAAACTGGAGCACCCAGGGGAAACCTACACAAACCCGGGGAGAGCATATTTCCATTCTGCCCTTGAAACCAGGACACCAGCGCTGAAACCGTGCTAACCGCTGAGCTACTCACCTGGGACTATCCCAGCCCTCCTCTGCTGCTGCCAGTCTTGTTGACTTGTCGCTGTACATGCTCATGTGACCGCTGCAGCCAGTCACTGGTCTCAGAGTTGATGTACGGCATATGACCAAAGAGGCCAATGATTGGCTGCAGTGGTAACATTATTGACCACTGTGTCAATATTACAGGATAAGCAGAGACCACAGGAGTGTCACTGCCAGAGTGCGGGGCCTTTATATTTTTATTTTACCATGTTTCTTTTTTTTTTTTCAAATCCTGTCCAATCCCTTTAATTAAATGGCCACCTGTTCTCCCATCGCCTCACAAATGTGAAGAACTAACAACCTGAATGTGATACAGGAAAAGTCCTCTATTCCCGGCATCAAGAGATCTGTATCATCATACATTCTGGATTGTCAGATGACGGATAACTGGAATTTCATTGAATACAGATCTCCACTACTCACCTCTTTGTGTCTGCCATGGGAATTTCTGTTTTGGTTTGGTCAGAGAAAGCCTATGGGAAGAAACGATGAGAGTTGTTGATATGGTGAGGAACCAAAGATAATGTAGTAGAGTGTGGAGAGCCATCCTCACCTCTCCATGGTTCCCCGTGTGCCCCATGAATGAGCTCTCCATCACCGTGTCCAAGTAATTGTCAATTTCTAGAGAGTGCTGGTCAAAGTAGGTGAGGGCCGGCCGGACGCAGGTCTGCGGGTGATAAAAGACAGCTGCAGCCTGACACTTGTAAGACACAGACCACAGTGATGTCTGCCAGCCGCCATGAGGCTCACCTTGCTGCGGGCTCGTCTGAACAGGTAGAGAATAATCAGGTAGATGGGATACACCAAGACACTAGTCACCAGTCCCACAGCCACCGAGTCCACGCTGAGGGGAACAGACTCCGACACCGCTCTATCCCTGGAAACACAGAAAGACTAATTTAGCTTTCCATGACTTATACTCCACAATCTTACTTATCCTGTACTGATCCTGACAAATGCCATGCATTATACTCCAGAGCTGCACTCACTATTCTGATGGTGCAGTCACTGTGTACATACATTACTTATCCTGTACTGATCCTGAGTTACATCCTGTATTATACTCCAGAGCTGCACTCACTATTCTGATGGTGCAGTCACTGTGTACATACATTACTTATCCTGTACTGATCCTGAGTTACATCCTGTATTATACTCCAGAGCTGCACTCACTATTCTGCTGGTGCAGTCACTGTGTACATACATTACATTACTTATCCTGTACTGATCCTGACAAATGTCATGCATTATCCTCCAGAGCTGCACTCACTATTCTGCTGGTGGAGTCACTGTGTAGATACATTACTTATCCTGTACTGATCCTGAGTTACATCCTGCATTATCCTCCAGAGCTGCACTCACTATTCTGCTGGTGCAGTCACTGTGTACATACATTACATTACTTATCCTGTACTAATCCTGACAAATGCCATGTATTATACTCCAGAGCTGCACTCACTATTCTGATGGTGAAGTCACTGTGTACATACATTACATTACTTATCCTGTACTGATCCTGACAAATGTCATGCATTATCCTCCAGAGCTGCACTCACTATTCTGCTGGTGGAGTCACTGTGTACATACATTACTTATCCTGTACTGATCCTGAGTTATATCCTGTATTATACTCCAGAGCTGCACTCACTATTCTGCTGGTGCAGTCACTGTGTACATACATTACATTACTTATCCTGTACTGACCCTGAGTTACATCCTGTATTATACTCCAGAGCTGCACTCACTATTCTGCTGGTGCAGTCACTGTGTACATACATTACATTACTTATCATGTACTGATCCTGAGTTACATCCTGTATTATACTCCAGAGCTGCACTCACTATTCTGTAGGTGCAGTCACTGTTTACATACATTACTTATCCTGTACTGATCCTGAGTTACATCCTGTATTATACTCCAGAGCAGCACTCACTATTCTGCTGGTGCAGTCACTGTGTACATACATTACATTACTTATCCTGTACTGACCCTGAGATACATCCTGTATTATACTCCAGAGCTGCACTCACTATTCTGCTTGTGCAGTCACTGTGTACATACATTACATTACTTATCCTGTACTGACCCTGAGTTACATCCTGTATTATACTCCAGAGCTGCACTCACTATTCTGCTGGTGCAGTCACTGTGTACATACATTACATTACTTATCATGTACTGATCCTGAGTTACATCCTGTATTATACTCCAGAGCTGCACTCACTATTCTGTAGGTGCAGTCACTGTTTACATACATTACTTATCCTGTACTGATCCTGAGTTACATCCTGTATTATACTCCAGAGCAGCACTCACTATTCTGCTGGTGCAGTCACTGTGTACATACATTACATTACTTATCCTGTACTGACCCTGAGATACATCCTGTATTATACTCCAGAGCTGCACTCACTATTCTGCTTGTGCAGTCACTGTGTACATACATTACATTACTTATCCTGTACTGACCCTGAGTTACATCCTGTATTATACTCCAGAGCTGCACTCACTATTCTGCTGGTGCAGTCACTGTGTACATACATTACATTACTTATCCTGTACTGATCCTGAGTTACATCCTGTATTATACTCCAGAGCTGCACTCACTATTCTGTAGGTGCAGTCACTGTTTACATACATTACTTATCCTGTACTGATCCTGAGTTACATCCTGTATTATACTCCAGAGCAGCACTCACTATTCTGCTGGTGCAGTCACTGTGTACATACATTACATTACTTATCCTGTACTGACCCTGAGATACATCCTGTATTATACTCCAGAGCTGCACTCACTATTCTGCTTGTGCAGTCACTGTGTACATACATTACATTACTTATCCTGTACTGACCCTGAGTTACATCCTGTATTATACTCCAGAGCTGCACTCACTATTCTGCTGGTGCAGTCACTGTGTACATACATTACATTACTTATCCTGTACTGATCCTGAGTTACATCCTGTATTATGCTCCAGAGCTGCACTCACTATTCTGCTGGTGCAGTCACTGTGTACACACATTACTTATCCTGTACTGATCCTGAGTTACATCCTGTATTACACCCCAGAGCTGCACTCACTATTCTGCTGGTGGAGTCACTGTGCGCATACATTACATTACTTATCCTGTACTGATCCTGAGTTACATCCTGTATTATGCTCCAGAGCTGCACTCACTATTCTGCTGGTGCAGTCACTGTGTACACACATTACTTATCCTGTACTGATCCTGAGTTACATCCTGTATTACACCCCAGAGCTGCACTCACTATTCTGCTGGTGGAGTCACTGTGCGCATACATTACATTACTTATCCTGTACTGATCCTTAGTTAGATCCTGTATTACACTTCAGAGCTGCAGTCACTATTCTGCTGGTGCAGTCACTGTGTACATACATTACTTATCCTGTACTGATCCTGAGTTACATCCTGTATTATACTCCAGAGCTGCACTCACTATTCTGCTGGTAGAGCTGCCGTGTACATACAATACACTACTTAACTGATTTACAGTAGGTACTTACCCATGGTTCTTATCTCCTACCACCCCATACCAAACAGCATTGGCGCACAGGAAGAGGAATATGAGTAGAGCGCAGCAGGTGGCTCTCTGGACGCGGGTGAAGCGGCTGCGCGGTGGTCGGTCCCACATAGACAGCAAGACATGTTTCTCGGAGACTCCTCGCTGGAGTTCAGCCATGAAGATGCGGGAGAATCGCTTCAGTTCTGTTTCACCTGAATAACGAAGGAAGCACCGGCTTGTACGGAGGAGAATGGCTGACATCCTGAAGAAACTCCGAATGACGGAAAATACTCACTGGCTGCAAAGATTTCCTTCTCCACCCGACGGCCGCTCTCCTCCTGCCCCACGGACAGCCAGTCATTCACCAGGAAGAAGTAATTCTTACTGCGCTGCAGATCCTTGATGATGACGTGCTGCACGTACCAGGAAGGGCTGAGTCCTGCCAAAAGACATCCATGACACTCATTTCAGGGGGCTTGAATTTTGGAACAGATCTCCATTATCCCCTTCACCGTCCGCCATCCCCACCCAGACGTAGCACATGTGATTACCTATATCTCCCCTCCAGCGGCCTGCCGACTCTCTGTCGATATTCATAGTCACTAAAAATCTATCTAGTGTAAAACTGGATATAAAAGAGAGGAGGGGGGGGGGGGGGGGGATGCAGCTGCAGTGTTCATGTGCAATGAACATATCTGCAACAAAGTATCTCTAAATGTGATTGCCCTTTTAATGTAACTTCCCATGGCTACCAGCAGGTGGCAGTGTTCATCTAGAAACCAATTGACGAGGGGCTCATTTCCATAAGACAATTATGGATTAGATGGTTACGAGCTTCTCTAACGACAGCTCGTCGTTGTAAATGAGCAAAGCGAGGAACGAAATTGCTTGCTGATAAATATTTGAACGGCCTCCGTACACAGAAAACTCGCTTTCCGCTCATTAGCTGTGTACAGAGTAGGATATTACTACTGCACCATCGTTTCTTCTACGTGTGTGCAGTTTATATGTTATATTAGGTTTATGGAAACACCGACTGGCAACCGCCTCTAAGTCAGAGTGGAACGCAGCAGGAAACAGTGATTCCTGCTCTGGAGGACTGAATGCAACCATGTATTACATGGTTGTCCATTCAGTTCAATGGGAACCATGTAATGCTAGTTCCTCCAATACTCCTCAATATCCACCTTAAAGTCTTCTTCTGCAGGAGTCACAACGTGGAGATGTCTTCTTGGTGTAACAGAATATCCACCGCTATCTCTCAGTCACATCTCATATATACTGTTCATGTACACCACCCACCCTAAATGTCACCATAGACAGTTGTCTGCTACTCCTAACCCCTTTCCTCTGGGCATGACTACTTAGCAGCATTATCATGATCTCCATAAGACTCCGGGTACAATTTTGGGGGGATTGGAGAGATGTTTTGGTTTTAGCCTAATGTCCACTTATAATCTCTTTACCTTTATTATCATGCCACAGACGGATTTTCCAAACATTTCCCAAACTCTTCTCTGTTGCTATCTGGAAGATGTCCACGCTGTTCCTGCGGAAGGTATTCTCCCCGTCTAGATGCCTATGGCCACTTTTACTGTCCACTCCATACAGACTGATGCCAACATGAGCGCTGGTACCTAAGCAGGAGGACGGCAGGCAGTGAAGACTGGCACTATAGGTTACAAGGTCATGACATACTCATGCAGGCGCACACATGTAGGCATACTCATGCAGGCGCACACATGTAGGCATACTCATGCAGGCGCACACATGTAGGCATACTCATGCAGGCTCGTACATGTAGACACTCATAGATGCACTCATATAGTTGTTATAGAACCCATGTAGATGCATAAATCTACAATGTAGACATTCTCATATAGATGCACACATGAAGACCCATTCATGTAGACACTCACATTAATACCCGCACATGTAGATATACTCATGTGGATCCGCACATGTAAACATACATATTTAGACCTGCATATGTAGACATACTAGTGCAAACCTGCAAACATACCCATGAAGACACTCACATGTAGACATACTCATGTAGGTCCGCACATGTAGACATACACATATAGACACACTCATGCAGACCTGAACATGTAGACATACTTTTGTAGACCCCACAAATTTACAATCATGTAGTCATGCTCATATATATGCGCACATGTAGACCCACTCAAGTAGACGTACTTATGTAGACACGCACATGTAGATCCACACATGCTGACATACACATTTAGACCAGCACTTGTAGACATACTCATGAAGACCCGCACTTGTAGACATACTCATGAAGACCCGCACATGTAGATATACTCATGAAGACCCTCACATGTAGATATACTCATGAAGACCCGCACATGTAGACATACTCATGAAGACCCGCACATGTAGACATACTCATGAAGACCCGCACATGTAGATATACTCATGAAGACCCGCACATGTAGACATACTCATGAAGACCCTCACATGTAGAAATACTCATGAAGACCCGCACATGTAGACATACTCATGAAGACCCTCACATGTAGAAATACTCATGAAGACCCACACATGTAGATATACTCATGAAGACCCGCACATGTAGAAATACTCATGAAGACCCTTACATATAGATATACTCATGAAGACCCGCACATGTAGACATACTCATGAAGACCCGCACATGTAGAAATACTCTTGAAGACCCGCACATGTAGATATACTCATGAAGACCCGCACATGTAGATATACTCATGAAGATCCACACATGTAGACATACTCATGTAGAGAAATTCATGTAGACATACTCATGTAGAGACATTCATGTAGACCTGCACATGGAGACCTACTCCAGTAGACGCACTCACCAGACCCTCGGCCCCATCCTGTCTTCACCAGAACCTCATATTTATAAGATCCAGCTTTCCCACAAAACGGAATAACTCCAGCTTTACTGACGTCCAGCAAGTCCAATTTATGGACAATAATGGTGGCCAAAGAGTAGGTAGCGAAGCAGACGGCACACGTGAGCAGCACAATGTAGTTAATACCAGGAGGAGGCGGCTGAAACAGAGAAAAAGGAATAAGCCCTTGTAGTCCCATTGGTGTCAGCATTCTTATGGTGTGGGGCAGTATAAGACATATGGATTGGTGCCGGGCTTCAGGCCCTTCTTAACCTCCTCCGCGGACTGCCTCCAGACTGAGGTAATTTCTTACTCCAATCTGGCATAGTTTGGAGTAGGGAAGTATATTGAAAGTCATGCACACCTACACATTCACAGGACCAGAGCTGTGTAGGACAACTTCCTACTTACCGGGTAGATAAAGTTGACAGAGTGAGGTGGGACGAAGAGGCTGGCCCCAAATGCCGTAAGATGTTGGGTTAGACACACAGCCTGGTCTGGTCTGGTGTCCTCCAGCGGTACAAGGCCCTCTGTCTTCCATTTCATCTTGTTACCATCAAAGTACTGACACAGGGAGGTATACAGGCCCACCGTCACGTCCACAGGCGACCACATGTAATGGTTCGTGATGTTTAGGTAGTAGCGTCTGGTCAGGTTTCCATCTCTAAAACAGAAAATATCTATTTGTCCTAAAACGTTTCCTATAACGTTCAAACATCTACGACTACGCCACAAAATAATTGGCGCCCATTAACCCTGCGATTATTCTCTTACGTGGGGGCTATGAAGAACGTGTACAGCTTGTGGTCATCTCCTGACAGAGAGTCCTCGCTGATCTGCTTCATGTCGCTGAAGTTATACTGGTTCGGATGACTGGTCTCATGTAGATAGACAGAGACGTACGGCTCAGGTTCGCTGTCTTTGTATCTCTCTAAAAAAAAAAAAAAACACAATAAACACATTATTATGAAATCCGTGGCTAGATCTGTAGGTGGATCATTAAAGGATAACTGACTTGCTGGCTGCTGCCACCACTAGGGGGAGCTTAGGAGCTCACTAGATACTATTATACTATTGAGTTCTATGTATAAACAGTATGCAGTAAGCTCTTGAGCTCCCTCTAGTGGTGACTGCAGGCAGACAACAATTTATCATTTAACTATGTGACTATGCAGGGCATTTGGTGCTTTGTATAAAAGAAACTGAGCTCCGAACACACCAAAGATGTATTAGGAAATTGATCTGCACAGAATGTTGAAACTAAATACACTTAAAAAACGGTGGACATTCCCTTTAAGGGTTGGTCTTTACTGGTGTTTTTTGCGCTTTGTACGAAGGGTCATTCACTCACCATCCTGCACTGTGTAAGTAATCTGTATATGAAGTCCTGCGTTCTTATTACTGCTCTCTGCTTCGAGGTCCACTTTCACCGAGCGCCGTCTCTCAATGTTGGCCACGCCAGCTGTGATATTCCCGACACCAGTGTTATTGGCAACGCTAACCGTGATGGCCTTTTCCGAATCCAAGCTCTCCACCGGGATCTGGCTGCCATTACTAGTCTGGAACTCCATAGATGCCACCTTGGTGGACACGGTGTAGTTGCTGATGAAGCCGTAAGGGTACGGGTTAGAGTCCACTTGGAACATGACCTGGATGATGTCGGTGAGGTCCGGGAAGGTGCTGTTAAATCCTTGTGGAATGAAGAACTGGCAGCCCGTCCTGTTACTGTAGCAGAGCAAGTTGAGAGGATCCGAGCGTTTGCCCCGGGCCAGGATCTCCCCGCCCTGGAGGGTCAAAGGCTCCTCATTCAGGACCCTGGACTTCATCAAAATTCTCATGAGGTCAGAAGAAAGATTGTAAGCTTTGGAGGCAACAGAGGCATTGTTGAAGGCACCACATAGCTTCCCTCCTTTGTGGACGAAGGACTTGGTGTTTACAAGATGGATAACATCACCTGTCAGGGAAATAAAAACATGAAAGGGATTCTTCTGGGATTTAAAATTCAATGACCTATGCTCAGGATAAGTCATCCATATCTGATTGGTGGGGGTCCGCCAATCAGCAGTTTGAAGATGCCTGTGGGCGATGCAGGCTCCTCGCAGCTTACCAAGCACAGCGCCGTACATTGTATAGTGGCTGTGCTTGGTACTGCAACCTTGACCCATTCACTCGTATAGGACTAAGCTACAAATAGACCATGTGACCGATGAACGTGACATGACTGGTCTTTAAACAGCTCGTCAGCGGGCGTGCCAGGAGCCGGATCCCCACCAGATAGTGGTAACCCATCCTGAAGATAGACCATCAATACTGAACTCCCCGGAAACTCATTTAAATTGTTAATTTCGCTGTTCTTTTCGCGTTTTATATACCTGCCCGATAATCTAGAATATTTAATAATCTGGCATAATCAGGGATGTTCAGAACTGTAAAAACATGGCTGCTTTTTTCCAGAAACAGCGCCACGCCTGTCTATAGATTGCGTCTGGTCCTTGGAGCTGCCATACCACACACAGCCTGTGTGGAGAAGTGGAGCCGCTGTTTTTGGAAGAAAGTTTCCACATTATTTAAATTCTGTCCAACCCCTTTAATTGTACACATGTGCATAAATGACTAGGCTGCCAACAGTCATGAATTTTCAGAGACAGTCAAATTTGGGTTTGTCCGGGTGAAAATGGGTTGGGCATATGTAAACCTAACCCTACCAAAAATTGGGCGTTCCCTTTTGGGATTGGAGCGGGGCTTCCATGCCCTGAATTTACCAACTACAGTGTTAGAAAATTGGCATATATACAATAGCGGTCGGTAACATGCGGCACGTGCGCCAAAGTAGGCACTGTGACTAGTTTGGGGAGGACGATGCGCTTGGGGGGATGGAGGAACGAGCACTGTGACTAGTTTTGGGGTTGGGGGGATAATGGTGAGCTTGGGGGGATGGGGGAACGAGCACTGTGACTAGTTTTGGGGTTGGGGGGTTGATGGTGAACTATGGGGGAACGAGCACTGTGACGAGTTTGGGGGTTGGGGATGATGGTGAACTTGAGGGGAAGGGGGAATGAGCACTGTGACTAGTTTTGGGGTTTGATGGTGAACTTGGGGGGGGATGGGTGAATGAGCACTGTGATGAGTTTGGGGGGTGGGGGTTGATGGTGAACTTGAGGGGAAGGGTGAACGAGCACTGTGACTAGTTTTGGGGTTGGGGGGGTTGATGGTGAACTTGGGGGGGATGGGTGAATGAGCACTGTGATGAGTTTGGGGGGTGGGGGATGATGGTGAACTGGAGGGGAAGGGTGAACGAGCACTGTGACTAGTTTTGGGGTTGGGGGGTTGATGGTGAACTTGGGGGGGGGGATGGGGGAACGAGCACTGTGGCTAGTTTTGGGGTGGGGGGTTGATGTGAACTTGGGGGGGGGGATGGGGGAACGAGCACTGTGGCTAGTTTGGGGGGTGGGGGATTATGGTGAACTTGAGGGGAAGGGGGAACGAGCACTGTGACTAGGGACTAAAGGAGGATGGTGATCCTGCATTTGATTGCTGGGGGAATGATGGGGAACAAGCTAACTACTTTGGGGGGCGGCGATGGTGCGTCTGATTGTGATTTCGATGTGTGTGGGACAGAGGGTTAAATTTGGATTGGGGGTGAGCTGTGATATTATTATGGGGGTGACTAGGATATGTGGTATGGTGGCCACTGGTTGCACGTCCCCAGCCGTCAGTACATATATGGTTGGTGGGGGGTTCTTCATATTTTCTCCCCTTAGGTGGTTTCAGAGGAGCAGTGATAGACTTTATTATCCAGGAATTTTTCTAAAAAGTTGTAAACCTAATTTCGGGATAACTTTCCTGGACGTCACACTGCGCGCTTCAGCTTTGACTTTTATTTTTTAAATTGGCACTCCGTACAAAAAAAGGTTGGCAACCCCTGCCCTAGATTACGGTGTGCGGTCAGGCCTCACGTGAACGCGGTATCCCCTGTAGCTGAGGACTGTACAATGCCACCTCGCCGATGATGACGGATCTCTCCCCGTAGCTATGGAAGTCTCGTCGCTATAAATTTCTATCCTCTGGGAGCACAAAAGAGACTTAGAATTCAGCCAGAACTCTTTTTTTACTTCCCGGCGACATTATTAACAGCTATTAGTTCTTTCTATCGTCCCACTGCTCCCGAGTAATTATCAGGCTGCGGCAAAAATCTTCCTCTATGAATTTACAATCCTAGATTACGACTCCGGCGGCATTTCATAAATTGTTTGTTTGCCTAGGGGCCTGATGGAAACGCGTAAATCACCTCCGCCTGAAGAAATGATCACGAGAAAAAAATGCCTCCTTCATTTGCTGGAAAAATCGAGATGGTTTCAATGTATTCCGTCATTAAGCGCTCGTCTGTAGAGTCTGTGCTGTTGCTAAGCAACCAGGAAGCTTCGGTAATGGAGGCAATATCTTATTTTATATTACAATTCAACAATTACCTTCACTGAGCGGAAAAAATATATATATAATTGCAGAATCTGATATTGGAGAAATCGCACAGGAAGGATCCGCTTAACCGCTTAGTAACCAGCCTGTTTCGGGCCTTACTGACCAAGCGTTTTTCATTGTCACCTTCCAAGAGCTATAACTTTTTTATTTTTCAGTCTATATAGCTGTATGAGGGCTTGTTTTTTGCAGGACAGGTTGTCGTTTCCATTGGTATCATTTTGGAGTCAACAACGCTCTTTGATCGCTTGTTATTACGTTTTTTCAGTGGCAACTAAGAATAAATTCGCAATTGTGTCCTTTTATTTATTTTTTACAGCGTTTACCGTAGGGAATAATTTACATGATATTTATGAAGTGCGGGTCGTGCGTGGCGCAGCGATACCAAACATATGAGGGAGATTTTTTTTTGCATATGAGGATATTTTTTATTTAATAAATGTTTTTTTTTTTTTTGCCACCTAATAGTCCCACAAGGGGACTATAACAGACAACATTTTGATTTCTTTTAAAATACAATGCATTATCCCTATAGTGCATCGCATTTGAATGTCAGTGCTATACGGACACTGACCAGCAGGCTGCGCCAGAGAGACGCAGCCTGCTGGAAACTATTCAAGGCTGGTTTGGGTCCTACATCAGACCCCAGCCAGCCTTTTACTGAATCGGAACTCCGCAATCGCATTTGAAGCAGAGGCAGTCCGCTCTCTCTGTCGGCGCTTTACATGCGGCAGGCGCCATTGCCTGTGCATGTGAAGCGTTAAACAGCCCGGATCGGCACTTCTGCAGGACTGCGGCTCTAATATTAGAACCAGGGACCCGTGCAGCGCTTAGACTGGGCAGCCGTAAGGTAGGCCAGCCTAAGGCCCCTTAGTGACTGCTGTAAAAAGGTGTATGGGTGGCCACTGAGGGGTTAGAAAACCTATTTTCAGAATTTATACAAATGGGGCTCTCCTATTCAGGACCCTCATCTGTTAACAGTATTGGGGAGCTACAAAGACAGTCGGCCCTTGGAGGACTTACATGGACAGCCCGAAATAAGGGGTGCAGCTACAAGGGGTGCAGAGGTAGCAGATGCACCTAGGCTGTGATGCCTGAGGTCCCAAAATCCACATAGCAGAAGACGGAAAGTGGAAAGCCCTGTTACACATTCTGCATTGGGGCCCCTTTTTCAAATAGGAACTGTGCAATGCTTTGTTTCACCTGAGGAGGCGCTGCAGGATAACCGATCACTTAATTCCTGGTCTGTGACCCCTACTGAAAGACAGCTGTATGGCAGGAGTCATCTTACCCATGATATTCAAGATGTTGTCAGCAATGGTGGTCGGGGTCATCATTCCTTGTGTTGTTTCATTCTGCAAGATGGACATCATGGCTTCCAGCTTGCTGAGCGTTCTCCGCTGACAAGACACACATGCCAACTCCTTACTGGCCACCTGAAGACGTAAGAAGTGGCAGTCTTGGTTATAACTGTCATGGCAATCCATTTTGGCATCTACCTTTAGAGCGCTGTGGACACGTTCAGTCTACGTCTCAGGACTGGTGTGAAAAGGACCTTACTCAAAAGATTTTACCACTTTCGAACCAAAAGAGATTTCTGAAAAATTGGAGAGACTGACAGCATTTAAGTAACTGAAATCTCTGAGTGGTGCAGAAGGAGTGTGATCTTTCTACAGAGCCCTTTCAAGAAATTAGTGAAGGCCCGAGACCACAGCCTCCACCAAGATGATGGCTGCAAGGTCAATATATAACCCAAGTACTCCTGTTCTAATTCAGCTACTTACCGTACACTGCGCAAGCGCTGCTGCGATCTGCCGTATATCATCCACTGTGTTAACTTTCAGAGATATGAGGGCATCGGTTATATTCTTGCGCACTTTCCCAAGGTTCTGCTCACTTGCCTCTTCCTGCTTGCTCAATACTTGTTCATACTAAGAGGATAAAACAGAATGACATTATAGAGATCTATACAGTATAATACATACATATAACATTTAAAGGGCATCTGTCAGCAGTTTTGTACCAATGACACTGGCTGACCTGTTGGCAGCTGAAGGCATCTGTGTTGGTCCCATGTTCATATGTGCCCGCATTGCTGAGAAATATGAAGTTTTAATATATGTAAATGAGCCTCTAGGAGCAACGGGGGCGTTACCATTACACCTAGAGGCTCTGCTCTCTCTGAAACTGCTGCGCCCTCTCCACTTTGATTGACAGGACCAGGCAGTGAAAATATAATCACACCTGCCCGGTCCTGTCAATCAAAGTGCAGAGGGTGCAGCAGTTGCAGAGAGAGCAGAGCCTCTAGGTGTAATGGTAACGCCCCCGTTGCTCCTAGAGGCTCATTTACATATATTAAAACTTCATTTTTCTCAGCAATGCGGGCACATATGAACATGGGACCAACACAGATGCCTTCAGCTGCCAAGTGCACATGTAACAGGTCAGCCGGTGTCATAGGGACAAAACTGCTGACAGGAGGCCTTTCAAGGGGTTGTGAAAAAATGCTAAATAACGCATTCAGGAATCATTAGAATGTCCTAAGATCGAGTAGAAAGTAGTTACAAAGAGTGTTTGTCACTCTGAAGGAACCAGTATATCCTGGTATTACATGGACAACCTATTGATTTCAATAGAAGCTGTAATTCCTCATTTCCCCTGTGGAGGTGCTGCAGGGAAGTTTAACACTTGCTGCCAGGCGCCCAAAAGTCCACAAAGGGGCTAGAAACCAACTTTTATTAAATTCGGAATGGCAATACTCAGCCGGTATTACTGATAATACATCTGGCCGGCATCCGGCACATGTGATGCCTTAGCGTCTCAGACTACTGGGCTCTGCCAACCTGAAATTCCAGTAAGCTGTACCTCATTCAGAACGGTGATGAGAGCCAAGGAATACTCAGCAACATGCTGGGGGTCTCCCTGCTTCAATAAACCCTGCAAACGAGACTCTGTGAGGTTGTGCAACCATTCTCCGAAGCTCTGAAATCGATCTGGGAGGACTGGCATCAAAATACCCATGGTGCTGTAACGGAGAGAGATGCATGGTAGGTTCACTTTACTGACACGCTGGCGAAGAATTTGATTGCTGGATCCACTTACTGGTTTAAGGCCACCGCTGTTGCCCCCTGCTGGTCCTGCACAAGTATAGAAACTTCCACCATGAAGTTGGACTCCTGGTAGCCGACAGGCAGGAAGGTGATGTGCTCCGACCGGCTGCCCTTGTAGACCCAGAAGTCATCGCAGTGCCCGCCGCGGCAGCGCTTAGCCCTCAAGATGAAAACTAGGGACACCTCATCTTCTGTATCTCTCCATCCTAAAAAGATGATCGCATGAGAGGTTTATAGAGCAGGACGAAGATGAATGTTATGTCGATCTCCAGTGCCATGTAAGTGTTCGCCATGGTTGAGTATAGAAGGTACTGACCTGTGCAATCAAAGTGGACTGGGTCGGTCAACGCATGGATGGTCCCATTAGGAAAGATTCTACAGGTCCCCCCAGAAGGTGGACTATTGGGGAGCAGATCTATGGATGCGAATCCTTCTTCCTCCATGGTGGGATCGCTGACATGAAGGGTGAACGTGTACCCCTCCCCGTCTTTTAGCACTCCCTGTCTGAGAACGAGGTTCAGCCCTCGGTCTCCTGTGGTTGTGGTGCTGGTATTGAGGATCAAGGTCTTGTTGCTGAAGCTCTGAGCTGTCCACCTCTGCTGGGGAGAAGTCGGTCAGAGATGGAATGTAATACAAACAGGATATGAAGGGGCACTACATTATAACGGGTAGATCAGTGCACATCTTACCCCAGACCGCGCCTCATCCTGACAGTTACTGCAGGATCCTTCCAGGTAAACATAGGAGCTAGCGCTCACTTCATACACAGACTGCGCCTTGCAGGACACACACTTCAGAGACACGATGGGAATGCTGCCTTTTCTAATTAATACCTACAATTAGAAATATCTACATGTCAAGAGCTTATGTGACAAACATTACTGTAAACCAAGATTTATGATACCTTGTTATATCCTGTATACTAAGTACAACATCTTCATGGACGAGTACTGATGAAAATAATGCTGCCCTAATGTACAAGAATATAGCTACTATAATACTGCCTCCTATATACAAGAATATAACTACTATAATACGGCTCCTATGTACAAAAATATATCTACTATAATACTGCTCCTATGTACAAGAATATAACTACTATAATACTGCTCCTATGTACAAGAATATAACTACTATAATACTGCCTCCTATATACAAGAATATAACTACTATAATACTGCTCCTATGTACAAGAATATTACTACTATAATACTGCTCCTATGTACAAGAATATAACTACTATAATACTGCTCCTATGTACAAGAATATAACTACTATAATACTGCTCCTATGTACAAGAATATAACTACTATAATACTGCTCCTATGTACAAGAATATAACTACTATAATACTGCTCCTATGTACAAGAATATAACTACTATAATACTGCCTCCTATATACAAGAATATAACTACTATAATACTGCTCCTATGTACAAGAATATTACTACTATAATACTGCTCATATGTACAAGAATATTACTACTATAATACTGCCTCCTATATACAAGAATATAACTACTATAATACTGCCTCCTATGTACAAGAATACAACTACTATAATACTGCATCCTATGTACAAGAATATAACTACTATAATACTGCTGCTATGTACAAGAATATAAATACTATAATACTGCTCCTATGTACAAGAATATAACTACTATAATACTGCTCCTATATACAAGAATATAACTACTATAATACTGCTCCTATGTACAAGAATATAACTACTATAATACTGTCTCCTATGTACAAGAATATAACTACTATAATACTGCTCCTATTTACAAGAATATAACTACTATAATACTGCTCCTATGTACAAGAATATAACTACTATAATACTGTCTCCTATGTACAAGAATATAACTACTATAATACTGTCTCCTATGTACAAGAATATAACTACTATAATACTGCTCCTATGTACTAGAATATAACTACTATAATACTGCTCCTATGTACAAGGATATAACTACTATAATACTGCTCCTATGTACAAGAATATAACTACTATAATACTGCTCCTGTGTACAAGAATATAACTACTATAATACTGCTCCTATTTACAAGAATATAACTACTATAATACTGCTCCTATGTACAAGAATATAACTACTATAATACTGTCTCCTATGTACAAGAATATAACTACTATAATACTGCTCCTATGTACAAGAATATAACTACTATAATACTGTCTCCTATGTACAAGAATATAACTACTATAATACTGCTCCTATGTACAAGAATATAACTACTATAATACTGCTCCTATGTACAAGAATATAACTACTATAATACTGCTCCTATGTACAAGAATATAACTACTATAATACTGCTCCTATGTACTAGAATATAACTACTATAATACAGCTCCTATGTACAAGAATATAACTACTATAATACTGCCTCCTATGTACAAGAATATAACTACTATAATACTGCCTCCTATGTACAAGAATATATCTACTATAATACTGCTCCTATGTACAAGAATATAACTACTATAATACTGCTCCTATGTACAAGAATATAACTACTATAATACTGTCTCCTATGTACAAGAATATAACTACTATAATACTGCTCCTATGTACAAGAATATAACTACTATAATACTGCTCCTATGTACAAGAATATAACTACTATAATACAGCTCCTATGTACAAGAATATAACTACTATAATACTGCTCCTATGTACTAGAATATAACTACTATAATACTGCTCCTATGTACTAGAATATAACTACTATAATACTGCTCCTATGTACAAGAATATAACTACTATAATACTGTCCCCGTGAAGGAACATTAACACCCTTCTCACTCGTCACTCACCGTTTGGTTGGTGGACTCAGGATGTCTGTCAGGTTTACTGATAGTCAGGAAAAAGGTGTACTCCACATCAGGTTCCAGCTTTGACTTGTGTATGGACATCTCACCCATATCTGAAGTGACTTCTGAATTACATGGAGCACTCTGTAAACTCTAAAAGGAGCATTTGAAACATTTGTTTTTAGACCAGCATCATAGCAGAGCATCTCTACAGAAAATATGTCAGTGGGGGCTTTAAAGAGGACCCGCCCCCTCTCCTGACCTGTCTGATTTAGTAACTTCTTGCATTCCCCATGTAGTAACAGTTCTGGAGCATCTATACTCATCACAAGTTGGGGGTGTGTCCTGCACAGTCTGAAAACAGCAGCACTGATTGGATAGACTGAGTCTGTGCAGGTACACCCCCCCAACTGGTTACCACCCCTCTGTACCCTTACTGCAGACTGCTAGCAATTCATTCATAACTTCTAGTAGAAATAATAAAGGAACGGCACAACATAGAGCCATAAGAATAGATGCTCCAGAATCGTTATTACATGGGGAACGGATGGAGCTATTAAATGAGACATGTCAGGAGTAGAGATGAGCGAACATTAAAAAAAAGTCCGTTGTTCGGCGTTCGGGTTGTGGTAAGTCGCGCATCCCGTTATGGATTCCACTATAGCGCATATGGAATCCATAAGGGGCGGCTGCCAGCAACCCGAACTGTTGAACAGCCAAATGGCCTTGGGTGATCTCACTGTCATGTGATCAGTGCAGGGGGCGTGGCTCAGCACGGGATCAAATCCTGTGCTGAGCCACGCCCCCTGCACTGATCACATGACAGTGATGTCACGCCAGGTCCTTCGGCTGTTCAACAGTTCGGGTAGGTGGCAGCCGCCCCTTATGGATTCCATATGCGCTATAGTGGAATCCATAACGGGATGCGCGACTTACCACCACCCGAACGCCGAACAACGGACTTTTTTTTAATGTTCGCTCATCTCTAGTCAGGAGCGGTGACAGGTATTCTTTAATATGTAGGGCGGATTCAGGTCCCTTATAGTTTTTAACTTATTTTTTATTGGAGGCTTTAATAAGGATTGTTACATTTTGGAGATACTTTTGGGTGTGACTTTTTATATAGTCCTTCTTTTCTATCATATACTTTAACTGGAAGAGTCCAACTAGCGCAGCTACATAATGGATGATTGAATAATGGATAATCGAACGTCTTACCTTTGTCAGCGTTGTACACGACCACTTATATGAGAGGGGCGTCTGCTCTTCTTCTTCAAGATTTGGGTCATAAGACTTCTTCCCATCCAATATTAAATCCCGACTACTTGACCAAACCCTATAGGATCCTCCGTCAATGATCGGCACCAGTCTGCTGGGCAACATCGTAACATTGGCATAACTGCTTTTAGACAAGGGCGTGTCTCCAAAGGTCACTGAGAACACAAAGCAATAGTCTCCAATCCCGAGAGCTAGCTTAGGCACTACCAGCTGAGGTCGGCTCATATCAACATTCAGAAGGTGGACCTTGTCGGACTCGTGGTAGTGAAGGCAACTGGCTGCTTTGTAAATCTCCCATAGGTGTTTGGTTTGGTAGCTGATACATCCACGGAGATTGATCTCAGCCTCAATATAATTCTTCTGGGATCTTCTCATAATCACTTGAGTAGGCAGCTCTAGCTGTACTTCTGGTTCCTCGCACTCAAGGATCCGTGTGGTCACAGTTATTTCAGAGACCCAAAAACTGATTAGATTCGAGGCATTGACCTTCACCTTAAAGTCTCCAGGTGTCTGGTAAGTATGGTTTAGAGATGCTGAGTATGTTACCAAAAGAGGAGTATTATCTCCAAAAGACCATTCATATCTAACATCCAGAGGGCTTGGAAGCACGAGGGCATTAAATGTTACACTTCTGTTCACAAATGCATTGACTGGAATCAAGTTGAGTCCTACAATCAGTTCTTGGACTTTTATAACCTTCGAGATGTTCTGACTTCCCAGAGCATTAGATGCACTGATGTGTATGGTGAGGGTTCCAGCACCTACTGGGGTGTAAGTCACATTTCTGCCTGCTAAACTGGTGGCAGGGTGACCCTGCAGATCAAAAAGCCAATTGTAGGCAACCAAAGAGCCATGACTGACTGCTGCTCTGAAGTTTTTCTCGATTCTAGCTGGTATGGCAACTTCACAACAATTTACAAGTTTTAAGTTCTGTATGGCTTCAAGCACGGATATCATGACCGTTGACCGTTCCTCACTCACTTGGTTATGTGCCACCACAGTCACAGGATAGCCACCGATTTTGGTAAACTCGTATGTGTAAGTGGTACTGTTAAGAACGATGGAGAAGTCTCCATTTATGGTCAGCTCATAGCGGACAGAGGAACCAGCAGACAAGCTGATGTTGAAGGTGACCAACTCCCCAGGTTCCACCACTATCTTGCTCACGTGCAGTTTCAGACCATGTATTCTGTCTTGGACTGTGATGTTTTTGTATGCAATTTCCCAACTCACATCATTTGAGGCATTGAGGCTGATTGTGAAGAACCCAGCTTCCTCAAAGGGAACAATGGCCACTTTTCCATCGATGTTCCGCCCAGGAATGCTCCAGATCCATGACACATTTGAACCATGCTGAACACTGCTGGTGAGGTACAAGACAGTCCCCGTGGGCACATAATCTCCTTTATGGTCCAAGCTCATTATGGATAAACCCTCAACTGGCTCTTGAACAAAGATTGTGATTGTTGAGTTGACAGAGCCTAACGTGTTGTTGGCAATGGCAAGTACCTCCTTTGGACCAGGGCTTTGAAAACTATACAATATGTAGGATTCATAAGTGAACCAGACCACACTTTCCTCCAGATACCAAGTGTACATCACCCCCGACCCACTGCTCAAACTCATACTAATGTTGACTGTTGTGTTAAGAGGAGCTGGATTAGGGAACGCCAAGAGATGAATTTGGCCAAGGGTTTCCACAAACACCACGTTGATCCTGACGCTTGCATTTCCCAACATATTGACCGCCTTGAGAACAATGGTATACGTTTCAGGTTCCCCACTCATGAACTGATACGTTTTGCCTGGCCCACTCTGAATTATACTGTCGTTCTTTAAGATAAACCAACTGTATGAAATATTGGTCCCATCTTTGATGGTGGCCTGTAGAGGTAGGCTCTTGTTGGTCGGGAAACAGCAATCATTGACCAAATCACCTGTTGCAATCTGAAGTCCTTCAATGGTCTGTAATACATATATAACAATACTATCCTGGAGGGAACCGAGTTCATTCTCAGCCGTCACGATGACGTTAAATGTTCCGATAGAGCGGAAAGTGTACGAAATTGTGGAATTACAAAATATTGGAGAGCAACGATCACACAGTATCCATGAATATCGGACATCATCTCCTGATTTGAGGAAGGCCGAGAAGGTCACTGAACCGTTCAGAGGAATCACAGTCCTGGTGGCGTTCATGGTTAGTCCATGTATTCGAGTCTTGACTGTTATGTTCATGTGGGTTCTACTGCTACTTACACCATTGAAACCATTCAGGATGATGGTAAAGCTCCCTGTGGTGTTGTAAATATAAGTCACTGTCTTTCCTTCGACTGTGTTCCCATCTCCAAAATCCCAGTGATATTGAACTTTGGTCCCACTTCCTACGGCCGAAAATAAGTAGATCTGATCTAGTTCCAAAAACTGTGTCCCGTTGTGTTCAATTTTGATAGTCCCGATGGGTTCCTGGACATCTACCAACGCAGTACCATTGTGGAAAGAGACGTTGTTGAACACAGACACCATTACTTGATACAAACCAGGAACTCTGTACAAGAATTGGACCTCTGTCCCACCGTTATATCTAGAACCATTTGCCCCAAAGTCCCATACATATCTGTACTGGTAGGCAGGGAAGACAATGACTTGGAAATTACTTTCTTTGCCTAGACTTATATTCTGTTGTGCCGGCAATAAGGTGACGTTGACTATTTCCGGCTCGATGCAAACATTGGTGTAATAATAAGCTTTGTTCACCTGGCTGGAGAGTATAAGGGAAAGCGGGAATATTCCACTTGTCGAGAAGTCACGCTCTACTGATGGGATCCCATAAATGGTGGTACTTGAGGAATTATTGCCAAAGGTCCAGTTAAAGGTATAGTGTTCATAATCCCCTGTAACATACGCCGTGAGTGTCACATTCGCATTTTCGAGGATGCAAGTAGAGGGTTCTATTTTAAGTACCTGTAGGACATACACGCGGACTTGAAGGAACTCCGACAAAAAGTTGACTGCATTGCTAGCGGTTACATTAACCGTGTAATTTCCATCTTTGCAATACGTATAGTTCATCATAGGCTCGTTACCCTCAAATATGTGCCCATCGCCCATGTTGAACCTCCACATGATATTGTCCCCAGTTTCCACCGAAGCATTGATAAAGGTCTGTAAGCCCCTCTCAGTTGGTTCATCGGATGACACAACCAAACCCGTTATCTCCTCATAAACATGGACGGCCTTCACTGCCCGTATCTCACTGATGTCGTTGACAGCAAGGACACTGACGTTGTACGTCCCGGTGCTGGCATACGTGTGATTCAACGCTAGCTCACTGGTATTATAGTAGAAGGTGCCATCACCAAAGTCCCAGGTGTAGAGGACACCGAATGGCGAGGGTTCAGGGATTACTTGAAAAATGACAGATTTCTCACTGACCAAGACTGGGACATCAGTAACAATGGTTAAGTTGGTCAAGGATCCTTGAACCTGCAGGGGAACCTCCTGAGACGAGTTTTCATACTTGTTGAAGACGGTCAATGTCAAATTGTATTCTCCTGGGGAAAAAAAAATGTGTTAAATTAATTATTGATTTACACAAATACTGCATTCAGTAATTTTTTCTATACTTGTTTTAATGTCAGAAAACCACTCTTCATATTTGAAGGTATAGTTTAGAACATATAATTATAAGGTTTAATTGAAGGGGTTGACCGGCTGATGTAGCAAAAAATGCTCAGAATTGTGTAAAACAATAAAATAAGTCATAATTTCCTTGCTGATCTAGCTCCGACCCTGGTCCCTTGCCAATCTCTACTTCCTGGTCCCTCTTGACAGGAGGTCACTACTGCAGCCAGTCATTTCCTGTGTGTCGGGAGGAACCAGGAAGTAGAGACCGACAGGAAAAGCCAGAACTGGACCGGTAAGGCGAGGAAACTCATAATGCACAACCTGATTTGAACCAGTATAAATGTATACCGCTATATCATCTGTAAGATATAGCAACCATTTTAGAGGGCAAATATCTCACCGGATTCCTGATAGGTGTGGGTGATGTTATTCTCTATAAGCACCATATGAACAGACGGGTCAGGAACAGGGAACGACTGGTTATATGGAGGCTTGAAATGATAATCTTCTTGTGTGCCATCCCCAAACGTCCACCTGGAACATACAACATGTTAATGTGACGTGGGTCTCCAAGCCTGCCCATCTAGAAGGTACGAATAACGTATAGGGAGACTCACCTGAATGTGGCCTCAACTGCAGAGTCCAGTATGATGGTAGCAAAGAGCTCTACCAATGCATTCTGGGTCACAATGCTTGGGACTCCACCGACTTGAAGACTTCGCATTGGGTTCATCTGCTCTACTGTGACATTGTAGGTTAAGGAGGCACTGCTGACGTGGTTGGAGGCGGTCAGCTGTGGAGGAGAACACAACAGGATCCCTTTAATATGTTTCACCTAAAAAATTCAGATTTGAGTGCAGATCATCTCAATTTCCTCTTCTCCACCTAATGCATGCTCACAGGGGTCCGAGAAGATGAGATAGGTACTGCGCCAGGATAGGTCACAGATATAAAATTGGTGGGGGTCCGTCTCCCAGAACCCCCTTCAATCAGCTGTTTGAAGGAGCCTATTCTGAGGAGAGGTCATTGATAATGAATTCTTGGAGGACATCTTTAATAACAAAGGGGAGGGGCCTTGACAACCTCATTCTTTTAATGATTAAGTATTACTTGAGAAGCTGAACAAAATATAAAATGACCATAATGGGGCTTTACCGTTAGCTTGTACACAGCTGACGTCTGGTAGATGACATTGAAGACGGTGTAGCAGTAGGTAAGAGACGAGCGATCGTCCACTGTCCATTTGAACACCACGTCAGATCCAGACTCCACAGAAGCCACATTGTTCTGAAAGGCAGAAGAAAACAGGAGGCTACATGACATATTAGGTGGAAGTAAATCACAGTGTACATTGAACGTAGAGTAAGAGGAACTGCCTAACAGATTGTCAGAAAGTCCCCTGAAGCTCCTCATGGGCGGTGCTCATGTCACATGACCATGAGTGGCAATCATGGTTGGAAGATGTAAAACCAATAAGGACAAAATCTCACCATGGCTGGTAGAGCTTAGCTGCTACATTCAAGTAGCATCAGGATGCCTGACATCAGTGTTGGGGACTAGTGGAGGTCAACCGTGTGGAACCAAACCAGAACTTCATGTCAGGTTATAAAAAGATCAGATTTTGGTTTTGTAATTGTCAAAAAAAAAAAATTAAATTCAGGAATGTTCCAACTATATTTAGGTCGGTCAGGAGACTCAGACAATCTGTACTAAGGAGCCCCTTTGACAGACATTGAGAGGGACCTGTAATGCGCCGAGGCAGGTCTATGGAACCTGCAGCTTTTAGAGTAGGGCAGCTCAGTTAGTGTCACCACTGTGCGACTTTTACACGTGACTGTGAATCATGCACCCACAGACGACATGTAACCCTAGCCTAAAGGTGGCCACACTCATTAGATGAATTCAGTTGGGATGGCAGACCATCAAATTTGTATGGGATTGTCCGAACTTAACCCCAATGGCAGATGTTGGAGAAAAGAAGGGCTAGGCATGGCGGGTAAGGGGTTTGGCAGCGGCATATTCTTCTCCCTCAAGCCTAGGGAGGAATTGCCCAAAGCCTATGACCACCATTAGTCTGCTGACCGATCTTAATTCTTAAAGGGAACTCCATCAAAAGTGACAGATATACAAGAGGTCACATCCATAGAGTAATCATTTTGAGCGCTGTGGGTTAGTGTCATGGACAGGTTTCCTATAATAAGCCAATGTTAGTGGCTACAGGGGTGAAGGGAGCTTGATCTGAAGAGATCAGCTCTGCTTATTATAACTGTAATAATGGGATGCGGATTTGAACATAAGGGCAGCACATGGTGAGGGCGCCCTGGGAAACCGGATGGAAGAAGAGACAGGAAAACACTGCACAGGCGGCCAGTCTCCGACTGCGGTTTATGCCTCATTTGCAATAATACATTGCAGTATTCTGCTAGGACGTTTCGGTGATACGGAATCTGTAGACACCATAACAAGTTCTCTGTCTCTAGCAGTCATAACTCATGAAGTTATGCCAAAGAGATGTCTCATCAAGACAACCCCAAAGTCTCAGCCGGCGAAGGAAGGAATGGAACAGACTGGGAAATTACTGCAGGTACGGGAGCCATCTGGGCCTACAACAGTCTGAGAACTGAAACCAATACTGGTGGTGGTGGCCCATGAGCTTGGACCCTAATTCCCAAAACAGCAGGGTGACACTGAAAAACAGCATCTAAAGAGCTTCCAATGCTTTGGAGATTTAGAGAGAGATTTATCCAGACTGGCTTTCTCATACATCAATATTGTTCCCCTGTATGCTGGGGTAATATGCACCTAAGGCATCTTTCACACTTGCGTTCTGAGGATCCGGCAGGCACTTTCGTCCCGCCGGATCTGTCAGAACGCAAGTCGCCTGAAAGCATTAGAATCCTGATCAGTCTTCGAAATGCTTTGAGGTTACTATGGCAGCCAGGACGCTATTAAAGTCCTGGTTGCCATAGTAGTAGTGGGGAGCGGGGGAGCGGTATACTTACAGTCCGTGCGGCTCCCGGGGCGCTCCAGAATGACGTCAGAGCGCCCCATGCCCATGGATCACGTGATCCATGCGATCACGTGATCCATGCGTGTAGGGCGCCCTGACGTTACTCTGGAGCGCCCGGGAGCCGCACGGATGGTAGGTATACTGCTCCCCGCTCCTCACTATCACTTTACCATGGCAACCAGGACTTTAGCGTCCTGGCTGCCATGGTAACCATTGATAAAAAGCTAAACGTCGGATCCGGCGATGCGCCGAAACGACGTTTAGCTTAAGGCCGGATCCGGATTAATGCCTTTCAATGGGCATTAATTCCGGATCCGGCCTTGCGGCAAGTGTTCAGGATCTTTGGCCGGAGCAAAAAGCGCAGCATGCTGCGGTATTTTCTCCGGCCAAAAAACGTTCCGGTTCTGAACTGAAGACATCCTGATGCATCCTGAACGGATTTCTCTCCATTCAGAATGCATTGGGATAATCCTGATCAGTATTTTTCCGGCATAGAGACCCGACGACGGAACTCTATGCCGGAAAACAAAAACGCCAGGGTGAAAGAGCCCAAGTTATTAAGAGGGAGATTCCTCTTAATAAATCAGGTGCATCTCTGGTGCTTCGTGCAGCAGAAACTCAAATCTACGTGAACTAGAGGCTGGCGTAGACTTGTACCCATTCTCTACTCTGGCCAAGAGATGAGGATCCTGAACAGAGGACCCCCTGTATTAACTCTAAATTTACTAACAGGGTAGGATGAGAATAGGGTTTTTACACCACACAACCCCTTTAAGAGCTAAACTAATAAAAATGAATAGCACTGGAACCTACCACCCGGGTGTTGACCAGAACTCTCTCCTGTGGGTATGGGCTGATGCTCAGTCCTCTGATGGGTTCCTCCATTTTTACTTGAATTGTTCTGTTTTCCGAGCTTATCTCATTTTCCACAAATATAACGACTTCCACAACTTCTTTGCCGAGACCCTGGAGGTTGATCTCGGCATAAGAAATGTCACTTACTACTGCATCACACTGAGTGTTGCGCGTGGAAATCACTGGTGGACATGTTTGCCCAAAGCTCCAGCTCTGGTTGGTGCCAACCCAATAGGCCGTCGCATTGGAACCTGTGAGGAGTTTGAGGACCAGAACAGTGTTATTGACAGGGACAAAGTAGATCTCCTCTTGAGGGATTGGGTAAGCCACTTCCAAGCCTGAAACTGGTGACACCACAGTGAAGGTACAAGAATGATTAGCCTCAAGCAACTGGTTACTGAATTTTGCCATGACGGTGTATCTGCCAGGATTCTTGAGACCCCCATGTGGTGAATGGCTAAAAATAAGAGAACTTTCTTCAGTGGTACCAATGACTCTTATGGAGCAAGATGCTCCACCATCGACTTTACTGGGCCAATCAACTGTGCTGTTGACTAATAATCCTCCGAGGAGATCCCCAGGAATGCAGTCCATCCAACTCTGCTGGTGAAGAACGTGGTAAGATCTGGTAGAGTGGCAACGCAGAAACTTTTTCGGTGGTGCATCGTGCTGGACCACAATGAGGGAGCCCGGAAGCACCTCAATGCTCACATCCTCAAAAGACGCCTAAAAAGTCAATGAAAAGAAATGTAATCAATCTTTTGAACACCGTGATCCGGTAATCATAACTAAAGGCGCATTCCAATCCTAGGCCTGCTGCACTAAAACTCAGCCTTGTCGCAGTGAGGACTTTAACCTAGACCTGGTGACCCCCTGGAGACAAAAGTTGTGTACACTCTGAGTGTCAAAAAATAGATGTGTGAATTTCACCATGGGCCAATGTGCTGCCTGTCTACAGTCCGCTTCGACCTCTGGGACCCCCTACAATCCTGAGAATGAAGGGGCCATAGTGCTGCACCCCCTTCTAAGGTGTCCCTGAACATCCCCGCTGGATGAGACCATAGTGCCGCTCTGCAGTGAAAGACTGTGATGTGACAGCAGCTAAACTAGTTCTGTGGCCCCGTCGTTCTCAGGATCAGTGGGGTCCTAGAGGTCGGACCCCAGTGATCATATAGTGATGTCATGGGCCTTAAAGTGCAAGTTAAGGCTGCAATAAAATGTTCCTTTAGAAATGAATAAGATCCATTACACACAGTATAGATTAAGAGTGACAACCACACTTCTGGTAAAGAAATGTGCTCAGAGAAGTTGTCATCTTCATTCCCCCACTTGTCTTGTCAACTCATGCATTAGGGATATGAGTGGCTAGCAATTAGCAAGACACCATCACTAATGACGAGGAGGAATAGGGACTGAGGTCTCCCATTCTAGCAAATGTGGGGGGTCCCAGTGGTTGGACCACCAATCTAACCCATGGGGACCTGTCGTCTCTTCTCTATTTTAGTAAATAATTGCAAGTAACATTTTTGGAGCATGTTTTCTTAGCAGAGCTCATTCAGCAACCCTTTATTCTTACATGTCCAGGAGGAATTACAGAGGGATATTGCAATGCAGAGTTGTAAGAAAGGATAAAGTACAAAGTCTTGGCACATTACCAAATACTGAGTTGCGTTTCCTGGAGGTATTATGAAGAAATACTCCTTCATCAGGATGAAGTTAGGGAGACTGGACTGGGTTGGCAATGAGGTGGCAGAGATGGCAGATTCGGTGGCAGGGAAGCAGCCGCTCTCCACCGGTAAAGTGCTGTTGGTGTAATTAGAAGACTCCAGATCTTCATCACACTCGGGGAGACTCTCGTTGACGGGCAGGGGGGAAATTGGGGAGAAGGTACTTTCAACCAGGCAACCTGGAGAGTAAAAAGATCAGAAGCTGAAAAATCCAGGGAAAGTCAAGAGATGCTTTATAAGAGTGCATGATATCATCTGCACCAAGACAAGCCATCCTCCTTACATTTACACCAAGAGGAGCCACCCTCCTTTGATCGACACCAAGATGAGCCATCCTCCTTACATCTACACCAAGACGAGCCAACCTCTTTACATTTTCACCAAAACGAGCCATCCTCCTTACATTTACACATTTACACCAAGACGAGCCATCCTCCTTACATCTACACCAAGAGGAGCCATCCTTCTTACATCTACACCAAGACGAGCCATCCTCCTTACATCTACACCAAGAGGAGCCATCCTCCTTAGATCTACCCCAAGACGAGCCATCCTCCTTACATCTACACCAAGACGAGCCATCCTCCTTACATTTACACCAAGACGAGCCATTCTCCTTACATTTACACCAAGACGAGCCATCCTCCTTACATTTACACCAAGACGAGCCATCCTCCTTACATCTACACCAAGAGGAGCCATCCTCCTTACATCTACACCAAGACGAGCCATCCTCCTTACATCTACACCAAGAGGAGCCATCCTCCTTAGATCTACCCCAAGACGAGCCATCCTCCTTACATCTACACCAAGACGAGCCATCCTCCTTACATTTACACCAAGACGAGCCATCCTCCTTACATTTACACCAAGACGAGCCATCCTCCTTACATTTACACCAAGACGAGCCATTCTCCTTACATTTACACCAAGACGAGCCATTCTCCTTACATTTACACCAAGAGGAGCCATCCTCCTTACATCTACACCAAGAGGAGCCATTCTCCTTACATCTACACCAAGACGAGCCATTCTCCTTACATTTACACCAAGACGAGCCATTCTCCTTACATTTACACCAAGACGAGCCATCCTCCTTACATCTACACCAAGACGAGCCATCCTCCTTACATCGACACTAAGAGGAGCCATCCTCCTTACATCTACACCAAGACGAGCCATCCGCCTTACATCGACACTAAGAGGAGCCATCCTCCTTACATCTACACCAAGACAAGCCATCCTCTTTACATCTACACCAAGACGAGCCATCCTCCTTACATCTACACCAAGACGAGCCATCCTCCTTACATCTACACCAAGACGAGCCATCCTCCTTACATCTACACCAAGACGAGCCATCCTCCTTACATCTACTGAGGACAGACAGAAAATGCTTCCCTTACAAGGAAGTGCAAACTGATAGTGTCCTATTATCCCTCATCCAGACACCACCTAAGCCAAGGCATATCTGTCTCCCATCTATCTATCTATCTATCTATCTATCTATCTATCTATCTATCATCAATCTAATATCTATCTATCTAATATCTATTATCTATCTATCTATCTATCTATCATCTATCGATTATCTATCTATCTCCTATCTATCTAATATCTATCTAACTCCTATCTATCTATCTATCTATCTATCTATCTATCTATCTATCTATCTATCTATCTTTGCCAGACTACATCTGTATCCCTGGACGAGCTCTGCCTATCTACAGCAACCCTCAGAGGAGGGAAGGAATGTATAAACAGTTCTGTCAATGATGTAACAATGTATCCTATAGCTAGACCTAAGCTACAGATGTAGTGGAGCTGAATTTGTCATTTAACTATTTGGTGTTGCACATTTTTTTTCATAGTGGTAACTATCCGAGGAGATATAATGCAGTCGGCTCACTTACAGTCCTATGTAAAAAGACAGATAATAAATCCTAATCACACAATGGGTTTACTACTACATCTGACAAACCCAGCACTGCTACATCTACAAGCATACAGGGTTAACAGAGCCCTCACTCTACAGATTATAAATGACTGCATCCATCCCACATCCCCATCTAAGATGAATGATGTGCCCCGGATTTAGCCGTATGATTATAATCCAGGCAGCGCGGTGTACCCACACCCTGACAAAGTGCAGACGCTCCCAAAAACTCAAAGGATCCTTTCCACACCAAACAAAACAGGGAGTTCTGTCAGTGTTTGTATGCCGTCTCCATGGTAAGCACATACTTTGGTAGATTCTCTAGAATTTCTAGCTACTCTATGTTTGGGTAATGTTGATCGTGTTTGCTGTCGGCCCAAATTTCCTGCCTGCAAGTGTGCCCCACGGAGAAAGCAACCGCCGACCAGTATCAACCATTCACACCAATGTATGCTGTGCTGTATCTCCATAGGCTGGGGACCAGCGCCCCTCTCTTTTGCGTCCTCACACTGTCACATAACGTCGGGTGAGAGGGTTATGCAATGACTTAAAAGGGTTGTGTCCCAAAACATAGTCTACATTTTTCAAACCAGCACCTGGATCTGAACACTTTCGCAATTGCATGTAATTAAAAATTTTGCACAGTCACTGAGTTATTCAATAAAATGTATCTGTATAGCGCCACCTGCTGTTTGTTCTTTTCCTTATTTTTTGTCCGTCTCACTGAGCTGGTCGCACATGCTCAGTTTAAAGCCGTATGTTCTGTTAGAAACTGTGGCAGTTGCAGGGAGAGAGCTGAATCAGAAAGGACACGCAGATTATCGGAGCGAGCGTTCGTAGGAATCCGAACATTGGGAAATGTAAATTCAACTTAATGCTAGCAGCCAGTGGATGTGGCCCACGCCAGAACCCACTTCCATATACAAGGTCTCAGGTACTGTTATATGGCTACAGGTCACACAGGGTCAGGCTCCTACCTTGCACTGTACTTGGGGTGTACACTTGGAACCTCATCTGGACAGACTCTTCCAGATCTTCAGTAACAAATTCTAGAGCTGATAAGTAGACGGTCTGTGTGAACCTGAACTCAGGGAACATCAGCACCTGACAATGAAGTAGAAGTTACCATAGTGAACACACAAAGGAAACAGAACTGCTGGTGGAGTCGCTGATTATGAGTTACATCCTGTATTATACTCCAGAGCTGCACTCACTATTCTGCTGGTGGAGTTACTGTATACATACATTACTTATCCTGTACTGATCCTGAGTTACATCCTGTATTATACTCCAGAGCTGCACTCACTATTCTGCTGGTGCAGTCACTGTGTACATACATTACTTATCCTGTACTGATCCTGAGTTACATCTGTATTATACTCCAGAGCTGCACTCATTATTCTGCTGGTGCAGTCACTGTGTACATACATTACATTACTTATCCTGTACTGATCCTGAGTTACACCCTGTATTATACTCCAGAGCTGCACCCCCTATTCTGCTGGTGCAGTCACTGTGTACATACATTACTTATCCTGTACTACACTCCAGAGCTGCACTCACTATTCTACTGGTGCAGTCACTGTGTACATATATTACATTACTTATCCTGTACTGATCCTGAGTTACACCCTGTATTATACTCCAGTGCTGCACCCACTATTCTGCTGGTGCAGTCACTGTGTACATACATTACTTATCACGTACTGATCCTGAGTTACATCCTGTATTATACTCCAGAGCTGCACTCACTATTCTGCTGGTGCAGTCACTGTGTACATACATTACTTATCCTGTACTGATCCTGAGTTACATCCTGTATTATACTTCAGAGCTACACTCACTATTCTGCTGGTGCAGTCACTGTGTACATACATTACTTATCCTGTACTGATCCTGAGTTACATCCTGTATTATACTTCAGAGCTGCACTCACTATTCTGCTGGTGGAGTCACTGTGTACATACATTACATTACTTATCCTGTACTGATCCTGAGTTACATCCTGTATTATACTCCAGAGCTGCACTCACTATTCTGCTGGTGCAGTCACTGTGTACATACATTACATTACTTATCCTGTACTGATCCTGAGTTACATCCTGTATTATACTCCAGAGCTGCACTCACTATTCTGCTGGTGCAGTCACTGTGTACATACATTACATTACTTATCCTGTACTGATCCTGAGTTACATCCTGTATTATGCTCCAGAGCTGCACTCACTATTCTGCTGGTGCAGTCACTGTGTACATACATTACTTATCCTGTACGGATCCTGAGTTACATCCTGTATTATACTCCAGAGCTGCACTCACTATTCTGCTGGTGCAGTCACTGTGTACATACATTACATTACTTATCCTGTACTGATCCTGAGTTACATCCTGTAATATACTCCAGAGCTGCACTCACTATTCTGCTGGCGGGGTCACTGCCTACATACATTACATACATACGTCTTGCATTATATTCTAGAGCTGCCACTGAGAAAATTCTGATTATGACAGAAGTAGGTCCTCAGTCTTGTACCTACCTCCACCCCTTCATCAGGAGAGGACACGTTCTCTGCTCTTGACAAGTTCTGCAGGGGCCAGTTTGTGTCAAACACCGAAGCTCCCACCACAAAGTATTCAGCATTTAGAGTAAGAGCTGGAACGAAGGCAACATGAATATCAGTATTAGTAGAGTTGACCACTTTAGACCACCCCCCTGTGATGCAGACTGAGGGGGTCCCCCACTTAGGAGCCCCACGATTGGCCTGGGTGAGATACTAGACATATACTGATGTAGAAGACTCTCCAATTCATAATGTTCAGCCTCCAGAAGCCATGAAAGGCGCTCACCTTGTGGCTTGTATTCACACACGTAGCTGTGTTTCGAGCTGCACAGGTCGGTGTTGCACACCCCATTGGGTCCCATTCTCACACAGCGATCCGCCTGGGATGGCTCGGGCTCCCCTGGGAGCCAGTTCTGGCAGCTCTCCAGGTCAAACCGCTTCCCCGCTGGGAGGGATTCGGCACTTCTGGTGTCATTGAATCCTATCCACACCTCCAGACCACTGGACAGCAGGGGGCAAAAATGGCTTCAGTGTCAAAATAATACTAAGAACATAACAAGACTAGTAACTTCTGCTTCCTATTATACTGGCCCTTGTGTGAGTGCACAAGATGGAGCATTTGAAGCCCCACTGGAGACAGAGAAGAGGAGATACTTTTACGCAGGGTTCAAGAATTTGCCCCGACCATGGCCCTTAGCTTTCAGATGGACAATCATTCTTTTATTTGCTCCTCAGGGGCGTAACCATGGGTGGAGCAAAGGTGGCAGTTGCAACTGGCCCATTCAGTATTACACACAACGCTCAATAGTTTGGAGGATCCCGTTAAAGATCTTGAGTCAGGATCTTGGAACCCTGAAGTTACCCCCCTACTGCTCCCCGTCTTCCTATCCAGCTAAACCCTAGTGTTCTTACTTGCAATACACGCCCCCAATTCCCTTCCTCCCGCCCTTCCATACATGTGCCTGACCACCCTTTGACATATAGGGGGAGATTTATCATTTCATTTGCGCTAGAAAGGTAGCATTAATATTGGGAATGGCATCATATTGTCTGGCAGGTCCTACAACTCCACTGGCATTTGCTGTCTTCCCCACCATTCAATGACACCCTAGGCCGCCACCTACTTTGCCTAACCTCAACCCAGCCCTGTCTGCTTGCAGAACTTCAGACCATGAAAATGGACCATAACAATCCAACCTTATGGACCTTATTGCCCCATCGATATGGGGTCTGGGTATCCCCGTGACATGCAGTTCATAGTGGATGCCTATGGTATCAATGATGGACTTTTTAGCGGGACCTTCGGTGTATCCTTAATGTTCCTTATAATCTCAACTTCCTATGAGAAAGTCTAAGGACTCGGCCTGGTATAGACGTTCAGGCCACACATGTGTTTCTTCTCCCAGCATCCTCGGTTGCCAAGGACAGACCGGTTGAAACAAGCTGCCTTAGAGGGCCCCCGAGAAGAGACGGAGGGGAGGATTGCAAACAGCTGCTGTAAGGATATGTGTGCACAGGAGTCAGTGCCAGGAGCTGGCCGGCTGCTCAGGAGGAAATTACACATTGATCTCCTTCCTGCCCCCGAGACAGAGCAAATAATGGACAAATCGCCCAGGACATAAAGAGTCATTTACTGACGGGTCCCCCGAGGGGCCCCTATAAATAAATACTACCCTGCAACCGAACCGTTCTATCAATATCTGCTGGCAGCGAACGGCTCTCGCTAGAAGGACGGTGTTATTGTAGGGTTTCAAAGCTTCACAGATCCCGAAACCTGGGCTGATATCACTAGGCAAATCCTGCCCTTGAGTATGTCATAGAATAGCTGCATTTATCAGATCGACATGGAGACTTATAAATGCACCGCCTGCCGCACCCCCAATTCTTCTGATTGATCGGAGTCGGACCCCTACTGATCTGATACTCATCCCCTATGCGATAGGGGTAAGCATATGAAGACACGCACATAAGTGACTACCGCCTCCCTCTAAAAGGGGGTTGTACATCATCAGAAAAACATGGCTGCCTTCTTCTAAAAAAGACAGCGCCACACCTTTCCACAGGCTGCCTGCGGTATTACAGTTCAGGCCAATTCATTTCAAGGGACCCGAGCTGCAATACCACACACACAACCCATGGGCAGGGGTGGCGCTGAGGAAAGCAGCCATGTTTTATCACTCCTGTACAATCCCTTTAAAGGGATTTTCTAGTTTCCTATACTTACCAACATTTCGGTTATTAAAATTGGGGCATCCAAAACCCGGCCCATGGGAGCACCCTGACTCCACCCAAGAATGCCCACCTGTGGGTGGGGTTATCGTTAGCCCCACCCATATTCGGCCTTGGACAGCCCAAATTTGCCGGGACTGTCTCTGAAAATCCGGGACAGTCCCTGCAAATTCGGGACAGTTGGCAACTATGGAAACATAAGTACTATATGAAAAGATGAATAATTAAAACATCTACTACTTTCTAATGCACTTCATAGTTCCATTCTTCACCACATCAAGATCTCTGCTTGCTGTCTGTGGGTTAAAACTTTCTTTCTTTTTTTTTTTTATATATCCAGAGGCAGTAAAATCTAGTCCTGGCTGAAATACATTCAGTCTAGGAAGTCTACTGACATTTTACAGAATTTGACTACTATCATAAAGTATCACATATTTGAGACCAGAAGAGCGACGGGTTCAAAAAAGTTGCGTGAATTTGCAAAAAATGTGCTTTAGATGCAGTGTTCTCCTTCACAACCATAGCTGCTTTCAGAGTCCTGCTGGTTGCCCTTGGAAACAGACGGCAGTTAAGCTCCACCCCTTTGACAGACATGTGACACCACAGCTGGTATGCACACTTTAGCTTTAGAGGTGATCGGAGAAGAAAACAAAAATGGCAGAAAATCAGTAAAGTATTTATAAAGCTGCTGCACATTTTATGCAGCTTTGGATGGAGGAATGTGGTAAATTGATCTTTAGAGGTGGAGTTTCCCTTTAACTATACACTGCGGGCAGAGCATGCTGGCATTTGTGATTGTACTACTGCTGGCACACCGCGGGTTTCTGAAAACGGAATTAAACTATATGACTAATTGAATTATACTAAATACCGATAACCGGTCCTAATCTTACACGCTCCGTTTAATCACTAATCTGAGTAATCAGTTATGGCAGAGATCGGTGACGGCGGGCGCTGGCGCTGCCCCTTCCCTGACACATGAAAACCGCTTAACACTTCACTTTGCTTGTGGTGCCATGTCCACGTACCTGGTAACCCGGGTCTCCAGAAACTTCTGCAACTCATGACTGCTGACGACGGCCATGTCTCCATTTCCGAGATCCTGGCAGACCTTCTGCGCATCGAACCAGCCGGCCTTTTCCACTACTAACTGGTAACAGTGGTTATTATGGGGGTACACCACACTTCCAGGTGGACAGGCAGGGGACACTGCAAGATAATGGAGGGAGCTACATCAGTTACGGCGTTACTATACATGGACATTTATATGGTCCTCATCATGGTCCACCATTTGGTCCTCTCTTGACCTGGTGAAATCAGCCTGACTATGCAAGACAAGGTCCATGGGCACCACGTGATACTCAATTTTCCCACTACCAGTTGACCATGGGGATTCCAGCAGCTGGCGCCCACCCCTATAAGCTCAAGCGTAAGCAGCTAACTAAAATGGGACTGTCCACATAGGACAATGGGGACTGGCAGCAATTGCAAACATCTAAGCAATGGTGGTGGAATCTCCAGTTGGTCACTTTTCCAATAGTTTGGAATCTCCAGTTGGTGTCATGACCAGGAAAACAGATGAAGCAATGCCCTTTTTGTTAACCCAAGACCATTCTTGCTACCTACTAGATAGACCTCAATATGTTCTTACCTTCCTCACCGCTCTCTGATGTTACAGTAGACTCCACCGCCAGGTCAGTTCCACCTCTCACCTTCACCTGGACATCCACATTGTCATTAGTTTTCGCCAAGGATGGGCAAATGATCTGTATCTTCTCAGGCAACCCAACCACTCTCAGTTCATCATAAATGATGAGGTCTCTGCTCCCTAGACGGAGAGTCACGGTCACGTTGTACATCCCAGGCTGGGCATACCTATGGGTAATGTTAAGATCACTGGTGCTATAGATCTGATTTCCAAAATCCCAGAGGAGAGGAGTAACAGGGATTGGAGCCTTGACTTCTAAATGCACAGAATCCCCGAGCCTATAGGTTTCTTGGGAGCTCTGCAAGATGGCGAATGACTTGGTGCTGGTGGCCTCTTGGACAATGGTTAGGTTGCAGCTAGAAAAGAGGGAAGGAGAACTGCAGACCTCCTGACACTGAAGAGACATGTTGGTAGAGATGGTGTCACCGCAAACGCAACCATGTTTGGGGTCGAGGGTCCAGAAGTTGTAGAGGTTAGCAAAGCACTGTGCACTGCAAGTCTCATTCGTTGGGTGAGACAGGTGGATGGGCGTAAAGGTCAACAAGGATTCATCGGCAGAAGACAGGTTTTGTGGACAAAAGATTAGGTCACCTCCTACAAGAAGGGATATATGGATGGCCTTGGTTAGTGTTTCCTTACTATATAATACATTTGTCCTATAGCAAATGTTTGTGCCCATTGCCCACTGTTGGGCATCTGAAGCCTCCATGGGGTAAAATATCATCCCATGCATATCTACTGTGCGATGACCATTATGCTTTATAAAAGCTGACACAGTCCCTAGGAATAGCTCTTATGACTGGTTACTCACCACACGTGGTCTTGGAGAAGGAGACATTAAGCAGCTGCTCGCCAGATACCAATGGGGGCCCATCACAGAGGGTAGAGTCAGGATTCTCCAATCTAATCCCATTTTCAGCAGCCCATGAAGGAAGCCATGACATACGGCAGTCGCAAAGCCATGGATTGTCACTCAGGTCCCTGCAAATCATTGTCAGCCATAATTGAGTCCACAACGGACCTCAAACTCAACCAAACACAAACATTTTTCAGGAGGCTTCGTTCCCACCCATGAAACAAAACCCTTGTAACTTAGATATCTTATCCATTTTATATTGGCACCATTGTTTCCTCTGAAGCCTTCAGAGGTAGCGGGCATGCAGCTCTTGGCCTTGGCACTGTTCCCTCTGAACCCAATAATTGCTCTCTGTCCAGATACATGCTATACAGAAGCCAGACACCTAGTGCCACATGGCCTCCAGATAGTTTTATACAGTATCCGCATCAGCGCCAAAATACTTGGTGGTCTAGGGTATTAAAGGAGTCAATCTCAACATCCCTGCTAGTCTAAGGCAATTAAGCGCTTAATTCAAGCATCCATGGTGATCTATTGAAGAGAAGAGGTTAATCTTGCATCCATCCATAGTAGCCTAGGACAGTGGAGGGGTTAATAAGACTATTTCTGGCTGTCTCAGGCAGTTAAAAGGTTAATGTCACCATTTCTGGCGGTCTATGGCAGTGAGAGGGCTATTATCAGAACCCCTGGTGATCCAGGCAGTGAAATTGTTAACTTCAGTATCCAACTCTATGGAAGGGATTAATGTCAGCAATTCTATGTGGTCTTGGACAGTAATTGGGTTAATATAATTATCCATGGAGGTCTAGGGCAAGAATAGAATTATTGCCAGAATTTCTGGTGGTCTACAGTATAGAAGTAATTAATGTCAGCACGCTAAGTGGTCTAGAGCAGTGAAAGGGATTAATGTCAGTTGTCGTGGTGGTCTAGAACTAGGGTATGGAAAGGATTAATACCAGCATCACTAGTGGACTAGGACAGTGAAGGGGTTAATGCCAGTATTTCTGGTGGCCTAAAGCTAAGGCATGGAAGGGATTAATGTCAGCATCACTAGTGGCCCAGGACAGTGAAGAGGTTAACGTTACCATTTCTGGTGGTCTAGAATAGGGAGATTATAAATGTGAGTATGGCTAGTGGTCTAGAGTATGGAAGGGGTTAATGTCCCTATCCCGATGGCTTAGGGCAAGTAAGGGGTTGAAGTCAGCATCACTGGTGATCTAGGACAGGGAAGGGGTCACTATTCCATAAATATTTTTTTTTCTATCATTCTCCACCGTGAATGAGATTGTCACAATCCCGCGCTCCATACTACCACGTCTGTAATGCTCAGATACTCACAATTCTGTCAGATTCTGTAGCGGCTCAAACAGTCTTCTGTCCAGGGTCTCGATGCTGTTGTCTGAAAGATCTCTACAAGAAATAAGATAAATATACTATAAGAACTACTGATCCCATCAGGAATCCTCCAGATATCCGCAGACTGAAGACATTTCAAGTGTTCACCAGATGCCTGCACAATGTCATGGCGGCCATCTCTCATGACCAGCACAAAGCAGTTGTATGAGATTAGAAAAGAGGGTCTTTTTTTTGTTTTTCCCCCAACAGCGCCACCCTTGTCCATGGCCTGTGTCTGGTATTGCAGCACAGCCCCATTCAAAGTAAAGGCTGCAGCTCCAGACTGGTCCTATGAATGAGAGTGGTGCTGGGTCAGAAGACCCCTCTAAGGTATGCTAGTCTTCCCAGACATGATAAAACCAACGGGTTTAGATAATCCGGCATCCCTCAGATCAATGCTGGATTAAAGGAATTTTACTGACTTTGGTTAATGGGAGTACGGGACATTAGGCAGGAAGTAGTAAGTGAGCGAGATCACATATATAAGAAGAAAGTAAATAGGAAGACGCAGAAGATGGATTCCGTTCAAGGACTGAAATAGAAAGGAATAAATCACAACCTGACGACTGATGCACACTGTCATATCAGAAGCCAAATGTCGGACTCTTTTGGGCCAGCTGGACGGACGTTTTGGAATAACATGCACAATAAGGTGGAGTTTTCGGTACATTATGTGTTAATCTGAGGATAAACCCTATTATTTGTAACTCTGAGGTCCTATCCTTAAAAGATGCCACCAGAGGCACGATCCATGGGGATCACTGATCCGCATATCAACAGGCACAACAATCCACTGGTGGGGTCCTGAAGTTGGACCTCCTTCACCTGTCAAACATTGACGGCCTATCTTATACACATAAGGCCCCATTCACACGTCCGCAAGTGTTTTGCGGATCCGCAAAACACGGATATTGGCGATGTGCGTTCCGCAATTTGCGGACCGCACATTGCCGGCACTATATAGAAAATGCCTTTTCTTGTCCGCAATTGCGGACAAGAATAGGACATGTTCTATTTTTTTCAGGAACGCGATTGCGGACCCGGAAGTGCGGATCCGCTATTGCGGACCCAGGCGTGACATCGTCTGTTCCCATAGGAATGAATTGGTCCGCAATTCCGTTCCGCAAAATGCGGAACAGAATTGCGGCCGAGTGAATGGGGCCTTAGACATATGTCATCCGAACCCTCTGATCATGGCAGGATTGGTTGGCCATGTCTTATATAAGGGGTTATACAATTTCTCAAACCATGTGCCACTGATAAAAAGAGATGCATCGGAAAAAGCCACCGTGCTTTGCATGATTTCCAAACTCGATCTCCAAAGCTCGAATTGTGTTCAATGTTTGGAATACGTTAAAAAACTGGACCATCTAGACTCCATACTTCAACGGCTATACCTCCCAAGTCCAGAACCCCACATACACATGTATGTCTGCTGCGCTCCGCCACGAGCGCATTTGTTCTTAAGGGTGAGAGCGGACAGTACGTCCGCTAGACACCTTTGGCGGTTGGCTTGTCTCCCCTGAGAACATAGGGATCAGGCATGTTGAAGTCCAACAGCCTGACCCTCATCATCCCACCCTCAAACACACACATCTGCCATCAGGGTCGGGTTCGCAGGCCCGCATACACCTTCGATGGTCAGGCTGCCATGCTAAAATTGATGGGTACGACCAGCATCAACCTCATGTGTATAGTCATCGTTTTGGTAACTCTAGTTTCCTCCTACTTTTCAAAAACGAATACATTAAAGGGGCTATGCCATGCTTGATGTAAAAAATGAAGGCCAGACATCGTACAGTACATGACAACCCCTTTCTAACAAAGCTACAACCAGCCCTGTACCTCACACGGATCCAGAGATCTCCCCAATTCATTGCTTTATTTGTTCTACAAGACTTATTTCAGGGTAGCATCTCAGAGGGGTGTGGCCTTTCTCAAGGGGCGTATTCTTTCTGCTGCAGCTCGTCCCTGTAACGGTCACAGCTGGTGACATTCAAGGAGTTAAACTGAGCATGTGCGACCACCTCAGTGAGGTGGACAAGAAATAAGGAAAAGGAACAAACAGCAGGTGGCGCTATACAGATACATTTTATTGAATAGCTCAGCGGTTATGCTACATTTTCAATTACAAAAACATTCAGATCCAGGTGCTGGTTTGAATAATGTATAATTTTTTTTGTGGTACAACCCCTTTAATTAGTTTCCTGTACAAACGGTTTCTAAGTATATAAACCAGTGTTTGCAGGCCCCACTGGGGGGGGGGGGTCTCGGTTCATGTCAATGGTTCTACGGCGGCTCTTAAAGGAAACCTAGAAGAGAATGAGGAAATAAAAGCTGAGGAAACGGTCAACAAAAATTTAGTTGTCAATTTGTCAGACTTTTTCTAACTTCTTGAACCAAAGAGCCCGTTAAAAATCGTGTGCCAATTTACTCTTATTTCAGACAGAGGATTAGGCTAGGGCTATACGACGACATGTGTCTCGCCACACATAGGGCACAACTACACTAGAACATGTGTCGCTTGACGTTTTTTATAATAATAGTCTATGGCGTTGCACTGCGACATGGTGCGACGCGTCAGTCGCAGAAAAACCCATCATGCATTACATAGATAGTCCAGTTGATTCTAATGAGTACCGTGTAATGCTTCTTTTCACCTGTGGGGGAGCTGCAGGGAAACGCTTACTGCCCACCACTCTAGCAGGATGCTGAAGAAACCAGCCGGTTGTTCTATGTAAGAAGTAGCGATGGTCCCAAGTGAACAATGCAGAAAAACAAGTCATGCTGGGAAAATGTATGGTCGTGGGGGAAATCAAATTAGCAAACCACAATGATTCACAAGCAGGCCCCACTCGCACTAAGAGGCCAACATGTATTTCATCTCTGTTTCATGTATAATCCTGACACTGACCTCATCGGACTCTTCTGAAGGCACCATTAGCGTGTCCTCTAAGCTGTAAGTGTGCTGTCAATGAGCACCGTCCCTAGAGAGCCCGCTGGACTATTGAGAAAATTCATGTTGTGTAAACTTTCCCACGGATGCAGCGATGGGGCTGAGGTAATTCTGGCCAAGGACCATCAGCTCAGAATCCCAAAAATAGCTGAAGACAACACCTACCCACTGCATTCCGCCTGGATCCCCAGCGTATGTGATGTGTCAACCCACAGGAAGCCAAGACGGCCCCGCCAGAAACATCACGGTACAATCCCTCCTCGTCAGGCAATGGTGGGTTGCCTGCCCCGATGGGGGTGCCACTGGCCTTTTCTGCCTGGGCACCAACAGCTCCACACCCCATCCCAACCTTGAAGCCGGCGACTCTAGTGAAGTTCCCTAGTTTATGGAATGGGCAGTGCACCTTACGGCCATGGTATTTGGGTACTGTACGGTAGTTCGCCAACAGGAAACCAATCTAAAAATCCTAAATTTGGATTTTTAGGATTATTCCTTGACTGCTACCTACCGGAAGAGTCACCAGCCAAGCATGGTAAATGTCCAATAACATTTCAGCCAACTTGTCTGTAGGTACCACCACTTAGCAAGGGAGCGAGAAGAAGTAACATCCAGAGAACACTAGAGATAGAGGCGCAATAATCCAACAGAGACGTCTGAAAAGCGCTGTCAGGGGGTAATATTGACGTCTGTAGAATATTTAATTGGCATCAAACAGGAGAGAAAATAGAATAGAAAAACATTATGTCACGGATGAGGTATAGGAGGAAACACCACACTGACAACCCAGAGGGAAAGGGAAAGCCACTAGGCTCAAAGCTAGGAAAAGGAAAAGCTCACCACCTAGAGAACCTTACTCAAGGCCCTGACTCCTAACCGTATGGGCACCCCTTGAAGGTAGGAATGCCCATACCCTGGAACCTGGGACCCTGGAGACCCTAAAGAGCCCTATGGATATTGGCAGGGCTGAAACAACCCGTTCCTTCCCAGATAAAGAAACAAGCGTCTCCCTGAGGCCTAGTAACAACCAACAAGGAAGAGAAAACAAAACAAAAACAAATGCGACACTTAACTTCTGTAGAGATGGACAAGCAGGAACACCAGAGAGGATAACACACCAGCTCTTCTAAAACCAAATTAAGCTTTCTTACCGCACAGTCAAAAGGGTGGGGTAAGATTAAATAGGGTAGAAATAATGACTACTAAGCTACACCTGAAACAAGGGATGTGGTCATTAACAACAACACTGAATCAAGAGTAATCAAAGAGGCTGTTAGATTCCACCACGCTCCGCCAGTCTCCTTGATCTCCTGACATCTGACACGGGAGGGACCGTGACAGTACCCCCCTTCTACGGGTGAGGTCCGAGCACCAACGACCGACCTTATCAGGATGAGCTCTGTGAAAGGCCTTCACCAGACAATTAGCATTTACATCGGCCGCTGGAACCCACATCCTCTCCTCTGGTCCGTACCCTTTCCAGTGGACGGGATACTGGAGGGATCTATGGAGAACTCGGGAGTCCATAATCCTGTTGATCTGAAATTCTAAATTACCATCCACCATGACAGAAGCGGGAGGCAAGGAGGACGGCTCAACAGGTTCGACAGATATCTTCAACAACGACTTATGAAATACGTTATGAATTTTCAAAGCCTGAGGAAGTTCAAGACAGAAGGCTACCGGGTTAACAATGGCAGTGATCTTATATGGACCAATAAATCTTAGGCCCAACTTCCAAGAAGGTGCCTTAAGCTTAATGTTTCTTGTGGACAGCCACACAGAATCACCCACTCTCCGGTCCGGATCATTCATACGTCTCCTGTCAGCCACACACTTAAACTTGTTGCCCAACTTTTTCACGGTATTTAGAGTTTTACGCCAAATAGAAGACAAAGAAGAGGAAAATTGCTACTACTCAGGAATACCGGAAGTTTTAGAACCAGAAAATGTGCCAAACTGAGGATGGAACCCATATGCCCCAAAAAACGGCGACTTATCAGTGGACTCCTGTCTACAGTTATTTATGGCAAACTCAGCTAACGACAAGAATGAAGACCACTCCTCCTGGTTCTCCGAAACAAAACATCTCAAGTAAGTCTCCAGATTCTGATTAGTGCACTCAGTCTGTCCGTTCGACTGAGGATGAAAAGCCGAAGAAAAGGACAATTGTACACCCAGTCGAGTACAGAACACTTTCCAAAATCTGGAATCAAACTGAGTTCCCCGATCAGACACCACATCAGAGGGAATGCCCCGCCCCTAGGCCTCAACGCTAGGGAAAGGAAAAGGTCACCACCTAAAGAACCCTACTCCTGGCCCTGACTCCTAACCGTAAGGGCACCCCTTGAAGGTAGGAATGCCCATACTTTGGAACCTAGAGACCCTAAAGAGCCCTATGGATATTGGCAGGGCTGAGACAACCCGTTCCTTCCCAGATAAAGAAACAAGCGTCTCTCTGAGGCCTAGTAACAACCAACAAGGAAGAGAAAACAAAACACAAACAAATGCGACACTTAACTTCTGTAGAGATGGACAAGCAGGAACACCAGAGAGGACAACATACCAGCTCTTCCAAAACCAAATGAAGCTATCTTACCGCACAGTCAAAAGGGTGGGGTAAGATTAAATAGGGTAGAAGTAATGACTACTAAGCTACACCTGAAACAAGGGATGTGGTCATTAACAACAACACTGAATCAAGAGTAATCAAAGAGATTGTTAGATTCCTCCACGCTCCGCCAGTCTCCTTGATCTCCTGACATCTGACACGGGAGGAACCATGACACATTGTGTTCCCAAAGTCAGGAAGAAAAATATTCTATGAATCAGGTCTAATGGAGAAAGGTCTAGATAGATAGATATGATATAGATACATTAATGATAGATAATAGATACATAGATATTAGATAGATAAATAGATAGATAGATAGATAGATAGATAAATAATAGATAGATAGATAGATAAATAATAGATAGATATGATAGATAAACAGATAGATAATAAATAGATAGATAGATAGATAGATAGATAGATAGATAATCTGTTCCCCCTTACCATACTTTCTCTGGACACAGTTTGGAGCCGCCCTTACAATTATTTGGTTGCACTATGTTCCAACACTGATGGACTATTTGGCACCACTGGACCTTTGGCTGTTGGAGGGAGCACCTGTTTGGAGCACCTGTTTGGAGCACTCGCCTTTCCCTCAATCTATACATATGTAAGAAATTCTCCTAAGTAGTTAAAATGACAATATCCGAACTCACCAAAAATGTGACTAGTCCTGAAATAAAAAATATGTTATAGATCTGGTGGGAGGAAAATGTAATTTTTTTGCAATGGAGAGCGCCCAAATACAGCGTAGTCGCCGGCCCCGGCCTGTAAACCAGGCAGTACGCCGTGTGCGCAGAGTAACCACCTGCCATGATTTTGACTGAAAAGGCCGGTGCAGATTGGACTATTGATTTGGTAACAACTCTCATCATTCAAGACGCTGGTGGTATGGCACTGTAACAAAGGAATCCAAAGTTCAAAGTCCTGGTGGCAAATGCAAGGTCGATGGTTGAGAGATTTATACAACTGGATAGTTTGGATGGAAAGGTTAAAGAGCACCCGTTAGCAGGATCAACCCTACTAAACTCGGAATACTGTCTGGTAGTGCTAATCAAAATGATTCCTGGATTGTTAGTCAAGCTGTGCCTTCTGCTACAGCTCAGATGATGTGTCCTTTTCTCAGCAGTTAAGGGGGTGTGTCCTTTCTGCCGCTGCTCTCTTCCTGTAACTGTCACAGCCTCTAACAGTAGATCCAGCTGGTGGCAGTTGAAGGACAGAACCGAGCACATGCGACCACCTCAGCTATGTTACTGAAGTGAACAGAGAAATGAGGAAAAGAAGAAACAGCAGGTGGCGCCATACAGCATCATTTTATTGAATAGCTCGCTGGCTATACTACATTTTTCATGACATGCAATTACAAAAGTATTCAGATCCAGGTGCTGGTTTGTAAAATGTAGAATATTTTTAATGGGACGACCCCTTTAAGCAATGGGCAATGTTAGGAGAACAACGTGGTGGAACTGGGCAGAGGGTTGCGTCATTCGTCCCTTCTACCAGGGATGAGGGGTGTGGAGGCACAAACCCCATGGGACGCAAAGACCTGGAACCCATCAAGAGCCCATTACCGTCAATCACTGAGAGGGATACTGTTCTGTTTGTGGTTGCCAGGGGTGAATAAGACCCATCACGTGGGCTGCACACAAGTCTACCAGTCTGCGGGACACAAGTATGCAGCAAGCGGCGTGTGTCTGCTCTACGGAAATCGCCGCCGAATTTTTCCTTTTTGCCACTTTTCCAACTCTAGAAACGTGCCAGTCGGTTGCAAAGGCGCACATGGTGCTCGGAATATGCCTTGGCTCGTGAGAGGAGGATATTATTTTATCCATTCCTACCTCTGTTTATTCAGCTGGAATCTGAGATTAACCCTCTCCTGACACTGAACAAATTCCTAAATTACACACGCCGATGCAGGTGGTGGCTGGGATCCGTCTCCACAAAAAAAAATTTTAATCCCCCTACACAAAAAAATACCAAATTTCGAAAGAAAAGGTATTTCAGAGTCAAAATGTGAACCTTAATGAAGATTTGAACCCGAAAGAGACAAGGCTGTCCTCATGATCCCAAAAAAGAAGACAAACCATTGATCAGAAGAAGAGACCATAGGAAGAGCAGAACTGGACCAATGAAGAGACTGGATCTCGAGGACAGAAACGAGACTACCAGACCAGGGACTATGACAGTAAGGGCCAGGCAATAAATCAGTAGACATCAAGGACTGTGAGACTTTACCCAAGAGACTGATGTACTAAACCAACGCGAGGGTCTGGGGGAGAAGACCACCAAACACCAGGAACCGGGGCATCAATGATGGATATGGTGTGGAGACATCTATAGGGACTGGGGCAAAGTAACCACAGGGTACCAAGTTTTAGGCCACTCAATGACAAGACCAGAACCTGGGGAAGAAAATGACCACAGGCATTAAATGACGACACACCAGAGATGAAGGAATTAAAGCAGAGATCTACCAGGCTCCGTGGAACTCAATGTAAAGACTAAAAAAAGTGGAACCAAATCACAGAACCACCAGGTTCTGCATAATGAAAACTACCGAACACCAGAGAGTGGAGAACCAAGTCAGACCAGGAGGACCAAACTGAAAAACGACACCACTGGACCACCAGGGACTGTGACACTAACTGACTGGACACAAGGGGCTTGAAAGTTCATCATAGACTGAGACACTATACACAGCTAACTGGTGTACTAAACCTACTGAGGGGCTGAGGCACCAGAGGCTGAGGAACCAAACCTCGTGGCCACCAGGAGCTAAAAGAACCAAACTCTAGAGAGGGAAGAACCAAAATACAGAGCTACAAGGATCTGTGGAACTAGATGTTTAGACTCCAGGGACTGGGAAACAAACCTTGGGACCATTAGAGATAGAAACTAGAGAACACGAAAGAGTAGGGAACTAAGCCACAGGGCCACCAGAAGATACCTTGAAACTACAGGCTTAGGGACAAAACCGTAGGTGTCAGGGACCTATACCGTGCATTCAAAGTTTCAAACACATTAAAAATGAATAATAAAGAATTTTTTTGGATGCATAGGTGCTCGTCAATATAGAGTGACGCTTTAAATTGGGATTGATATTTTCTGTAGAAGTGTGGTAATGAGAGGCATTAATTCAGAGCAGAGTTTCGAAGTCGGAAAGGCCGAGGCTTTGTCAAAATCCATGTTAATTTAACAGCTATTTTATGGTGGAAGGATTACAGAAGATCTCTCTGTCGTCCCGCTTGGGTCTTGGAGCTAATTTACTTCTCCCAGAACACATTTCAGTCTAAGCTGTTCCTCTCATTACTGTCTTGGACAAATTCCATCCATCAAAGGCAGCTCGGAAAAAAAAAAATCTCTCCTTCTCTTTTGGTCTGAAACTAAGCAGATTGTGCCCATGGATGACATAATACTGACTGACATCACTTTTGGCCCTGGGTTGTGCCGCTGTTAACCCCTTAAGGTTTCAGGATAGTTGATTTTATGGAAGGGGATTGGGTTAAGGGGCACCCTGCACTAAAGAAGAAGAAAGATCCTGAGGATTACAGCCCTGATCTCTACATAGAGAGATCATCTCTAGAACCTTGGTGCTGTAGAGCACACCTGATTGTGTCCCCAGACTGGTGACACTACTAGCAGGCTACTTACTAGTGCTCTTCATGGGAGGGTACATCGCTGTACCAAGGGAAGTCTCTCTAAAGTGGACCAATCAAAGGTACATCAATGGTGTATATTGCTTGTTGGCCTACAATCTGTATAGGGCTTGTTTTATCATTGGCCATGCAACAACCAACGTCTGTCTATTGTGTTCACAGATGGTTGTCCATGCCTACATCATTCACAGAAGAACATCCATGCCATAAATATTCACGGATGGACGCCCATGCCTACATTGTACACAGATTTCTATCCATGCCTTCGTTGTTCACAGATGGATGCCCATGTCTACGTTATTCACTGATGGACACCAATGCTATACGATATTCGCAGATGCCTACATTGCTCACAGATAGAAGCCGATGCCATAAATTATTCACAGATGGACGCCCAAGCCATTAAATTCTCACAGGTGGACGACCATGCCATACGTTCCTTACAGAAGGAATGGCATACATTGCTCACTGATGGATGTCCAACTCCATGCCATACATTATTCACGGTTGGACATCCATGCCTACATTGTTAATAGATGGACGCCCATGCCTATATTGCTCACAGTTGGACATCCATTCCATAAATTGTTCATTGATGGACACCCATGCCATACAGTGCTCACAGATGGACGCCCATGCCTACATTGTTCACAGATGGACGCCCATGCCTATGTTGTTCACAGATGGACGCCCATGCCTATGTTGTTCACAGATGGACGCCCATGCCTATGTTGTTCACAGATGGACATCCATGCCATACCTTGTTCATTGATGGACGCCCATGCCATACAGTGCTCACAGATAGACGCCCATGCCTGCATTGTTCACAGATGGACGCCCATGCCTACATTGTTCACAGATGGATGCCCATGCCTACATTGTTCACAGATGGACGCCCATGCCATACATTGTTCACAGATGGACATCCATGCCATACAGTGCTCACAGATGGATGCCCATGCCATACCTTGTTCATTGATGGATGCCCATGCTACATTGTTCACAGGTGGATGCCCATGCCATACATTGCTCACAGATGGATGCCCATGCCATACAGTGCTCACAGATGGATGTTCATGGCATACATTATTTACTGTTGGACATCCATGCCTACGTTGTTAATAGATGGACACCCATGCCATACAGTGCTCACAGATAGATGCCCATGCCTTCATTGTTCACTGATGGACAACCATGCCTACACTGATGGACATCCATGCCATACATTGTTCACATGGTTGCCCACGCCTACATTGCTCACAGATTGACGTCCATGCTGTACGTTGTTCACAGATATGAGCGGGGATTATAAAGCCTAGAATTTATGGGCTCTGGGCAGGCTTAGGCCATATGATGAGGTCTTATGACCCTAAAACTATTGGTGGTGAGAAGAAGTTCCATTGTTGGCAGCTGTGGGACTTCTTCCAGATGTTCTGCATAGTCTACAGTGCTGGGTTAGGTTTAGGGTAATCAATATGGGTTCTGAGGATTATTTTGGGGCACGTCTGGATTCTCAAAAGGAGCCTAAATATTCTATTTTAGGTACAAACCATTGGGGATCGGCGTGGTACTGTTGAGATCACTATCGGTCCTGCCACCAATTTATCTCCCACTGGAAAACCCGTTTAATGATAATTTCCAGGTCATCACATCTCCACCTCTTCTACAACAAAACGTCCCTGCGATGACTAAGGTCGCTGGATACAATGAAGGGGTCAAAATTTACATTTCAAGTTTATTATGTGCAAAGAAATAACAAGGACGCGGCCACTCTTCCCATCATCCACAGCTACTACAGATCCGGTCCCATCCTGAGATCCGCTGGTCGGTGTGGTCATCATGACATCCAGCAATTTAATAGCCCAATTAACAGTTATTAGGAGCTCCTTCCAGGAAACACACGGCCTGTTTTCTCCTATCACATTTTTAGGAGGTGGGAACTCCTTCCTTGTGCCAATTCTCCCATTTTTCAGCTGACGCCACCTTTTTCATTTTTTTTTTTCATTTTTACATTTTTTTTATGGGGGTGGAGGCCATTCATTGCGCGCTTCACTTCCAAAAGCAGAAAGGAAGCTCTGAGGTTTGTTCTATGGAAAATGTTCCAGGCTCCTGAAACTTGGAGGAGACTTTGTGTCATAAAAGACTACCTTATGCCGCTCTCTTAACTCTTCCAAGGCCGAACACCCAATAAAAAATTCCCGACCGTATTTCTGGGATGGAAGCATAAATAATTATTTTGTTGCCATTGGGGGGCACTGTCCTATGATGACTCATTTAAGAGATTTCCTGTAGGAATAATAGAGAAACAGGCAATGACAGGTTTTTGTCTTTCATCAGCTCTTAAAGAGTGCCACCAAAGCAAATGAGATTTATTTCTCCCCCCTTTCCCCTCTGATTTAAGTAGAAATGGTTATTATGGATATTAATTAATCTATTATTTTGTAATCAGATATACTTTAAATAACACCTGTCAGCAGGATCAATCCTAATAAACCAGGCATTGTGCTAGACAGGGTTAATTCTGCTGATTAAAATGATACCTATCTTGTGAAAATCGGTTGTGGCATTCCAGAGAAAACGGCTTTTATTCTTTAAACAAATGAAGGCTTTAGCGCACTAAGGGGCGTGGTCAGCAACGGAGCACTGAGGAGCCCGACCCCACCCCCTCGGTGCACTGAAGCCCTAACCTGCATAAAGAATAAAAGTCGTTTTTCTCAGCAACGCCACAGCTGATTTTCGCAAGACAGGTATCATTTTACTCAGCATGATCAACCCTACAGGCAGCATGCCTAGTTTAATAGGGTTTATCATGCTGAGAAGCGCTCTTTAAATTATATTTCATTATAAAAGGATAGAATTAATATCTGTAATGACCATTTTTCCCATTTAAAGAAAAAAAGCCCATCTGCGCAGGTGGACTGTACTGTTGCTCACGAGCCATCTACACTTCCAGAGATGCATGTGGTGTCCTGGTGAGACTTGTATTCCCAGACAGATGTCTTCCCTTCTTCTGCATCCTAATATGGTCACATCAGAGAGACACCATCACACAGCAGACTGCCACGATGAATTCACAGCTTGCCGAGCCGGAAGGTTTTTATTATTCTCTTTGTAACATGAAAAAAATATATACCTAAAAGCTTTGAGGGGCTGTCCAGAATCAGAAAGCAATGGCTGCCTTCTCTTAAAAAGCAGACCCTCACCTGTCCATGGTATTGTAGCTCAAATCTATCAATGTGAACGGAGCTGAACTCTGATACAGAACACAAACCATGGACAAGGGTGGGGAAAAAAATACTTTTTTTAAAAAAATTAGCTCTGCCTGCCTCTCTCAGAGCAGGAAATCTCAGCACAGCCTGAAGTTACCTGCAGCCAATCAGCTACCGTTAAATACAAGCATATTGATGTACGTGACTGCAACTGAAGAGCATTACTTCCAATAACGGTTACTGTTTTCATCTTGCCGCACACACGGCGGCCTACCGCTTCCTCACTTGCCACTTTATTACACTTTAAAGGGGTAAGATTAAAAATAAGGCTGATTTTTTGCAGAAATGGCGCCACACCAGGGTCCGGGTCCGGTATTGCAGCCCAACTCTACTGAACTAAATGGTGCTGAGCTGCAATACCACACACAACCTGCGGGCAGACGGGGCACTGTTTTTATCGGAATAAAGCTGATTTTTTTAAATTTTTGATTGGTAGACAACACACTGTGACTTTGCAGAGTCTTGTATCGTATGGTGGAACTTGTAGTACTACACCTGATCATTGTTACACTTGTATGCTCGGGATGCAGACTGCTCCATGAGCTCATCGCGTCTCGTGTTTTATTTTTAGCCGCGTCTCCTCCCGTTATTCTCCCATGCGGTCATAAGGATTGCATGTCCCTGGTCGTAATCCTACCCTGTGGTTATCAGCCGTTTTCCAAGACATATTAATCATAGGCAGAGAATACAGCTCTGAAGGAATATTCTGCCGAAGCCGCTCACAGGCAAAAAGATCGGTCATATTATAGTCCCCCTTATATGGGACTCTGCTAGCCTGAAAATACATTAGAGTCCAGTGCCTATCTACACAGGTGCTAAGCTTTGACTGCTATTCCTGTGTCAGTCTTCACCGTAGGGCTGTCATTCTACTCCTGAACCAGAATTCTCAGAATGAACATAGCTGACTTTTGCGTAATATACCGATTTAGGCGACGGGAACCCTTTTTTCCTAATATTGTAGACCTAGAGTGTTCAGCCGGAAATGACAGAGGCCCCCCGGGTCCTTGTTGGCAGAGCGATAAATCCTTCAGGTCCCGATCCTTATGTCACTGCTGCAGTACACAGACTGGCATGACGCTATAGAAACCTGCGGGCGTTTCAGACCGTCTCCTGTCTACAATGGCAGTTCGCTTTGCACGTAAATGTATGGAGACTTCATAACACTCTCTGTTAGATTAGAGTGTCAGCTCTTCGGAACAGGACCCCTTTTTGCCACCATAGACCATTATAATAATTTGAAGTCACAATATAAACCCCTCTGAAGTCTGATCGCTTAAATAGGTGAGGCGGAGACTATGCCAATATATGGGGTGCAAATGCCCCCCACTTCGAAATTGTGAGAGATGATACACAAGTTTAGGAGTTTACATTGTAAAACCCATAGGCAGGGGTGCCCCCTAGTGGTGCCAGAAGGTAGACACAATTTTATCATTGAACGCAGGGGCAGAAGTAGCGGCGTAAAAGGCATAGCAGTGGCGTTAAAGGGGTTACCCAGGTTTACAAAAATAAATAAAAATAGTAAAAAAAAAATAACAAAAAAAAAGTCATGCTCAACCCAGCCGCTTCCTGCGCAGCACTCCAGTCCCTGGTGACCTGATGTGCGCGGGACGTCAGCACCACAGGATCGGAGCACAGTGTTGGACGCAGCATGGGAGAAAAGGGGTGAATATGAGCAATTTTTTTTTTGTTATTTTATCACATTTACTGCTGTTGCCTGGGGTTTTTACTTAAAGGGGTTGTCTTATCTCACACATTAGTGGATATGCCACCAACGTCAGATAGATGCAGGCCCCACCTCTCTAGAGTGGGGTTCCCAAAATGAACAAGGGTGCACCGCACCCTCCTTTCACTTCTATGGGACTGGAGAAAATTAACGCGCGCACGCTCTTCTATTTCCAGAATTCCCATAGAAATGGACGGAGAACACGTCCCGCATGTACGGTGCACTCTCTTTCGCTTTGAGGGCCCCGTTTCTAGAGATAGGTGCGGGTCCCAGAGGTGGGCTCCTAGCCATGTGTAAGATGGGCCATTCCCATTAAAGAGGCATTGTCCCCTCTCCTGACATGTCTGTCTTAGTGACTACTTGCATTTCCCAGGTAATAATTCTGGAGCATCTATTCTTAGGACTCTTCGGTGTGCCACTCCTCTATTATTCCTGCTAGAAGTTTATGAATGAATTGGCAGCAGTTTGCAATGAAAGTTCCAGCTAGGTGTTGGTAACAGACTGACACTATGTAATGAGTGCTGCCAATATCAGGGACACCCCCCCCCCCCCACTGGTAACCCCCATCTGGACCTTTATTTCAGATTGCTACAATTCATTCATAACTTCTAGTAGGAATAATAAATGAACGGCACAACATAGAGTCATGAGAATAGATGCTGCAGAATTGTTATTACATGGGAAACACAAGTTACTAAAACAGACATGTCAGGAGAGCTCCTCTATGATTCGGACAACCCCTTTAAATGGGGGTCATTCACTCCACAGGGATTATATACTTCTGATATCACCTTCTGGAGGAAGTTGTCACCGGTGAGATGTATGATATGCAATCCCTGAGAACAGTCATAGATTAAAACGTTGATCACCTCCGTCACCTTCCCTACGGCGAGATCAGCGGCACGCATTGCATCCTTATATTAGGTAGTACTCCGCAGAAACCCGTTCATCCACTTACAGATGTTCCAGAATGAAGATAAATCCGCCTTGGACCTCTTCCCAGTCTCTGAGAATAATGTATACATTAAGTGCAGATCTACAGGGGTAACTTAAAGGGGTTTGGAAAAACATGGCTGCTTTCTTCCAAAAACAGCGCCACCCCTGTCCGTGGGTTGTATTCGGTACTGCAATTTGGTTCCATTGCAATCGAGCTGCAATACCGAACACAAACCATGGACAGGGGGCGCTGCAGCCATGTTCTCCCAATCCCGGATGACCCCTTTAAAGGGGTTTTTAATTTCCCATACTTTTAAATCTGGGGTCTGGCTCCGGCACCCTCACAGATTGGCTGCATACAGGCTCCATACATTCTCAAATGGGGTGTAGGTGCAGTACCAGGCACAGCCACAATCATCTATATGGCGCTGTGCCCGGGTAAACCATGTATGCGCCACTTGCCAACACTCAGCTGATTGACGAGGGCGCTAGGGGTCAGACACCCGGCCGATCGAATACGCATGGCCTATCCTGGGTTCTAGAATGCCCCTTTAAGGCGTCATGCACACGACCGTATGGCTTTTTCAGTATTTTGCTGTCCGCAAAAAATACGAGTGACATCCGTGTGCATTCCGTTTTTTGCCAAACTGAATAGCTGGCCCCTGATAGGACATGTTCTATCATTGAACGGAACGGAAAAATGAAAATACGGAAACGGAAGGCATACGGAGTACCTTCTGGGTTTTTTGCGGATCCATTGAAATGAATGGTTCCGTATACGGTCCGTATACGGAACGCAAAAAATGGAACGTAAACGGGGGGAAAAAAGCCTGGGTTGAAAACTCAATCCAGCAACTGGGCAGCTTGACTTGCCGTGCTGGGTATTGTAGTTCTACGATGTCCGCAACGCTCCAGGGAAGGAAATACCTGGGTATGAGACTGTGGCCGGGCCGTGGTTTTCCTGAGGCCCACCTTATAAAAGACCAGCAACCGTTCCAGAAGTTTGGGGAAAGGGGAGGCGGTGGTGACGCAGGAGCGTGGGCGGACGCCCCCCCTTCCTTGCACATGGGGTTAAATTACAGCTGCAGAATAATTTCCACGGCACGAGGAGGACACTACAGGAAGCCATGCTGCATGGAAACGCCGATTTATGAGGCCTGGCACGGCATGGCCGAGGCTCAACAAATGTTCAGACTGAAAGTCGCCGGAATTTGCCTCTTAAAACCCTCTGCCATGTTGTTCTTGAGAGCGGCTGGTGCACTGCGGCCAGATCTTCGTACAGTACAGTGGATGCCAATAAAATTACTTTTACCGCTGGAAAAATGATATACGAAAGCGAGAAATAAAAAAATCTGCTTTTCTCAGAACTTTGTATGGAGCCATCCCTCTGTTATTCCTCTTGGAAACGGACGAAACATCCGAAAACTGGTTGTTACCATTCGTCCTTGATGGGAAATGCCGCTACACTCTCAATGGTAGATCCTACGCAATGGTGGCACCCAGTTTACCATTTAGTCCAGGGCTGGCCAACCTGCGGCTCTCCAGCTGTTGTAAAACTACAATTCCCACCATGCCCTGCTGTAGGCTGATAGTTGTAGACAGCCTGGGCAGGCTGGGAGTTGTAGTTTTGCAACAGCTGGAGAGCTGCAGGATGGCCATCCCTGATTTAGTCATACATTTCCAGGAGGAGTAACAGAGGTACGACACGACAGAGAATTGTAAGAAAAAAAACACACGAAACATTTACTTATACAGACATGTCAGAAAAAGCTGACCGGCCATTTTTAACCCTTTCATTGTCATAGTCATCAGGGCCCTGGAAGCCTTCAGAGTGAGGGTACTTTCACACTTGCGTTAAAGGATTCCGTCAGGCAGTTCCGTCAACGGATCCGTTAAAACGTTCGAAAACGGATTTCATTTGCAAACAAATCCATTTGCAGATCCGTTTGATAATTGTATTGAAATAATGGATCCGTCTTTCCGTTGTCATCCGTAAAAACGGATCCGTTATTTATTATTTTACCATTTTTAAAGGTCTGCGCATGCGCAGAGTGGAGGAACAGATCCGTTAATGCGTCAATTTTCAATGTCGGATCCGCCTAATACATTTCAATGGAAATTAATGGCGGATCCGTCATTCCGTCAAGTGTTTCAGCTTTTTTGAACGGAGATAAAAAGACAACATGCTGCGCCTTTATCTGCGTCCAAAAAACGTGAAAGGACTGAACTGAAGACAAACTGATGCAAACTGAACGGATTGCTCTCCATTCGCCAGGGTTTAGGGCATCAGTTGACCAGAAGGGGCGAGGTAAAGACCCAGAAAGCACAGTTCTTGACTGGGAACACAACACTGAGCTGAGGACATTGTCTGCTGGTCCGGCGCTCAGGAACCAGTGGGACTGGAGATCTGCTTGTCCCGGAAGAGCCGCAGCTGGAATGATGAGCAGACTGGGATAGGCCCGCAGCCTGTAAACATCTGTGGATTCCAGACACATTGGGTAAGGGAGCTGATCCCTCCTTCATCTGCGGTGAAGGAAGCCGCAAACATGCAGAGCAAGGTATATGAACAGGAAAACAGGCGGCCATATTCTGGGGGGACCACCTAGGCAGGGCCGGCGCTGGAAGCAGCTCATATGCACCTGCTGGTATGGCGGGTCGCTGCTTTAGCACACTGCAGGACAGTTCTGCACATAGCTGTATTTACAGGAATTTTAGGGGTATGGACTTTTTTTTACCGTCCAAACATTTCCAGGAGGAATAACAGAGGGCCGGCACAATGCAAAAACAAAAAACAAATGGGAATGCAAGTCTATTTTAAAACATGTCCAGAATGATGGACGATGTCAAGAAAACTTGCATTTGACTATCATGACCCCACATATGGCGGTAGAAAGTGACACTGTTGCGCGATTCTCCAGCATCGGTCCAGACATTGCTACCTATGGGGGAGAAACAAAACGCTGCAACGGATTCACATGCAAGGACCATGTATAGGGCACACTTAGACCTCATGGGTACTATGGACCCCAGACACTATGCGTGCTGCCATATAGCGCTCCTGTGACCATGTCTGTGCCTGATGTGTCACTGCACATTTAAATATACGGCATATTGTTTTGTGACCCACTTTGGGGGCTCATTTAACGGGAATAACTGCACCAATCGGATCAACAGTAATAAAGCTTGTCCTCATTCATAAGGGGCTCTCATCATGACGGGATCCCTTTAAGAGCTGCAGCTGTAAAGAGGGTGAGCTACAAATATTTGAAGAGGTTTTCCAGGACTTAAATACTGATGGCCTATCCTCAGGATAGCTCGTCACTTTCTGACTGGTAGGGGTCCGACTCCCAGCTGTTGGAAGGGGCTACGGCGCTCGGCCTGTGACGTCACTGCCATCAGCCACGTGGCATTTCTGCTGCTCAGTCCCATTGGAGTGAACAGGACCGAGCTGCAGTACCAAGCACGGCCACTATACCTTGTGCGGCGCTGTGCTTGGTATAGTATGAAGAGGCTGCAGCGATCACCGGGCCGTCCACTGATCAGACACTGATGGACCTAAGTCCTTAGCATACGCTGCTCGGATGTCAGCAGTCAGGATTACGCTGCAGTTGGCACTGTTCATGGACCACTGTTCGTTTTAATGAGGTTTGATAAGATTCGGGCGTTGGTGCGATCTGTCCAGCAGGGGCTCAGGGAAGCCGGCTTACTGTTAACCGTATGGCACTGTCACAATGGGGCCCAAATCCATCCATTAAAATCCGGTGTGATCTTAAAGATGTAGTGTAGAGAGGGTTTAAGGATAATTCAGGCCTTAAAGGGCTCGCCCATGTATTAAAATGCCTTTCCTTTAGATAACAAGCAGATGGTACGTCGTCCCATTGCTGAGACCTCAGGTGACCGGCTCGATCTCTAAGGATGATAAGCGGTAAGTCTTCAATAAAGCTGCAGCGCCACCGCAGGGGAAATGAAGCATTACATGGTGTCAACTGAAATCAGTGGGCTCCCCTAGTCATCTCGGGTCCTCCAGAAAGACGCTCTTTGTAATCATTTTCTCGGGTCCCAAATTCTACTAACAGGATGAAATAATTTGGTTTGAGGACCTGTCCCCCCTCCTGGCATGTCTGTTTTAGTAACAATTCTGAGGCATCTATTTTACGACTCTACATTATGCCATTCCTTTATTATTCCTGCTAGAAGTTATGAATCAGTTATCTAGCAATTCACAGTGAAGATCCAGCTGGGTGTTACCAGTTAGGGGGGTGGTCCGGCACAGTCTAAAACTGGAAGCACTGATTGGATAGTGGCAGATTGTGCAGGGACACTCCCTCCCAACTGGTAACACCCACCTGGACCTTCACTGCATACGGCTAGAAATTCATAACTTCTAGTAGGAATAATAGAGCAACAGTTGTAAAAATAGATGCTCCAGAATTGTTATTACCTGGGGAGTGAAAGTAGTCACTAAAACAGACATGTGAATAGAGGGTACAGCTCCTGGATTTTGACCCTCTATTTTGCACCGCTGTCACCCCCAGGAAATACCTCGAGCTCAACGAAAAAAAAAAAAAACGCTTCAGGCTCAAGGACAAACGGGGACACGAGAGACAAAGCATAAAGTGACGTCGGCTCTGTCACATGCCGAAAATCAAAATACATCACCAATGATTAACCATCCCGCTCTCCCGAGGACGGCTTTGTTTACCGGTCTCTCCTGACAACCAAGAGGTGTCAGCAGACGGAATTGCTCGGTAGTCAGGAATATGGCGTCCAGTGACGTCTAAGACTGTGCTCCCAGGTCATTCGCAGCGGTCACTGCCTGGCCACTCATAGGCACACTTACCGAAATTCTTGTAGGTAAACCCGGGTCATTTAAATCATTGGGAACACCGAACCCAGTTTAGAACGCCCATTTCTGGGTGGGGCTTGCATAGGACCCACCCACTTTCTGGTCCAGGACAGCCTGAGTTTGCTGGGACAGTTCCTGCAAATTCGGGACTGTTGGCAACCACGCTTCTATGGCTTCACGGACCGTCGCGTTCGCTAGATATTAGGCGCTCACTGCTGTGGTATTGTGGCATAACCTCTGTCATCTGCGGTTTTATAAATAGGCGCGTCTACCTCATTTAAAGCCCAGGTTTAGGAAAAACTAGACTGCTTTCTCCGAGAAACAGCGCCACACCAGGTCCACTGGTTGTGTCTGGTACTGCAGCGTGACTAGAGGTAAACAGGGCTGAGTTGCAATACCAGAGACAACCCGTGGACAGTTGTGGCACGGTACTTGGAAGAAGGCAGCCATTTTTATGTAATCCTGTGCAACCCCTTTAACATGTCGTCTCTCCCCCTAGTGGCATTTTTGCAGAACTACAGAGAGTCCATAATAAACCTTGCTTTCATTACATTCTTACAATGTGCTCGATGTGAGTAATGGAAAGAGTCTGACATCATCCAAGAATGAGCGGCTAATGGCAAACACAAAAACACTCTCATGGCGCTTCCACTGTAATTTTAGAACAGGACGGAATGAGTGATGGGAATAGGGTTCACGCTGGCAAAATGGCGACTGAAAAAAAAAAACAGACCTAAATATATAATAAACTGACTACTTATATAGGCTCCCTCTCTGCCCCTACTCCATGCTTTACACTGCAGCTCTGCTTGTTCAGTGTATAAAATAGCTTTGTGTATCTATATGTTAAACTGTGCAGGAAACAGCCAGCAAGGAGTCTAATAATACATGGGTTTCCCCCGCCCTCCAGCTGCTGATTGACCCGCTTCTCCCTATTTCTGTTTTACTATTCATGGGGAGAAACCTGTCAATCAGAACCTGGAGGGTGACAAACCTGACAGGTTCCCTTTAACCCTAAGTTCACACCTGAGCGTTTTACAGCGCGTTCCTACACGCTGTAAAACGCTCAACAGGCGAAAACCCATGTTTCCCTATGGGCATGGTTCTCACCTGAGCGTTTTAAAGCGCGTACGAACGCGCTGTAAAACGCCCTACGCATAAACAAGTACTTGAGCTTTTTTTGGGGCGTTTGTCGTGCGTATTGTGATTGACAGCACAGTAGTCAATCACACGAACGCGCGTACGACGCGCATTTCCTATTTGCAAGAACACGCTGTAATACGCGCGTTTCTAGAACGCTCAGGTCTGAACCCAGGGTAAGAGTTTTCTTCTCAATCAATTGATCGTCACGGGTCTGGCTGACCATACATTTCCCCCACAGCAGCCACTACAGGGGAAATGAGGTATTACAAGCTGCCACTCATGTAATACACAGATAGAGCGGGTCTATGTGGCACATACAGAGGGGTCTTGAGTCCGCCTCTGTATCCTATTTCAAAGGGGCGGCCCAATACTGAAAACGTAAGCAACTTCTTGAAAGACTTTACGTCTTGATCACAGGTTTTTCTGCTTGCTGTCAGAGAATTGAAGCATTCTGGTCCATAAGCGGAAATAGGTTTTATCTTATGAGGGGGGATCTAGAAGCGTGGAAGACCCACACAATGTTAGGTAAGGATTCCATACAAGAACCATTAAGAAGTTGCTGTCACTTTAAATAAAGCTCTACATGAATCAAAGAGAGAAATTATTCAGATTTTTCCCATTATCCATAACATAATTATTAATATTGAGAGGCCGCAGAAAGGTTCCCATTTCAACACGGGCCAAAATGAAAAGAAAAACACATTTTATAGACAGCCAACATTCAGCAGATGTGCGGCCATCAGCCAAGCTACACAGTGAATACACGATGATCCGCGACCAACCTGGTGAGGACCGTCCTGGACTAAGGAAGAGGGGATCACAGGGGTCGTCACCGATCGTCCCATACACAGGACGGACACAGCACCAATGGGGAGATTAACCCTGTTATGTCTGAAGTGGGAAATAGGAAGCAAGTCACGGGGAGGTAACCTGTGGCCATTACCACCATAAATCAGGACTCAATGAGTCATTCTGATGACATAAGCAAACTTTCCCCATCAGTCGATCTGTACCAATTAGTGTCAGGACATCAGGCAATCAATGGTACAAGGCGTTCGGATTGAAATTGCAAGAATATTTCTTATAGAACACATAGGAGTAGTGTAAATATGAACTTTTAGTCTGCCAGATTCTGCTCCTGCAAGTGCCCAGGGAGAACTGCACTGCAAAGTGTTCTTTGCATGGTGCTTCTTCACAGCCCCTCCCCTCCGCTTTGAGTGACAGCAGTAGCATCCAACCAGGGGAAGCCTACAGACACCACTCATACCCGCGGAGAAGGGCTTTGAAGTGAGAGCACTTCACAGGGCAGCTCTGGCCTGGGTACTTGCAGGAGCAGCAGAATTTGCCAGATTAAGGATATGTTCACAGTTGCGGTTCAAATCAGGTAGGCTGTTCTGGTAGGCTGTTCTGGTAGGCTGTTCTGGTAGGCTGTTCTGGTAGGCTGTTCTGGTAGGCTGTTCTGGTAGGCTGTTCTGGTAGGCTGTTCTGGTAGGCTGTTCTGGCATAAATGCAGGCTGTTGGCTGGACAAAAAACGCTGCATGCATGATATGTGCCCATTCGAAACCAGGTGCTCTGTCAGAAAACCTTACTCGTCAGATTCCCTTACCCCACATGACTCCCGGGGGTGTGTGCCTCCGCGCAAGCGCAGTACCACAGCACGGCACCTCCGCACAAGCGCAGTAACAGGGCATGGGTTAGGTAAAATTACAGTGATCGTCGACTCATGGACGTGCGCACGGACACCGCACGTGCGCTCTTGAGGGGTAAGGAGATCTGACGGCCTTTGTCGTGGTAAATCTCCTTACCCTCACACTGCGCACGCGCAGATTGTAAAATCTCATTACCCTCACAGATTTTACAATCCGCGTGTGCACAGATGTGGTATGAGATCTAACAAGACAAACGCGCAGATCTCCTTACCTGATGCGCAGCGTCTATGCGCGCGTCGACGCTCACTGTAATTTTACCTTACCCATGCCCTGGTACTGCGCTTACGCGGAGGCACCGTGCCGTGGTACTGCGCTTGCGCAGAGGCGCACACCCCGGCAGTCACGTGGGATAGGGGAATCTGACGAGATACGGTTTTCTGAGAGAACACCGGCATTTATGCCAGAAAGTGGGCAGATCATTGCCGGACCCCCGTCAGGCTGATCTTTCTCAGAACAGCCTGCCAGATCCGCTGCTGCATATGTGAACTGACTCTAGGGGTATGTTCAGATGGAATTTTTGGGCATGGGGAGATGAAAACCAGACTGAATCTATACCGAGAGCGCCTCCCATTGTAGGTAATGGAAGGCCGTTCATCAGTTCATGTAGTTGAGGATTCTGCTGCACGGTTTCTGCTGGAGTTCCCAGCCCAGGACCCCTCGCATAGCTGCAAAATGAGAGCAGGTCCATGCCATACCAAATGAAAACCCAAGGGAGATAGGCGCGTATTTTCTTGTGGAATCTACCATAAAAGTTCATATTCACACTACTCCTGATAATAAAAGCTCCACAAAAGGGATGTTTCTCCTGCTCTCAGCAGCCCCTACCTAGTGCTGTCAGCAGTTTAGCCTGGTCAGAATCACCGGCGTGCTTTCCATGAAGGCCCAAGAGGGGGCTGGCCATCTTCTGTTCCCGTCATATAAACAATGCAACCTCATGCAGGAGCCACTAGGGGGAGCTCAGTGCAAAGAGATTTTAACAGCTTCCACTGCAGTGAATGGTAACTGTATACATTTCTGTGATCGACAGCTCTCACCATGTTCATTTGACACTGATCAAAACTAATTTTTTTAGCCCTTATGTAGAAAATCACTAAACAGCATAATAAAAGACTAACCAAACCTACAACACACATCCGAGCACAGGCCTCTGCTAATACACAGCCTTCAAGGTGCACATTTCAAGGACGCACCTCCCACCAAAATCTAATCCTGTCATAACATGGAAACGGTTAACGGGACACTACGCCTCGTTCTGCAGCTCCCTGGACCACACCTTGATCCAAGAACATTTCAGGAGCCCTAAGCCAAAAATCTGTGCAACGGAGACGTGTCCAAAATGGTTAGCTTGTGTAACCAGCCCCAAGGATCCCTTGATGTTCTCTACTTGCTGAGAATATCCCATGCTCACTGCTTCATTTATCTATATTTACGCCGTTTACACGAAAATTCCAGAATCATCGTCCCATGACAGCCACAGGAGCATGACCACGACTCATCTGATCCAGAGGTCAGCCTTAAAGGGCATGGGTTACCGGCGAGACCTAAAGCCGAGGTTAAAGGGTGCACCCACCAAATATTAAATGCTGCCCTTGCTAATAAAGTCTCCTGGACAACGAGGTGGCTCCTTCCCAACAATATCCATGAGTCTTCACATCCAAATGGGGTGGAATTGGAAAAAAATGCAATTCCGCCACAGTTTTATGGGTTTCGATTTTATGGCATTCCCTATGCAGTAAAACTGACCCATTCCCTAGATTTTTTCTTGTGTTTTGATACTGAAAAAAAAATTTTTACTATTGAAAAAACTGTATTTTTTCTTTTCATCACCAATAACCTTTTTATACTTATGTCTATAGAGCTGTAGATATTTTATTTTTCCCGTAAGGATAAATATGTTTATATTTTAATAGTTTGAGCATTTTGGGACGCCAAAAATCTAAACATATTTATTCTTACAGGAAAAAAAATATCTAAACAGCCTATTCATCATTTTTTTTGTCGCTTTACCGCCCATTAAATTGAATAAAAAGTGTTTAAAAAGTCATACATACTTCAAAATTATATCAATAAAAACTACAAATGGTCCTGCCTATGATGTTTTTTTTTTTATTATTCTTAATTTTTTATTTAATTAAAGGGTGATGAAAGGACGGGGATTTGAATTTTTCTATTTTTTTAGTTTTAGTTTTATATTTTTAAATCTCTTTTTTTATTAATGTCCCCCTAGGTGGCCATAACAAGCAAGTATTAGATTGCTTCTCCAATACATTGCAATGAATTGCCATGGCAATTCATTGCAGATTTGCTATGTTCTTATGGAGCTCTGCCACCTGTAGGGCTCCATAGGAACTACAGCTGTAAAAGTCCTGCTTTCTTCAGAAACTATATAAAACCAACGGCTTCCCCGATCACCATGCAGGGGAGCTGCCTTGGATGCTGTGGTCAGTCGAGGGTTTAAATGCCTGCAATCGGCGTTATCGACGATCGCAGACGATAGTCCCGGGTTTCCTGTTAAAAGTAGCAGAAACCTGGCGGCTATGGCGCTCACTGCACTTGCGAGGGTTTCAATGTCTGCAATTGGCATTATCGCTGATCACAGATATTAGTCACCGGTGTCATGTGTAACGCAGCAGAAAACTGGCGGCTATGGCACCCACTGCACTTGCGAGTGGGCGCCATTTTTAAGGGCCGGCCTTCCGCTGTACATGTACCGTGGTGGTCCTGAAAGGGTTATGCAGATAAGCGCCACAGCGAGCAGGAGTCGTGTATTATAATCCGAGACAGAGTTCAAAAAGCCGCATCTCTGCATGTCAACCATCGGCTAGGAGAAGACAGAGGTTAATTTGATTGTAATTAGCAGTTTCTACTTTTGAGCCAAAATTCCTGATTTTGGATAGAAACTGCTTTATGGAGAAATTAAGAAAAAAATGACAGCGAAGCAGAATTTGATACCTCCCCTCTCAACGCTCGTCTGTTTTATCCTCCCTTTTCCTATCGACGCTCCCTAAAATTACTAATTCTGGGCAAGGGATGAGAAATTTTACTTAGTAAATGGACTGGGAATTAAAAAATCTCAAATAATATGGCATAATAAGTGGCTGGGCCACAAAGGAGAGAAAAATTACAAAATTTAAAGGGTCATTCAACCCAAAAAGTTAAAGCCTACATGGATATTTATTTCTTAGGCCTAATTCACACGAGCGTGACGGATTAGGTCCGGATGCGTTCGGTGAAACTCGCACCATTTTACAAGCAAGTTCAGTCAGTTTTGTCTGCGATTGCGTCCAGTTGTTCAGTTTTTCCGCGCGGGTGCAATGCGTTTTGATGCATTTTTCACACGCGAGATAAAAAACTGAAGGTTTACAAACAACATCTCTTAGCAATCATCAGTGAAAAACGCATCGCACCCGCACTTGCTTCCGGATGCAATACGTTTTTTACTGAAGCCCCATTCACTTCTATGAGGCCAGGGCTGCGTGAAAAACGCAGAATATAGAACATGCTGCGTTTTTCACGCAGAACTGATGTGTGGAAAAAAATGCTCATGTACACAGACCCATTGAAATGAACGGCTCCGGATTCAGTGCGGGTGCTATGCGTTCATGTCACGCACTGCACCCGCGCGGAAAACTCGCTTACAGTTTTTGATTATAGGGAATACTGTATGTCAGTTGTAATAATAAGTCAGAGCCACTGGACTTGTCGCGTTTTCTCTCGAAGACGTTCCGCTAGTGATCAGACTGGCTTTCTCAATTAGAATGATTTGTACAAGAAATCTCCAGCATTAAATACTGGTAACTCATGCTTCAGTCATGCTCATTGACAATGAATGGGGACAAAACTGAAGGGTTTTCCTCCGGTTTTGAGATCCTGTGACGGATCTCAATAGCAGAAAAGAAAACGCAGATATGAAAGTAACCTAAGATGTTGATTACATGACTGAAGCTATTAGGTGTGATTAAACTGCCTCGGGAGAGGCGTTAGAACAGCATTGTAATCCCGGAGTATTTCCCATAAAAGTCATTTTAAGGGCCCACGTACTCGGCTGTTGCTTATAGGGGATGCTTATAACAAAAAAAGTGGACAATTCCTTTAAGCCTATGGTCCATGTGATGTAATCTGAACATCATATACCTGCTCCTTCTCAGTATTTCACTGACTGTCGCAACTCAACTTCACAGATGTGTTCCAAGGGGATGTAGCAGAGCTGAGTCTCTTGGCACATGGTGGTATTTCCCGAAGGAACACTGTTTTTTCGCGAGAGCGCTTGTGAGGTTCCATAGTGTGCGCCTCTTTTACATAAACATCTGTTACATAAGTTCACAGCGCATTCAGAACAGACTGAAGTATGTTAGTCCTTGTAGCTGGCAAGGGCGCACCATCAGTGGTTCCAAAATATCTCCAAATTTATAGTCCCAACACCTCTACACTCTCCAATTCGAGGGGCCAAAATACATGCAAAAACCACTTTCTCTCCAAGATCGCGGGCTTGTTCACAGATTGCCTTTTCCATCTGGATATCATACGTTTTCTACAAATATAGCCCCCCCCCCCCATGAATGTTATATAACTGTGAGCTGAGGAGACACTTCAGGAGATTAGATTACTACAAGGGTTTGGGGTGCACTTTTCTGTACAGGGCGCTACCTTTGGTACGACGCAGAGACTTCCATTACAACCGCAATACTGTAAAGTCATCAGTTTCCAACAATACTGTAAGGTCATCAGTTTCCCGCAATACTGTAAGGTCATCAGTTGCCCGCAATACTGTAAGGTCATCAGTTTCCCGCAATACTGTAAGGTCATCAGTTTCCCGCAATACTGTAAGGTCATCAGTTGTCCTCAATACTGTAAGGTCATCAGTTTCCTGCAATACTGTAAGGTCATCAGTTTCCCGCAATACTGTAAGGTCATCAGTTGCCCGCAATACTGTAAGGTCATCAGTTTCCCGCAATACTGTAAGGTCATCAGTTTCCCGCAATACTGTAAGGTCATCAGTTGTCCTCAATACTGTAAGATCATCAGTTTCCTGCAATACTGTAAGGTCATCAGTTGCCCGCAATACTGTAAGGTCATCAGTTGCCTGCAATACTGTAAGGTCATCAGTTTCCTGCAATACTGTAAGGTCATCAGTTGCCCGCAATACTGTAAGGTCATCAGTTTCCCGCAATACTGTAAGGTCATCAGTTTCCTGCAATACTGTAAGGTCATCAGTTTCCTGCAATACTGTAAGGTCATCAGTTGCCTGCAATACTGTAAGGTCATCAGTTGCCCGCAATACTGTAAGGTCATCAGTTTCCCGCAATACTGTAAGGTCATCAGTTTCCCGCAATACTGTAAGGTCATCAGTTTCCCGCAATACTGTAAGCTCATCAGTTGCCCGCAATACTGTAAGGTCATCAGTTTCCCGCAATACTGTAAGGTCATCAGTTGCCCGCAATACTGTAAGGTCATCAGTTGCCTGCAATACTGTAAGGTCATCAGTTGCCTGCAATACTGTAAGGTCATGAGTTGTGTTCAAAGATCATATATCACTAGGGATCTATGGAGATCTATAGGGTGCTCTAGTCGAGATGATCTAGGGGCTGGTAGAGCAGGCGGGCTGCGACACCCTTCGTTCTCTATAGGACTCTTGGAGTACAGTCCTTGGCTATCTTCGGCAGTCCCATAGTGATTGGATGGAGCAGGAATAATCCACCAGGTGCATGGGACCCCCTTTGCTGTGATCAGTGGGGGGCCCTACGGTAAGACCCCCACCAATCAGGTGCTTATCCCCGATTCAGTAGATAGGGGGCAAAATGAATTTGTCACTCAACCCTGGGTGCAAGAGTAGTCACTAGTCCACTGGATCTCTTACTTAAAGAACATTCCTTTAAGGGCACGTACAGAGGTTCTTAAAGGGAACCTTTCAGCAGTGAGTTCACTTATAAACCAGACACAATGGTCTTGCAGGTCTAGCTCGGCAGATTATACTTTTCACTTAGCAATCCGTTGCTCATTGATCTACTTTTAATCCATATGCGAATGAACAAATAAGTGCACCGAGGGCAGGCCCAAGCCACTCTGTGCACCCTTGCTCCTCCCTCTTCTTTTTGATTGACAGGGCCAGGTTCCTGTATAGTCATCATGCTTGGCTCTATCAACCAAGACGGAGGGGTTTGAGAAAGTAGGAGGAGGAGAAAGGGTGCACAGAGTGTCTTGGCCCCGCCCTCGGTGCACTTAACTGCTCATTTGTATATGCCTTAAAAGTACTTCTTCTCCAGAATGACGCAACGGTTCACGATGTGAAAGGTATCATTACACTGAGCATTGCTAGCCCTATAAGGCATTGTGAATTTTCTGGTGACAGACTCCTTTTAAAGGGAATGTCCACTTTTTGAAAACCCCTTTTAACGGGATGTCAAAACTTAGAGGGGTTTTCCGGGTTTTTGGATTGCAAGCTTTAATCCTTGTATAAATTAAAAGTTCTGCAACTTTATATTATACTTTCTGCTTCAATTCTTCACTTTCTTCAAAGATCTCTGCTTGCTGTCAGTGAAGGAGAACTCTCATGTTTGGATTCTCCAGTACACAGCTAGTCCTTCTCTCAGCTGACGGTTTAGTGGGGTGGTCGCCGGTCTGCTGAGCCGTCGGAGGCTCTCCTGTGCCCCCAGGCACACAGAGAGGTTGGGGTCCTTTAAGGCGTTACATAAGATGTGCAGACACTAGGTGAACACCCAGCGCAGGGCCGGCTCTGCTCTCTCCTGGTACTGGTTTACAGCTCCCAGCTGCCAGATCTGCTGCTCCTTCCTTCAATGCACATTTACACATAGTTCACATTCCTCCCCAAAGTTACCATGGCGAAAACCCCACTGGATAAAACGCTTTACACGCTCTGTTTTTTTTTTTTTTACCCTTTTTAGAAGAAAAATGTAAAAAAAAAAAGTTAAGAGTTTACGGTTACTCTATGACCCACTGCATGATGCAAACTTCTGCAGCTTTCTAATACACTTTGGGCTTCAGTTCTTCACCGTTTTCAAGATCTCTGCTTGCTGGGGAACACTTGTTTACATCCAGAAGCTATAAAGAGTTTTTCACCTGTCACATCTGAGGGTTTGCTTCAATTACATCCAGTCTAGACAATCTTCTGTGAACTAAACTATCTAGACGTTAGGCTGACACATTGCACCAAACTATCAGGACCAGAGAAAGATGTGTGCTCAAAGAGGACTGTCTAGACTGCATGCAACTGTAACAAACCCTCAGCGATGAAAACTGGATCCGAAGTCGATGCGGCCCTATTTACACGTCCGCAATGTTCGTCTGCACCCGTTCCGCAAATCTGCGGAATGGGTGCGGACCCATTGCACACACTCTGTGCAGTGCTCTCGGCACCCGCATTTGCGGAGCGCGCCCCTGATCTTCCGGCCGGCAGCTCCGCAATAATATAGAGTAGGAGTGCACAACCTTTTCAGGTTGGGGGCCACATTGTCAGCCTGAACCAATTCCAAGGGCCGAAAATAAAACTTAAAGGGGTATTACCAACTGAAATATGTATTTTTGGCATATTGAACATACAGTATATACTATAAATGTCTAGTTACAGCTCTAGGACTCCCATCTAATAGGAGAAATACATGGAAAATACATGTAATAAGCCATAAGACATATGTTTGGGGGCCGCACAGAATGGTATCGAGGGCCGCATGTGGCCCCCGGGCCGCAGGTTGGGCACCCCTGATATAGAGCATGTCCTATTCTTGCCCGCAATTGCGGACAAGTATAGGCATCTCTATAGGGCTGGTGGCAAGGTGTGTGCGGATCCGCATTTTGCGGATCCGCAACACACTATAGACGTGTGAATAGGGCCTTAGAATGTATTGGCTCCGATGAGCCGAAGTTATTACTTTGCATAATAAAATCTGAAATTGATTTATACTGTAAAAAACTATTTCCCGAACTCGGGTTCGGAGCCAATACATTCTAATACTGTATGGAGCGCTCGCTCTGTACAGTATTGAAACGAAGTTTTATGCGAATCGACTTCGGATGTTTGTGTTTCATCCGAAGTTGATTCGCTCATCCCTAGTCATCAGTATCTGATCAGTGGGGGTCCGATTCCTGACACCCCGCCGATCAGCTGTATGCTGTGAGTGCCGTGGCCTCTTCCTAAACCGGCGACGTCACGTTTATCGGTCACATGGCCAAAGCGCAGCTCAGTCCTATTCAAGTGAATGCGGCTGACCTGCAATACCAAGCTCTGCCACTATACAATGTACGGCGCTGGGCTTGGTAAGCCGCAGAACTCACCGGAGCACCGCAGCCTCTTCAAGCAGCTGATCAGTAGGGAGTGCAGGGCATCGGACCCCACTTATCACATACTAATGACTTATCCTGACACTTGGACAACCCCTTTAAATGTACCCATTGGCCCCCATTCAACTGATAGAGGCCATAGAACTGTCCTTTAGGCCTATATCGATCGGATCCAAATATAATTTTTTTTTAGGCTGGATTGAATGGCATAAATCGAGACACTATTCTATCCAGGAGCATAAAAAACGCAATATATATATATTTTATTATTTTTTTTCCCATTTAATATGGAAGCCTATGGGCGACGTATGCCCCTATAAGGCATCTATAGGAGGTATGTCTCAAGAAATCTCCCAACGTGGCCCTCGCGCTCCACCATTATCTCTCTAGAGATTTTCTGCCTCTGGATGTAAACAAGACTTTTCCCACTTACTGACAGCAAGCAGAGATCTTGACAATGGAGAGGAAATGGAAAAAAAAAAGCGTATCAGAAAGCTACAGAATGCTGCAAAGGATCTGCCTGAAATATGTGGGACATGCACCTATCTACAGAACAGGGGCCCCCCCAACTCCTCGTCTCCGCAGTGAACGGAGAGGTGGAGGCGCCTGTGCAGCAAGGGAATGAGCAGCCAGTCTCCTATACGTTAACTTACTAACTTTATTAATCGTGCCCCCATGCCATAGCCCAGCGGTCTGTCAGGTATACATTTCTGACACCTTTACAGAGCCAGGAAGACCCCAGGAGACAGGTTGTCAGGACTAATAGAGAATCTGGCCTTGTTATCCACAGCAGCCAATCAGAGCTCAGCCGGGCATAACGTATGCCCTTCCTATTTGTGAGACCTCTCAACCAAAGGGAGTGACAGGACACAAGTCCCCGCAGCCTTAGGGCTCAGTACACGGCCGTGTTTTGCATATGTGTCCAATCCACTTTTTTTTTTTTTTGCGGGTCTCGCACGGAACCACTAAGGGCTCATGCACACGACAGTATTATGTTTCCTTGTCTGTTCCGGTTTTTTTTTGCTGATAGGATGCAGACCCATTCATTTCAATGGGTCAGCAAAAAATGCGGACAGCACACAATGTGCTGTCCGCATCAGTATGTCCGTTCCGTAGCCCAGCAAAAACAATAGAGCATGTCCTATTTTTTTCTAGTTTGCGGACAAGGATAGGCATTATTACAATGGATCCGCAAAAATAACGGACCGCAAAAAAAAAAAACAGATGCCATACGGACGTCATACTTTTTGGGGGATCCCCAATTTGCGGACCAACATATACGGTCGTGTGCGTGAGGCCTAATTTCTATGGTTCTCTGGTTCTTGCAGAGAAGAGTCATTTCTAGTGATGGGAGGGAAGAATGTGGACTGCACAAAGGTGGTGTCCATGTTTTGCAGATCCGTGGCTTTTGGGCTGCAATAAGGACACTGTTGTGTGCAAGAGGCCTAAGGGAGCGGACCCGGAGCGGATCGGGAGCGAATCAGGAGCGAACCCACCACCTGCAGCCTGTCCATCTGCGCAGGAGCTCTGCAGTGTTGCGTAAGTTGTGTGAGCGGCACGCGTCCAGGGGGCTAGTGGCATCTGAAGTATTTGTTGAGTTTGTAGTGATGCTTGCACCATGTCTTCCCATGTGCATTGTGTGTGCAACATATGTACAACATGTGTCCAGTGTGTGGCATGTGTCCAAAGTGTTAGTGGCAGGTGAGGCATGTGCTTAGTGTGTTAGTGGTGTGACTAGTGTGTTAATGACATGTGTGGCATGTGCCTAGTGTGTTAGTGACGTGTGTGGCATGTGCCTAGTGTGTTAGTGACGTGTGTGGCATGTGCCTAGTGTGTTAATGACATGTGTGGCATGTGTCCAAAGTGTTAGTGGCAGATAATGCATGTGCTTAGTGTATTAGTGACATGTAGCATGTGCCTAGTGTGTTAGTGGTGTGCCTAGTGTGTTAATGACATGTGCAGCATGTGCCTAGTGTGTTAATGACATGTGTGGCATGTGCCTAGTGTGTTAGTGACGCGTGTGGCATGTGCCTAGTGTGTTAGTGACGCATGTGGCATGTGCCTAGTGTGTTAGTGACGTGTGTGGCATGTGCCTAGTGTGTTAGTGACGTGTGTGGCATGTGCCTAGTGTGTTAATGACGTGTGTGGCATGTGCCTAGTGTGTTAATGACATGTGTGGCATGTGCCTAGTGTGTTAATGACATGTGTGTCTTGTGCATAGTGTGTTAATGACATGTGTGGCATGTGCCTAGTGTGTTAGTGACACGTGTGGCATGTGCCTAGTGTGTTAGTGACGTGTGTGGCATGTGCCTAGTGTGTTAGTGACGCGTGTGGCATGTGCCTAGTGTGTTAGTGACATGTGCAGCATGTGCCTAGTGTGTTAGTGACGCGTGTGGCATGTGCCTAGTGTGTTAGTGACGTGTGTGGCATGTGCCTAGTGTGTTAGTGACATGTGTGGCATGTGCCTAGTGTGTTAGTGACGTGTGTGGCATGTGCCTAGTGTGTTAGTGACATGTGTGGCATGTGCCTAGTGTGTTAGTGACGTGTGTGGCATGTGCCTAGTGTGTTAGTGACATGTGCAGCATGTGCCTAGTGTGTTAGTGACGCGTGTGGCATGTGCCTAGTGTGTTAGTGACGTGTGTGGCATGTGCCTAGTGTGTTAGTGACATGTGTGGCATGTGCCTAGTGTGTTAATGACATGTGTGGCATGTGCCTAGTGTGTTAGTGACGCGTGTGGCATGTGCCCAGTGTGTTAGTGACGTGTGTGGCATGTGCCTAGTGTGTTAGTGACATGTGTGGCATGTGCCTAGTGTGTTAGTGACGTGTGTGGCATGTGCCTAGTGTGTTAGTGACATGTGCAGCATGTGCCTAGTGTGTTAGTGACGCGTGTGGCATGTGCCTAGTGTGTTAGTGACGCGTGTGGCATGTGCCTAGTGTGTTAGTGACATGTGTGGCATGTGCCTAGTGTGTTAGTGACGTGTGTGGCATGTGCCTAGTGTGTTAGTGACATGTGCAGCATGTGCCTAGTGTGTTAGTGACATGTGTGGCATGTGCCTAGTGTGTTAATGACATGTGTGGCATGTGCCTAGTGTGTTAATGACATGTGTGGCATGTGCCTAGTGTGTTAGTGACATGTGTGGCATGTGCCTAGTGTGTTAATGACATGTGTGGCATGTGCCTAGTGTGTTAATGACATGTGTGGCATGTGCCTAGTGTGTTAATGACATGTGTGGCATGTGCCTAGTGTGTTAGTGACATGTGTGGCATGTGCCTAGTGTGTTAATGACATGTGTGTCTTGTGCCTAGTGTGTTAATGACATGTGTAGCATGTGCCTAGTGTGTTAATGACATGTGCAGCATGTGCCTAGTGTGTTAATGACATGTGTGGCATGTGCCTAGTGTGTTAATGACATGTGTGGCTTGTGCCTAGTGTGTTAATGACATGTGTGGCATGTGCCTAGTGTGTTAATGACATGTGTGGCATGTGCCTAGTGTGTTAGTGACGTGTGTGGCATGTGCCTAGTGTGTTAATGACATGTGTGGCATGTGCCTAGTGTGTTAATGACATGTGTGGCATGTGCCTAGTGTGTTAGTGACGTGTGTGGCATGTGCCAAGTGTGTTAATGACGTGTGTGGCATGTGCCTAGTGTGTTAATGAGGTGTGTGGCATGTGCCTAGTGTGTTAATGACGTGTGTGGCATGTGCCTAGTGTGTTAGTGACGTATGTGGCATGTGCCTAGTGTGTTAGTGACGTGTGTGGCATGTGCCTAGTGTGTTAGTGACATGTGTGGCATGTGCCTAGTGTGTTAATGACATGTGTGGCATGTGCCTAGTGTGTTAATGACATATGTCGCATGTGCCTAGTGTGTTAGTGACGTGTGCAGCATGTGCCTAGTGTGTTAATGACATGTGTGGCATGTGCCTAGTGTGTTAGTGACGTGTGTGGCATGTGCCTAGTGTGTTAGTGACGTGTGTGGCATGTGTCTAGTGTGTTAGTGACGTGTGTGGCATGTGCCTAGTGTGTTAATGACATATGTGGCATGTGCCTAGTGTGTTAGTGACGTATGTGGCATGTGCCTAGTGTGTTAGTGACGTGTGTGGCATGTGCCTAGTGTGTTAGTGACATGTGGCATGTGCCTAGTGTGTTAGTGACGTGTGTGGCATGTGCCTAGTGTGTTAGTGACGTGTGTGGCATGTGCCTAGTGTGTTAGTGACGTGTGTGGCATGTGCCTAGTGTGTTAATGACATGTGTGGCATGTGCCTAGTGTGTTAGTGACATTTCGCATGTGCCTAGTGTGTTAGTGACGGTGTGGCATGTGCTTATTGTGTTAGCGGCATGTGACTGTTTGTGACACTGACACGCTTCTTACACAGGTACCCTTTACTGTGAATATCCACCCCTGAGGGTACTACGCAGCCGGGGGGCAGTGTGACTGGCACCTTGTGTGGCACTTTAGCCGATGCAATGGCATTTAGTATTTCAGCCTTTGCAGAACATCCGTACAAATCCAGAGGCCGCCCGTCCTGGTGGCAGATTCCTTTCGCTGGCCACAGGCACAAACATTTCGGAAACAAAGACTAAACGGAACAAACACGGACGCAACACCGTGTCAGTGTATTTTCACGAACCCATAGACTTTAATGGGCGTGTTTGGTCCTCCTCACGGACCACAGTAGTGCACGTCTCTGTGATTTTCTTTTCTCTGACGCATTAAAATCAATGGGTAGGTGTGCTGTCCGTGAAAAACGGAAATGTGAATGAGGCCTACGTAAAAGTCACTCACACTGATGGGCACCTAGGCACATGTGCTGTCCATATGGGGGGCGAACAGGACGGTGACTGATCGCGCTCTCATCTCATGACACCTCTCCTCAAACTTCGGATTTAGTCTGAATTTCCAAAATGTGCAATAACAGGATATAAAATCGGAAGTCACACTCGACTACTGCACAGCCCGGCGGACGGGAACCTAAAATACCGAATATTAGGCCAGGTGCGAAATGAAACCCACTTTCTACCATGGCATATACCCAGCAGACCGGCATAATAGTGGCACGGACACCGGGCTGGCACCCCACTAATACAGGAGTCCTAACGATGCCCATGACAGCTAAGGGTATACCGTACTTCATGCCAGCGCCACGCTACGTACGTGGTGACTTTTCCAAGGGCATGTCATTTCTGCCATGCAATGCCCACTGCAAGCTGGTCAAACCAGTCAGGTTACCCCCCATAGAAATCAAAGGCTGCTGCTAAACTGATTTGTGCACGCCAAAGTTGTGTCACTTTCGTAGTGGTGCCCACTTCACCTGTCATGTCCGCCGACTATGCCATATTATGTAACTCAATGCCAGTCTACCGGCAGCAGAATTTGTCCCCTGCCCTCTAGAACGCTGTAGAGCACGACCGATGACACTGGGCTCCTAAAGGGTTAACTATTACATTATCAAAATAGAATATGATACAGGAAATACAAAGTAGCCAAAAAAAATAAATATGTAAAATAAACACAATACAGAGAATACAAAGTAAGGTAACAGAGGGAGTAATAGAGGAAAAAAGTTTTACAAAGTTTCTAAAAGTTTGCAGCTGGCATGCAGGTCATGGAGGGTACAAGGGTAAGGGGTGCAGGGGCAGGGGGGGAGTTTTTAGCAGGGTCCCGCATACTCACAGCACTGTCACACTGGCAGGGACAGTCTCCAGCTCCAGCAGCCCCGCACCAGAGCAGTTCACCAGGCAAGTGTCGTTGGCACAGGTACAGTTACCCGGGCACGGTTGGCACCATCCTGTTGCTGCCCCCGATCCGAGCCCCAGCAAGAGCCCAGCAGCAAGAAGGAAGAAGAGGGGGCAGAGCTGCAGTCCCAGCACAGGGGGGGAGGCGCCATCTTTTCTTCTTAGGGCTTCAGCCTGGGCATTTCCAAAATGCATAGCTTACTCACATCGCATGGGATCCCCTGCTGCCCCCCACAGCACGCAACACTGGAGAAACCCCCGATCCCGAGCCCCCGGAGTCCTGATCCCAGCTCTCAGCTGCAGGGAGCGCTCCTCCGAGCTACCTCTGTGTGTGGGTCGCTCTGCCTTTCTCTGCCCTGTAGGGGAGGGAGCATGCAGTACTGCACGGGCAGCGCTAGATGGCGCCGGAGAGAATGGATCCGTCCAGCCATCGTGCTGGCTGTCATTCCCAGTAGGCTCGCTAGAGGGCGCTGAGAATAAATCTTCTTTTGTTCCATAGCTCAGACTACATAATGTAATTAGGTGGAAAGCTATGCAGGAAGTCAGAGATGGGATTGTGTGTGCTAAGCCTTGAAGCATCTACTGATGACATAACAGGATGAAATATTATCCCACCATGACCCATCCACACTCTGTTTATAATCTAATTCTTCAATTATTCTGTTTTATTAAGTCTTCTCTGCTGCAAACCCTTACTTTTATTACAATATGTCGGTAGGAGGCGCTGGCACTGGTGGGGCACAGGGCAGTTTTAATACATTGGTGGGCCCAGTGCAGAAATTTCATGAGTGAGCCCCCCCTCTTAGTGCCCAACAGTAGTTATGCCCCCTTAGTACCCGCACAGCAGGTATGCCACTTAGTACCCGCACATTAGTTATGCCCCCTTAGTACCCGCACAGTAGGTATGCCCCTTTAGTACCCACACAGTAGGTATGCCCCTTAGTACCCGCACAGTAGTTATGCCCCTTAGTACCCGCACAGTAGGTATGCCCCTTAGTACCCGCACAGTAGTTATGCCCCCTTAGTACCCGCACAGCAGGTATGCCCCTTAGTACCCGCACATTAGTTATGCCACCTTAGTACCCGCACAGTAGGTATGCCCCTTTAGTACCCACACAGTAGGTATGCCCCCTTAGTACCCGCACAGTAGTTATGCCCCCTTAGTACCCGCACAGTAGGTATGCCCCCTTAGTACCCGCACAGTAGTTATGCCCTCTTAGTACCCGCACAGCAGGTATGCCCCCTTAGTACCCGCACATTAGTTATGCCCCCTTAGTACCCGCACAGTAGTTATGCCCCCTTAGTACCCACACAGTAGTTATGCCCCCTTAGTACCCGCACAGTAGGTATGCCCCCTTAGTACCCGCACAGAAGTTATGCCCCCTTGGTACCCGCACAGTAGTTATGCCCCCTTAGTACCCGCACAGTAGGTATGCCCCCTTAGTACCCGCACAGTAGTTATGCCCCCTTAGTACCCGCACAGTAGGAATGCCCCCTTAGTACCCGCACAGTAGGTATGCCCCCTTAGTACCCGCACAGTAGGTATGCCCCCTTATTGCCCCCACATAGTAGTTATTCCCCTTTAGTGCCCATGCATAATAGTTACTCCCCCTTAGTGCCCAACAGTAGTTGTGCCCCCACACAGTAGCTATGCCCCATAGTGCCTCCAGACAGTAGTTATTTCCCCTTTTGTCCCCCACAGTAGGTATGGCCCCCTGCCCCCACACAGTAGCTATGGCCCATAGTGCCCCCACAAAGTAGCTATAACCCCATAGTGCTCCCACACAGTCGTTGTGCCCCAACATAGTAGTTATGCCCCTTAGTGCCCCCACACAATAGTTTTTCTCCCTTTGTGCCCCTCAAAGTAGTTATATCCCCCTTACTTTCCCCTCACATTAGTTATTCCCCCTAAGTGCCCAATTACATTAGTTAACCCCTTAATGCGCCTCACAATAATACTGCCCCAATAGTGAAGCTCCTGTAGTTTTAATAAAATAAAGAAGCACTCCTCACCTAGCCCTGCTACCCCTGGCTTGTGCCTTCTCCCGCTCAGCCCAGCAGGTGTGATGACGTCATTTAACCATGCCTGCTGCTCGGGAGCGCACAGGCCGGAGAAGGGGGAAGCAGCTGCTGTACTATTGTATTCCGCTGTATCTGTATTACAGGACGCGGGACATGCTGCCTCCTCACAACCATCCCATTGGATCCAGAAAGGTTGGGACTGGGACCCACGAGTCATGTGAGCCGCCGCTGGTGGACCCTGAGCAGTTGCACCATTCACCCAATGTCTGGTGTGGCATGTGCCCGGGGTGCTGGGTGCACCAAAAATCCACCCTTTTTTGGCCTGGCCAGAGCTAGGACAGTAAACCGGATCTTACCCACAGTTCCCTGCAGTTTACACCATGCACAACTCACTTCTTTACCTGCTTAGGGGTTTCCTGCAGCTCCTATACCAGGGTCCCCCAACCTCCACATGCAATTCATGGCCTCCTTTGTGTGGCACCGGGTGGCCACTATTGGAACGCCACTGATTCTATGAGAGGTGACTGTCCAATTAAGAAGACTGGCATTTGTAGTGCGACGTGCACACAGGAACACAACTATGACGTGACTTCTGCGAGAAAGCTTTTTCACGGAATGAAATGGGGGCACAAAAACAAAAATAAAGGACCATAGCAGAGGGTGAGATATAACTCTGCTACATTCATGTAGCCTCAGCCTTATTCCAGGCACATTGGACCACCCCATACATTCCTATGGAGATTGGATGATGCTGCTTTAGACTTATTGCTGAATTATATACTGTCTATATCTTATATAGTTACCTATCGTGCACTTACTCTGTTTCATTTCCCTCAATTGATGCTTTTTTAAAAAAAATTCAAAAGCGCCGGCTCTTAGACTAATAAGCTCCAAGTTCACATTTCAAAAGCCTACATACCAGACAGGAAAAGTCATGTGAAGAAATAATTCAATTACCACCTCTGCAGCCGGCTTTCTGCATGATCCTTCGCTAGACACGATGCAAATCCAATTTGGAACGCTAAGGGGCATCATCAAAGATAGAGGGGCAGCATCAAAGATAGAGGGGCAGCATCAAAGATAGAGGGGCAGCATCAAAGATAGAGGGGCAGCATCAAAGATAGAGGGGCAGCATCAAAGATAGAGGGGCAGCATCAAAGATAGAGGGGCAGCATCAAAGATAGAGGGGCAGCATCAAAGATAGAGGGGCAGCATCAAAGATAGAGGGGCAGCATCAAAGATAGAGGGGGCATCATCAAAGATAGAGGGGCATCATCAAAGATAGAGGGGGCAGCATCAAAGATAGAGGGGGCAGCATCAAAGATAGAGGGGCATCATCAAAGATAGAGGGGCATCATCAAAGATAGAGGGGCATCATGAAAGATAGAGGGGCATCATCAAAGATAAAGGGGGCAGCATCAAAGATAGAGGGGCAGCATCAAAGATAGAGGGGGCATCATCAAAGATAGAGGGGCAGCATCAAAGATAGAGAGGCAGCATCAAAGATAGAGGGGCAGCATCAAAGATAGAGGGGGCATCACCAAAGATAGAGGGGGCATCATTAAAGATAGAGGGGGCAGCATGAAAGATAGAGGGGGCAGCATTAAAGATAGAAGGGGCAGCATGAAAGATAGAGGGGACAGCATCAAAGATGGAGGGGGCAGCATCACAGATAGAGGGACAGCATCAGAACTAGAGGGGGCAGCAGCAAAGATGGAGGGGCATTCTTTCACAACCCCTTTAATCTCTGTAAACGTGAAAGAAAAATCTCCAACTTATCTACTTTGTAAGGAATTTATCAAGCCCTGCTCTCCAGAATTCTGCCGTCAAAAAGTCACAAAATAGGGCGAAGCGACTTTTTGGGGGAACTTGCTTAAGGCCTCATTCACATTTCCATTCTTCATAGATGTGTGCTATCCACATTTTCCATGGACAGCAAAAGCACCCATTGATTTTAATGTGTTTGTTCACACATCGGTGGATTTCCACATACCACGGGGTCATGCTGCTCCAGTGCCATCGATCCAGTCCATGCTGTTCCGATCTCTGCTGGTCTTGTAGCGATGACATCACATTTATCATCCACGTGACCACTGCAGCCAATCCCTGGCATCAGGAGCCACGCGCCGTTCACGCACACAAGAGCACTGAGGCCACTAGTTGACTGCAATAGTCACGTGAATGATGTGGAGCACATGATCGCTGCAGGACGAGGGGGACTGGAACAGCAGGGACTGGCATGGTGGGACATTAAGCAGGCATTCACACAACCATAGTTTTGGTCCGCATCCATTCTGCTTTTCTTTTGCGGATAGAATGCGGACCCATTCATTTCAATGGGGCCGCAAAAGATGTGGACAGAACACCGTGTACTGTGCGCATCCATATATGCCTTCTGCAGCCCTGCATTTTGCGGACAAGAATAGGCATTTTTAAGAAAGGGCAGGAAATGCTGATCGGAACGCATATGGCCGGATTCTGTGTTTTACGGATCAGAAATTTGCGGACAACCACAGTTTTTCCCCACCTGTATGTGTCAGTGCACATTATGATTTCTTAAGGTGTTTTAACAATGAATTTTTTTCCTAATGGCTTTATTCTATCTGCTGTCCAGGTTAAAAAAAATACATGGTTTGCTAAAAAAAAAAATGCAAAAAAAAAAAAATGGTTCTTCAGAATTTTTTGGCACTTAAAAAAAAGACAAACCAAATTTATTTTATCAGTGTAGGGAGCCTAAGGGAGGTTACACTGGGGATAGCTTCCCTTTCGGCTAGGTGCTACACGACGACATGTGTTGCGCGACATTTTTTATAATGCTAGTCTATGGTCGCACTGCAACATGCGAGATGCTGCGACTGCAACACGACAGTCGCAAAAAATCAGTCGCAGCCACAGCGTGTCGTAGTGCGACACCATAGACTAGCATTACAAAATATGTCACACAACATTGGAGCGACATGAATGTCGCGCAACACATGTTGCAGTATAGTTGTATCCTATGTGTCGCGCGACACATGTCGTCGTGTAGCCCTAGCCTTAGGCCTTATGCATACAAGCATATTTTTTGTCCGCATCCGATACGCATTTTTTTAAGGGTGTGCTGTCCGCATCCCTTTGTCCGTTCCGCCATCCTGCAAAACAGGCAGGACACGCCCTATTCTTGTGCAGACAAAAATAGGCATTTTTTCAATAGTGCGGAACGGGAAAGCGCTGGATGCCCATGACCAGTATCGGTGGTTTTGTAGATCCACGGTCTTGTACATGGGACCTTAATTTCAAGATGCCGGCTCCTTCCGCCAACTACTATCCTAGCGCTAGTAAACACAGCAGGTTAATGATGATGTGACAAGGACAGGGGTGAGCGAGCCGCTGCAGTATCCAGGAGCCGATCAGTCATTAACCAGCCGAGAACTTCCTTGACAGTACAGGTCCTGGGCCAGTTATATATTCACTTCCCCTACATACGACCGATCCATTCATTTCTATAGTTTCCCCCCTCCCCCCCATATCTGCTTTCCTATGGACAGATTGGACCCAACTATCACCAGCCTTCCATAAAGAATAGACTGATATCCCGTCGGTGGGATCTGGGACCTCCACCGAAGTCAATAAAGAACTGGCTCCAGCACTAGGATTTAACCACCTCTCTGGTGACATCCGTAGGATCTGCTCTCGCTTGTAGGTTTGATTTCAATAGAGAGAAGGGCGTTCCCCTTTACTTTTATGCAGGTGACTGGCTAAGAAAACCCATCTCTGTACACCTTATTGGTAAAAATTTTAATTATTGGGGGTGGGGGTGGATCCTTGTTCAGGACCTTTATCAATTAGCAAAGATTGTCTCTTACTCCAGAGGACCCAGCGGGTCAACACATAAAATGAACAGTCCATTGATTTCCATTGGCTGTGTGTAATGCCTCCATTCTCCTGTGGAGGCGCTGCAGGGGAATGAAATGCTTGCTGTGAGTTTCCTCCACATATTACAGCTGATCACTCGGGGGTCTCGGGGGGGGGGGGCACTTTATTGCTTTAGTGCTCAGTTTATTATCAAAAGACCCCTCTAACAAAGATGGATGGTGTAAAGCAAAGGACGCCAGGAGCCATTCTTTCGGGACAACCTTCGGAAAGTGATTGATTTCTGGCAGATTTTTTTTTTCTTTCTGTTTTACATAGTTTTTTTTATTCCCTCAACTGGATCCATCCTGAAGATTACAGATCTGTACATGTGCTGACATCTAGTGGTCAACACAGTAAAAAGCGTAAAAAACTAATTTTACAGCGTAAAGTGAAAATGAATGTTGTGGTTTTCAGAGGATTTACAGCAAAGCTCTATTTAAGTGAAAAGGGCCGCAGCGGTAAATCAATGCCGCAGTCCATCAAAGTGTTTTTCCAGGACCCAGCAGGTCCCGCAAACCCACCTTCATAAGGGCTCATGCACACAGCCGTTGCCCTTTCTGTGGTCTGCAAATTGAGGATCTGCAAAACACAGATAACGGACGCGTGCGTTCCGTATTTCGCCCTCTAAAGAACTGTTCTATCCTTGTCTGTAAAATGTACAATAATGGGACTATTTTCTTGCAGGATATACGGATGCGGACAACACACGGTGTGCCGTCCGCATCTTTTGCGACCCGATTGAATTGAATGGGTCCGCATCCAACCTGCAAAAACTGCAGATCGGACGCGGACAAAAACAACGGTCGTGTGCATGAGCCCTTACACAGAACACCCTTGTAGGAGAAAGTTTGCAATATACTTACCCTCCTTCCCAGGGCTATGGACGGGGCGTCACTTCCGCTGTAGATGGGACCAGGACTATTCCTCTCCCTGGCGCATGCCCAGATTAGGTGGATTCAGGGGTCTCCAGGGAGAGGAATAGTTCTGGCCCTGTCAGGGATGTCAAGTCTCCCGGACGTTCAGGGAGTCTCCCGCTATTAGATAGCGGCTCCCTGACGCACGCAGGAGAAACAATATATCCCGGAAAGCAGGGGGAACAGGAGGGAGTGGCGTTCCTGCACTTTTTTCATAGCAGGAACGCCGTTCCCGTTCAGGGCAAAAGGACCAGGAAGCAGTGAAGGCTTTGTACTCACCGCTTCCTGGTCCTCGGCTGTCGGCTCTGCAGCCTACGCACAGGAGTGAGTCGCTCTGTGACGTCACGCTATGCGCAGCCTTCACAGCACAGCCGACAGCAGCAGAAGAGGAGCGGCGTCCAGGAGCAGGAGAGGGTAAGTGTTTTTTTTTTATAATTTATGGACTGGTGAGAGGCACTGTGGGCTAATGGAGAGGCACTGGGGGCTAATGGAGAGGCACTGGGGGCTAATGGAGAGGCACTGGGGGCTGATGGAGAGGCACTGGGGGCTAATGGAGAGGCACGGGGGCTGATGGAGAGGTACTGGGGGCTGATGGAGAGGCACTGGGGGGCTGACGGAGAGGCACTGGGGGCTAATAGAGAGGCACTGGGGGCTAATAGAGAGGCACTGGGGGCTAATAGAGAGGCACTGGGGGCTAATGGAGAGGCACTGGGGGCTAATAGAGAGGCACTGGGGGCTAATAGAAAGGCACTGGGGGCTAATGGAGAGGCACTGGGGGCTAATGGAAAGGCACTGGGGGCCATAGCCTAGGGAGGTATTGACCATCCTTAAAGGGGTTGGCCCATCTCGCACTTTGGTGGCATGCCACCAATGTCCGAAAGGTTCAGGTCCCAGAGGTAGGACCCGCACCTATCTCTAGAACAGAGCCCCCGAAGGGAAGGAGAGCGCACCACTCCATTGAATGGAGCTAAACTGCAAGTAGGCTTCTGCTACGGCATTGCGAGGGGTCCGCCGTAGCCACGTCAAGAATAGACCTGTACATTGTTGTTGCGAGGCAAAAACGCTCGGCTGCATGAACTGCGGCACATCCCCCCATTGAAAACACAGAATCTGTGCTGAAAATACTTAGTCTAAAACCCTTTTGAAACGTCGGACATTGACTCATAGGGAGCCACTTTCAGAAGGTGGCGCTAGGGAGACGGTTCTCTTTCATTGGGGGATACCTCTTTGCATATAAGTCTCCGAATCTGGTGGCTGAGGTGTCTGACAGCGGCGTATTCCCTCTCCCTATTAAAAACACATGCACGCTCTGAGCCACGCCGCTGGTCATATGACCAGTTTTTTTTTTCCTGTGGACGATTTTGGTCAATTTACCCTGATCCGCCGTCACATGCCGGTGACTTTGATTCATTACCGCTAGAATCATTCTTTAATGGAGGAGCTGGGAGGTGACACTCGCGATAAGGACATCTGGCGGCAAGATGTACGAGCAGACGTTGCACTCGGAGCCGACAGTCCTGAGTGAATTTCGCTCGCATCCAGTCAGCGCCACACGGAAGCTTAAGTGAGGAGAAAAAAAAAAAAATCTGAGCTGTCAGACATGGAGACGTACGATCCTCACAGGACCAGTAAGACATTCTCCAACACCAGTATTGCTTAACTGGCATATGTGATGCCTCCTGGCCCAATGAGCCGGGCATCGGGGACCACCAGTATATTTAATACAAAGGTTCAGACATATTGGGATTTACAAAAAGCGGCTCCACAGCAACAGAATACAAAGTGGCACAAAGTGCTAAAGAGCAACTGTCCACGTTTTAAATGGCATATGCCAGTTTTCAGATACCGAATTAGAGGGATTGACTAGGATGAAGAAAACATGGCTTCTTGCAGGGGTGCACCTAGCCTTTCTGGTGCCTTGCAGCGCCCAAAAAAATAACTGCGCCCAGCAAATAGAGTCCCTGACAGTAATAGCGTCGCAAACATAATGCCCCCCAAAAATAATTGTGCTAAGCTGATACTGTGCCAGGGTGCCCCCACAATAATAGTGCTCCTAAAAGTTCCGCCAAAAGTAATAATTCTTTGACAGACTGCACTTAGTAGTAAAAGTGCCCCCAACAGTGCCCCCAACAGTAATAATGTTCCCACTGTGCCCCAGAAGTAATAATGCTCCCATAGTGCTCATACTAGTAATCATGTTCCCCTTAGTCCCACAGTAGTAATAAAGTGCGCCATAATGTGTGCCAGTACAAAAAATGTCCTCTTATAAGGTGTGCCCGTGCAAAAATACCCCTTTATAATGTGTGCTAGTGCAAAAATACCCTTTTATAATGTGTGCCAGTGCAAAAAATGCCCCTTATGTGTGCCAGTACATTTTTCTTATAATGTGTGCCAGTGTAAAAATACCCCTTTATAATGTGTGCCAGTGCAAAAAATGCTCCCTTATGTGTGCCAGTGCAAAAAAGGCACCCTTAAATATGTGCTTGTAAAAAAAAAAAAGACCCCTTACAAAAGGGGTACAAAGAAATGCCCCCATTCTGTCTGCCATACAGAATTAGTGCCCCAGTGGAGTATATCCCCATAGTGCCCGCATAATGTATGTCAATGCCTCTTGTGTGCCAGTACAAAAGATACACCGTCTTAGTGCCCCCAGTTGAGCTAATTTCCTCATAGTGTTCCCCATAATGTGTCCCAGTATGAAATGCCCCTATTTAGTGCCCCCACAGTGCTCCTCTCCCCCCTTCCCCATAGTGGCCCAATAGAATGGTGCATAATGAAAAAAATAGACTAAAATACTTACCTCCACGTGACTGTCAGCGAAGTGGTGCAGGCCTCCTCCAGCCTGTGTCTCGTGTTGTATGCTGCTCGGCTCAGGCGAAGAAGATGATGTTATCACGCCGCCTGTGCTGGCCTCTAATAGACTACAGGCACTAGGCCTGAAGCCTATCAGAGGGAACAGGGCAGGGAGACGTTGCTCCCCTGCTCTGCCACAGCATACATCTGTATCGCCATCTTGAAGACGGCAATATAGTTTAATATAGGGAGATGGGCGCTTACTGAGCCTAACTGGCCATGGATTTTTGGCACAGCTGTTGGCAGGTTGCAACTGGTCTTGTAGCTAGAACCCAATTAGTTTCAGTGCGACTAAGGCTACTTTAACACTAGCGGTACGGACCTCCGGCAGGCTGTTCCGTTGGGTGAACAGCCTGTCGGATCCGTCCTGCCGCTAGTGAACGTGTGCCCCTGGACTACCGCTCCGACCCCATTGATTAAAATGAGGGCGGGGCGGAGTTACGGCTGTGGCACGGCAGCGCACGCAAAGATGCTGCCGGAATAAAACTACGACATGTGCCGTGCCTCCGCCAGAACTCCACCCCGCCCCCATTATAGTCAATGGGGCTAGAGAGGTAGTCCGGGGGAACACGTTCACTAGCGGCAGGACGGATCTGACAGGCTGTTCACCCGACGGAACAGCCTGCCGGAGGTCCGTGCCGCTAGTGTGAAAGTAGCCTAAGATGCAATACCATTCATGGCAGATTTGCCAAGTTCTTATGGAGCCCTGCCACCTGCAGGGTTTCATAGGAATTACAGCTGTAAAAGTCCTAGTTTCTTCTGAGACGAGGGCTTTCACACACAGCCACTGGCTCTTTTGATCGTCGCGCTGCACTCCCGGGGAAAGCTGCTTCAGAAGCCATGGTCACAACTGACCATGGCATCTGAGGGTTTAAATGTCTGCGATCGACGTTATTGCCAATCGTAGACATTAGCCCCTGATGTCTGTTGTTAAAAACAGCAGAAAGCCAACGGCTATGGCGTGCACTGTGCTCGCGAGCGGGAGACATTTTAAAAGACTGGATTTCCGCTGTAAATAGGATATGCTATAAAAGTTTGATAGCTATGTATCCGACCTGCTTCCATCTCAAGAATGAGCACCTGCTGTGAATTGAAAGCACGCTGCGCACACTGTGTCCTCTCAATGCACTGCAATGGGACTTCTGAAAATAGCCAAGGGAGCGTGGTCGGCTACTTTTGGAAGTCCAACACCAGTAAATGGAGAGGATGCCACACATGAGAGACTACCCCTCCATTTACCTCTATAGGACGTTGGTTATTTTTGAAAGTCCCATAGTGGTGCATGGAGGGGTAGCCGCGCATGCTCAGTTCACTTCAGGGCCCTGTTATTGAGTTGGGTGAGACCCGCACCTGTAGAACCTTTATGATAGGGATGCTCAACCTGCAGCCATCCAGCTGTTGTAAAACTACAACTCCCATCATGCCCTGCTGTAGGCTGATAGCTGTCCTGGCATGCTGAGAGTTGTAGTTTTGCAACAGCTGGAGGGCCACAGGTTGGGCATCCCTGCGATATGCCATAAAGGTCCAGATGGGAATACCCTTTTAAGTGTAAATTATAAACTCCCTAGACCTCCAGGGATATTAGACGTAAACCCATAGCAAGTGCATTAACCGCTTCATCACCCTAGACCACCAGACCGATTTGACATTCACTGCTGATCCACCAGGCATTAACATCGTTGTTAACAATCCCGAACATGGCTTATGTAAGTAGTGGAACTTTGCTGATTTGAGGGTGTGGGCGCCAACTGCTTGGAAACCCCCTTTAACAATCCTGCCGTTGCCCCTTAGCGCGTTCCTCTAACATTACAATCTTGATGATCTGACTTTCGTAATGTCGGCATTAGTCTATTCCAAATTCCCAGGGAGGAAATAAGAGGCAGGGTATAGATGACAATACGGCCCTGATCATAAAGAGATTTGCAATTTGCAATTGAGCGTGATTATCATGCTAATGTATGGAAAATCTGCAATCCGCCGCTGTGCAAACAGAGATGTGGAAAATCCACTCGCCAGCTCCACGCTGCTCCACACAAAGGTGCATTGAGAATGGATAATAGAAGCGCGGATTCTGGAAATGGAGCGCTGGAAGGTAATGTACAGCCGCACTATGATAATATATCATTAGTCAATGTGTGAGCTGACTCCATGACATCTCTCTGGTTGGGGGGGTATTCGCTTTTAGGTCTAAGTAATAGGAACATATATAAATGTATATAATCAGTCCATAATCAGCTGCTGTATCATTTCTGATGTGGATGCGGCTGCAGAGTTTGCTCTGTGACTACAAGACTGATACGTTAGGCCTCGTGCAAATGACCGTACTTTTGGTCCATGTCCGATCCGCATCTTTTGCGGTTTGCACACGGACCCATTCATTTCTATGGGTCCGTGTGCTGTCCGCATCCATAATTCCGCCCCGGAAATGATAGAACATGTCCTATTCTTGTACATTTTGCGGATAAGAATAGTCATTTCTATAAGGCCTCATGAACACAATCGTATCCGTTTTGCGGTCTGCAAATCGCAAATCCACAAAACACAGATCCCGTCTGAGAGCATGCCGACATTTCTTTTTTAACTCCTGTAGAAATGTCCTATCCTTGTCCACAAAATAGATAAGGATAGGACTTGTTCTATTTTTTTTGCACACGGTGTATAATGAATGGGTCCGCATCCGATCAGCAAAAATTGCGGGACAGACTGAACATACAGCCGTGTGCATAAGGCCTTAATGGGACTGAGAAAATGCGGATTGCACATGGAAGGCATACGTATTTTGAGGATCCGTGGTTTGCGGACCGTAAAACAAATATGGTCGTGAACAGGAGGCCTTAGGGTCACATCTGCATTGGATCTTTTAGAAGTCCCCGTTGCCGATGCCATCCAACATGGAGATTAAAACAGCGCAGCATGCTACAATATTTTGTCCAGTAACATGGCGGACGCCATGATGGAAACCTGACTCACTCTCTTTATAGTCTATAGGGTGTGTCGGCTCCACCGATGCCCGTCATGTGCCGGATCCAGTGTGGCAGGCGTAGCACTATGAAGTGCCTTTTGCACTGTGGCATTAGAAGAATTCGATATCTCTAACTTTTTAGTCTAACCAGACTGTCTATTACTCTGCTTCAGTCTTGTTTCTTCTAGCGCTGTTCTATGGAAACAGTAGGCTTAAAGAGCACACCAAATGCTTGAAATAACTTCTTTATTACCTTCAACTTTTCTTCCATATATAACACTGCCGCCTCCGCAGCAGATAGTCCACGTACAAACACGTGTTGCATAAAGTATCACAAAATGGCAATATGCATAAAATGGTGGTTTAACTGTTCAACCTTGTCATTCAACATAAATGGTGGATATATTTCTCTCTTCAGCATCTGTACTTTCGCTCTACGGCCTCCTGCACTCGAACGTGTGCGCCCCGTTGCCGTATGGCGGACCGCATATGCGGATTCGCAATACACTGGCACCGTTCTGTGTGCATTCCGCATCACGGAGTGGGAGCCATTTACTTCAATGGATCTGCAAATCCGGAGATGAGGAATGGTGCGGAACGGGCTCACAGAATAGAACACTACGGAGTGCTTCCGTGGGGTTTTGTCCCGTACTTCCGTTCCGCAAAAAGATAGAACATGTCCTATCTTTTTGCGGAACGAGCAGATCGCGGACCCATTCAAATGAATGGGTCCGTGAAAAGCTGCGGCTGCCCCACGGTCGGTGTTCGTTGCTCTGTAAAAGAGAATTCCGATTGTACAAAAGATACATGAAGATATCAGTCCGCACTGAAATGTTCCCTTATTTATGGCGCCAGGTTTTACTGATCAGCACGCAGTCCTGCACAGATTCTTGCCACCTAACAGCAGGGTCCTCTCTCTAAAGGTCCCATTGGAGGCTTGCATTGTATAACAAAGGCCCCCACAAAAAGATTTGGGGACTGTGCAGACGTCCTGTGGGATTTCCTTACAGGACACAACAGAAATAATTGATGTGCGCGCAGCTGATCACGGACACTTTCTCCAAAACAACCGTGACACGCTAATTACATGTTTACCGGCTTACCTCTGCTGTCTGCGCTATATATACTCACGTGTTCCATTCATCTGCAGCCGACAAGACGCTTCTGAGCCGAGCAAGCAAAAATCCATCATCCCAGGGACCATCACCCAACTTTTCTGGGTTACTGACCGTCAAATCTGCCTAGCTTGGGGCTTGGTGAATAATGGTGAATTCAGTCTATGACTGGTCTGGACTTCATGGACCTGTCACAGATTTGGGGTTTTCTTCGCTTGGTTCAACGGAGACAAAACCAAGATGCAGACGCAAAGATGGCGGAGGAGAAGTTCAACGTGGTTGGTCTGTCAACCCGGGGCTCAGATGGAAGCAACTAAGCAAAAGGTGAAATGGAAATTAACATTAGGAGCCGATGACTGGAAAAAAAAAGATTAAGTGAGCAATAAAATAAGAAAAAATTCTGGAAAATTACCACTTTTGCTCAGCAGGGGGCAGTGTTGAACCTGTCCATTTAGAATATACTGTAATAAACTGGTTTTAAGCAGAAGGGTAAAGGCACAGACTGAAAGGCATATGGAGGAGCCGACGAAGAAACACTCTGCAGATAAGGCCTCATGCACACATCGGTAGGTATTTTTGGGGAAACGCAAAATACGGCTGCGGTTTGTATACCTGCAAAAAAAAGGGGGTCAGTCAGCACATCCCAATGTGCAGGTGCACGCTGCCACGGCTAGAAACACAAAGAAAAAAAGGGCAATGCAACAGTACACAATAATGCCATAGTTATAGAAAACATTCTGGTGCTAATGCTACGCTTATTTTGCAAATTTGAGATTTTGTACAAAATTATTTGGGCCCGTCTGCCACACGTCAAGGCGATCTCTATCAGGCGGGAAACTAACACTAAATACTACCTGTAATTTGCCAAAATGGCCACCATAAAATTGAGGGAGTGCAGGTTCCACATGCTTGCTGGGTCCACTCTGCTTTTTAACAGCATATTTGGTATTTCTGGGGCCCCAAGCAAAGTTATGTCTTGGAGCCCCTATCACACCGCTAAGCTCCACCTAAGCCCCACCCTCAGCGTCTGGACACTTCTGCTCCTGCTCGACAGCTTGGATGGGCCTGCATAGGCGGTATGTCCGCCCCTGGTTTAGTTGCTTTTTTTTTTCTTTTCTTCAGCCATCCACTTGTGGCCAGAAGGGGGCCCCTTTGCTATGGGGCCCCAAGCATTTGCTTAGTTTGCATGGTGGTAAACATTCCGCCCCTGCATACGTGCTGCGTTAGGGCCCTTTTTGATATATTTTGCATTTAGGCCCACAAGGGAGAGTGGTGCCTCTGGGGGGCGCTGTATTACTGCGATGATGTGAATGCGTCTGTACCCCCGTGAGGTGTCTCCTGCCAGATAACGTGTCCATGATTAGGGTACATTCACACGACGGTAGGTGGTCCGTGCCTGTACTGACTTGAATGGGTCCGCAATCCTCAAGATATGGCGCGGTGCAGAACGGAGGCACAGATCGGAAGCCCACGGAAGTGCTTTTTGGTTCGTGCCTCCGCACCGAAAAAGACAGGACATATCCTATCTTTTGCAGTATATTGCGGATCGCGGACCCATTCAAGTCAATGGATCCGCGCCGCAATACGGGATTTACATGGCCGTTGCTCGTGCATTGCAATTTGCTGTCCGCAGCGCAGGCGGCTTACGTTCCTGTGAATGTACCCTTACTGTATGGACCCCAGTCTAGGAGCCATAGAGCCTGAAGCTGAATGTTCGCCAGGTTAGGGTAGGTTCACGTTTGTGCTAAACGGATCTAGCAGAGAGCAGGCTGCTGGACTTCACCGGATCCAATCTAGTCGGATACTACAGTTCAACCGCGGACCCCATGGACTATAATGGGCTCGGGACGCTTTCCGGCATCAATGTCGGTTTTCGGCATGCAACAATTTTTGTGCTGCTAAAAGTCGGAATTGCGCCGAAAAGCGTCCGATCCCATTATAGTCAATGGTGTCCGGGGGTGAACTGAAGTATCCGACTAGACCGGATCCGGTGAACTCTCTGCCGACACAGCCTGTTGGATATGTTTAACGTAAATGTGAACCTACACAAACACTACAGTATAATTACTGGATGTAATCGTACAGTATGCATTTCTATATAATACTAAATATAATAAAAGATATGGTACTGTAATACTGTATTATGGTAAAGAATACTACATATAAGGGTACTTTCACACTTGCGTTGGTGCGGATCCGTCTGTTTGTTTGCACAGCCAGATCCGCACCTCTAATGCAAACGTTTGTACCAGTTCAGAACGGATCCGTTTGCATTAGTTTTAAAGAAAAATGACAAAGTCCAAAACGGATCCGTTTTGAATTACATCGAAAGTCAATGGGGAACGGATCTGTTTTCAAATGCACCATATTGTGTCATTGACAACGGATCCGTCCCCATTGACTTACATTGCAAATAAAAACGGATCCTTATCCATTCAGAATGCATTGGGGCTTAACTGATCCGTTTTGGACCGTTTGTGAGAGCCCTGAAACGGATCTCACAAACGGAATCCAAAACGCCAGTGTGAAAGTACCCTTATACTGTATAATATTACATATAATAGTATAGTATATAATACTATACATATAGCATATAAAACTATAATACTACATATAATACTGTATAATACTACATATAATAGTATAGTATATAATACTATATATACAGCATATAAAACGATAGCATATGCCACATATAATAGTATAGAATATAACACTATACACACAGTATACAGCGATCTCAAGTCTCCCGGACGTTCAGGGAGTCTCCGGCTATTAGATAGCGGCTCCCTGACGCACGCAGGAGAAACAATATATCCCGGAAAGGTTTACTCGCAGTAAACCTTTCCGGCAACCTGTAGCAGTGTCCCCTTCTCGGCCGGTCCTCTGACTCCTCGAGAACTCCGACTGGTGACGTCACGTCCCATGACTTGCCAGTCGGAGCTTTAGCCCACCTGCAGCTACTGCGCGTGCGCCAGCCTTACTCGAACTACCGCCACTGCGGCTGCGCGGCATCACATGCCACTGTCAGAAGCCTCGATTCCCCTCATTGCGCCGTCACCCAGGCACAGTAGAAAGTTATTTTTGGTCATACGATATATAATGTTTCACTATGTTCCCATATATGTTTTATTCATGTTATACTGCATCGGCGCAGTAACCTTGTTAAATGTTCTGTTCTGCATATGTTTGAAAAATGTAATAAAAAGTTCGTGAAAAAAAGAAAACCTCCCTGAAATGAGTTTTCGCAGGTTGGGATGTCTGCAGTATATAAAACTAGTATATAATACTACATATAATAGTATAGTATATAACAAACTCTATATATACAGTATATAAAACTATAATACTACATATAATAGTATAGTATATAACACTATATATACAGTATATAAAACTATAATACTACATATAATAGCACAGCATATAATACTATACATAATAATATAGGGGGTCATTTATCAAACTGGTGTAAACTAGAACCGGCTTATTTGCCCATAGGAACCAATCAGATTCCTCCTTTCATTTTCCAAAGAAGCTCTCCAAAATGAAAGGTGGAATCTGATTGGTTCCTACTTTACACCAGTTTGATAAATGACCCCCATAGTGTATAATACTATAAAATTTATAAAACTATAGTAGGTGATTCAACAAATGATAGTAGGAAATAATATGTTACTATACTCCTTGTATAGCATAGAAATAGTACTATAACAAATAAAGTTCTACAATTCGGGATTCTGAAAGCCGGGTGATCCTGAATTGGAATGGCAACCAATCACAGCGCAGCTTTCCCAGAAACTGATAGAACAACTATATTTATAGTGGTTTGGGTGGATGCTCTGTCACACAGCAGCCTTTATTGTTGTCCTTCTGCCTGCACATTGATAGTGAGGGGGTTACAGGAGGAGCTGCTGGGGATGACAGGAGGAGCTGAGGGAGGGACAGGGATAGAGTCACATACATGTTTGCATTGGAAGGGCTCAAGCGGCAACATCTGTCCCGACTCATTTACATAACCCCGCCTCCGCCTTACGCTCATAGGCTGAGTAGATTCCCATTCCCTCTTGTTGTCAATACCTGACTCCTCTCATTGGTTATTGTATCTGTCTGTCAGGACGCCGCCCCGCCCTCTTCCAAAGGCTAATACCGGTGCCTGAGAGGTGAGAGGAAGCGGCGGTCTGAGGGAGAAGCCGCTCCACAAACCATCCCGGGACCGGGGGCCAGAACCGAGCGACGGGAGGAGAAGACGCTCCCCTAAGGGGCCACGGGACTGCTCACTGCGGCGCAGAGCCGGACACAGGGCTTTACTATCAGTATACATAATATTGGGGGGCAGCAGGACGAGGTGGAGGGGTGTATATTATCGGGGTGCAGGACTGGTTAGTGGGTGATATTATCGGGGTGCAGGACTGGTTAGTGGGTGAAATTATCGGGGTGCAGGACTGGTTAGTGGGTGAAATTATCGGGGTGCAGGACTGGTTAGTGGGTGATATTATCGGGGTGCAGGACTGGTTAGTGGGTGATATTATCGGGGTGCAGGACTGGTTAGTGGGTGATATTATCGGGGTGCAGGACTGGTTAGTGGGTGATATTATCGGGGTGCAGGACTGGTTAGTGGGTGATATTATCGGGGTGCAGGACTGGTTAGTGGGTGATATTATCGGGGTGCAGGACTGGTTAGTGGGTGATATTATCGGGGTGCAGGACTGGTTAGTGGGTGATATTATCGGGGTGCAGGACTGGTTAGTGGGTGATATTATCGGGGTGCAGGACTGGTTAGTGGGTGATATTATCGGGGTGCAGGACTGGTTAGTGGGTGATATTATCGGGGTGCAGGACTGGTTAGTGGGTGATATTGGGGTGCAGGACTGGTTAGTGGGTGATATTATTGGGGTGCAGGACTGGTTAGTGGGTGATATCGGGGTGCAGGACTGGTTAGTGGGTGATATTATTGGGGTGCAGGACTGGTTAGTGGGTGATATTATTGGGGTGGCTCAGAGACCATAGTGTTTTTAGACAGTCAGTATTGGGGTGTTCTCCTGGGTTTTGGGGTATAGGCAGTTTTGGGGTGCAGGGGGTGAGGAGTGGGCATATAGCATTGGGCTGCAAGATTGGTCCAATTAATATTGGGGTGCAGGCATATAGAGGGAGGTGGTTGTGAATTGGGGAAGTTTTGGGGTGCGGAGTTGCAGAGGAGGATGATACAATATTAGGGGGCGTGGATTGTATTAGGGGGCGTCTCTGTTAGTATTCTGTTGCATTCAGGTGCACTATTATATTTGGGGGCAGTCTACTTTATAGCCGGTGTATTAGGGTTCGCACTATATTAGATTTCCGGTGCAGAGTTGCAGAGGGTGATATAATATTAGGGGGCGTGGATTGTATTAGGGGGCGTCTCTGTTAGCACCCTCTTGCACTCAGGTGCACTATTATATTTGGGGGCAGTTGGTGTATTAGAGTGCAGGCTATATAAGACTCGGGGTGCCTAACGCATTGCACTATTTAGGGTGCAGGACTGCGTGTGTTTGCAGGGGGTCATGTAAGTTGGGGTGACTTCCCTGGATGTGCAGAGAGCGCTAGGAGATATAGAGACATCCAGAGAGACAGCAGCGGAAAACAGACTGCAAAGATCTAAGAGACAGCCCAGAGCACCAGAATAGACATCGACTGTCAGAGGACAGAGAGAGAGAGAGCGCAGGGAGGGACAGGAGGTGAGCGGCGGAGCGCAGAGGAGTAGACAGCACAGCTGGAGGCAGGAGGACTGTAAAACCAAGGACTCTTCAAGAAGAAGCCAGGACTCACACAGACCGAAGCGTTAATCAGTGGCTGAGTTTTGACTCCTGCGACTCCTGTGATATAACGAATTTATTGCAAGCGTCTAGAGAGAGAGTGTGTGAGACTTCAATTTGGATGTCAGGGGTTGTAGTCCAGTAATCCTTGACAGCTTCCGAGACACTCAAAGGGCTCAGCGGTCCAAACCCTCCAGAGCGTCCGTGACAGTGACTCCCGCCGGTCACATCATGTCCAGGAAGAAGAGTCAGAAGAGTAAAGGGAGCAGCTCCCCGGCCTCCTCCAGCATCCCACCCAGCAAGGAGAATGGCAAGGTGGGCACCGAGAGCCAGAGCAATGGCATGGCCATGTCCGGGCGACCCTCCCTCAGCAACAGCGGAGAGTTCTACGACATTGCCTTTAAGGTGAGATCTTGTAGATGTTTCCGAGATTTTACAGCCTGTTGGTCGGATTAGTTCACACACGTGGTAGAGGCGCGGACGGGTCCCAAGGAGACGTCACAGCTTCCTTTAGGATCTGTTCTTGTTTTATTCTTAAAAAATGCGCCACAGCAGAAGGAATATACCCGGCCCGACGTAGAGGTGGAGTCAAAAGTATATCTATCTATCTATCTATCTATCTATCTATCTATCTATCATCTATCTATCTATCTATCTATCTATCATCTATCTATCATCTCCTATCTATCTATCTATCTATCTATCTATCTATCTATCTATCATCTCATATCTATCTATCTATCATCTATCTATCATCTCCTATCTATCTATCTATCTATCTATCTATCTATCTATCTATCTATCTATCATCTCCTATCTATATCATATCTATCTATCTATCTATCTATCTATCTATCTATCTATCTATTATCTATCTGTCTATCTATCTATCTATCTATCTCATATCTATCTATCTACGGTATCTATCTATCTATCTATCTATCTATCTATCTATCTACGGTATCTATCTATCTACGGTATCTATCTATCTACAGGATCTATCTATCAACGGTATCTATCTATCTACGGTATCTATCTATCTATCTCATATCTATCTATCTCATATCTATCTATCTATCTATCTATCTATCTATCTATCTATCTCATATCTATCTATGTAATATCTATTATCTATCTATCTATCTATCTATCTATCTATCTATCTATCTATCTATCTATCTCATATCTATCTATGTAATATCTATTATCTATCTATCTATCTATCTATCTATCTCATATCTATCTATCTATCTATCTATCTATCTATCTATCTATCTATCTGTCTAGTTTCATTATATTCAGTTGACAAGCTCTGAACGTGTATTTAGTGTATGTTCTTGGACTGCGGTCAGGGTGATAGGAGAAGCGTCTTCCCGGTAGGAGACTCCTTGAGGGGTCCGCTGGAGTGATGTTTGTCCACCTTCATTGTTTAGAAGAGGTCAGAATGGATAAAGTGGCCACTGAAGCTGAAGTCAACCTCATTCGGCTCCGGCTCCAGTGGGTGAGCCCTCCTGAGCATGGAGAAGACCCTATTTCCGCGCTTGTCTGTCCCCCTATAGGCAGAGGTGGTCAGGAGAACGGGGCCTGTGTAAGGGTAGGACCCAACGTGGCGGTGGTCAAGTGGCGGCTGAATACAAGCCACAGGTGTCCTCTATAGATTGCTGAGAATGTATCGTCAATCACCTATTGTTAACGGCCGTGCAAAGCAGTGCAGCCATTGATGATTGATAATAAGCTGGAGATTGACAACCAGTCTTTAGCCATCTATAGAAAACAGCTGTGGCTCGCATAGCCACCAGGGATGAGCGCATCGACTTGGGATGAAACGTCCGAAGTTGATTCACTCATCCCTAATAGCCACCTGCCGGCCGCCCCGTCCGGTCCTGCCCGAGTGACAGTCAATAAGAGACGTAGAGCGTCCTCCATATTTGCTCACAATGTCCATTTGGCCATTAAAATAGTCAATTTTCTGTTGTCCAAGTAGTGAGAGGAGGAACGTGACAACCAAATGTGAGCCAGAAATGTGTTCATAGCAGTTGTCACTTCCCTTCCCTTGGCGGTTCATGCAAAGATGCTAGAATGTATGCAAAGTATACCGCTCATCGCTACAAATATACAAGGTATACCGCTCATCGCTACAAATATACAAAGTATACCGCTCATCGCTACAAATATACAAAGTATACCGCTCATCGCTACAAATATACAAAGTATACCGCTCATCGCTACAAATATACAAAGTATACCGCTCATCGCTACAAATATACAAGGTATACCGCTCATCGCTACAAATATACAAAGTATACCGCTCATCACTACAAATATACAAGGTATACCGCTCATCGCTACAAATATACAAAGTATACCGCTCATCGCTACAAATATACAAAGTATACCGCTCATCGCTACAAATATACAAGGTATACCGCTCATCGCTACAAATATACAAAGTATACCGCTCATCGCTACAAATATACAAAGTATACCGCTCATCGCTACAAATATACAAAGTATACCGCTCATCACTACAAATATACAAAGTATACCGCTCATCGCTACAAATATACAAGGTATACCGCTCATCGCTACAAATATACAAGGTATACCGCTCATCGCTACAAATATACAAAGTATACCGCTCATCGCTACAAATATACAAAGTATACCGCTCATCACTACAAATATACAAAGTATGCCGCTCATCCCTACAAATATACAAAGTATACCGCTCATCACTACAAATATACAAAGTATACCGCTCATCGCTACAAATATACAAAGTATACCGCTCATCGCTACAAATATACAAAGTATACCGCTCATCGCTACAAATATACAAAGTATACCGCTCATCACTACAAATATACAAAGTATACTTCTCATCGCTACAAATATACAAAGTATACCGCTCATCGCTACAAATATACAAAGTATACCGCTCATCGCTACAAATATACAAGGTATACCGCTCATCGCTACAAATATACAAAGTATACCGCTCATCGCTACAAATATACAAAGTATACCGCTCATCGCTACAAATATACAAGGTATACTGCTCATCGCTACAACTATACAAGGTATACCGCTCATCGCTACAAATATACAAAGTATACCGCTCATCGCTACAAATATACAAAGTATACCGCTCATCGCTACAAATATACAAAGTATACCGCTCATCGCTACAAATATACAAAGTATACCGCTCATCACTACAAATATACAAAGTATACCGCTCATCGCTACAAATATACAAAGTATACCGCTCATCGCTACAAATATACAAAGTATACCGCTCATCGCTACAAATATACAAAGTATACCGCTCATCGCTACAAATATACAAAGTATACCGCTCATCGCTACAAATATACAAGGTATACCGCTCATCGCTACAAATATACAAAGTATACCAGCTCATCGCTACAAATATACAAAGTATACCGCTCATCGCTACAAATATACAAAGTATACCGCTCATCACTACAAATATACAAAGTATACCAGCTCATCGCTACAAATATACAAGGTATACCGCTCATCGCTACAAATATACAAGGTATACCGCTCATCGCTACAAATATACAAAGTATACCGCTCATCGCTACAAATATACAAAGTATACCGCTCATCACTACAAATATACAAAGTATGCCGCTCATCCCTACAAATATACAAAGTATACCGCTCATCACTACAAATATACAAAGTATACCGCTCATCGCTACAAATATACAAAGTATACCAGCTCATCGCTACAAATATACAAAGTATACCGCTCATCGCTACAAATATACAAGGTATACTGCTCATCGCTACAAATATACAAAGTATACCGGCTCATCGCTACAAATATACAAAGTATACCGCTCATCACTACAAATATACAAAGTATACTTCTCATCGCTACAAATATACAAAGTATACCGCTCATCGCTACAAATATACAAAGTATACCGCTCATCGCTACAAATATACAAAGTATACCAGCTCATCGCTACAAATATACAAGGTATACCGCTCATCGCTACAAATATACAAAGTATACCGCTCATCGCTACAAATATACAAAGTATACCGCTCATCGCTACAAATATGCAAGGTATACTGCTCATCGCTACAACTGATATGAGGTGTACCGCTCATCGCTACAAATATACAAAGTATACCGCTCATCGCTACAAATATACAAAGTATACCGCTCATCACTACAAATATACAAAGTATACCACTCATCGCTACAAATATACAAAGTATACCGCTCATCACTACAAATATACAAAGTATACCGCTCATCGCTACAAATATACAAAGTATACCGCTCATCACTACAAATATACAAAGTATACCGCTCATCATCGCTACAAATATACAAAGTATACCGCTCATCGCTACAAATATACAAAGTATACCGCTCATCATCGCTACAAATATACAAAGTATACCGCTCATCGCTACAAATATACAAAGTATTTCACCTCTTCCCAAATTGATAGTAGTCATCCGTCTTTCTCGGGGGCAGATAGACCCCATGGTGACCTGCGAAGGGTTAACCCAATTCGTTACGAGGAGGGGAGGCCGATGTCCCTTGTGCCAGACGTATTCGGCTGAATTATCCGGATTGACAAATCGTTTCTTGTCGCGTAGACGCGGCCTCCGTAGATCCGATATCTTACGCCGTAGAATTAGCCGCTGATATCGCCGGCGCCTGCATTTTGCCTCTCGGCGCTGAAGTGGGGCCGAGGACCCTTTCATGTCCCGTGGAGTTTTTTTTTTTGTGTTTTTCCACGTACATTTGTCAGAGATGGAAGGACTTATCGCTATCGCTATCTGAAAGAAGAGCTTTTCTGGAACATTAAACGCTGTTGGGATTTAAGAAAAAAAAAAAGAAGAGCGAGACGATCCTGTGAATACAAAGTAGTTTCCTCGTTGAATGATGGGAAGAAAATCATGTCAGATGGAATTTTTTTTAGGAAATCTCATTATTTTATGAGCCCGTCAGGAACAGCCGTCCATGAAATATGTTACTGGTCCCAGTGGCCCAGCGAAAAAAAACGTTTTGTTGTATTTTTAATGGAAAACCTTATAAAGTTCTGCACAGAAGCCGATAGATCAGTTACAGAGCGGTGAATATCTTATTAGAAGGCTGTCCTGTAGTCACAGGGGAGATTTATCAGCATCGCCCCCCCCGGGCGACAACTAGTACAACTTCCAAAGAGGTTGTCAGTCAGCTTTGCCCCATGACACAACGTTCGTACCCCCTTCCTGCCTGCCATAGGCATCGTATAAGCCCAGCCGTATTTTGGGCTAAATAGTGACAACCCTAGTAGCAAAAAATAATGGCAGCCATATTGGTTGTGTTCAGCCCTCGGGATCCTGGATGCCCGCCAGCCCCGTTAGAGGGGTATTCCCATCTCAGACATTGGGGGCATATCCTAGCGATGAGGATAACCTGCAGCAGGGGGCGCCGACCGTCCCATTGAGCACTTTCAAGGCTTGACGTCCTATTTCCTCCAGAAGGAAGAAGACTCTCCCTAGTGCTATGTGCAGCTAGCCTCCCTGTAAGTCAATGTCCGACCCATTATAGAGGTTTTCCAGTCCCTATAATAACCGCTAGAATGTCCTGGCCCCTCCTTTAGAGACTAGGAGGAATAACAGAGGAAAGCACAATGTAGAGGATGAAGATGATCCAGAATTGTAATTCCAAGGGGAATACACGTATTTGGCCAAAATAGATGTGCCTGAAATGACATGTCCTAACAGAAAGGCCAGAGTAGACCATTTTCCTCATATGTTTTTGCAGCGGATGCCGATTGATGGCGGTCGGATATGCTCTCCGGCATCTCAGACCCGGCCGCAGATCACGGCAGAGACCCATCAGAGATTTCTTGCTTTAATTGAAAGTTATATGGTTTCTGTCATCTGAAAAATGAGTATTAACCTGATTGACATTAGCGATGTGCTAATGTCAGCTGAACAGAACTATATTAGTGCCGCCTTACTGCCTGCCGCCGTTATTGAGAAAAACGAACTTTTATAATATGCAGATTAGCCTCTGGGGGGGGGGGCGTTGCCCCTGCTCCTAGAGGCTCCGTTCTCCCACCTGTGGCCACGCCCTGCTTCACTAGATTGACAGGGCCAGGCAGCGTTGGTGTCCTACCTCCGGTCTTGTCTGCAGAGAAAATCTCGTATCTGCGCAGTCCCGTTCAGTATACAGCGCATGCGCAGTGAGTGAAGGGCGCTTGCTGGCTGGCAGCTTCCTCACTGCGCCTGGGCCGAATACTGAACGGCTTGAGATCTCCCCAGGGCCGGCAGGAGGAGGTGAACGCTGCCTGGCCCTGTCAATCTAGTGAAGCAGGGCGTGGCCAGAGGTGGGAGAACGGAGCCTCTAGGAGCAGGTGCAATGCCCCCCCTGCTCCTAGAGGCTAAGTTGCATATTATAAAAGTTCGATTTTCTCACATTATACACTGCACGTTTCCATGGTTACAGACCACCCTGCAATCCATCAGTGGTGGTCGTACTTGAAACGAGCAGTGTATACTGTGATGGAGAAATGAATCCAGCCAGCAAAGGAGGCAATGTGAAGAATCAGAATACATTAGTAAGTGCCTTGTATTAACTTTCTCTACCTGATAAATGCCGCTTACTGAAGTGAGAGAAACCCTTTAAAGACTCTGGAATCCCCAGTCTCCGGTGAGTGTAGGACGCGGCTCTTTCTGAGATTTTTTAGCACGTTATGGCCTCTTTTAAGAGACTCCGTCTTGTAATCATTTGCTGTGAATTATCCAGAAGAAGATTCACGTCTCTCCCCATCTCTCCTGATGACTCTTTACGTGCGGCCGCGAGCTTTCATCTTTCTTTTCCCTTCAGTCGTTCACGTGACTGGATGTCGGTAATTACAGCGACCTGGGTTTAATTATCATCGCGTTCACTACATCCAGCGCCGAGGAGGAGAAGGCAGACTATGAGATGGGTCACAGCTCTCCCCTCATACAGAATGCAAGAGAGGACCCCAAAAAGGGGGCGTCTTGTGTGTATAGTACTGAACGCCTCATATAGTACTGAACACCTCCCGCAATCTCGTTGCAAGGGGGCATCTGAAGGGTTAAAAGTCTGTGTAAAACACTAGCTCAGCTCCTGAGAAGGTGCATGTATGGCTGATATCTGGAAGGGGTTAAAGAGGAGCTGTCCCCACTCCTGACTTGATTGCTTTAGTGACTACTTACATTCCCCATGCAATGACAATTCTGGAGCATCTATTCTTATGACTCAATGTTGGGCTGTTCCTCTATTATTCCTACTTGAAATTTTATGAATCAGTTGCCTGCAGTAAGGTTAGGGCTACACGGTGACGTGTAGCGTGGCAATTAGCTGCGCGACATATACGGTATAACTACATTGCGACAAGTGTCGCACCATAGTCGTGCAATTTTTTTAATGGTAGTCAATGGTATCGCACTTCGACTTGATGCGACTCGACAGTCGCATAAAAATCCATCTTGGGTGGATTTTTTGTGACTGTCGCAGTTGCAGCATGTCGCAGTAAGACACCATTGACTACTATTATAAAAATTGTTGCGCAGCAACTGTTGCCATGTTGCCCTAGCCTAAAGGTTCAGAAGGGCGTTACCAGCTGGGGTGGTGTTTTTGCACAATCTGACACTATACAATCAGTGTTGGGCCTCATGCACACGACTGTATGTATTTTGCGGTCCGCAAAAAATACGGATGACGTCCGTGTGCATTCCATATTTTGCGGAACAGAACAGCTGGCCCCTAATAGAACAGTCCTATCCTTGTCCGTAATGCGGACAATAATAGGACATGTTCTATTTTTTTGCGGAACGGAAATACGGACATACCGAAGTGGAATGCACACGGAGTACCTCCTGTTTTTTTTGCGGACCCATTGAAATGAATGGTTCCGCAAAAAAAACGGAACGGACACGGGAAGAAAATGCGTGAACTTGTGAGCATGAGCCGTGCAGAGACACGCCCCCAACTGGTAACACTTAGCTGGACCTTTATTGGACTGCTAGCAATTACTGTAAGGGCTCATGCACAAACATATTCTTTGCCCGTGTCCGTTCAGTGTTTTTTTTTGCGGCCCGTATGCGGAACCATTCATTTAAAAAAACGGAAATGACTCTGTGTGCATTCTGTATCCGTATGTCCGCAAGTACGTTCCGCCAAAAAACAGATCATGTCCTATTCTTGTCCGTTTTGTGGACAAGGACAGGCAGTGTTACATTGGATCCGCCGAAAAAACAGATGTAACATGGACGTCACACGGTGACGGGTCCTCTGTATGGCGGGGTCTTCAAATTTTTGTTGATTTCAGGGTGTAAATTATGATAAGTTGTCCTGTATTTATGCTGCACATTTGTCCTATACCAGCTGTTGTAAAACTACAACTCCCACCATGCCCTGCTGTAGGCTGATAGCTGTAAGCAGTCTTTGCATGCTGGGAGTTGTAGTCCTATACTAATGGAGCAAGAGATTATGCGTCAGCCTAATGGCCTCCATTGGGTCTCGGCGCATATTTTATGGGAGTCCCCAATCCGAAGGACAATTTATTCCGAGGACGATCCGTTTCAGACTCAGTTGCAGCCGCGCATCGATTAATTTGCAAAAGCAAATTAATGAGGTCAAGTGCAGCTTTCCCCCCGTTTGTCTGCATGAGAAATGTTGTTGTAGGAGTTTAGCATTGGGTTTATGGATGCATGACGGATGAGACAGCCGCCAGCCGAAGGAACGGTTTGCACCGCTCGGCGTCAGGGGCTTCATTTATCATATTGCACCCATGTCATCCCTATCAGCATAGAATTTATAGGAAAACCGGTGGGTGCAGCAACGTGCCCCGAATAGAGCCGCTTACATAGAGATTGCCTCAGTCCTCTACCAACGCCCCCAAGGGCTCCCATGAACTAGACATAATAATATAATGACCTGTGCTTAGGACTGTCCTCCGGAAGCCGCATAATAATATAATGACCTGTGCTTAGGACTGTCCTCCGGGAAGCCGCATAATAATAATAATAATGATTTATTGTGATCAGCACAATCAATGGGGCACGCCCCTTGACTCCTTTGAAATGCCCACTTTGTAGGTGATATCCAGAACCACCATGTGCAGCACGGACAGCAGCTAGACGGGCTGGGGGCACTCCATTAGGTCCTGGTAGGTCGTCACGTGGAGCCATGCTGACGGCAGTGCATCCCACAGCTGCTGGAGGGGGCGTAGGGGGGGATCCATAGAGCGATCACGACCATCAAGGTGGTCCCACAGATTCCAGTCTGGGGAATTAGGGGCCAGGGTAGTACTTGGACGTCTTGGTCATGCTCTTCCAACCAGTGTAGGACATTTCTAGCTGTGTGATATGCCGCATTGTCTTACTGGAAGATCCCATCCGCCCCAGGGGGGACAGTCAGCATGTATGGGTGTACGTGATCTGCAAGGAGGGATTAAAATCCAAATAGATTGAGAGTGCCTCCCACATGGATGAGCGACCCAGAGAATGTCAGGAAACCCTTCTCCGGACCATAACGCTGCCCCCACCAGCTCGTGTTCTCCAGCAATGGCTGCAGGGTGTTTCTTCTCCGATGTCCCTCTCCTGACGCCAACGTTTATCCGTTCCATGAAGCAGAAGATGTGACTCATCAGAGAAGACGACCCTTTACCAATCAGCGGGGGTCCGGTTCTGATACTGCCGCGGAAAGTGAAGTCTTTTCTGCCGATGCAGCTTCATTATCAGAGGAGCAGAGACGTCCGTCTGCTCCGGAGCCCCATACACAGCAGGTTCTCTGACCTGTAGTGTCAGACGTCTGGTGCCCCGGGTCACTTTGGGGGTGAGCTGCTCCACTGTAGGGTGTCGCTCCGCCCTCACAAACCTTCATACCCGACGTTCACCTCTGACATCAGTGGCACGTGGTGCTCTGCAGATTCCACGTCACTTATTCACAATGGTGACGTTTGTCCACTCACCATACACTATCACCACCGCAGCACGAGGACGGTTCATACTGCGCAGGGTCAGAAATACCGCCACCCGGGGCCCGAAAGACGATAATCATCGCTTCCTGTAACTCTGATAAATCGTCCCTTTTACCCCTGACAGCAACAGGGACGTGTGCAGACAGCCGATCACACCTTATATACCCACCGAGCCAGCTCAGCACACCTTATATACCCACCGGGCCAGCTCAGCACACCTTATATACCCACCGAGCCAGCTCAGCACACCTTATATACCCACCAAGCCAGCTCAGCACACCTTTTATACCCACCGAGCCAGCTCAGCACACCTTATATACCCACTGAGCCAGATCAGCACACCTTATATACCCACCAAGCCAGATCAGCACACCTTATATACCCACCGAGCCAGCTCAGCATGCCCTAAATACCCACGAGCCAGCTCAGCACACCTTATATACCCACTGAGCCAGCTCAGCACACCTTATATACCCACTAAGCCAGCTCAGCACACCTTATATACCCACTGAGCCAGCTCAGCACACCTTATATACCCACTAAGCCAGCTCAGCACACAAGACTTCCTTCATGAGCTACACACTACCGCCGTCAAAAGTAGGAAGTGTTTTCCGAATAATAGGACCTTACTGTGTATGTCAAAAAGTGACCTTTCCCTTTAAGTGGTAGACCTTTGTGGGGCAAGCAGATCCCAAAAGAGGGTCATCCAGTTCTGTACCCTAGTGCATAAGGGTGGTCAACAACTAGTGATTATGAGATTACAACTCCCAGCATGTTTCAGGGCATGCTGGGAGTTGTATTGTTAAGACAGCTTGGAAATCAACGAAGGACGCCAATAATTCTGCCAGCAGCATGGAGATTTGCCAGTGCCAGCTGCAGGGGCAGAGATAGTTGATTGGTCAGGGTAATTTTAGGGCCTCCAGACAGGTGGTCCCCTCCTTTTAAAGGGGTTGTCCCATCTGGACCTTTATGTCATATCAATCGGGTACAGTAGACATGGGTCCTACATCTGGGACCAGCTCCTATCTTAGAAACAGATGTCCAACGCATGCGCAGCGTCTGGTCCATTCACTTCCAAAAATAGCCAAGAACACCTTGCATGCGTGGACACCCCTCCATTCTCTGCTATGGGTCTTCCAAATACAGCGGAGCCAGCTCTCAGCTATGTTCAGAAGTCCCATAGCAATGGATAGAGAAAGCAATGCCTGTGCGTCATGCTCTTCATTCACATCGGAGCCCCGTTCTTAAGATAGGAGCGGGTCCCAGAGGTGGGACCTCCACCTATCGAACATTTATAGCATATCCCATCAATATCTTATCAGCACCTCATTAGTTCTAGTGATTGTTGACTCCCGAAATCGCCTGTGTGTGTGTGGGGGGGTCAGATAGACTATGCAGGGGGTCTTTACACCTGTCTGGACCATAGACGTGTCCCTCGGTGGGATGCTGCTCATGCTTTACTGTACTAAGTGGGTAATGGACGAGGAAATGCAGTGTAATTGAAGGCTTTCAGCAAGTGGATCCGTAGGAAAGTTCTGCTAATGTGGGGCTTGTGACTTTAGATAGATGCACAGGTAGCCGTATCATTAATTTACAGCTGGCGTGGGCACCAGGGGGAAGCGGGTGGGAGGTACCACTGTCAAGACTGTCGGACTAACCACGCTTTCACCGAAATGTAAAGTAGATTTATAGACTGCGGAGTTCATATAGGAGGTCATTATATACATGCAATTCGCACCAGTACAGCCACCTATTGCTGGGGGTCACTACAGTCCATCATAAGAGGGCGCGATGGAACCTAATGAACTGGGTGCAGTGGCACTGCCAATCTAGGGGTCAAAGGAGTCAGGCAGAAGACCCATGCCACCCTGTCAACAGTCAGGTCGTCCAGCGTCCAACACCCACGCCCCCCACCGATCAGCTGTTTGAGGAGCCTCCTCGCAACTTAGCAAGCACAGCACCGTACATTGTATACTGGTAGCGCTTGGTATTGCAGCTCAGTCCCGTTGACTTGAATGGGACTGAGTTGTACCTAGGCCATGTGACCGATGAACGCAACGTCTAGGAAGAGGTCGCAGCACCATGGCCTCTTCAAGCAGCTGCCCTCGCCAATCAGATACTGATGACCTATATTAGCTCATCAGTTTTAATCGCTCGGAAAACCCCTTTAAACAGTTCATCTGAGGAGCGTCGTCACCCTACGTATGAACGTGTCAGAGACCTTCACAAAACGTGGACCAGCGGTGGCAATCGAGAAGATGGAAGCTCCACTTGATCTGGTCGGGTTCAGTCTGAGGAGGTAGTGTTAACCACCGAGCCCTCGCGCTGCCCTAATTGGCTCCTAGTAGCACTAGAGACACCGTGTTATTTGTAACTCCTTAGGACTACTGTGTTTCGTGACACGTTCCAAGAAGATAAATTCACGGCTCTAGCTGATTGACACGACTCCTCGCTCGCTCTCCATATGCAGAAATAAGGATGGCACAGCCGTAACAAGCCTGAGTCATCTCTGATGGTGTCAAGTCATCTAATCTTGCTGCCGCCTGATGCAGGGAACATACAGTTCTCCGAGCCTGCATCCTATATGGACTCCTTCAAAGTGATCTTTACACCTCGTAGTGATTACCTTGAGTAAAAAAAAAATGGCACAAAGTTTCGCAATCTGCAATCATCATTCCTTTATATATTTTCACACGTTCCGGCTATGCAGTTTTCTTACCTTACGTGACACGGTATGTGAGACCTGTGTGTCCAGGATGTTGCTGTCTTCATTAGCTCTCAGTTTCAAGTAAGGTGTTTCTAAATGTATGTGAATTTTACTCATATTCAGTCCCTCAGTAATTAGAGGCATGAAGTATGTTCTGTCTTAAAGGGGATGCCTTATATCTGTAACACTTTTTTCTACTTTGAACCAGCCCCCTTTTTGGTCAATACACAGTAGCTTTATGTTAGTTTTCCGGTGTAAAAAAGTTGCACATTTTGTCTCAAGTCCAATTTTGTGACCTTTTCTTCCCTTCCAACATCCTTTACATTTTTTTAAAAAGTGGGTGCGAAAGGAGTGAGGAATGGGTGTGACCTTTTCAGGCAGACACATTTAATACTCTTTGCATCGGAAAAGTGGTGCACATTGCATGAAGCCTACTCCAGTATCATGGAGGCAGTCTGTGCCCACCCCCTCTCGAATCCTCCCGGCGGACACAGCTACCGCTTTGCTTACCCACCCCAGTGGCGGAGCCCCATCGGCGTCCATCTTACACCTAGCCACCAGGGTAGCAGTGTTCCCTTCTTCAAGCAGGCTAAGGCCTGCTTCCTGCGAGCATTGCCTCTCATTGCCCATAAGGCTCGCGTACTTTTTCTGGCTCTTAAGGGCCATCATGCACTCACCTTATGGTTGACCAACCTGCGGTATTTAAGGCACCTTCTTCTGTGGAAGGTTCTAGTACTCCAGTTTCCAGTTTTGCCTGATCCCAGCAGTGTCTCGACCCCCGTGACTCAGCCATTTTTTGAACAGAGACTTCTCCAAGAGGTGGCAGCCTGGTGGTTCCCCTGCAGCGGAGTCCAGATTTATGTAAGGGATCAGGTAGATATTGATGACCATCAATATTGTGTTCTCGGAAAACCCCTTTAAGACTATTGGTTGCTTCTGGATTAAAATCGGGTTTGGGACAGTTGTCTGGCCATGTGGAGCCGTATTAAAGATCTAAGTAGCTCCACATAAAGTTCCTACTTCTAAATTCTCAGGCCATAGGGGAACAGAAACTCCCACTTAATTCAGACTGACCTTCAGAAACCCTGCTCGATACCTCATTCTACTGCCTTGTAATGGAGCCGTCACTCATCTGCACCCCACCTCAGGGAACACGCAGCTCCTGATGCACTAAACCAAAGCCTGCAGTTCTCCTGCCGTTCACTCTTTACGAATGATCGTTTAGTTGCTTGTAGTTTATAATGATTCTGTCCTTGCTGTAATGAAAATCACCTTTCATACACTGATTTTCCTGTAGTGTAAAGCATGGAGGATTGATAAAGCAGCCGCCTGAACCTCTGATGAAACAGGAATTGGATTTTGGACCACCTCAGACTCCAACAGACACTGCAGCTGAGCTGGAGTTACTGATTACAGCTGTACGCTAATGGAGCAGAGCTGAGTTTGTGGCTTAAAGCATTTTTTTCTGGAATTGTCTATACTTATAGCAAATCAGTGGGGGTCCAACACCCGGCACCCTCATTAAGCAGCTATTTCAGCCGTCTACACCAGAAATTGATTTACCTTTTTAACCCTTTTAGGGGAAGATTAGAAATTCAGCCATTATTTTCAGTATTCATGGTAGTCTAGTGCTGGTTTTGGCTGTAATTGTCCCTTTGACCATGCCGTGTATGGATTTATAGGAAGTATCACTGCCTAAGGCCTATTGCACACAAACGTATGGTTTTGCGGTCTTCAAAAAACGGATCTGCAAAAAAACCGGATGACATCCGTGCGCATTACATTTTTTGCGGAACGGAACATCTGGCCCCCAATAGAAGAGTACTATCCTTGTCCGTGATGCGGACAAGAATAGGACAAGTTCTATCTTTTAAGGCCTCTTGCACACAAACGTTTTTTTTCGCGTGTACAGGCCGTTTTTTATGTTCCGTATACGGACCCATTCATTTCAATGGGTCCGCAAAAAAAACTGAAGTGTTTCCGTGTGCATTCCGTTTCCGTATTTCCATTTTTCCGTTCCGTGCAAAGATAGAACATGTCCTATTATTGCCCGCAAATCACGATCCGTGGCTCCATTTAAGTCAATGGGTCCGCAAAAAAAATGGAACGCATGCATCTGTATATCTTCCGTATCCGTTCCGTTTTTTGCGGAACCATCTATTGAAAATTTTAAGCCCAGCCCAATTTCTTCTATATAATTACTGTATACTGTATATGCCATACGGAAAAACGGAACAGAAAAACGGAACCGAAACGGAAATACAACGGAAGCAAGAAACAGAAAAACGGATCCGATAAAAGTGGCCCGCAAAACACTGAAAAAGCCATACGTTCGTGTGCAAGAGGCCTAACGGAATGGAAAAACAGAAGTGCGGAAACGGAATGCACACGGAAACACTTCAGTTTTTTTTGCGGACCCATTGAAATTAATGGGTCCGTATATGGACCGTATACGGAACCCAAAAGACGGCCCGTACACTCGCAAAAAAAACGTTCGTGTGCAAGAGACCTAAAGGGTGCCATGCTCTGCTGAGCGCATCTGACCATTTGTTTCAGCACCCGGATCCCTGGCTATGACATATCAGAAGTCTTATGTAACAATAAGTATGCTTTAAAAGTGCTTTCAGGAACTTTACTATTCTTATTTTACTGTTTTACTATTATACTATTGGTATTTCATTATATGCAATTAGCTGTTTTTAGGAGCTGCTGCGCCCAAACCAGGCACCGGCACTACACAGCTCTATACACTTTGCAGCACTGCTGCCGCCATTCACTTCAGCCAGGCAGAGCCACTACAAAGTGTACAGAGCTGTGTAGTGCCGGTGCTTGGTCCTGGTGCAGAAGCTCTTAAAAACAACTTATCAATGGGGGAGTCAGGAGTCCCTGGTGCCGTGTTACTGACAACCCATCCTGAGGATAAACCATTAATTATAAACACCCCCTAAAAAACTTTCCATGGTAAAAATCATGAACATGTTTAAAGGGGTTGTCTCACTTCAGCAAGTAGCATGTATTATGATTGTCCATATTGCTTTGTTTGCTGGCTGGATTCATTTTTCCTTCTCATTATACACCTATTGTTTCCATGGTTATGACCACCCTGCAATCCAGCAATGGTGGTCGTGCTTGCACACTATAGGAAAAAGCCTTGGTGTCTTTGGTGGCCGGGACCGTGAGAGCACCCATAGGCTGGTGCTTTTTTCCATAATGTGCAAGCACGACCACTGCTGCTGGATTTCAGGGTGGCCATAACCATGGAAACGAGCAATCTATAATGTGATGGGAAAATGAATCCAGCCAGCAACGGATGCAATATGGACAATCACAATACATTAGTAAGTGTATACGATAAACATGCAACTTGCTGAAGTGAGACAAACCCGTTAAAGAGTGGGGATATTGATTAGTATTCGTGTCATGGATGCAGTATTCAGTCTATAATGGGCGCCGGAATCCCGATATAGGTGCCATGACGCCGCAGGTTTACCGCTCCGTGACTCATGGACATAATTAGCTCTCGTGAGTCAATTCTTCTCAACTCACTCCTTACAAGACATCGATAACACAACAGCTCTTCTCTTCTAAATTGCGTACAGTAATGGTTGACATACCTTTCGTGGGGTCTGTGTCTATCTGAAGGGCCATGCTAACAAATTGCCAAAAAATGACTCCAACCCAGCTAGCGATCAGGAGTCAAAGCTGCTTTCAGTGCAGATCTACCATGTCTGGTCCCTGACACAAGTCCTAACCTCATTTTAAAGGGGTTGTCTCGTCTCGCTAGGATATGCCACCAATGTCAGATAGGTGCGAGTCCCACCTCTGGGTCCCACTAGTATCTCCAGAATGGGGCCCCGAAGTGGAGGAGAGCATCCTCGCAAGCGCAGCCACCTTCCATTCTCTACTATGGGAGTTCTGAAAATATCTGAAGGAGCACCATAGCAGTGAACGGAGAGTGCACTGCGCAGGAGCAGCCGCTTCTCCATTCACTGCTGTAGGACTGCTGGGAAATCGCTGAGCCAGCGATTGGCTATTTTCGGAACTCCTATAGACGTGAATAGAGGGTGGCCACGCTCGCACAATGCACCCTCCTTCACTTTGAAGGTCCCGTTCTGGAGATAAGAGCGGATCCCATCGGTGGGAATACCGCTTTAACTTTTTTTTTTCCACATAAAATAATGATTTTGGAGCAGGTTTTTTTTATAAACTCTGAGTTGTGCATTTCTTCTGTTATTCCTCCCGGAAATGCTTGAATAAATAGACAATGGGGCGTTGTGATTCCCCTTGTCCATAAGTAGAGCGTGTCCCTGTACCCTTTAACGCTGTCCACATTGACAAGGGGAATTGTAATAGCCAGTTGTTAATGTATTCATAAGTTTCCAAGAAGAATAGCAGAGGATCAGCACTGAAAAGATGATCCCGAACACTTATTTTAAATGTAATTACTAAAGTAGACATGTCAGGAGGGCTTATTACCTGTGTCTGCCCCCCCCCCCTCTGAAGACGCTCTTAGGTTAGGTGAAGCAACTTCTAACAGGGCAGTTCATAGAAACACAAACATTATACACTTAACCAGTTAGTGCATGCTGAGAGTTGTAGTTTTGAAACATATGGAGAGCCACAAGCTGGGGAAACACTGCACTAGATTATCAGAGTACAGCACAGGAAGAGTTGTCATAGGGGATACTGATCAGGGTATTGACAAGTTCTCCTTTAAATGAAATGATAGAAAACGGTATTTTTGCGGTATAAATGTATTGGTCAGACGTCTACAAATGAAAGCGTAGCGAGCTCGCACTGCCCGTGGTTTATTTGCTTACAGATAGTTATTTCTAATGATGCTTGACTAAAACATAATAACGTTTGCTGAGGCAGATCCCATAAGGATTGTGTGCGAGGAGCCGGCTTCAATATGATTCATTTGCATTCAGTAAAAAATATGAGGCTTCTTCCAATGAGCACAGTGATGAAATTAGCTTTTTCTGTCTGGTTTACATGAAAACGCCAAGAGATTTACTTTGCGGTTAACCACCAATAGTGCCAAACACCTCAGAGCTGCACTCACTATTCTGCTAGTGCAGTCACTTTGGCATACATTACTTATCCTGTACTGATCCCGAGTTACATCCTGTGTTATACTCCAGAGCTGCACTCACTATTCTGCTGGTGGAGTCACTGTGTACATATATTACATTACTTATCCTGTACTGATCCTGAGTTACATCCTGTATTAGACTCCAGAGCTGCACTCACTATTCTGCTGGTGCAGTCACTGTGTACATACATTACTTATCCTGTACTGATCCCGAGTTACATCCTGTGTTATACTCCAGAGCTGCACTCACTATTCTGCTGGTGCAGTCACTGTGTACATACATTACTTATCCTGTACTGATCCTGAGTTACATCCTGTATTATACTCCAGAGCTGCACTCACTATTCTGCTGGTGCAGTCACTGTGTACATACATTACTTATCCTGTACTGATCCTGAGTTACATCCTGTATTATACTCCAGAGCTGCACTCACTATTCTGCTGGTGCAGTCACTGTGTACAGACATTACTTATCCTGTACTGATCCTGAGTTACATCCTGTATTATACTCCAGAGCTGCACTCACTATTCTGCTGGAGCAGTCACTGTGTACATACATTACATTACTTATCCTGTACTGATCCTGAGTTACATCCTGTATTATACTCCAGAGCTGCACTCACTATTCTGCTGGTGCAGTCACTGTACATACATTACATTACTTATCCTGTACTGATCCCGAGTTACATCCTGTGTTATACTCCAGAGCGGCACTCACTATTCTGCTGGTGCAGTCACTGTGTACATACATTACATTACTTATCCTGTACTGATCCTGAGTTACATCCTGTATTTTACTCCAGAGCTGCACTCACTATTCTGCTGGTAGAGTCCCTGTGTACATACATTACATTATTTATCCTGTACTGATCCTGAGTTACATCCTGTATTATACTCCAGAGCTGCACTCACTATTCTGCTGGTGGAGTCACTGTGTACATACATTACTTATCCTGTACTGATCCTGAGTTACATCCTGTATTATAATCCAGAGCTGCACTCACTATTCTGCTGGTGCAGTCACTGTGTACATACATTACATTACTTCTCCTGTACTGGTCCTGAGTTATATCCTGTATTATACTCCAGAGCTGCATTCAAAATTCTGCTAGTTGTTACTGGAAACAGGCAGCAAGCTGTTTGTCGGACACACCTAACACTTTAAAGTGGTTGTCGTATGAAAAATATTCAACATTTTTCAAACCAGCACCTTAATCTGAATACTTTTGTAATTGCACGTAATAAAAAATTTAGCATAGCCGCTGAGTTATTCAGTACAATGGATCTGTATAGCGCCACCTGCTGTTTGTTCGTTTCCTGATTTCTCTGTCCAACTCACTGAAGTGGAGTAACCCGCTCAGTTCCATCCTTCCGTTGTCACCACCTGTATCAGCTATGACAGGTACAAGGAGAGAGCTGCCGCAGAAAGGACACGTCCCATGAGAAACGACATGCCCCCTTTGAGAAAGGACGCGCCCCCTGAGCTACCAGTTTTAAATAAATCTAGCAAAACAATTGGAGCAATGAATGGGGAGATCTCTGGATCCGTGTGGGGTACAGGGCTGGTTCTAGCTTTGTTAGTAGGAGACTTTGACATACCATATGATGTCTGATTTTATTTTATTCATGGAATAACCCCTTTAACTGAGTTTATATATAGCAGGGAGGGGGGAGGGGCAGGAGAGCAAATCACCCGAAAACCAGCTACAGGATATGTTGGGAGATTTCTGCTCTGAAGTCTGTAGAATTGTGAATGCAACACTGCACAGTGTCAGAACATATGTGAAAGCTCATGAACTCGGGCCATCGATGGCCACCAGTCAGAATCGTCTACAGTCACATTGACGCCTTTAATGCCATTCTTTTATGTCTAGGTGATGCTGGTGGGAGACTCCGGAGTGGGAAAGACGTGCCTGCTGGTCAGATTTAAGGATGGAGCCTTCCTGGCCGGCAGCTTCATCTCCACCGTTGGCATTGACTTTCGGGTAAGTGGTTCCTTGCTTTGATCAATGCTACAATACCAAAACCCTTAAATTGGTTGGTTTGGTTGTATTGTTTCCTTCTGATTCGGCCACCCCTATCTCCAGTCAGTCTAGAATGCACTCTGCACGAAGGAAGGACTTTCTGGGCGACGGTCCTAACAGCTCTGGGGGCAGATGTCTGTTTCTCTTGAGTTATGATCACGTATATGAGGAGGGATTGGCGTGTGAGTTTTCGGTAGACGCCGGCTGAGAACTTACCGGTTCTTATTTACATGACCTTAAGCGGTGGGTAATCTCCAGGCGCCGCACAAGGGGACCTTTGATGTAAAATACAATGGTTTTAGTCACCGGAATGGGATCCCAGTCACAGATATCACTTTGTAAACCGGCGCTTTATCCAATATAAACATCAGATGGGATTTACATATAGAAATGGCACCAAATATCACAGGAGTGACTATACTTGTGTCTCTTGTGTTTTATCTTTATGTATTGCTTTTTATGTTTTATATCTTAGATATCTGTTCAGACCTCTTATATGTTTTTAGATCTTTTTATCCGTTATGTTTTACATCTTTTTTTCGAGGTTCTATTTTTTTGTTGTTAACTTTTATATCAGTTTTATATATTTTGGGGGTTATTTATGACCAAATATACGCCACTTTTTGGGATATATTTGACACAGATTTTGTCACAAAGGTAATTTGCGGCAAAATCTGCAAATTCCACGCCAGGTACGCCAGTTCTAAAAAAGGGGGCGAGAAAGAGGGTCTCATTTATCATTTTCTACACCAGATTTTGGCATAAGAAAATGACTTAAATGTACGCCAGCAAGGGTGCTGGCCGATCACGCACCAAAGTTATGTAGAGGTCCGTTTTAAATGTCTTAATAAATGTATCTTCTTTTTTTTTATCTTATATTGTTTCAAATCTTTTCAAATCTATATCCATGTTATATCATTTTATCTTTTATTTTATATCGTTTTTCTATGTTCTATATTTTTTTTAAATGTTTTTTATGTTTTGTACATTTTGTTTGATATGTCTTTTCCTTTATATGTTTCATTTATTTTAAATCTGTTTCATCTTTTTTATCGTTTTATTTATTTTTAGATCTGTTTTATATCTTTTTTTATCTTATATATAGTTCATATCTTTTATATCTGTTTTATCTTTTTATCCTTTAGAACTTTTTCAGATTTATTTGATCTTTTTTATGTTATGTATCTTTTGATATCTATTATATCTGTTTTGCATCTTTTTATATTTGATCTTTTTAAATTTATTAATATTTTATATGTTTCTACATTTTATGGTATCTGTTTTGTATCTTATTTGTACATATTTGTTATACTGTTTTTTGTGTTGTTTTGTTTCAAACTGTTTGCAAACAAATGCCCGGAATATATAAATCCATGTGTTTTTTATGCTTTACTTCCACTAAATGAACAGTTGCCCAGATAGCAGCAGATACGTTTATGTCTTCCTTATTCAGTCCCTGATTAGACATTTGTGACATCATACAGGAGGAGAGCAGTAGAGGGGAAAGATAGGGCAAACAGCGGTAATGGAGTCCTGTGAAGGTGACTCTACATATGGTGCTCTGCTCCTGGTCAGTATGGTGGGCGCTGTGAGGTGGTGAGGAGTCTGTACTGAGCTGTTTATGACCAGTAAGTTGACTGGTAAACTCCTGTGCTGATTAATATCATAATCTTATTATTATCATATATTTGTAGCAGTCTGCAATCTGCATTTTTTTCATGCATAGCTCCAAATGCCCTGCATAGACCTAAAGCCTCATTCAGACGACCGTATGGCCGCCGTGTCCGTGTTGCAGACCGCAAACAGTGGGTGACTTGAATGGGTCCACAATCTGCAACATACGGCAAAAGAGGGGACATGTCCTATCATTTGTGGTGCGGAGGCACGTATCGGACCTAGAAGCCCACGGAAGGGCTTCCGAGTGTTTCCGTAGGCTTCTAGGTCCGTGCCTCTTCATTGCAAACGATAGGACATGTCCTATCTTTTGCGGTATGTTATGGAATCACAGACCCATTCAAGTCAATAGGTCTGCAGCACAGCAGGGACTTCACATGGCCAGTGCTCATGTATTGCGGACCCGCTGTTTGCAGCGACCATACAGCCTAAATGATACATTTCTCTCTGCTTGAAGCCACCACTAGGGGGAGCCTGTGAGTTTACTGCAGCCAGATTCGGCGGAAGCTGTATAAATCTGTAAGCTCCTCCTAGTGACAGCTACAGGCAGAGAGTATGGCATCATTTTAAGGGGTTATCCCTCGAGAAGTATTACTACGCAACGAATGGGGCATTTCCTGCTCCCTTTCTCCCCTCACATTGTGACCTCATAGTGAAGCGGTCCAGACCTTTCATTCATCCCTACTTCCAAACTCATAGGAATATACAATGATATCTCTCTTAAGACAATGGGAAGGAAATTGGGGTGCGGTCACAAATTAGATTTTTACCATTGGTCCTTGCTGTTCTGTATAGACCAATGTGCCAAAAACATGGTAGGTTTGCAGTGCCAAGAAAAAGCATCATTGTAGGTCTTCAACGTATACCGCTATGTTTCTTTCCTTATTCTTGTGCATAAGGGTTAGTGTTATAGTTGACAACCAATTTCCTGAGTCAGAAATGAGCTCAGATCGGTTGTCACTTCCCTTCCCCCACTCCTCTTGGCAGTTACTTTACTCAGCAGGGGGCGACAATGAGCAAGCTCCTGCCACTGTACTGAAAATATAAAATCATTGCTCAGCCCTGTGGCCGGGTGGTGGCGCATTTAGAGCTACGTAGTAAATGTCTTTAGCACATATCTTGGTGATGTTTACTGACGTGAATATGTTGTGTCTGGAGTTGCCCTTTAAGTCGATGTTGGACATGGTGTATTTATATGTGCTCGGTACAGGAATGGAGTCGTCTGGGGATGATTTACCAATGAAATGAGTGCCTGCAAAGAACAGTAAAAGCCAGCGGACCAGTCTGCCGATGAAACGCGTTCTGCTAGGTCGTACAGGGAGCTGTATGATTTGTGTTTACATGTACGCCTGAGGCGACGCTTATCAGCCGGGGATGACACGTGATCAGGCAGCAGCGCTGATGAATAAAATATTTTGTCTGTCAGGAGAAATGGCATCAGGTGTGAGACTGTCACAGTCAGCGTATGAAGACTTTTCCTCCATAATCTACAGTAATCTGCACTGTCTTCTGCTGGAGCAGTGGTCTGCTGTACTGGACAGTGGTCTCCTCTGCTGGAGCAGTGGTCTTCTGTACCGGACAGTGGTCTCCTCTGCTGGAGCAGTGGTCTGCTGTAATAGGGTAGCAGTCTCCTCTACTGGAGCAGTGGTCTGCTGTACCGGACAGTGGTCTCCTCTGCTGGAGCAGTGGTCTGCTGTACCAGACAGTGGTCTCCTCTGCTGGAGCAGTGGTCTTCTGTACTCGGGCAGCAGTCTCCTCTGCTGGAGCAGTGGTCTGCTGTACTCGGGCAGCAGTCTCCTCTGCTGGAGTAGTTGTCTGCTGTACTTGGGAAATAGTCTTCTTTGCTGGAGCAGTGGTCTGCTGTACTCGAGCAGTGGTCTCCTCTGCCGGAGCAGTGGTATGCTGTACTTGGGCAGCGGTCTGCTGTACTCGAGCAGTGGTCTCCTCTGCCGGAGCAGTGGTCTGCTGTACTCGGGCAATAGTCTCCTTTGCCGGAGCAGCGGTCTGCTGTACTCGAGCAGTGGTCTGCTGTACTCGGGCAGTGGTCTCCTCTGCCGGAGCAGTGGTCTGCTGTACTCAAACAGTGGTCTCCTCTGCCGGAGCAGTGGTCTGCTGTACTTGGGCAGTGGTCTGCTGTACTCGGGCAGTGGTCTCCTCTGCTGGAGCAGTGGTCTGCTGTACTCGGGCGCGGTCTCCTCTGCTGGAGCAGTGGTCTGCTGTACTCGGGCAGCGGTATCCTCTGTTGGAGCAGTAGTCTGCTGTACTCGGGCAGCGGTCTCCTCTGCTGGAGCAGTGGTCTGCTGTACTCGGGCAGCGGTCTCCTCTGTTGGAGCAGTAGTCTGCTGTACCGGACAGTGGTCTCCTCTGTTGGAGCAGTAGTCTGCTGTACCGGACAGTGGTCTCCTCTGCCGGAGCAGTGGTCTGCTGTACTCGGGCAGCGGTCTCCTTTGCTGGAGCAGTGGTCTGCTGTACTCCGGCAGTGGTCTTCTCTGCTGGAGCAGTGGTCTGCTGTACTCGGTCTCCTCTGCTGGAGCATAATGCTAATAACACTGACACTTGGCACTTCCAGACCAGATGGATAGTGACTAGCAGCCCCCGTCTCCTTTTCTAGGCAGATTGCTTTGTCAGGCAGGTCCCCGTACATTGTGGATGCTGAAGATTGTTTCAGACAGGAGAAGGTTTTCCGCCTCGGCTTGGCACCACGGACAGCTCCCCGGAGACTCTTCTCTCCCTCCTCATTACCAGCCTCTGATTAGGTTTTTATACACATCATTTGTATCAATTAACAGAGTAATTACTTTCCAGTCCTGCATGTGTCAGATGTGCTGTGGGATCAGGAGCTCGTCGGGTTCTGCTCCATGTCCTCGGCTCTCAGATGGGAGGTTATTCATCGCCTCTTACTTGGGTTTTAAGACTTGAGTTGTATAGAAAAGACCAGAAGGAAGTCATTCACGCTTGGGCTGTGTTCACACTACTTTGCACATATTCAGAATGTCTCCATAGGTCCCTATTGACCCCACTGATGATTATTATTATATGTATTACTCACTATTCATTCCATGGCGCTGTGTACGTGTGATGAGCGGTGCACATACATAATACAAGAAAATTGCAATAAGCATGAACAAGACGGGTTATAAACTGGTGCAGAAGGAGAGAGAGCTTACAATCTACAAGGAATGAAGTGGTGTAGTACAGATAGCATAGGTGCAATAGAGGACATTAGTAGTGGAGTGCAGATAGCATAGGAGCAATAGAGGGCATTAGTAGTGGAGTGCAGATAGCATAGGAGCAATAGAGGGCATTAGTTGTGGAGTGCAGATAGCATAGGAGCAATAGAGGGCATTAGTAATAGAGTGCAGATAGAGAGTGTAGGAGCAATAGAGGACATTAGTAATAGAGTACAGATAGAGAGTTTATCAGCAATAGAGGGCATTAGTAATAGAGTGCTGATAGAGAGCGTAGGAGCAATAGAGGACATTAGTAATAGAGTGCAGATAGAAAGCATAGGTGCAATAGAGGACATTAGTAGTGGAGTGCAGATAGAGAGCGTAGGAGCAATAGAGGGCATTAGTAATAGAGTGCAGATAGAGAACATTAGTAATTGATATGAGATAGAGAGTGTAGGAGCAATAGAGAGCATTAGTAATAGAGTACAGATAGAGAGCATTAGTAAAAGAGTGAAAATAGAGGACATTAGTAATAGAGTGCAGATAGAGAGTGTAGGAGCAATAGAGGGCATATATAATAGAGTGCAGATAGAGAGTGTAGGAGCAATAGAGGGCATTAGTAATAGAGTGCAGATAGAGAGTGTATGAGCAATAGAGGCATTAGTAATAGAGTGCAGATAGAGAGTGTAGGAGCAATACAGGCATTAGTAATAGAGTGTAGATAGAAAGCGTAGGAGCAATAGAGGGCATTAGTAATAGAGTACAGATACAGAATATAGTAATGTAGATACAGAGTCAGTGTGCAAAAAGGGTTGTTCACAGACCATAATGTCTGGCAGGGTGAGGGACACACCCCATATTATAACACTCAGTGAGAAGTATGTTATTCTGACCTCCCCGGTTGCGATCCTTTACGACCGTGGACTCATTTCTTCTCTGTATTAAACCTCCTAATGTGCTGGTAGTTCACAATCCACAGTAAACCAGACTGCAGACACCCACCCTGTTGTGCCCATAAATCCCACACATCTCTGCAGCCACTCTTCCAGAATAGCCCTCCGCTCAGTAATGGATGAGGAACCTCTGAAATGTCTTTATCTGGGAAATATGTCTGCAGTAAATTCCTCTTTTTACGACCACTGTCACCGTTGACCTTTTTTTTACCGCCTGCTGCCAGTTTTGGATCACTGCACCTTTCCGGAAAACTTTGCAGCAGTATAGCCTCGCTTGGTGACTGTAATTATTTCAGGGGTCAGTTTTGGAAACACAGGGGCTTGTGTGTAAAACGAATGCAGACACAGAATGAAGCAGCGACCATGACCATCAGTCGCTGCTTTCATATTCAGGGATCTGATTGCTTCTGCCTGTGACCTATCGGGTCTCCTGGAATGGCCTCCTAAGGTGGAAAACCCCTTTAAACTGTGCGACCTGTAAACGGATGAGCGTTCTTCAATTATTTGAGCATGAACCCTGCACGGCTCCCGGTCTCCTCTTACGTGTAATTCATTGCATTACTCATCCACTGGCTTATAATAGAGCAGTCCGCAAATCCTGAAATATTGTAAATTTAAAGGGGACCCATACTAATAGGCGAATGCTCCTGCACAGGGTGGACTTGAGAAGGGGCTGCATTTTCTAATACCTTCCCGACCCGATTCTGCCTCGATAATATGGTGGGGTGCGACACAATATAGAACTGCTGAGTCCTATAGCCTCTAAGCCAGCTGCCCTGGTAGTAAAGCTGTCCATATTCATCACCCTCTGAGCTGCGGTGCTGTGATGAAGGGGCAATCCAGGTCTTAGGTATCAATGGCCTATCATCAGTGGTGGGGTTCTGCTTCCCGGGAACCCCAAGCGGCGCCTGCAGCCTCTTTCTTGGCCTGTGACGTCATGTAGACCGATCACAAGTGACTAGGACTGAGCTGCAATACCAATACCATTTTATGAAGAGTCCGCAGTTTGCCTTAAAGGGGTTTTCAGAGACTTTACAACTGATGACTTATCTCAGGATAGGCCATCAGTATATGATCGGTAGGGGTCCAACACGCGGGACCGCCGCAGATCAACTTTTCCTGATCCTTCGCCACACAGTCTAGGCGCAGCTCAGCCCCATAGAAGTGAATGGGGCCGAGCTGCAATACCAAGCACAGCCACTATATAATATACGGCGCTGTGCTTGGTAAGCTCGGAGAAGGCCGCGGCCCTCACAGGAGCACCGGTGCCTTCTCGAACAGTTGATGAGCGGGGGTCCTGGGTATCGAACCCCCCAATAAGATACTGATGACCCTTTTTATACCATGGCGTCCTCAAACAGCTGATCGCTGGGAGTCGGACCCCCACAATCTGATATGGATGACCTATACTGAGGATGGGTCATCCATGTTCCTTTTGGAAGGACCAGGATCTACTCTGTATGGGGGTCTCCTGACTCTCCTCTGATGCCAGAAATAAGAGGGATCGGGCTGCTGAATTTCAACATACCTGATCCTTTTGTCCTCAGTTGACATAAACCACCATCTGAGGAGTCTGGCAGCAGCTTTTCCCCCCATTCGCTTTGCCAATTGTGAATGTCTATCGAGGAGTCGATGGGAATAGCTGTCGGCAGAATTAACTTTTGGGTGACGACTATCTGAAGTATATGGCAAGGGGCTTTTGGGATCCAGAAAATGGTAATGTGAGGTAAGCAGCAGTACCCTGGCATGGCCACTACATTTTGAATGAGAGCTAAGCTTTGCTGAGCTGCAGTACCCTGGCATGGCCACTATGCGGTGTATGGAGCGGTCTGGTACACTTTCCAAGGCTGGAGGTTGCAGGGAACAACTGATCGAGTGAGGGGGGCGGGAGTCGGACCCTCACCAATCTGATATTGATGACCTATCCTGAGGTCATCAATACCAGGAGCCTGGAAAACCCCCTTGAAGGAGTGCTGTACTCTACCCACTTTCACCACGCCCCTGCTGGTTTGGTTTAGATATCACTGGAGTATAATACATGACACAACCAAAGTAAGTAAAGTGTTTTCACAGTTACGCAATGTGATAAGTAGAAACTGTAAACTGACGAGCATGGCATTACAGAGGAACATTTCACCTGCCGTCCCCATCATCGCGGATTGCGTAGGCATCATCCGGTATGTACACCGGCTGTGAGCACGTCGCCCCCTGATCTACAGCCTGCAGTCATATAGCGGTTAATCAGCCTTCACAAGTCTTCCCCAATCAGCGAAAGAATTAAGAAAAACGCTCCAGACGTTACATATCATCCCCCTCGTAACAGGCAAACACAACCTTTAACGCCGCGCTCTCACAACGGATACCGCCAGCCGTTAATTATTATTATGATCCCCCTATTATGCACAGTATGTGAGCAGAAAGGCTAAAAAAAATACCACCGTCAGATGAAAGATAGATGGTGCCTTTGGGGATGGAAAGAAATTTGTAAGCTGCTTGATTACTAATCTTAACCCAAAACTCTTTATTCAAAGGTAATTACTAAATAATGGATAGATATGCCGCTCCGCCGCTTAATGGCCGCAACAAGAAATATTTTAATGGAGATTAGGCTTAGCAGTATACTAAACATGTCAGAGACGGATAAGAGCGTCTACATTCAGAGAAGACCTGTCTAATTACTGCCTTAAAGGAGAACATCCGCTGTGCAGATGTAAATTATAGCGGATGAAGGGGTGCAGTACCTCCTCCAGGCAGTAGAGGCGCTGTGACAGGTTACAAAGCAGATTATTCACAGGCTAATATCTAGACAGATATGATTTATAGTCTATAAAGGGGTGCAGTACCTCCTCCAGGCAGTAGAGGCGCTGTGACAGGTTACATATCCGATTATTAAAATGCTAATATCTGCGCAGATGGGATTTATAGTGTATAAATGGGTGCAGTACCTCCTCCGTGCAGTAGAGGCGCTGTGACATGTTGCAAATCAGATGATTAAAATGATAATATCTATGCAGATGTGATTTATAGTGTATAAAGTGTTGCAGCACCTCCTCTATATAGTAGAGGTGCAGCTCAGGGGGCATGTCCTTTCTCGGGGATGTGTCCTTTCTGCTGTAGCTCTCTCCCTGTAACCACCACAGCTTCTAACAGAAAATATATGGTTGGTGGCAGTTGAAAATTTAAATTGAGCACGTGCGACCACCACAGCGAGAAGGACAAGATACATTTTACTAATAGCTCAGCAGCTATACTAAATGTATTAAAGGGGTTATCCGAGACTAAAAAATGTCCCCCCATATGCCCGGGCCCCTCACACTGAATCTACTTACCTGGCTCCCTGAGCTGTGCACCGCCGCTGCTGCTTCTCCCCGTGCGCGGATGAAAACATCCGGTGTCGGGGGAGCAGCCAATGGCAGACGGGGACGGCGACGAGCCTACCTAGCGTCACTCGCGATGCTCGGGAGGCTTATCCCTGTCTACGCCTGCCATTGGCTGCTCCCCCGACACTGGATGTTTTCATCTGCGGGGACCAGGAGCGGCGTACGGTGGCAGGTAAATATATTCAGTGTGAGGGTCCCGGCATATGGGGGGACATTTTTTTGTCTTGGATAACCCCTTTAATTACCTGTAATTGCAAAAAAATTTAGAACCGAGACCGCACTTGATTCTGGTTACAAAAATATTGCTGTGTCCTGACCTTCCCTCTGCTCATCTCTTTGGATTCACGCCTGGTATCTTCTGTCTTGTAATTGCTGGCATTAACTTTGTCTTCTGGCAGATCTTCACCGCTACTTCTGCCTACCTTTGACCTCCTTCCTGGCATTGACCTTTCACTGTTCTTCTCTATTAACATCCCATCCTTGCACCCTCGCCCATTCGGTGACTGCTCCCATTGAGAGACCTGGGGATCTGAAGCACAAGTCGTATCTTGAAGAATAACTTCTGTTCTACAGAAGTGTCCTGACTTTGTTGGTGGTTAGACCTACAGATATGGACTTGCTCGTGGAGTCTACGCATTGAGCTCTTTAGCTGCGGCAGTGACGTCCCATTAGAGGACCAGCTTAGACAGATCGCTAATAAGTCTTCCTCTTTCTCGCACGTGTCATTTTCCCGGCCGCTCAGAAGCCAACGGCGATCAAACCTCTTCTCAGTGAGTCTTCTAAAGAGGACAAAGACCCGAGAGGATGACTCAACCGTCTCATTAAGATAAGACGTTTCTTAATTAAACTTCCCTTCCTTTCTTAATACAAAATGTATTATTTCACTTCTCAAGTCAACGTGCACAGGATTGACACTTTACAGCGAGAAAAATTAATTTTCGAAAAAGTTGGGAAATTGTCTGAGAAACCCATCAACGGAGGACGAATTTAAACTCGTTAGGGTGGTAAGAAGAAAAAAAATCTCACTTTTCTTTTTGTCTGTGAAGGTTCCTTTTCATCCAGGTCATGGTGTACGAGTAGTAACAAGTCATTTGCTCTTGAAGATGCTTCAACGGTCATCCTACTGGTTTTTTCAATTAGGATGACTTGTACAATAAATCTCCAGCATTAAATACAGTATTTAATGCCGGAGATTTCTTGTACAAGTCATTCTAATTGGAAAAGTAGGATGACTAAGAGAAAAATTCAACAAGCTCAGCTTTTTGGGTCGTATGTGTGCAGCCAAAGCAACCAGATTGCAGGATTTTATGACTTGTTGGGTCAAAACCTTCTCAGAAGTCATCTCCATATGTCATCTGTGGCCAGTGTCCTGCTCCTCCAGGCATTTGTCTCACTTGGTGGCCATTGCTTGTGTTTGCGATCTACTTTTTACCACAATTTACAACATGATATAAGCAAAACGAAACGCTCCCGTTTCTGTTCTCCTGTCGCTTAGTCATAAGGGAATCACTGTTAATAGATAAGTAGCCCCGGAGATTTTGTAAGCTGAGAAACATGCGGCCGTGCTCCACCCGACTGCCCGCCTTATCGTCCCGGGAGTATTTTGGCGAAGTGAAGGCTTTTTTTGAGGGATCACCAGGCCGAGACCTGACCGAACTCATCATCTTAATTATTTCTGCTCGGTTATTTGCACATAACAAGCCCCGGGCCGACTCTGCAGAAGTTTCCACCGTGTTTTCTGATTCTGGAAATTTACATATCCGCTGTGATTAACGAGCGAGAAGAGAAGGAATAATCGCTCTCCGACAGAAACTCTGCCAGGCGAGGAACTATTAGCACTTGAGAAATGGCCGGCTGTGAGATCATATTATTTTTCATGATCAACATCTTGATTAAAGTGATTAGTTAGACTTTATCGAGTTCCTCAAGGCGAGTCGGTGAAGTGGACATCACAGCGGTTTCATTTTTGGAGGAAATTACAAATCAGTCTGGTTTCATAATTTAGAGTAGGGGGGAACATTTCCACACATATTTGCTTGGTTTCTTTGTTAAAGGGGTTTTCCAGTCTTCCAGTCCTCAGGATAGGTCATCAGTATCAGGTCAGTGGCCACCGATCAGCAGTTTACAGCAGCCGCAGGAAACAAAGCGGTGCACGGAGGCGAGGACCCCCCCCCTATGCGCCCTAAGGCAGCCGCTTGGTCTGCCTTATTATAGCACCGGCCCTGGAAACAGTGGAGGTGGACTGCAGCTCAACCACTGTTCGGCAGCTGCCAAAACAGCCGATCGGTGGCGGACCCCCATTCATATGATATTGATGAACTGTCATAACTAGCTATAAACTAAAAACCCCATTTAAATTCACTCCCAAAATGGATGAAATCTGCAAAATTTGCATTAAAAATCTTTGACAGGTGTGAATGAGATTTAAAAAATCTGCCCTGAACTCAAAATGGGTGCATTCAGCCTTAAAAGAGTACTTCTATTTGTAAAAAATACAACTAATGGCCATATTGGAAGTAAAGAGGCACAGGCCACAAAGACCTAGAGAATCCATGCATTTATTGGACAGACCATTGGTTTCAATGGGAATGTTGCAATACTTCTTTTCCCCTGGGGGGGCACTGCAGAGAGATTTGGCACTGCAACAACTGATTGCATAATTTTCCAGGAGCAGGATAGCCAGGGATCATCATTGGAAAATTCTTCCAAATACAATGGATTCTTTTACCTGAATAACTCCTTCTTAAAGGGGTATTCCCATCTTATTGATTGAATCTTAAATTATGCCCCTTATGCTAAGTATGAATTTTGTAATTACATTATTTTAGCAAAAATGAATCCCTAGAGAGATATTAGACATAATCTATTTATTTGTTTATGGTTAATAACCCATAGATACGGCCCTTCTCCAGGGCCGCATCTACGGGCCGCGCTTGCGCAGATCTAACTTACATTTCACCCAGTCTTCTGCACCAGAACACGCACGCTAGCCGCGCATGCGCGTTCTGGGCGATTCCCTGGCGCGTCCGCTACAGAGCTGCGCATGCTCTGTATGCCGAGCGGACTTCCGGGGAGAGGAGCGGCAGCGGCGGAGTGAGCGGATCTACAGACTACAGAGCGGGTAGCATATGCATTAGTCCATTTCTATAAATTACAACAGATTTCGAACCTTTCATGGCGACCATATTGTCATCTAGTGTTCCCCCAGGGCAGATATACCTATGAATCAGATAGGAAGGTGGACTGTATTCTCTGCAGCTCTTCTCTCTTTCGATCTGTCGACCTGACTGAAAGTGCGAACACTTATTTCACCATTTTATTTGTATGGTTATGGCATATAATACAGATCAGTCAGCATTTACAAGCAGCTGCCCTCAGTATTTTGACAGGACCCAGAATATCCCCCTAGGAGTCATTGCTTCCAGCGAACTGATACTTTTACTGATAATATACAAGGAGCTGTGCCCTTCCTCATTTGGTTTTGTGATTTATGCTCCCACCGAAATCCCATCAGGTTCCATCACAGGTTTCTGTTGTACTGTGAAATCCCGTCAGTCTCTGGGGCCTGATAAGGAAATGTATCTCAGAAACTCAACAGAGCTGCTTCTTCTCTACGTACAAGAATATAACTACTATAATACTGCCCCTATGTACAAGAATATAACTACTATAATACTGCTCCTATGTACAAGAATATAACTACTATAATACTGCTCCTATGTACACGAATATAACTACTATAATACTGCTCCTATGTACAAGAATATAACTACTATAATACTGCTCCTATGTACAAGAATATAACTACTATAATACTGCCTCCTATGTACAAGAATATAACTACTATAATACTGCCTCCTATGTACAAGAATATAACTACTATAATACTGCTCCTATGTACAAGAATATAACTACTATAATACTGCTGCTATGTACAAGAATATAACTACTATAATACTGCCTCCTATGTACAGGAATATAACTACTATAATACTGCTCCTATGTACAAGAATATAACTACTATAATACTGCTCCTATGTACAAGAATATAACTACTATATTACTGCCCCCTATGTACAAGAATATAACTACTATAATACTGCCTCCTATGTACAGGAATATAACTACTATAATACTGCCTCCTATGTACAAGAATATAACTACTATAATACTGCCTCCTATGTACAAGAATATAACTACTATAATACTGCTCCTATGTACAAGAATATAACTACTATAATACTGCTCGTATGTACAAGAATATAACTACTATAATACTGCTCCTATGTACAGGAATATAACTACTATAATACTACTCCTATTATGTACAAGAATATAACTACTATAATACTGCTCCTATGTACAAGAATATAACTACTATAATACTGCTCCTATGTACAAGAATATAACTACTATAATACTGCCTCCTATGTACAGGAATATAACTACTATAATACTGCTCCTATGTATAAGAATACAAGATTACTGCCTCCTACTGATCAGGCCTCCTCTACTGTAACACTATGATTCAGGTGACCATTGTGCAGTACACGTACCGTCATACCGTTACTAGAGAAGTGGAGTATGTCATTATTGGTGTCATGGGGGAGTTTTTGTTCTTGGTTCACAGTCTTAGGATTTAATTCAGGAGTCAGTTTAGGTCCTCGGGATAAGTATTACAATTTCATTGGTTCTCTTCTGTCCAAATTAACTTTTCCACGTTAAAATGTTGATGAAGAAAAATACCGCAGGGTTACTCGGCAATTATCGCCACTTTGAATTTTTTATAAACGTTCTCTTTATTAAAGCAGCTGAAAGGCGAAGAAGACATCCGTGTGCATGAGGCCGAGATAGAAATCCTTCAGTCGTCTCCTTCTGTAGAACTTTTAATCCTCCGTTCTATGGCGGCCATATTGAATGTCGCCCAACCTTCCCAAATACCCATATGGCTAGGAAATAGTTAAACAGAAGATGTTTTGGCGGTGTTTGCACTTCCAGCAGCTTGGGGTCTGTAATGAGGATTTTAGAACATAATTAGTTCTCGTGAGAACTTTGGGCGATTATTCTTAAATGAGCTCAAGAATGAAAATTAAAACCGCAAACTCCACTGTAACATATGGTGAGCCCCAGTGCGAGCGTCGCGTGGGCTTTTATTTAACTGCGGGCACACGTTTCATGACGTCTCAGGAAGTTTACCTTCACAAAAAAATAGAAAATCTCAGAACAATCCAAAATTATCTTTTTGCCAGGTGTAGATGTGGGTTCATATCTGCTGCCCATGGGTGGTAACCAAGAGAGGGACCCCTATGACGGCTGTGAGCCCATTTATCAGTCAAAGGGGTTGTCCCCTTAGGCCCAACCCTGTCCATATGTTGTATTGTGGACCTCTGGTCACCGTGGGTAAGAAAATTGGGGTTGTTTCCATGGTACAGGCCCCTTTAAGGCTGGTGGAAGTATCCTGAGACATGGCTTTGCTCCTCATCTCTCCTTGAGGCTATTGAAGACAGCACTTCTCATAGCCGAGAGTTCGCTATCAAGTCTAGACATCTCTCTGTGAGGAGCGTCACACATCTCTCATGTCCTGATAGTTTGTTGCAATGTATTAACCTAGAGTCCAGATGGTTTTGGGGCAGAGGATTGTCGGATCGGATACATTGTAACAAACCACCAGACATGAGATGTGTCTGGTCTGAAGAGGGTTTAGCCTCTAATCAAGAGGTTCCCAGTCACTGAAAGCAAGAGGAGAACTTGGAAATGATGAAGAATTGATGGAGATGGGTTCTAATAGGCTATTTGTGACTCCTAGTGGGAGGGGTTTCTTCTGCTAAAGTTTTGGAGCGCAATTTGTGTCATAGCCTGGGCCTACTGGGTGATTCTCTGCTACTCTGATGGAGCAGTCCTCTGCTACTCTGATGGAGCAGTCTTCTGCTACTCTAATAGGCCAGTCTTTTGCTCCTGTGCTGGACCAGTCCTCTGCTACTGTGGCGGACCAGGCCTCTGCTACTCTGGCGTGCCAGTCCTCTGCTACTCTAGCGGGCCAGTCCTCTGCTACTCTGGCAGGCCAGTCTTCTGCTACTTTGGCAGGTCATTCCTCTGCTACTCTGGCGGACCAGGCCTCTGCTACTCTGGCGGGCCATTCCTCTGCTACTCTAGCGGGCCATTCCTCTGCTACTCTGGCAGGCCAGTCCTTTGCTACTCTAGCGGGCCAGTCCTCTGCTACTCTGGCGGACCAGTCCTCTTCTACTCTGGCGGGCCAGTCCTCTTCTACTCTGGCGGACCAGTCCTCTGCTACTCTGGCCAACCAGTCCTCTGCTACTCTGGCCTACCAGTCCTCTGCTACTCTGGCCTACCAGTCCTCTGCTACTCTGGCCTACCAGTCCTCTGCTACTCTGGCCTACCAGTCCTCTTTTTCTCTGGCAGACCAGTCCTCTGATATTCTGGCAGGCCAGTCTCTGGTACTCTGGTGGGCCAGTCTGACCCTGGTCTGGTGCGGCAATCATTGACATACATTACGTGTAAGCACTTGACATGTGCAGCTGGAAAATGCCTGGTGCGTGTTATTGTATTAATTTTGCCTGTATTTATTCACAAGATAAAGTTCAAGTAGTATTTCTGACCCCGCCAGCAGCAACATGGTGCCAGACGGGCTCCTTATGTAAATACACGTCTGCGCCTTGAGGTCTGTTTATACACCCAACCCGCTCAAGTCCTGTTAGGTCAGCAGAGATGGAATTGATCTTTGTGTTCCAAGCATTACATTCTCGCCGCCGCGTCTCCAGGGACTCCGCAGAGCCATGCATCTTGTTGTGGGGGAAATACTAAACCAGCGACCGTCTTATTTTAACCGTTTCCGCAGAGTTTAGAAGTAAAATTTATCCCTTCCACTGAATCGAGAGCGAAAGGGAAAAAAGAAGCCGAGCGTTATGTCTGAGCTTGGGCCGCCATTCACGTGTACATACCGTTTTTCTCACGTCAGTGGCGTGAGATTTGAGGGATTCAAGGCGGTGCAGAAAACAAGAATCCTGTTTAAAGACTATGGACACTTTTGGGGCAATTGTGGGCAAATTTTTTTTTTCAGTTGGTCTTTATTAAAAATGTTCAGCCGTTTTTGAGTACAGGGGTTTATAATCAGTCTGTTTACTTTGACTTCTGTGGCCTCATGTAGAGCTACGTAACACAGTCAGTGTCAGCAAGTCTCCACAATTATGTAAACTAAAGACAGAGGAGCGTTGCTAAGGCTCAAAATAAGAGTTATTTTTCTAATAGAAATGTATGATTTCAGTAATTAAAGTATTTTACAAAAATTGTCAGTATCACTGCCCCTACACATTACACAAATAAAAATAGAATGGTTGTTCCACTTTAAATAAGTGTTTATGAGGTCAGAAGATCAGCCATGACTGGAGTCAAAGAAAACAGACTGACAGCTTGCAAACAGACTGATTTTAAACCCCTGTACTCAAAAACAGCTGAATATTTTTAATAAAGACCAATTAAAAAAATGTTTTGTTTTTGCACAAAATGAGTAAAATGCAATCAGAAAGTCCATAGCCTTTAAAGATGAAGGGAATTTTGCCTCTGATCTCACCACCACATATGACCACAAGGACTGGATGATATTAGGAACCCTTGGCTTCAGCGCCGCCTACCCCCAGTCATCCGCTCATCTATAGACCATCCATATTGCTCGTGACCTTGTCTCTAAAGGTCAGTGGCTGATATCTGTGGCTATTACCCAACGCTGCGGGGAATTGATGGAGGATCTATCCCCAGTTGACAATATTGCCTGCCTAGCAGATGGAAATTCCCCGGATACTCGTATGTTTCCGGCTAGTGGGAGCCAAATTCAATCATTTAATTAATTTACTAGTCCAATATACGTTCATGTTTGGTCTATATTTGAAATACATGAGATCGATAAATCTGATTATAATAGTCTGATCCACTCCAAGAGCCCCTCTAGATTACAGCTGCAGATACTGCATTGCTTACTGATGCATATCAGCAGTTTTTTCATGGTCCTCCACCTGGGAAGGATGACATGAATCCATGAATGGGATGCAAGAATGACAGTAAAAACTGACACAAAGCCTTGGACTATGGGAGAGGGGGAAACTCCTATATATGACTAAGGTTTTGCGGATGGGAGAGTCACAAACCCATTGTAATTGTACTAAATACTATTTTCGCTCAGTTGTAGTGGACAGCAGTGCAAACAAGAACAGCTGCAGTGTAAAGCATAGAATATCTTTACAGATGGTAGAGTTGTGTTTTTCTATTACAGAGCTCAATGCCCACTATTAGAGTTATAGGGCACCTATCGTTTTTTAAAAATTTCTATGGATTCATGTTCCACTTGCTCCTCTCTTTGAGGAGAGCTGATCAGACACAAACGGGCAGAGTACTCAGTTGAGCACTTTTGCCCCTTTGTTTTAACAATTGGTGGGGGGTCCCAATGATCAAATCTTCTGACATGTCTTATGAGAAGTTATACATTTTTAGTAGCCTGCAGCCACCAGCAGGGGGAGCTCCAAACGAAGCTGTATAAATCTTCAGGCCTGAAGCTCCCCCTAGTGGTGGCTTCAAAGACATAAAATTTGTCAAAATGGCATCTCCTAGAGGATTGTTCCCAGCTCCTCATATACCAGGGACCGTATATAACAGTACAGGCGTGTGATTAGTCATCAGCATACGATATCCAGCCCACAGGCTGAGCGCGCCACCCCCAGGTTTACTCATTCTTCTTGTATCACCATGTTGCGAGAGGAGACCTTCATACAGAACCTGCAGGTCCATCAAGGCCGCATCACCACCTACATTGAGCACAATCTCAGACCTCCAGGCAGCTGAGGTCTGTGCCGCTGTTTGCGCAGTCCTTGCACTGATAAGGCTCCTTTAGCTATTCTTGAAACACATACATGGAGGGAATCGTACTGCTCCTCATTGAAGAGGCACAGCGCTTCGCGGAGACTTATTTTTCAGGAAATGCCCCATGGGAAAATAGTAATTTGCATGGAGGAAACCACATGGTTCGTTAAACGTCCTTCAGAACTACCAAATTAGAAACCCTCCAGGGCAGCTTTCCAATGCAGGGACCTACAACCAGGAGCAGTCCAGATCTCAGCTTCCTGCGTCCCGGCCTGAGCTCTGTCCACGATGTTCACACCCCCAAGTATATTGACAGGAGCCATCTCATCAGCGGTTGTCCCCACATGTTTATATTCTTAAAGGGGTTGTGCCAAAACGTATTCCCTATCCACAAGACAGGAGATAAGTGTCTTATCAGAGGGTATCTGTGCCCCAATTATTAGACACTCTCTATCTGACTCTCCTCTATCTCTCTGATCGGTGGGTGTCCGTTCCCCCATATCAATAGAGCGGTGGTTGAGCATGCCCGCTGCCTCCCTATTCATTTCTATGGGACTGCTGGGATAGCTGAGTGCTGTACGTGGCTACCTCTGGCGTTCCCAACCACCGCTCTTTTTGTACTGAGGGGCGCAGGATCTTTCATGATCAGACACTTATCTTTTTTTTTTCTTTGAATGCCCAAGTAATGTGACTTTCTTCACCCCATGCAACTAAAAAAGTGCAGAGTGCCACACAAAAAGGTGAACTAGGATGGGCCCTTTCCATAAAAGAAGCCCCCCCCCCCCCACCATAAACCCTCTGGGCCAGAAGGTGCCTGTAAGGTTCAGGGACTAGTGACCATCCCCAGCCGAAGCCGAGAAAGAGCCTGTCTAGTTTGCCACCCCAGGTGTTGGCCAAGAGGCAAAGTCGAGGTCGGGCTCCTGACCGAAGGGAGAAGCCAAGGGGTTTTAGAGTGGAGGGAGAAACCAGATGGCCACATACACCCTCCCGAGATCTTAGGGGGTAGCCCGTAAGTCCTAGTGACAAACAAACGTGGAAAGTGAATACACAGTGAATAGAAAAAAATAAATAAGTGAATAGTGCCTTTAGGGTCCGGAGATACGGCTGGAATTCCTCATTCTGCTAAGCCAAAAATTCCTCATCCTACCAAGCCAGAAGGCCCCGGCAAAGAGAGGCGAGTGTGCTCAAATTGTCAGAAAGTGAAGTGTGTGTAATGTGCCGTCATTCAATGGTGAGTTCAGGCACCCCAGGGTCACCACTCCTGAGGCTCTTCTGCACCTCTGGCTTTCAAACATCACAGCCTATGGCTTCAATCCTGAGGCCCAAGGTCACCTACGGCCCTCAAGGGTCGTGGAAAGGAGACAACACCAAACCCCTCCGTCCTTTGTCAGCCATTTTGATCTACACCATCGGAAACCCTTCTGTTCTAGGTCAGTGATTTGGTTGGAGGTGACCACGAGTATGAGCAAAGTCTTCTCACACTGTCCACAATAAGAACAACCTGCTCAACCTGCAGTACTCCAGCTGTTGTAAAACTACAACTCCCATCATGCCCTGCTGTAGGCTCATAGCTGTATACTGTCCTGGCATGCTGAGAGTTGTAGTTTTGCAGCAGCTGGAGGGCCGCAGGTTGGGCATCCCTGCTCTAGAAGAAGGTTCGATTTGATAAGGTCGAGGATCCTCTTGTTAGTTTTCTTTGCCGTCCATGGTCTTCAAGCCAACGAGGACGCCATAGCGAGAAGTTCTTCTCCCTGGGGATGTTGTGCAGGTTTTCCCTCCATTACTGGCTCCAGCAGCACTTACATATATAGTGACGTCTATGTGTAATATATCGATGCTTGACTCATCGGGATTATCTGGGGAGACGCCGAGGTGTCCTATCGGGGTCCTCTATTAATATTGCATTCCTTCTGAATATGTGAACTTTTGTAATTTTGTATATAATTCCCCCGTGTATGACTCAGACGAGGGTTTTATTTCTGGTATATTAGGTGTGAGGACTCACCAGCAGAAAGAAATATCCGTACTGCAAGCATCTAGCGGAATATAGATATACTATGTATCTCATATCTATCTCTCTTCTATCTATCTATTTATCTATCTATCCCATATCTATCTATCTATCTATCCCATATCTATCTATATATCTCATATCTATCTATCTCATATCTATCTATCTCATATCTATCTATCTATCTATCTATCTATCTATCTCATATCTATCTATCTATCTATCTATCTCATATCTATTATCTATCTATCTATCTATCGATCTATTTATCTATCTATCTATTTCATATCTATCTATCTATCTATCTATCCAATATCTATCTATCTATCTATCTATCTATCTATCTATCTACCTGTCTATCCATCTATGTACGGTATTTATCTATCCATCCGATAATTAGACAGCATTTTCATACTTTGCACCTTGCAGATATAGTAGTCACTTCTCACGGATACACAGAATGTTCCTGCATTTTTACATTATTATATTATAGGGAGTGTTACATCTTAGAGCAGGAACACAAGCCGCAGCCCTTGAACTGCTGCGCTTCATTATATTCATTTATCACCCGCCGTCACTATGGGGAGTGTGGAGGTGCTGCTCATAGAAGGATGTCCCTTGTTGCTAGGAATTTACGGGGCTGCTTTCTACAATCCCTTCTTTGTTAGAAATTTCCCCAACAATACGGTCGTCACACGGTGTCCTTCTGCTGGGACCCCCATTGATCAGTTGGGATCTGTGCAGGTAGTACAGCAAGTCTTCACTTTCCCTGCAGCGCCACCACAGGTGAGATGAAGCATTACACGGTTCTGTGTAAGGAACGGATGTGTCAGGTCTATTAACTCAACAAAACTGTATCTTACGTGAGGAGAGCTTGGTGATCGGCGCATCGTACAATCTTCTCCACCACTATATGGCCCCTTTTTATTGGGATTTGTCCTGTGAACCAATAGCAACCAGTCACCGGAACCGAGAGGGCTCGTGTTACTAATATCAAAAACCCAGAATTTAGGATATCCTTAAGGCTATGTACACCTTTGGGAGCAATTTATTATTGCATTGTACTTATTTTGAGCTGTATTAAAGATATAGAACCCTTTTTCTGTACGGAGCTGAGATGCTCTAGTAGCAGCCTGTGGATTTTCTGTCTTTTCCGTCATTTGGGGAGCTGATGGGCTCCTTATCTCTGCTCTCTTATAAACACTCATTATAGCTCAGTTCTTATTCTACTGATAAGAATGTGGCTTAAATAAGTGATTATGACCTAATTTTGAGATTTATTAAATGACCGGCACAAAGTGAAAGTGAAAGTACTAGTCACACAGAAAAACAGTTAACCCTTTGTGACAGAACAGCTCAATATTTTTAATAAAGGCTAATTGAAAATATAATTTGGTCCAGCTAAAATTTGGATATTTGGCAGAACATACACATACATTTTAGGCACACCTGTTGGAATATCGGGAACATTTAGTGGGTGCACTTACAAACATTTATTTGTCAGGGCGCCTTTTGCTCTAACTTTGAGGGTACGGCCGCACAGGGTGGATTTCCCCGCAGTCGTGTTTCTGCAAAAAAATCCACAACGAAACGGCTGCAGAATGTGCATAATTTGCTGCGAATTTTATCCTTTGCTTTGCAAACGGTGAAATGCACAGTGGAAGTCCGACATGCTGCAGAGTTAAAATTTTATCCTTGGGTCAATTTCCACTGCCGATTTTTGTATAATTTTTTTTCCTGCACTGTCTAAATGAAAATTAGTGAAATCTCATCTACTTTGCTGGTGGGGATAACCGTCTAATTGATGGGTGGTTCGACTGAGAATGGTTCTCCCGTTCCCCTGTTTCAGTGGAGCAGCATTGGGCAACCTCCGCAGAATGAATGGAGCAGAAACGTGCATGCTCGGCCTGCCGCTCCATCCAGACGGACTTCGGTTTTCCGGATGATTGGATCCTCAGCACAGGTGATAGAGTTCATACTTGCACAGTCCCTTTAATAACTTGGTAAAAGATCCGCTCTTATTGCACCGTCAGATTTTGTTGTGTAGGCCCAGCGCTGACCCCCTGACGTTTCATCGCATAGAATTACAGCGGTCACTACCCCAGCGCTTATTAGACTGACGACCTCGGTGTCAGCCAAGCCAATTCCATCCCTCACTTTGGATTGTTTTATAGTAATCTGGAACCTGCCCGTCAGCCGCGGCACAGCCGGCAGTGTGCTGTCCGGGCTGTTCTCTAAATCGACGGAAAATTAAGAGAGGTGTCGGGGCGTAAAGAGATTTATTATGTAATGGTTCTTGGTTGTCAGGCTGCTTCCCCCTATGGAGGGAGACAATAGGCAAGCATGGAGACTGACTGCATGTACATAGCCCTGCCTGATAAACTGGATCCGGAGCTAATAACCCATAATGATACGATTAAAGCAGTGCGTGGGAGAGCGAGCGAGACTGTATGTGACGCCCAGCTGCTGGGGAACTACAACTACCAGAATGCCCTGACAGCCTTAGAGTTGTCATCGGAAACTGGGGGGTTGAAGTTTTACATCCATTGGCTTTGTTATATCACTTTACAGTAGTTTCAGCTGGTGTGAAACTACAACTCCCAGCGTGCACACTTGCTCGGCTTTTCTCTGAACTCCTGTGATGGTGGATGGGGCAGGCTGGGAGTTGTAGTTTCACAGTAGCTGGTGTTGGAGGTTGCCGACCCCTGATATAGAGGTCATGCAAATATAATGATGTAGTATAGTGAAAGGAAAAGTATTAGCGCCCCCCTCTCCAGATACCTTTCCGCTGTGTGTGAATGGGGTGGGGGAGTAACCGCCAGGCCCTTTTAGTTGTAATATATAAAGTCTCTCTTTACTGAATAGATAATGGGAGTAGTAGTACATGTAGCAGCAATGAGCACCATTCTAAAGTATATCACAGAGTAGGCTTTTCCCAGTAGCTGTGTATAGGCAGCAACAATGATGGTGGTAATAGTCCTCCCTGAGTCTCTCTCTAGATACACTGTGCATTCTTCCCAAATAACCACAGGGGTGCAATCCCGTTCTCATTAACCCTTTCTACAATGCCCAGGCTGAGGGGTGCAGATTTTAATGGCCAGTCCATTTCCCGAAATGTGGCGGGTGCCTGAAGTAGTTGACCCTTTCCACATGCAGTAAAGTCTGTTGCCATACACAAGCGTTTACCTTACTCTCAGAAATGGTGCACAACCATCTATGAATGTCGGTTCTCTTCCTCTCGGAGGTAGTCTCTCAGTTCTTTCGCTTTTCTGGCAGCTTTTAGTCTCAGGGATGAAAGTTCCCTGGATGAGGCCTAGTTATCAGCACCTCTTTCTTATACAAGTCCAGTCTATAGGCCTGCTCAGCATCAACTCCTAACCAGGGTGGTGGAGCCAGCCCATTACCCTGGCAACTGCACTAAAAACTGCCAGATTTAACTATTTGCTGCCTAAAGACAAACCTTTGGAATATACAATGCACAAGAAAAAAAAAGAGGAATACTTTAAGTACTTTGGCAATGAATTACAACATTAACCGGGTCACTGCGCAGCCACCACTAGGGGGAGCTCAGGAGATTACTGCATACTGTTTTTACATTGATCTGAATAATAACAGTCTGCAGCGAGCTCCCCCTAGTGGTGGCTGCAGGCAGACTGAAATTTAAAGGTGGTCTGTCACAAGGAGGTTCGTTGTGAAACCAGGCACGATGCCTTGTAGGGCTGGCTTAGCTGAATGTAATAATATTTCTCACTTATTTATCTGTTGCTTAATTCTGGAGACAAAAAGTACTTTTAATTCATATACAAATGAGCAGTAAAGTGCACTGAGGGCAGGCCCAGGCCACTCTGTGCACCTTTGCCCCTCCTTCTTCTTCTTGATTGACAGAGCCAGCTCCCTGCATAGACCCTGTCCATCATGAATGAGAGGGAGGAGCTGGCACAGGAAACAGGAGGAGCAAGGGAGCACAGAGTGGCTTGGGTCCGCCCTCGGTGCACTTAAATGCTCAGTAGTCTATCGATGGCCGAAGACCGGTTAAAGTATCAGTCACCATTTGATAGCAGTAGCTGACTATAACTATACAAATTTGCCATTGAGGATGGTGGGAAAGCTGGATGATATCCCCTGTAATGGCGGCCATCTTGGTTACCGTCCATCTTCCACAGAAACGGATGAATTTTCAATAACTCTACAGGACAGAACGACTATTTGTGCCTCATTCCTCCATTTTTACCTCACATCGAGCAGTTGATGTCCAGTAACTCCTGAAATACATACATACATAGTATACGGCAGCCATGTTGCCGTGGTAACAGTAAATCTCCCTGGTTGCTCTAGCGCCTTGCTGACAGATGGCAGATCAGATTGCCCTGACAGATCGCTCGTTGGCAGGAGCAATAACCTATTTCCACAGGCCGCACCGCGCCACCTAAATAAGAAAGATGGCTCCTTCCATGTTCATTCATCACTCATCAGATCATATTTACTTCCCATAAAGTCCCATCATACGACCGCGTTGTCCCTGAACCCGCATAATGTCATTTCAGAACGCCTCAGAGATCACCTATAGAACACACTATAGCGTAACCAGCCGCGAAGATGTCATTTTCTAGCCTGCGGGGCCTACTAATCCCTCCAAATCTGACAGAAAATGGCCACCATTTTTCAATTATCTGATTGGATTGGATTGCCTGGAGCTATAGGAACCCCTTATGTACATAGATTAGTACATACGAAAAGTGAAGCAGTTGCCCATAGTGACCATTTAGATCCCAGCTTTCATTGAAGCTTTGAAATAATAGATTTGATTGGTTGCTATGGGCAACAGCTCCATTTTGTCCATGCTGCCTTTTATATAGGGCTCATATCGTCGCTCAGAGGTTTTTATCATGACCACAGTTTTTTAATAGAAGGGGACTTCAGTCACATGCCCCATTTTTTAATGTAATACCATTTATTTCATGTTCTTTTATGTTCCTTTCTAGGTGGGCAAGTCCTTTCCCCTGCAGTTCTCTCCCTATGACAGCTCAGGGGGCGTGTGTTTTCGGTTGCAGCTCTCTCCCTATCACAGCTCAGGGGACATATCCTTTCTGCTGCAGTTCTCTCCCTTCCACAGCTCGGGGGGCGTATCTTTTCTGCAGCGGCACAGCTTCTAACACCAGATACAGCTGGTGACAGTTGAAGGATGCATGTGAGCATGTGCGACCACCTTAGTAGGTGGACGTCCACATTACTATACAGATTAATCACCAGGGGGCGCCGTTATAATGAAACAAAGAGAATATCTCAAAACTGGAGCATTTTCGTAACAGAAAGTAAATTATAAAAGTATGGTAACATGTTTTTCATGCTGAATTATATTAAAGGGGTTGTCCCACGCAAAATATTCTACATTATAAAATTTTTATCAGAGCCACTAAGCTTTTTAATAAAATGTGTCTGTATAGCGCCACCTGCTGTTTGTTTCTTTCTTATTTCCTTGTCCTGTTCACTGAGATGGCCGCACATGCTCAGTTTTATCCTTCAACTGCCTCCTGAGCTGTGATAGGGAGAATGAAGACACGCCCCCTGAGCTGTGATAGGAAGAGCTGAGACACGCCTTCTGAGCTGTGATAGGGAGAGCTGAGACACGCCCCCTGAGCTGTGATAGGAAGAGCTGAGACACGCCTTCTGAGCTGTGATAGGGAGAGCATGGACACGCCCCCTGAGCTGTGATAGGGAGAGCATGGACACGCCTCCTGAGCTGTGATAAGGAGAGCATGGACACGCCCCCTGAGCTGTGATAGGGAGAGCATGGACACGCCTCCTGAGCTGTGATAGGGAGAGCATGGACACGCCCCCTGAACTGTGATAGGAAGAGCATGGAAACGGCTCCTGAGCTGTGATTCGGAGAGCATGGACACACCCCCTTAGCTGCAGCAGAAAAGACATTCCCCTCGAGCTGCCGAGCAATAAATTGGGAGATCTCTGGATCCATGCACGGTGCAGGGATGGTTCTAGCTTTGTTAGAAAGAGATTATCATCTACTATATGATGTATATGATTTACATTTTTTACATTATTCATGGGATTATCCCTTTAAGACAACATTTAAAGAGGTATTTCCTTCCGTCCATGAATTGATAGGGTATTTATAGGACATGGGGCTGTTGACCCCCATTTTTCCAATTTGCAGCCACCCCCAGTTTTCATCTTCAGTCTGTTAAATTAAATAGTCCCTTTCACGCCCCTTTTACCGCTATACGTTTTCCTCCCCAATACGCTTTCCCTGGCTTTCCTGTCATCTGATGAGAGCTTTGATGTTTTTCTTGTGATTTGCGAAATTAGCGTCTGATATCTGGAGCTTTTATTCCTTCCCTCTGAACGATGATGACTCCTTTTCTCCACCATCAGAAGCAATCTTTTATTTTTCCTCCGTACTCCTTGACGCCTGCTGTCACCGGGCTGCTTAATTAATAAGCTGGCGCCCTGTGTCACTTCTTCTCCGCGTAAATAGGTGCGGCGCCAATGCTAAATAATTTACAGCGCCGGAGACTTATGAAGTTTGCTAAATTGAGGAGCGCCGGCTTGTTTATCATAAACCATGTAAACAAGGCGCCGGCGAGAACCGCCGAATTACTCCTGAGATGGCGCAAAGTAATGTCTGTAATCAGGATACTGCGGAGACCTTTCAGGGCCCATCCCGCGAGTCCTGCCGTATGGTAAAAGTCAAGGAAGATGTGCTTTGCAGCTCTTAAAAACCAGGGAAAAGGTCAAATTTTGCATATATATAGAAAATCAGACATGAATAGAAGGATCTACGTGGGAGGGGGCTGGGGTTATGGGGTTAGCATCGCTTCATATGACCTGGGTACTATGGTTATATCGCGTGCGTACCGCCTAACTGCTAATGCATACCTGCTAACCAGCTGAAACATCCATCAAACTGGTCCACGGAAGGGGCGTCGCCTCTGTTAGTTGGGGGCGTTCCCAAGTGGAAATGGGTGGTGCTTACAAATGTCCCACAATATGGAAGTCTCCGACCTGCGGCTGTTCTGCTGTTTCAGAACTACAACTCTTAGCATGTCCTCCCATAGAGAATAACCATTATGGCTAAAGCTCCACCCACAATCAGCTGTTATCACCAGGTGAACCATGAATGGGTGGGGTCTACCAGAAAAGAAGCCATTTTAAGATGAGTCCTAAGTGGAGGACCCCTCCTTATGACATTCATATAGACGTGCGTTTCCTGGAGAGGACAACACCTTTAACGCTTAGAGGCGATTTCCACTCGAAACATAAAACTTTTCCTATATTAGAAAAATCAAACATTAGAGCAGCAGACGAAAGTTTGGCCGTTATATTTTATTTACTTACGGAGATATTATCATTTTACTCTTTCATTGCAGGCGGCCATTTTAGCACAATCTTTAACAGGAAGTGCAGTCGTATTGGTCGTCGCCTTCGAGTTTGCTTCTGAGAAGCTTGTGGTTAAAGTGTCACAATGTTATTGATTGAATCTGCTAAGAGAGTGAAAGCTCATTCTAAGGGTACAGCCAATATGGCTACACTTCCTGTTTCTACTTTTACAAAATGGCTGCCTGAACTCAGTACGGAAACAGGAATAACTCTTTAAGTAGAACAAATATAACGGCCAAACGTTTGACGGCTGCTTTACTGTATTTCATACTACTATATGAGCTATTTTTTATCTTGGGTGCAAATCTACTTTAATTTCCTCTATGTACAGTAAATCACTTTTTTGGCAAAATTGTGTGCAGAAAATTCCAATTGTATAACAGTACCAGCAAATTTAACCATTTTTCCACTGCAAACATTACCTTTTGCAACTCCGCGTAGCCGTCCCCATGTGATCGTACAGGAGAATCCTTGGAGTTGTAGTTCACCACTGGAGTATGGCTCTGCTCACTTCCTGCTAAACACAACAAACCCATCCTGACAGCTGAGAATCAATAGCGTCTAAATATAGATGAAGCCGCCGACTGATTCATTTCTTATCGTCTTGGTGCGGCTTCGATCCTGAGCAGCGAGGCTCGAAACGATGTTGGTGGAGATGTATTGATAACACATTCAAGGGTGTTTTCTGCATCAGTCATTTCAGCGAGCGGCTTCTCAGGACTTACCCTGCCTTCCTGATGAATGTCGGTCAGAACAGGGCTCCGGTAATGGAGAATGTCAGTTATTACTCATTGCGCGCTTATAAAACCGCCATCATATTACACATGAAGGGTTGATAATGCACAGGGACCCTTAAAGGGGTTCTCCGACCCCCTACTAAAATGAGCGCTGGAAGAGGAAGAAGGAAACCGACTCACCTTTTTTGAAGCTGCACCGTTCCGGCGGTGAGGCTCGCCTCCAAAAGTTGGACGCTGGTGCCAATTTATTTTTTCAATAGATTGGATCCGGGAGGGAGGGATCATCTCCATGGCATATGGGCATCCACACTACTACCTACCTGTACCTGGTGCTGTCCGCTTTCTGAAGAGGACCAAAAGTAATGACGTTCTGTTCGTAGTTACGTCAACTGATGCCGCCATTCATTGACCTCAGTGGTGACGTGACCGCCGAACCTGTGACATCACTGGATTCAGGGACATCACCAGAGAAACAATATGGCGGTGTGAATGCCTTTTACAGAATGTCTGAGTTGTCGAAAAGCGGATACGACTTTTTTTGTAGTTGAAACTGGTTGTACTAGCGTAAGAAGTTTCCTATGGCTTCGAAACGCGTTGTACTAGTTTTCATTCTGTTGCTTTTTATATTACCTATAGGAAGGAAGGTCTCTGTCCACACCTGTATAGTTATTCTATAGCCATACACCGTCAGTTGAAAGCTACTTCCCCAGACTCCCCCATACACTGGTGCAACGCATTTCGGCTGTGTTCCTAATGGGGAGAAGGAAATGAGCCGCCACTCCTTAAGCAAATTTTGACCTTCACAGCTGATGGTATGCACCGTTTTTGCTTTTTAAATCATCTATATTGATTGCATTGATCCTGCGGTACAGTTACTCCAGAGCTGCATTCACAATTCCGCAGTCGTCAGAGCTAAAATCTTGCATTTGAGAATTGCAGTCTTTACACAGGGTGCTGTAGAGTAATCCGATGTCGAAAAACGAACCACTTCCTCCTAAAAGTCAAGATGTTATGGGGTTAGATCTGTCAACAAGTTCATATAGCTTTGAATTCTCTGCTTGCGTCCTATAGTTTAGAGTGGTCAGTCACAAGATGATCAATGCTAAACAACAGCATAGCAGATTTAGTGACACTGTAACTCTCATCATCACTGACTAGGCAGCAGTGTATGCTAGGTGATGTAGTTGTACACCAGCTGGAGAGCCACAGGTAATAAAATGTAGTATATGGAGATCCGGTATAGTGTCTGCCATGTAGTAGTATGTCTACAGTGACCCCCTTCCCCTTTACACCAGCCTCATGACTGAGCGGAGAATCACTCATTCCAAGTCCAAGTGCCAGGATCAGCTTTTTGGACCATGCAGGCTCTATTAATTAGACAACAAATTGAGGAGCCCCAGATGGTTCCCGGCTCGCTCCATGTGTACGTTGTCCAAGCCCTATTATAGCAGGACTTTGGTATAAATGAAGTGAATGTATCTGTGTAACCATATCGTAATATCACGTATAACAGTACATAAGAGGTCATTATGTATATAACAGATAATAATAGAGCATCGTATTCTGTAATATATAATAATACAGCATACTGTGCTGTGATAATATAATGTAGAATGATAGAGCATAATATTCTGTATTGTATAATATACATATCATAATAAAGCAAACAATACTGTGATCTATATTATACATATAATAATATAGCTTACAATACTGTGTTATATAAAGTAGAATAACAGGGCATGATATCCTGTAATATATAATATACATATAATACTATCGCATTTTTACTGCGATGTATAACAATATAATCATCTGTAGTATATGGCATAGTATTCTCTAATTTATAATTATATATATGATATGTAATAATAATATAGCATAATATTCTCTAATATATAATATACAAATAACTATATATCATAGTATACTGTAACATATAATAATACATAGACTATATAATAATAATATACTATAATATATAATATAAATATAATATTAATTAGTATATACAAGCAGAAGGACCCGGATTTGCACGGGTATATTTCATCTATTTCACTTAATGTTTGTGTGTGTCATTAAAAGATATTGACAGTATCCCCCGCAACAGTGACCTCCACAGCCCCTCCACCCCTTAACATTGACCCAGCCTTCCTAAAATGGGACCTCCACAGCAGCCCATCCTCTTAACTTTGACCTTCACAGCAGCCCGCCCCTTTAACAATGACCTCAACAGTGCCCGCCCCTTTAACAGTGACCTTCCCAGTGCAAGCCCCTTTATTAGTGACCTCCACAGAGCCCGTCCCTTCAATAGTGGCCCCTGCCCCCTTAACAGTGAACTCCACAGTGCCCGCCCCTTTAACAGTGACCTTCACAGTGGCTTGCCCCTTTAATAGATATCCCTGCCCCATTAACAGTGACCTCCACAGCAGCTGCTCCTTTAATTGTGGCCCCTGCCAACTTAACAGTGTCCTCCATAGCGCCCTGCCCCTTTAATAGTGGCCCCTGCCCCCTTAACAGTGACTTTCACAGCGCCCTGCCCCTTTAAGGCTAGGGCTATATGACGACATGTGTCGCGCAACATTTTGTCGTACCAATGTCATGTCGCGCAACAATTTTTATAATGATAAGCTATGGTGTTGCACGACAGTTGCAAAAAATCCATCCAAGATGGATGCATGTAGCGGTGTAGTTGTGCCCCATGTTTCGTGCAGCCCTAGCCTACAGCTGACCTACAGCAGTGAAGAAACATGGCTGGGTTGTTATGGAAACCTGGAGTAAAACTGTGTGTGTGTGGAGACTAAGGGCCTGCGAGCTTCTATTGGCTGATAAGGGACATGTGACCGTGTGTATGGCAGATGGGATATGAAGAGAAAGACATTGCAGGCTTCTATTGGCTAATGCAGGTAATTTTTTGAGAATATCTCCGGAACGGCACGTCCTAGAGAGCTGAGACCCCACAAGATTTCTTTCCAGGTAGCAAGGGATGTGTACACCAAGTTTAGTTGAAATTGATGGTTGCGTTTTTAAATGATTGCGGAACATACACACATACATATATACTGTACGTCCTTCTTTATATATATAGTAGATAATAGTACAGCAACCCAAGAGGATGTTCCCAGCGCTAGAATATATGATATATAGTACCTGTCATGGGGCTACGGCGGTCCAGAGTTTTCTTCCTGTTTAAAGGGGTTGTCTGGCTTATAAAAATAATATTTTCTATATATTTTTGAATGATCCTAGTAGTATATTCTGAGCGAACAGAACAGAGCCCCTCACTCAGGACCTCCATTAATAAGCCAGAGTGTTAGGTGGCTACAAAGAATGTTTTATACTTATAGCAAGTAATTCTTCAAGTCCCCTGTGGGGGCAGTGCAGGAGAATTCAGCAGCTGTCCTCTACATATTATAGCAAATCTCTGAAACGTGATCCTCAAGTGGGTGGTCTTCTGAAAGAAAGAAGATGGTCAGTATACATATTATATGGTGGAATTGAAAATCTGTTGTGTATACTCTGGATAAGGGGGTGGTCTTCTCGAGCCGGTGGTCTTTTGGAGAGCTTTCACTGTATCTGTATTGTAATATTTCCAATTTTAACGGGACAATCATGTAAATCAGGCCACAAAAGGGACGCAGTTTACACAGACTCTGTCCAAAGTGGCTATTTTGTGGACAGTTTGGGTGGTCCAAGGGGCGGGGGCCAAAATCAGCTCTTACATTTTGGTACATAATCGGTATATATTGATTATAATTTTTTACATTCTACACTAGACAGTGACTCATATTTGGCAGGATTTTTATTTTTATTTCAAGGAGAAATTCTCTTAAATCGTATTTTTAAAGGCGCAGTTAACTCTCTCATGTCCTCCACTTTTCCCACTAAACCACTGTTCTGTAGTCCCCCATTCGATAGTTGTAATGTGACATTATTCCGGGGAGCTGACCGCGGGGCGAACGATGCAATTTGAAGAAAGCTGAGTAATAATTTGTAAAAGCGTTTGGCAGCCACTTAGTGGAAGCCGTAGAAAGTCAGCTCGGTTTAACAAATGAAGCAGAGCTAACGTCCTCGAGCCCCGGCTCCCGTAAAGAAAAGCCGCGTGTGTGTGTGCGCGCCTCATTGTTTTTCCTTTAGAGAGCCGATCCGCCAAAGCCCCCGAGCTTGAATTATTCTAGCGTCGGACAAAGAACATTAACAGATCATTGGTCACAGGCGTTCTCTTGTTTGTTCAGCCAGCGGTTTCCATATCCCAACTGGTACATAAATATCCAAAGGCAACAAACATAACAGCAATTGAAAAGCTGGGTCGTGTAAAGCATACAAAAAAGAAAGGGGCGCGTACATACGACGGAGACCTGCTCCTTCCCCGTGCCGCCATAGTGTTATTTAATTATCTGTTCCACGATGCCTCGCCTGGGCAACACCTAGATAGGTGTGATCAAGCTAAATATATAGATCTTTCCAACTTGCGAGCAAGATGCTAGGGGAATACAGATATTAGTCCAACGCACAGGAGAGGCTGTGGACTGTGCCCTGTGCAGCAGCATGCAGCATGTCACAGGCAGTGTACAAACTCCAGCCCACTGCAAGGAGCGGCAGAGACGATTGGTTGGCCGTAGTTTTAGAAGATCTTGGCATGGATGACCTCTTTTAGAACATCGGAAGACTTCATTCAAATAAGCAATTTCCAATCAAATCTATTTTCCCTCCAACGCTGAGAGTGGACGATTTGTCATGGGAACAACTGTTTATGATGTCACTGCACAGTCTCACTGACAACACTTATGTTGGAGGCACTCTGCTGGTTGGCTAGTTGAGTGACCAAAGAGCTTTCCATAAAGTCTAAAATGACGTGAATTCAGAGTTCAGAAGGAAGAGCAGCTCTGAGGCACAAACTGCTGATCTAACAAGTGAAGTGCATGGAGCATGAAAATGTTAAAGAGGCCCTCAGGTTCAAGAAAAAAAAAGTTTTACTAAGGGCTCATGCACACGAACGTGTGCTGCCCGTTGCCGCATTGCACGTGCACCGTTCTGTGTGCATTCACTTCAGTGGGTCCGCAAATCCGGAGAGGCGGAACGGAATCACAGAACGGAACACTACGGAAACACTACAGAGTGCTACTTTGGGGTTCCGTTCCGTACTTCCGAACATGTCCTATCTTTTTGCGGATCGGACGAATGCAGACCCATGCAAGTTGGAGTCATACGGAGGTTGCCCGTGCATTGGGGACCGCAAATTGTGGTCCCCAATGCACGGAACGGACCACCTACGGCCGTGTGCATGAGCCCTAAGTAGGATACGAATAGAACATTTGTATGGTCACTTTTATTTTTTTTAACAAACCATTCGTAACAGGGTTACAAGTATGAATCAGTGTTGCAAAAAATAAAGATCGATGCAATATAAGAGGGCGAAGAGAAAGAATATATGAAAAGCCTCACACACCAGGCTCACAAAGGAAGCAACTTTTTTTCTATTGCATCATCAATGTATAATGGTGTAATGTAGGGCTGCAGCTATCGATTATTTTAGTAATCAAGTATTCTATCGATTAATCCAAGGATTAATCCATGCCATCATAAGACCCCCCCTGCCATCAGTGTTCAGCACCATCAGCCCCCTCAATGCCATCAGTTCCCCTCAGTGCCATCAGTCCCTCCTTGCCATCAGCTCCTCCCAGTGCCATCAGCTCCCCCAGTGCCATCAGCTTTTACTCAATGCTATCAGTTCCCCTCAGTGCCATCAGCTCCTCCCAGTGCCATCAGTTCCTCCCAGTGCCATCAGCTCCTCCCAGTGCCATCAGCTCCCCCAGTGCCATCAGCTTTTACTCAATGCTATCAGTTCCCCTCAGTGCCATCAGCTCCTCCCAGTGCCATCAGTTCCTCCCAGTGCCATCAGCTCCTCCCAGTGCCATCAGCTCCCCCAGTGCCATCAGCTTTTACTTAATGCTATCAGTTCCCCTCAGTGCCATCAGTTCCTCCCCCATGCCATCAGCTCCCCCAGTGCCATCAGCTCCCCTCTATGCCATCAGTTCCCCTCAGTGCCATCAGTCCCTCCTTGCCATCAGTTCCTCCCCCATGCCATCAGTGCCCCACAGTGCCATCAGTTCCTCCCCCAGTGCCATCAATCCCCCATGCCATCAGCTCCCCCAGTGCCATCAGCTCTCCCCAGTGCCATCAGCTCCTCCCAGTGCCATCAGCTCCCCCCCAGTGCCTTCAGCTTCCCCCAATGCCATCAGCTCCCCCCAGTGCCATCAGCTCCCCATGCCATCAGTTCCCCCATGCCATGAGCTCCCCCAGTGCCATCAGCTCTCCCCAGTGCCATCAGCTCTCCCCAGTGCCATCAGCTTCCCCCAATGCCATCAGCTCCTCCCAGTGCCATCAGCTCCCCCCAGTGCCATCAGCTCCCCATGCCATCAGTTCCCCCATGCCATGAGCTCCCCCAGTGCCATCAGCTCTCCCCAGTGCCATCAGCTCTCCCTAGTGCCATCAGCTTCCCCCAATGCCATCAGCTCCCCCAGTGCCATCAGCTCTCCCCAGTGCCATCAGCTTCCCCCAATGCCATCAGCTCCCCCCAGTGCTATCAGCTCCCCCATTCCATGAGCTCCCCCCAGTGCTATCAGCTCCCCCATTCCATGAGCTCCCCCCAGTGCTATCAGCTCCCCCATGCTGTTAGCTCCCCCGTGCGATCAGCCCCCCCCATCAACACTCCAGAGTTCCTTCAGTCCTCAGCACCAGTGAAATCAAATACTTACCTATCCTGCTAGGGGCACCACCGATACTCCATAGCTCTTCCATCGTCTTCTTCACACAATGCACTGGAACCTGACGTCGCACAGTGTCAGGTCATAGTGCGCACTTACATGCACTACATCCTGACGATGTCTGTACATCAGGAGGACAGCGCAGTGTGGTGCCGGCTGGCGGGAGACCATGGAGCGGTGAGTAATAGTAGGCGCTTCACTCATGCTCCATGGTCACATGGTACAAACGAATCTTCAATGCAAAAAATTTGCATCGAGGATTTTTGGGTGTCGAGTTACTCGATTTGATTCGCGTAATCGTTTTTGCCCTAGTGTAATGCACAACCGTGCTTCAGAAACAGGGCCATTACCACCAACAGGGCGATTGTTAGGCCTAAAAACGTAGAGAACAGACAGGGGAGACAGACCAGGTTGGTTGGGGGAGCGGCCTCGCAGGGCGGCAGACTTAGCAGGTTTGAGGTATATGGACACCGTTCCACTCTCTGGTGTGTGGACGGTGGCTAAGAAGGTCAAGGGTGTAGGCTCTTGAGATAATCTTGAGAAAAGTGCGTGGATGGGCCCAGGCTGAAAGTCACACGAGCCCCGAGAAACAAGGTCTCAAAAAGAGAGCGATCTGCGGGAACGATCTCTAAGAGAATAGTCTGACCAAGGAATACTAATGTATTGTGATTCTCCATATTGCCTCCTTTGCTGGCTGGATTCATTTTTCCATCACATTGTACACTGCTCGTTTCCATAGTTACGACCACCCGGCAATCCATCCGTGGTGGTCGTGCTTGCACACTATGGGAAAAAATACCAGCCTATGCGTGCACCCACTGTCTCGGCCACCAGAGAGGTCAGTGCTTTTTCCTATAGTGTGCAAGCACTGCCACCACTGCAGGGTGGTCGTAACCATGGAAACGAGCAGTGTATAATGTGATAGAAAAATTAATGCAGTACGTCACCTATAGAAGAGAGAGGAGACCTTTTTTTAAAAAAAATAAATACATTTCAGCTGCAGATCCATTGACGCACGGGCGTCTCTTCTGTCGTCCAAGATGGCTGCATCGCTTTTCAGACTACCTGATTGACAGTATGCATTGACAGTCCAAAAGAATTCCTGCCGTCCTGGATTGGTCAACGCAAGTCCCGAGAGCAGCCGGAGGTGGCTTTGGGCTACCAGATACCCAGCATTCACCAGGCAGTCTGAGAAGCGGTGCGGCCATCTTGGATGACAGAAGAGGATCCCGGGAATTGACGGATCTGTAGGCACCAGGTAAGTGTTCTGTTCATTACTGACGCGTCGCTAAATGCTCTTCCCTGCATCAGAAGAGCAGCTCTGAGGCACAAACTGCTGATCGAACAAGTGAAGTTCTTGGAGCATAAAAATAATCAGCCACTCTTGTGTATGGGGGTACGCCGGGAATACCCCAAAAGGGTCTTCATGCAGCCATAATGGATTTTAGCCGGTGCAAGGCCACCACTTAGGGCTAAGATTGGGTAGGCAGCCTTGCAAATGACCGTAAAGTGCTCCTGCCCTGCACAGATCCTCTGAAAGCCGTCCTTTCATTATACCCTTTAAGTAGATTGCACTTAGAGCCTCCGTCATACATAGCGCAGCCTGGATATTCAGCCTCTTCATCTCCTTCCATCTATTCCACCGCGACAGACAAATCATCACCACAAAGGAAAAAACTGCAAAAAAAAGTTTTATCCGCAGCGAAGGAAATTACAGTTTACTGAGATCTTGTGACGACTGAATAGAAGATTGCTCCCCGTCATGGCAGGAGCAGAGTGAAGATGTACCCAGATTAATGGGACCATTTATTTGCTCGGCAGTGCCCCCCACTGTGGGTGGGATTTATAAAATTGCCAATCTTGAAGTTCTGGGTTAAGGAATAGAATGTGAGGACTACTGTGACACTGCCACAAGCCCATACATGTACTCAGTGACTGCACCAGCAGAATAATGAGTGCAGCTCTGGAGTATAACACAGGATGTAACTCAGGATCAGTACAGGATAAGTAATGTATGTACACAGTGACTGCACCAGCAGAATAATGAGTGCAGCTCTGGAGTATAATACAGGATTTAACTCAGGATCAGTACAGGATAAGTAATGTATGTACACAGTGACTGCACCAGCAGAATAGTGAGTGCAGCTCTGGAGTATAATACAGGATGTAACTCAGGATCAGTACAGGATAAGTAATGTATGTACACAGTGACTGCACCAGCAGAATAGTGAGTGCAGCTCTGGAGTGTAATACAGGATGTAACTGAGGATCAGTACAGGATAAGTAATGTATGTACACAGTGACTGCACCAGCAGAATAGTGAGTGCAGCTGTGGAGTATAATACAGGATGTAATTTGGGATCAGTATAGGATAAGTAATGTATGTACACAGCGACTCCACAGGCAGAATAGTGAGTGCAGCTCTGGAGTATAATACAGGATGTAACTCAGGATCAGTACAGGATAAGTAATGTAATGTATGTACACAGTGACTCCACCAGCAGAATAGTGAGTGCAGCTCTGGAGTATAATACAGGATGTAACTCAGGATCAGTACAGGATAAGTAATGTAATGTATGCATTCATTCTTGTACATTAACATACTTTTTGAAGAAAGTTTTTTGTCATCAGATGGCTTCTGTGTATAGTGGAGTGTATTATGTTTTTCTCTTCTTTGCTTTGTGCAGTGTTTCGACCTTGTGTCATAATGAAGAATTTTCGTGCTTGGGAATATGGTGGTAGTATATAAATAAATGGTAAAATAATATAATAAGCCTTCCCACGCAGCCAGCGCGGTACAATGCTCCCCAGCAGCCGCCCTTGAATCCGCCTGTGAAGCTCTCATACCGGTGGCCTTGGAACAAGGCTGAAAGCTCTGACTGCAAAGCTGCCAAGGACAGAACAATTACCGTCCCCTTCAAAATCCCGCAACCTCCTTCTCCTTTTCTATTCATTGACTCCACTCTTGTTCTCCATTTTTTTTGATTGTGTTGTTCTTAGTGCTTGGTAACCATGTTAACCCGTAAGCAGGGCGAATGATCAAGTTATGAAACTCTCCGAGAATCAGTGACAACCAATCACCCAGCTTTCTACCACGTGGCGGTGGTGTGGGGCACATTTTCTGTATTTGCCCCCAGGGCCAATAATTGGACGTAGCAAACCTTTCCTATGGGCCCCTGGAGACAAGAACCCCTGAAGAAAACTGAACCCTTTGCAACTGAGTGGCAGAGTTATCAGTGAGGGAGTATTATTTGGATACTGCATATTATTTTGACACTTGTGTGGCAGTATTATATAGGTCCATAAGGCAGTATTATATTGCCACAATGTGGATTCTATAAGGTGTTAATGGTCCTATAATTTAAAGGGCATCTGTCAGCAGTTTTGTCCCTATGACACTGGCTGAACTGTTGCATGTCCGCTTGGCTGCTGAAGACATCTGTGTTGGTCCCATGTTCATATGTGTCCGCATTGCTGAGAAACATGATGTTTTATTATATGTAAATGAGCCTCTAGGAGCAACGGGGGCGTTACCCTTACACCTAGAGGCTCTGCACTCTCTGCAACCGCCACTCCCTCTGCACTTTGATTGACAGAACCGGGAATTATGTTTTCACTGCTTCACCCTGTCAATCAAAGTGCAGAGGGTGCAGCAGTTGCAGAGAGAGCAGAGCCTCTAGGTGTAATGGTAACGCCCCCGTTGCTCCTAGAGGCTCATTTAAATATACTAAAACATCATTTTTCTCAGCAATGCGGACACATATGGACATGGGACCAACACAGATGCCTTCAGCTGCCAAGCGCACATGTAACAGGTCAGCCAGTGTCATAGATACTAACCTGCTGACAGACGCCCTTTAAGACATCACTTTTGGTAGCATTTAGGCTGGCGACATTGGCTGCAGCCTCACAAGTGAATGGGGTCTTGGCTCAACTTGCGCATTGCCGCCACCCCAGGATCGCAAAATAAAATCCGTCAGTACTGGATTTTTTACAGTTCTGGGGTGGCAGTTGCAGCCACTTGTGAGTTGCGCTACAACTAGATTACAATATTTAATTGCGCGGGTCGAGACGAGTGCGGGGATACCTAATAGGAATATGTATAAACTGTTTTTGGACTAATATAAAAATATATATATTTTTGGTGATGTACATATTGCAGGACAGAGTTAAAAAAGGTAACACCGGTCGCTGCAGGTTGTGCCTCCCCTGTTCATGTGTTGAGGTTTCGGACGCTTGATTGGGAGGAATTACTGCAGCTATAAAAATCGCTCGAAGCTAGCCGTGGCCTCACGTGTGGCCCGATATATGGTGCTCCGCATGCTGGTGGTCCTTGCACCTGACATCTGCTCATCCTCGGACACCCTCGAGAGTAAGAGCAGCGTTTTCTTTGATGGCAACCTGCTGACGACATCATCTGGTGGAGCGATCGCTGGAGAAATCCACCCAAATTAATCTCCTAGGTAAAAGGATGGATCGGACCCAGATGCTGGAAGCCTTCACGAGCTCCCCCCACCCCCCATTCATGCCGATCCTGGAACGGTGCCAGCTCAACCCGCCGAACCCTTGACACTGAACAGGTTAAGGTTCCCTTCATTCTTCTCCGGTCCTCACTTATGTGCCTGTCATTGTCTCTCTAACCCCTCATCTCTGTGTTTGCACAGTCGCTTGCGTACGTGTTTCCATGGCAGCCGCTTTGCTTTCCTTTCCACCCCCCCCCTCTCCATAATATATCCTGGTAAAGAGCCTTAATACCGCTGCTGAAGCCTTGTAAACATGCGCTATCCAACTAGTCACCGGAGCCAGAGATGACAGCCTGCGATCCGAAGCCTTCAGCCTCCATGGTAGTCTGCCACAAGCTATAATCAGAGCACGCCGCCATTTATAAAACCGCCGGTCACGACACCAATGCTTCTAAAAGTATATATTTTTTTAAATACAAACATTTTGAACAATTGGTTATCAGCGGGTATGGGAAGAAATACAATGACCAAGGACAGCCTCTGATTCAGACCGGTAGAATCATTTCTGGTGACGTCTCAACTTATTTTCCGAATTGGCATTTGGCTTGGATTGGATGGGTCAAGACGGAAATGTAGAACTCTACGTGATGGTCCCAGTGGCCTGAGCAGCTCCATGGAAGGGTCCGTAGTGCCGTCAACTGCTCGATGACGTCATCGGGCAGCTTTTCAGTCATGTATTACCCTTTATCCAATTATTTAAGGTCAGAGATTGAGTATGTTACCCTTGCCCCATGTCGGGTCGGAGCAGAGCAGTTTTCTTGACCTTACCCTGGGAGCAAAATGCCTGCATGCCCCCTCCTTTGTAGCTGTGCCCCCTGATGTCCACCAGCAGCATCCTATTTCTTTGGCCACCCGAAGATGACATCATCTGGTGGGATGCTTTTAGGTAAAATCCACCCAAAAGGGATCTTCATAGATTGGTATCAATCACTGGAAATCAGCGACACGACCTTCTAAAAAAATTTAAATAAAAAACATTCAGATCAGCGGTGTCTCTGAGCGCCGATTCACTAGACCACTACATAGACCGGTTCTTCTTTAATTAGCGGTGGTCCGATCTTACAGATTCCAGGGGTCGATCTTAGAGGATTTCCCTTTGACCAGCTCGACTTGGCCCTTCAGTCCTGCTCCTCGCTAGACTCTAGCCTATACTTGGCTCTCATTGTACTTCCCGCTCTGGATATCCTCTTCACTTTCCAATTGTCTTCCAAGCTTCGGTCCTTGGCTTATGCCAAGGTAATTTTCACACTCCGTTTTTTTTGTGTACCAGGAAAGTAACCGGGCTCGAGCCAAAGGTGCCCATAGACCCCCATGTGCCTAGCGTATTCCATTTGGCACATGCAGGGGTGGTATGTGTCGACATAACACTGCGTAGGAAAGTATAACCTGCAACACTTTACCATGGAGAGGAATAAAATACACATACCAGGCGGTATACCATTCCTATCAACATCCAATTTGATGGCTTACGTTGGTGGCTTCCAACCGAGATATACATTGAGAAATATTCCCAAACCAATATGACAACCATTACAACCCCCACTTGGGTGGTCACCCAGCAGTCCCAGGCTGTTGAATGTCAAAGTCGCCCAATTATGAAGCAATACAACTCCTGCTCCCCTATGACCGCCTAACTCTAAATACTAGCCATTGAAGGGGTTATGCCATGATTGGTGTAAAAAAGCCTAAATCAGACATCATATAGTCCAACAAAGCTAGAACCAGCCCTGTACCTCACATGGATCCAGAGATCTGCCCATTCGTTGCTCCAATTGTTCTGCCAGGTTTATTTCAGGCTGGACGCTCAGGGGGCGTGTCCTTTCTCAGGGGGAATTGTCCTTTCTGTTGTAGCTCTTTCATTCTAACTGCCACAGCTTCTTACAAACATTTGAAATTTTAAACTGGGCATGTGCGACCACCCCAGTGAGGTGGACAAGAAAAAAGGAAAATAACAGACAGTAGGTGGCGCTAAATTTTAGTGAATAACTCAGTGGCTGTACTAAACTTTTAATTACATCCAATTGCAAAAGTATTCAGATCCAGGTGCTGGTTTAAAAAAAGTAAAAAAATTTTTGGCACAACCCCTTTAACTTGATTAGTGAGTGACAACCCTGTGGGAGAGGAAACAGAAGCCTTATTAGGTGTCAGACACGGATCTAACGAAGGAACCTCTGAATGAAGTTTTAACAGCTCAACAGACCTAGGAAATCTAATTCTCGTCTTAATTCGTTTAGGCGGAGAACTGCCAAGAGCTCGTCCATCAGTAGTCGCCCGGACTCTCTTACGGTACATGAAATAAAACCGCACGTACAGGAGGAGAAGCCACTCCGTAATGATCAATAACCACTGGAGACATTTTTTATTTCTCCAACTCCTTGTGATGATTTAAATTGTAGCCGGAAGATTTACCGTATGATGGCTGCGGAAGACATCACAGGCCCTGGACATCAAAGCCTTAAATCGCCATCTAGCACCATCGGATCTATCAAAGGGAACAGACTCCGCTGGTTGTACCTTGTGCAAGCGAAAAAAAAAAAACTTTGATGAATCATTCGCTGTATGAAAAAAAATGTAGAATTAATCGGAAGATCAGAAAATAGTTGTCTATTTATATCCAGAATCAACCAAGTAAAGGATCGGCTATATGTGTATCCCAGATTGCTGCGGATACAATGGCCTAATTATTTATTGGCATCTGTGCCACGAAATAACAAGCCGGAGAGGATTCCAAGAAAGTCGACGAAAGCCAATGCCAGTTTTTCTAAATGGAAAATTAATTAAGAGGATGAAAAACAACCCCGAAACGGCAGCAAAGAACCGTGAACTATTTTTTTTCCTTGGGTCGGGAAGTAAAAAGATATATAGACTATAAACACTTACACTGCCCGAATTACATCTGTTCTATATAGGAAACTGCATGACGTGTGTGAGCAATTCCATCTGTACTTCCGTATTCCTGTACATAGGAGGCAGTATTATAGTAGGTATATCCCTGTACATAGGAGCAGTATTATAGTAGTTATATTCCTGTACATAGGAGCAGTATTATAGTAGTTATATTCCTGTACATAGGAGCAGTATTATAGTAGTTATATTCCTGTACATAGGAGCAGTATTATAGTAGTTATATTCCTGTACATAGGAGCAGTATTATAGTAGTTATATTCCTGTACATAGGAGGCAGTATTATAGTAGTTATATTCCTGTACATAGGAGCAGTATTATAGTAGTTATATTCCTGTACATAGGAGGCAGTATTATAGTAGTTATATTCTTGTACATAGGAGGCAGTATTATAGTAGTTATATTCTTGTATATAGGAGCAGTATTATGGCAGTTATATTCCTGTACATAGGAGGCAGTATTATAGTAGTTATATTCTTGTACATAGGAGCAGTAATATAGTAGTTATATTCTTGTACATAGAGGCAGTATTATAGTAGTTATATTCTTGTACATAGGAGGCAGTATTATAGTAGTTATATTCTTGTACATAGGGGGCAGTATTATAGTATTTATATTCTTGTACATAGGGGGCAGTATTTTAGTAGTTCTATTCTTGTAACAGTATTATAGCAGTTATATTCTTGTACATAGGAGCACTATTATAGTAGTTATATTCCTGTACATAGGAGCAGTATTATAGTAGTTATATTCTTGTACAGAGGAGGCAGTATTATAGTAGTTATATACTTGTACATAGAAGGCAGTGTTATAGTAGTTATATTCTTGTACATAGGAGCAGTATTATAGTAGTTATATTCTTGTATATAGGAGCAGTATTATGGCAGTTATATTCCTGTACATAGGAGGCAGTATTATAGTAGTTATATTCTTGTACATAGGAGCAGTAATATAGTAGTTATATTCTTGTACATAGGAGCAGTAATATAGTAGTTATATTCTTGTACATAGGGGCAGTATTATAGTAGTTATATTCTTGTACATAGGAGGCAGTATTATAGTAGTTATATTCTTGTACATAGGGGGCAGTATTATAGTATTTATATTCTTGTACATAGGGGGCAGTATTTTAGTAGTTCTATTCTTGTAAATTGGGGGCAGTATTATAGTAGTTATATTCTTGTACATAGGGGGCAGTATTATAGTATTTATATTCTTGTATATAGGAGCAGTATTATAGTAGTTCTATTCTTGAAAATAGTTGGCAGTATTATAGTATTTATATTCTTGTAAATAGGGGGCAGTATTATAGTAGTTATATTCTTGTAAATAGGGGGCAGTATTATAGTAGTTATATTCTTGTACATAGGAGCAGTATTATAGTAGTTCTATTCTTGTAAATTGGGGGCAGTATTAGCTACACTTCCCATTCTGTATATTTGTCCAATGGTACAGCCAGCCATTCCTTAGACTAGGTTTGTAAAATAGTAAATTTTTGTATAATGACGCAAAAAAATGGAAGATGCATCCTTTGATTGTATAATGGTAATAGAAAGTAGCACCGATTCTACATTGACATTGATGCCCTTAAGAAAGTGACAATTCCTTTTGGGAGCCGTCAATACAGTTGTCTTTTACCATTTTGGGAGCGAGACCCCTGTATTCTTGTAAAATGAAAACAAGCAATACGACTGACTATAATCTGAACTGGAGCCGGATGAATACGACAGTCGTGCGTCCTGTGATTACTGTGTTCACTGTGTCTTCACTCTTTTTCAGACGTCTTAAAACCTGATTTCTTCCTCTCACAATCCCTTCTAGATACAGGCAGCATATATGGTATTCTTCACGTCCTATAGACAGCTTCCTACAGGGTATGAAATAGTATGCCACAGTATATCGGTTTTATTTTATTCTCCATAGGACAGTGCACTCAGGCTACCTGAACGGGAAGCTTCCCTACGAGCTGTGGCACAGCAGGACTTTGGAAAGAACATAACATGCCTGCAATCCTAATCATTGATGTGTACAGGAAACAGATGAGACTTTCTCTACCTCTGCTATCTGTCTCATATATTCTGCTTTGTTAAGATGGTCATTGACATACTAATTTCATTACATTGATCGCCTATCCTTATCCAAATCCTCTCCATCTCGGGGAACCCCACTAGTCCGCAAAAAGTAGGGACAGCAGTTGGTCTGAGTACCATGGCTGCCTCTTTGATCCGCTGAATGGATTACCTTCACACTGTGGCAGGCTGTCTTGAATACATTCTGCACAACTGTTCGTGTGGATTTCTGTGCGTTTCCGCACTTAATCCGTACTACAAACTGCACTTGTTAGGCTACTTTCACACTCGCGTTTTGGCTTTCCATTTGTGAGATCCGTTCAGGGCTCTCACAAGCGGCCCAAAACGGATCAGTTTTGCCCTAATGCATTCTGAATGGAAAAGGATCCGCTCAGAATGCGTCAGTTTGCCTCCGTTCAGTCACCATTCCGCTCTGGAGGCGGACACCAAAACGCTGCCTCCATTTTCTCTGACACAATAGTAAACGGATCCGTCCCCTATTGACTTTCAATGGTGTTCAAGACGGATCATGGTTATAGAAGACCTAATACAACCGGATCCGTTCATGACGGCTGTATGCGGTTGTATTAATTTAACGGAAATGTTTTTGCAGATCCATAACGGATCCGCAAAAAACGCTAGTGTGAAAGTAGCCTTACTTGCTCTTTTTTTTGAGGATTTGAACCAATTTTACCGCAGATCTTACCCTACCGTTGAAAAGGGTGAAATCCACACGGCAGGTCAATCTCCGCACGGAGTACAAAGAGCAAAGTGTACATGAGATTTGTGAAATTTCCTACACTTGGCAGGTACCGTATTAGGGCGTTTTTCAAATGAACCGCGCTGCTCCAGAGAGAACGAAAGAACTTATTATCCAAAAACACACCGACTTCTTTTGGGCATGGAAGACACTCAGATCACCCGGATTCACCGCTCCGTCGCGGATCTTTGTGAGAAATCAAGGTTGCCACATATAGTGAAGTACAGTCACGATGGTTCAACTGCAACGGGTTTTATTGTACTCACAAGATACAAGTGGATAAAAGGCAGTGTACATAAATCAAACACCCGACGCGGGTTTCGCTTCAGCAAGCTTCGTCAGGGGTATCTGCTCCACCTACTCAGGAGTGGTCCTTATAAACCCACAAGCGGGACTCAGCTACAGCTCCATACAATCAACCTGGACTCTACAGCTTAGTACAGACTACAAAAGACACAAAAAATGTTTAAAGTACATAAAATACACTCCTAAGGTCATTCCTAAAATCACCCCTTAAAAATGTAATAAGAAAAAATTGGTCAATTTTAAAAAATGATCCAATTTTAGGGAAGGACATTTATAGACCAACCTAGTGTAATTTTCAGAAAAGCACCGAGCATACGGACTAAGTTGGTACATAGCTCCTTACGCCCTGAGAATGTAAGGAAAGAGAATAAATTCATCTGGTGTGGGTTCTGCTTGCCATGTCGAAATAGGAGGAAAGAAAAAAGAAAGAGGGATAGCCAGACTGTGCACTCTAATCAAAAAAGACAGGATCATAAAAAAAAAGGACTTATCACCTGTGAAAGTATAGGGGTGGTCTACATGCTGGAGTGCCCGTGTGGCCTCCAGTACGTAGGCCGTACCAGGAGAAAATTGACAGTGAGGATTCAAGAGCACATTCGTAATATTAGAAAGGGGCTAGAAAGACACAGTGTATCTAGGCATTTTAAGACCAAACATCAGAAAGACCCTAGGGGTCTTTTTTTCTCCCGAGTGGAGTTGGTTAAACCGCACTGTCGTGGAGGAAACTCCACCGAGCGGATAAATAGGAGGGAAGTTTGACGGATCTATAAGATGGATTCACTACAACCAAAAGGGATGAACGTGGAATTTGATTTAAAACCCTGTCTCACGTGAAAGAAACATATTTTTTAAGGAGCTTTGAAAATATGGCTAAAATGTGTGGTTGAAGGGGATCATGTGTGCCATGACACGTCAGGTCTCTTATGAATGAAGAGAGGGGTTTAAAGGTGTGTAAACTTACTATTGGTGGAAATGGAACATGTGGGGTATTACGTGGCTGATCAACCATGAACGAAGGAGGGTTGCTTAAGACGTGTATTCTGCGATTGGTGGAATGAATTCTGCGATAGGTGGAATGAATTCTGCGATTGGTGGAATGAATTCTGTGATTGGTGGAATAAATTCTGCGATTGGTGGAATGAATTTTGCGATTGGTGGAATGAATTCTGCGATTGGTGGAATGAATTTTGCGATTGGTGGAATGAATTCTGCGATTGGTGGAATGAATTCTGCGATTGGTGGAATGAATTCCGCGATTGGTGGAATGAATTCTGCGATTGGTGGAATGAATTCTGCGATTGGTGGAATGAATTCTGCGATTGGTGGAATGAATTCTGCGATTGGTGGAATGAATTCTGCGATTGGTGGAATGAATTGTGCGATTGGTGGAATGAATTCTGCGATTGGTGGAGTGAATTCTGCTATTGGTGGAATGAATTCTGCGATTGGTGGAATGAATTCTGCGATTGGTGGAATAAATTCTGCGATTGGTGGAATGAATTCTGCGATTGGTGGAATGAATTCTGCGATTGGTGGAATGAATTCTGCGATTGGTGGAATGAATTCCGCGATTGGTGGAATGAATTCCGCGATTGGTGGAATGAATTCCGCGATTGGTGGAATGAATTCCGCGATTGGTGGAATGAATTCCGCGATTGGTGGAATGAATTCTGCGATTGGTGGAATGAATTCTGCGATTGGTGGAATGAATTCCGCGATTGGTGGAATGAATTCGCGATTAGTGGAATGAATTCAGCGATTGGTGGAATGAATTCCGCGATTGGTGGAATGAATTCTGCGATTGGTGGAATGAATTCTGCGATTGGTGGAATGAATTCCGCGATTGGTGGAATGAATTCCGCGATTGGTGGAATGAACTCTGCGATTGGTGGAATGAATTCTGCGATTGGTGGAATGAATTCTGCGATTGGTGGAATGAATTCTGCGATTGGTGGAATGATTTCCGCGATTGGTGGAATGATTTCCGCGATTGGTGCAATAAATTCTGCGATTGGTGGAATGATTTCCGCGATTGGTGCAATAAATTCTGCGATTGGTGGAATGAGTTCCGCGATTGGTGGAATGAATTCCGCGATTGGTGGAATGAATTCTGCAATTGGTGGAATGAATTCTGCGATTGGTGGAATGAATTCTGCGATTGGTGGAATGAATTCTGCGATTGGTGGAATGAATTCTGCGATTGGTGGAATGATTTCCGCGATTGGTGGAATGAGTTCCGCGATTGGTGGAATGAGTTCCGCGATTGGTGGAATGAATTCTGCGATTGGTGGAATGAATTCTGTGATTGGTGGAATGAATTATGCGGGTGGGGGCTGAGTATCGGTGGGGGAGCAATAATATGGGGGAAGTGGATACCTCCGAGCCGAGGTATGCAAGTAACGTTTAGGCAGTTCTTATGTAAAATATGTAATATGGTAATCTAAAGGGGATTTTTTCTATGTGATTTTAGGAATGTATTTTATGTACCCTTAAGGGGTGATTTTAGGAATGACCTTAGGAGTGTATTTTATGTACTTTAAAAGTTTTTATGTGTCTTTTGTACTCTGTACTAAGCCGTAGAGTCCAGGTTGATTGTATGGAGCTGTGGCTGAGTCCCGCCTGTGGGTTTATAAGGACCACCCCTGAGTGGGCGGAGCAGATACCCCTGACGAAGCTTGCTGAAGCGAAACCCGCGTCGGGTATTTGATTTATGTACACTGCCTTTTATCAACTTGTATCTTGTAAGTACAATAAAACCCGTTGCAGTTGAACCATCGTGACTGTACTTCACTATATGTAGCGACCTTGATTTCTCACAAAGGTCCGCGACGGGGCGGTGAATCCGGGTGATCTGAGAGTCTTTCCATGCCCAAAAGAAGGCGGTGTGTTTTGGATAAGAAGTTCTTTCGTTCTCTCTGGAGCAGCGAGGTTCATTTGAAAAACGCACTTGTACATGTGAACAGGACCCACTTCACAATTGGAATCTGCAGCGCTCCAAAAGGAAGGCAATGTACCAACGGCTATTTTTCTCTTTGTTAGGTACTGTATTAGGGCTCACGCACACGCCCGTGTTTTGTGGTTTGCAAATCGCGGATCCGCAAAACACGGATGACGGCCGAGTGCATGCCCCCATTTTTTTAAACTCCTGCAGAAATGTCCTATCCTTATCTGCTTGATGGACTGCGGATTTCACCCTTTTTTAATGCAAGGGTGAGATCTGTGGCAAAACTGCGTCAAATCCGCACTAAAACCCGCAAGTAACGCACACAGTTTTTGGTGCGGCGCGCACTTCTAGAAATCAGCATGGAAATTTGTGTGGAATTTTTGCAAGACGCCGACACCTGCGTGCAGGTAGCCTGTGGGTTCAGGAGGTAGGACCCCTGCGGTCCTTCGAGGCAATCAGTGTATTATCCCTATAGCAGGCATCCTCAAACTGCGGCCCTCCAGCCGTTGTAAAACTACAACTCCCACAATGCCCTGCTGTAGGCTGTTCGGGCATGCTGGGAGTTGTAGTTTTGCAACAGCTGGAGGGCCGCAGTTTGAGGATGCCTGGTCTATAGCAATCTAAGCATAAATGATCATTTTTGTATCTAGAGTACTCAAGGGTTCTGCGGTCATTGCAAGGAAACAGTCAACAAGCTGAACAAGCAGGGTATTCTGGGAGATTTTAGCTGTGAAGCCTGCAGAATTGTGAAACCAGCTCTGCATTACAATACCTGCTGTAAGGCTACTTTCACACTTGCGTTGTGTTTTTCCGTTATTGAGAACCTGGCAGAGGATCTCAATAACGGAAAAAAAACATTTGCATTTCGAATGGAAAGAGATCCGTTTCAAGCTGCGGTTTTGTGACAGTAATAAAAACTGAAAAAATGGATCCGGCACTGAAAACAGTGTTAGGCCTCATGCACACGACAGGTTTTTTTCGCGGTCCGCAAAATGGGGTTCTGTGATCGGTGTCCGATTTTAGTTCCGTTGTGTTTCCGTGGTCCGCCAGAAAAAAAGGAAGGAGAAAAATAGTGTAATTTTAATATCTCCACCCAGGTCACAGACGTGGATGACAGTCGGATGTGCCTCCGCATTTTTTCACGGTCCCATTGAACTGTTTTTCGCGGACAAGAATAGAACAGGTTATATTTTTTTGACGGACAGTAATCACAGACCACGGACGCGGAGGACAAACGGTGCATTTGACGAGTTTTCCACAGACCTATTAAAAAACCAATGGGTCCGGAGAAAAGCACGAAAAATGGCTCAAAAAACGGACGCGGAATCAAACAACGGTCGTGTGCATGAGGCCTAAGTCGGTGGTGACATATCTGTTTCTTACGGATCCGTCACCCATTGACTTTCAATGTATTTAGTGATGGATCCGTTTTTTTTCTGTTTTGATTTCACACAACCGCATCTTAACGGAACGGATGCATCCTGATGTGCAAAATCAAAACGCGAACCTCTGCCGCAACAACGCAAGTGTGAAACCTGATAAGTAAGGCAGTAAAGCAATTCATCTTTTTACCGAATAAGTTATACGTAATATATAGCGGTGGATATGTGCGGTTTCCCTTCTGCAGTCTCGCTCTGAAGATCCGGGCTGTCCGGCAGGGAGGAGGATTCACCGGGACGTTGCTCCTGCGCTGATGACGATGAGCGCTTCATCATTTCACCAGGCAGATGGAGACTATGATTAGCTCCCCATAGGAAACTTGTTGATTTGCCAACCTGAAAAATAGACCAGAATTCACAGGCCGCTCACGGCAGTTGAGCTCGTCTGGGAGCAGTGTGAACACGTGCGAGTGTTACCCGCCGCGCAGCAAGGAATGGGCGACTGTAAGCGGAATAATCCATGCGCCATAAATATTGCATACGGGCATAATAAAGAAGGCGGTGTAATAAATGATCCATACCGGTATTTTAATTATATCAATAATGGAGCAGGCGGTGTGATAAATAATCGGCTTCAGGCATGATGTGAATTATTCAGAGGCAGCCGGGGTCCCACAGGAAGCAGTGCGCGGGATTCCTGCACCTCCTGCACGACCCTTTTGTGTATGGGATACATGGGGGGGGGGGGCTTACATTATCATACAGAGCGGGAAGACCCGCTGCAAGGAATGGTGTTTGACTATGTAGTCACCTCTGCGATACTGGTCCTCGGTCTCCCCTTCTACTACCTAAAAAGCCACTATCCAGCTGTGAGGTCCTAGCATTGGACATGCTCTGCAGGCACATCAGCAACACAAACTTGTTTCGATCACTTGTTGCTTGTTTCAAGCATCCGTCAGCAGGATCAACCTTATAGGGTTGGGCCTCGACACGTATTCTACATTTTTTCAAACCAGCACCTGGATCAGAATATTTTTGTAATGGCATGTAATTAGAAATTTAGCATAGCCCCTGAGTTATTCAATAAAATGTATCGGTATAGCGCCACCTGCTGTTTGTTCTTTTTATTTTTTTTTATTTCTTGTCCTCCTCACTGAGGTGGTCGCACGCGCTCAGTTTAAATCTTCAACTGTCACCAGCCATGAATGACCAGGCCAGGTGAGATGTCATTTGGTACCTGCTCCATAGTGTACACTATCAGTGCACCCCCCCCCCCCAGCAGTGCAGATGACGTCATCCTCCACCCAAACGAAGCCGGAGAGTCTCCTTCTGCAGATAGACAATGGCGTCATCGGTGCATGCGCCGTAGTCAACTGTGCTGCTGGGGAACTAGAGGCCGATGCACTGTGCATGCGTCAATAGTGTACATCAGGGGTCAGCAACATTGCATTGACAGGGCACTATGTACACCAGGGGAAGGCAACCTCCGGCACTCCAGCTGTTGTGAAACTACAACTCCCAGCATGCGTCATCCATTTCTACGGGAGTTCTCAGAACAGAAGAGCAAGTATGCATGCTGGGAGTTGTAGTTTCACAACAGCTGGAGTGCCGGAGGTTGCCTTCCCCTGGTGTACATAGTGCCCTGTCAATGCAAGGGGACGGGGGAAACTGACTTCAAACAGTCCCCTCATGGCAAGTTCCTTTCTATGAGACCGTCTGCCGGGTCTCTGAGGAAAACGATCAGAAACTAAGGGGCGTGACCCTCAGCTGAACACTTTTACCCCCTCATTTAAGCGATGAGTGGTGGCCCCCACTGGTCGAAACACAAAACTTCTAACAGGTTGCTCCAAAAGTGCACATTGAACTACTACATTTTCCTTCCATGTGATATCAATGCTCCCAAGAGCTAGCACTCTACTTATCAGGTATCGGATACACTGGCAATAGAAGCCTTCCACCGCTGTATAACGCGCAGTTCTCTAGTATCCCTCTGTAGTGGAGTAAATTGGTCTTCATTTGGCAGCGCTGAACAGGGCGAACCCCAAATCCCCAGCGTCTGCGTGGAACGTCACAGCAGCGAGCCGAGCTTCTCTCGTTATCTCCTCCAAGGTTTGAGGAATCCCCGCTCGCCGCTTCTCATCCGCCACCCCGTCTGATACTTATTCGCCCTGCGATGTCTGCGCTGCTCGCTTTATGTATTGATTTTCCAGGGTTCTTTCACTCTACCCAATTTGTGCATTTAGACATAAAAGGGGGAAGAATCGGTTCACTGAATGCACGTAACGTCTGATAGGAACGGATCCCCCCAGGGGAACGTCCTCAGTAAGAGCTCAAACACACGACCGTATGTATTTTGCGGTCTGCAAAAAAACGGATCCACCAAAAATACGGATGACGTCCGTGTGCATTCCGTATTTTGCAGAAAGGAACAGCCGGCCCCTAATAGAACAGTCCTTTCCTTAAGGAATGTCCCACTGCCCGTCCATCTTACTAGCAGCAGGTAAAGTCAGCGCAGTGGGATCGTGTCGGTGACAACTGTTTATCTGGTAAGCCCGTGGAGCTCTGGAGTTGTCACTGGCAGCTCAGCCTGGATGCAGGATAGGAGCGGCACAGTACTGCAGATCAGGATGAACTACACACAGAGAATGCAGAAGGATCACCACAAACTTAAAGGGGTTGTCCATTCTATACCATTGATGGCCTATCCTCTGATATCTGACGGTGGGGGCTGACACCCCTACCAGTTAACTGTTCTGATTGGCGGCGGTGCAGGGAGTTGGACCCGTCTAGTTTGGATATTGATGTCCTATCCTGAGGATAGGCAATATAAAACGGATGAATGACCCCTTTAAGGGGACCTGTCATATCTGTCCTCCCAACATATCTGTTTTAGTGCATATTTGTAATCCCAATAAAATGCTGCTGCATCTTTTCTTGGAACTCCGTGTTTTGCCGTCCCTCTGTTGTTCCTCCTGAAAAGTATTTAAAAATTGCCAACCGGATGTTACCAGTTGGAGGCGTGTCCCTGCACAGTCTAGTAAGTGCTGTCTGTGTAGGAACACCCATTTGACATGGGGAATGTTAACATTGAGTTGTCAATTTGCTCATAAGTACCCAGGAGGAATAACAGAGGAACGACACAAGGTATAGTAATATGAAAAGATGCTCCAGAATTGTTAGTACATGGCGAATGCAAGGCCCAGGTGGGTGTTACCAGTTAGGGGGGTGTCCGTGCACAGTTTAACGCTATCCAATCAGTGCTGCCAGTGCCGGATTCTGCAAGGACACACCCCTAACTGGTAATGTCCATCTGGACCTTCATTGCAGACTGCTGGCAAATTCATTCATAAACTTCTAGGAGGAATATTACAGGAATGGCACAACATTAGGCTACATGCACACGACAGTTGTTTTTCTCGGCTTCCGTTTCAGTTTTTTTTGCGGATAGGATAGGAACCCATTCATTTCAATGGGTCAACAAAAAAATGCTGACTGTTCATCCGTTTGTGTTCCGCGGTCGTTGTCCGTGTTTCCCTTCAGCAAAAAAAATAGTGCATGTCCTACTTTTTTCTCATTTGCGGACGAGGATAGGCATTTATTACAGGGGATCTGTGAAAACAAAGGAATCCTCCAAAAAAAACTGATGGACCATCAGTTTTTTTTGCGGATCCCGATTTGCGGACAGCAAAAAACAACTGTCGTGTGCATATAGCCTCAGAGTCATATGAATAGATGCTCCAGGACTGTTATTACACGGGGAATGCAAGACGTGTCAGGAGAGGGGACGGGTCCTCTTTAAAGGGGTTGTCTCATCACAGACAACCCCTTTAAGATGGGAACTGGTGGCTCTCTAGATCCTAGGGCAGGGATGGGCAAACTGCGGCCCTCCAGCTGTTGTAAAACTACAATTCCCGCCATGCCCTGCTGTAGGCTGATAGCTATAAGCAGTCTTTGCATGCTGGGAGTTGTAGTTTTGTAACAGCTGGAGGGCCGCAGTTTGCCCATCCCTGCCCTAGGGGAAGGTGCAATTAGGGCTATGACGTCCATAGACATAACTGGGCATAAGAACCATAGTTAGGCTGATAGCTGCCTATTTAACCCAATGAGTACCAAAGCACCTGTCACTATTCTGGTGATGGGACCTGGGCTCATTCAGTGGCTCCCTCGACCTTCTTTCGATGGATCCATCATCCATTCAATGTTTAGTGGTTTATCCCTTTAAAAAAATAAATCTGCAAATTTCCACGAATGTCTCAAGGAGAAGCCCTTTAGAAATGTGCACGCCTTCCATGTAGAATCAATGTCTACGCCGCGCTCCTGCTCGGATACACTTCCAAATTGCATTATCCTTTTGCTCCGTCTATGCAAACCCACTTACGGGCGCTGATTTGTGTACATGGGAATCAGATAGAACCGCGTGGCACCGAGCAATAATTGGGTTACACGCGCCTATTGAGAGCGGTAACCCTTCGTTTACCCGGGGACTCCTCACGGGCGCAGAAGTAGAAATTAGGAATTGATTAGTTGTTCAATTAGGGGATCGAATAATTAAATCCTGCACGCGCGAGTGTTCGGCCGTCAGCAGAGAGAGGAGAAAAATATGACTCTATTAGAGGAGGACATTGCAATAAATTATACCGATACATAACCGCCGGAGGAGGCTGCCGCCATATGTAATAGTGGGGCACGCTCGCATGAATAGCGGCACCCCCATCGGCTTTAATTATCGCCCTAAGTCTACGGCAGCCTGCGGTATTAACCATTTAGCTGCAGGTGATAGAAAAGCATATTATAGCGACATTCATAGGTACTGGCAGACTAGTGGTGACTGCGTATTAAAGGGGTGCTCCACAGATAAGGTAAATGTATGATCAGAGGGGGTCCCGGAGCCCTGCGTAACCACCACTTCGTTGCTGGAGGTAGCAAATATACTCAGCAGTCCTTTAGAAGTGAATGGAGTGGTGGTCCTGTGATTGGTGGGGGGTCCTAATGGTAAGACCCTACAGATGCAAATGAAGCTGCTGATCCCAGTTTCCGCGGTGAGTCCCTGCTTCGGGGGGCCCTAGCTCCTGCCTAACAACCGGACACCTTCTGCTTCTGCGACGTCTCCATTCTTGTGCCAGGATCAGGCCACGTCTCTCCTGTGCACACGTGGCGTCGCCAGCTTGCCACGACCCCTACAGAATGATGCCAGGCCCCCTTGACTTATTTAAAGGGGATTTCATCTGCCCCACGTTACCTGCTGACTGAGGTTCATGCCTTTTCTTGCTTCTCCATGTTCCCTTGGGAAAAACCCTTGGCTCCATTCCTGACTACGACTACTACAAAGTCGGTGACTATTCTGGAGGCTGCGACCTGGTGTTCCCCCCGCAGGACAGTCAATACCTCCTTGCTGAGGTTAGGGGTTACTTAGACTTCACACCCCAATCTAGCCTGCGCCATACAGATTGTGGTTTAAAGCATCAGCATCCCCGGGATGTGAATATAACATAAGAGATGGATTTCATTTCTTCGTAGTGCTCCAAACCCTTTGCATTTGTACGGTTAAGTTGCAAAATTCTTGCTGCCAGCAGCTGCCACTAGGGGGAGTTTTCTGCTGCATAAATCAGTATTCACTAAGCTCCCCCTAGTGGTGGCTGCAGGCAGGCTGAATGTAGGACTGTATGAAGGGGAGATTTTTGTGTTATAATCCCAATTAATAGCTAGCTCTTGTGGTAAAAAGCTGCATTGGTCGCACAAATGGTATATGTGAGCTTACCCATGGGGATGTAGTTGTGATTTTTGTTAAGATTTAAAGGGATCCTTTCTCATTCCAGTGTGCAATCCTATCTTGGGGCTGCAGGTTAGGAGCTGAGCAGATTTATATACAGTTTTGCTGTCTTTAGAACTGCTGCGCCCCCTCTGCAATCAAAGTGCAGAGGGTGTGGTAGCTGCAGAGAGAGCAGAGCCTCTAGGTGTAATGGTAACGCCCCCGTTGCTCCTAGAGGCTCATTTGCATATATAAAACATCCTTTTTCTCAGTAATGCGGGTACATATGAACATGGGACCAACACAGACGTCTTCAGCTGCCAAGTGCACATGTAACAGGTCAGACAGCGTCATAGGGACAAAACTGCTGACAGATGCCCTTTAAATGAATAAATGACTCCGGGTGGCAAGCATCTACACATGGGCACCCTCAAAGTGACTAGGACTTATTGGGTGGGTGCCATTGTACTCAAGGTCCTGACTTGATGCCCTTCAAATTAGCGTGGAGCCTATGCTTTTCTGATCTGGGGGGGGATCAATGATCGTAACATCTGTAGGCCATATTCCGGCGGAGGAGCAAGAGACGTAGTGTGCATGTGTCCTGGCTCACCGCCTAGTAAGGTATCTGCAGCCGTACGGCATGCATCTGGCGGATGAGCCGGGAGCCATGTTTATTGCACATAATCCATGAGGAGAAGACACCACCTTTATCTGAAATGCGTGGACGTTCTACCTGGAACACATGCAGCCCAATAACTAAATCATCCGGGAATTCACCTGCTCTCGGCATCTTTAATGCAGACGAGTCCGCGAAAGGAAGTCAAAGATTAAGCGCGGCGTGTGTCCCCGGTTTAATGGTTGGGGTTGTCATGGTAACTAATGAATAGCAGGTGTTTTACCAGAAGAAGGGGTTAATTGTCACGAAGCATGAATATTTAGAGGGATGCATGTAGCACTGAGCTGTTTCGGAGCTCGGCGTGTACTTACCTATGGACCTGTTGTGTCTTCTCAGCCCGGGCCACCCACGCATTTAGGGGTAGATTCTTGCCGAGGACATCGCAATTTACTGTAATCTGATGCAATCTATTTTATTCTGTTATCAGCCATTTCTTACCTATTTTAGAATGGTACCAGCAGCTTTCTCTTTTTAAATTTCTTTCATAAGCTCGAGATCATGACTTTCTTCATCCAAGTGCAAAATAAAGTGCAGCGTGCCACACAAAAAGGTGCACTTAGATGCGGTGTAGCACGAGCCCCCAATAAACTAGTCCCCATCCTACCGAGCCAAGACCTGTGAGGGTCAAGGACAGGTGGCCGCCCTCAGCCAGGGGCAAGGAAGAGCCTGTCTTGCTTTGGCTTTCACCTAGGCTGCCACCCCAGGTATCGGCCAGGAGCATCAGTCGAGGTCTGGCTCCCCCAGAAGGGGCAGCCAAGGGGTTTCAGGGGGGTGAGGAACCTGATGGCCACAACCCTAGTAGACCTTCAAGAGGTAGCCCAAAAGGGGTTGCTGCATCCTGTAAAGGTCCTTGTGACAAAGCAACGTGGACAGTGAACGTGTACCTTATGGTCCCAGACATTCGGACATCTTGTCAAGCCAGAAGGCACGGACATAAGATGGAGACTGCAGGTGCAGTGTTCGTTTCAAGTGCATGTCCACCAAATGGCGTGACACAGTTTACGTACCGATGATTTGGCTGGAGGAAGGGTAGAGAAGTGACAACTGTTGATCTTAGCAGGAAATAAGCTCACAGTGGTTGTCACCAGGGCAGAAAGGTAGAAAGATCTAGTCATAGCAGAAGACCTGTCCATGCTGGAAGAGTATTGAATTGCATCTACCACACAGCATCATCGCCATGAAAATTTTTGCCAATTTTCCTCATCTCTAGATGCATCTACCAAACAGCATCATCGCCATGAAAATTTTTGCAAATTTTCCTCATGGCATCTAGAGATGATGAAAATTTGCAAAAATTTTCATGGCGATGATGCTGTTTGGTAGATGCAATTCAATACTCTTCCAGCATAGACAGGTCTTCTGCTATCACATCCATGTATAAACTTGGAACTGCGCAGGAATAAAATGATCACTTCCACAAGGCATGGTTTTCCGGCTAAACTAGTCAGATGACCATCGAACTGCACACGGACTAATAGAAGTAGGAGATGCTGTTCACACCACCGTTTTTGGTCCCTTGGTCGGTGCAGAGAAACTCGAAGCATGTCCCGTTTTGTACTCAGGCTTGTAGACCACTGGAGACAATTGAATCCAGCAATCGCCAGGCCCTTGTGCCACATGGACATCCAGGCCCCGCTACCTTCGTCAGTGCAGCGTGCGCTGGGAAGGTTCTCCAAAAATCCTCTCACCATCGCGATTTTTAGCAGGCAGCGGGTTAACATCTCTTGTCACCATGTTCCCATTGAGAAGGGATTATCACGTAGAGGCTCCGTCAAAACCAAGCAAGTTTTTTTGTTTTTTTTCCTTTTTGACAGCTGCATTGTTCAACACCCACATCACAGCGACACAATGCCAGTTAAACGCCGCTCACCTCCCCGACTACACCCAGGGAGTAATTAACCGTTCTCAGCTTATCTGTCAAGTGCCTCAGCGCAGGAGGAGACCATAGTCAAGGCAACTTCACTTTTGTTCTAAAAGCCAGAAGGCAAATGTTCTAGATGGCATCTCAAGAGGCTGGGAAAGTAGACGAAAGCAGGGAGAAATAGGATACTTAAAGGGATCCTCCAGCTCTACAAAACTGACGGCCTATTCTCAGGATGGGCCATCATCAAATTGGTAGGGGGGGGGGTCTGACTCTGCACCCCCAGCAGTGCTCTAGCAAGCCCTGCATCCCCTTGATTGTACCTGATATTAAAGCTCAGCCCCATTCACTTGAAGGTGTAATACCAGGAACAGCCACTGCTAAAAAATACGGCGCTCTGCCTGGTCCCCTCAATCACCTGATCGGTGGGGGTGCTGATTTAGACCTCACTGATATCATACTGTTCTAAGGATAGTCCACCATTTTTGTAGCACTGGAGACATGGGCGTAGCTATAGGGGGTTCAGAGGTAGCAGTCGCTACCGGGCCCAGGAGCCTGAGGGGGCCCAAAGAACCTTGTGCCGCAAGAAGACACACTAAGCACTGAGGGAAGGGGGCCCAAGCTGAATTCTTGCACCAGGGCCCATGAGCCGTTAGCTACGCCCATGTGGGCTACCTTGTGGACAATCACACCCAATATATTTGCAATAGAAGAGAACAGCTGGTGGACCATGCCACATGGTGGACGTAGAGTAGAAAGGTCCTCGCTGTGCCCTGACAACCAGGATCGGTTACAAAACGAGATTGCTGTCTGACATGTACGCTGTCACAAGACTGAGAAGTCCCTATTTTCTATTAGGTTTTCCTTTTTATTTCCTGCTGCTCGGGGAAAAAAAAAACCTTGAAAAGCTTCTTGCCGCTCTTCCTTCTCACTCAGCACCTCCAGCGCTGAACAAAGAGTCTGACTTAAACGCGCATTGGCACATTACTCCATTCGCACTTGTGAGTCGGAGAGCAATTTCTCAGCAAAGCCAGACTCTGGGGAGAGCTTAACCCCTTCCCTGACAGTACGGCATGAAACGCGTTGCTTGATGCAGACTGAAGGCGCAGCCATTAGATATTCTGTACTATGTGCCAATTTACTGTCATGTTCAGTCTGGTCAGGATTGGTTTTACCCTGTAATATTTTAAGGCCTAGAAATAATTGGACTCTTAATGAGCACAAACTGTGTACTATACTGTGTACTATACTGTGCGCTCTCTATACTGTGTACTATACTGTGCGCTCTCTACACTGTATTCTATACTGTGTACTATACTGTGCGCTCTCTATACTGTGTACTATACTGTGTACTATACTGTGTACTATACTGTGCGCTCTCTATACTGTGTACTATACTGTGCGCTCTCTACACTGTATTCTATACTGTGTACTATACTGTGCGCTCTCTATACTGTGTACTATACTGTGCGCTCTCTATACTGTATACTATACTGTGCGCTCTCTATAGTGTGCACTATACTGTGCGCTCTCTACACTGTGTACTATACTGTGCGCTCTCTACACTGTGTACTATACTGTGTGCTCTCTACACTGTGTACTATACTGTGCGCTCTCTATACTGTGCGCTCTCTATACTGTGTACTATACTGTGCGCTCTCTATACTGTGTGCTCTCTATACTGTGTACTATACTGTGCGCTCTCTACACTGTATTCTATACTGTGTACTATACTGTGCGCTCTCTATACTGTGTACTATACTGTGCGCTCTCTATACTGTGTACTATACTGTGCGCTCTCTACACTGTATTCTATACTGTGTACTATACTGTGCGCTCTCTATAGTGTGCACTATACTGTGCGCTCTACACTGTGTACTATACTGTGCGGTCTCTATACTGTGCACTATACTGTGTGCTCTCTACACTGTGTACTATACTGTGTGCTCTCTACACTGTGTACTATACTGTGTGCTCTCTACACTGTGTACTATACTGTGCGCTCTCTATACTGTGCACTATACTGTGTACTATACTGTGCGCTCTCTATACTGTGTGCTCTCTATACTGTGTACTATACTGTGCGCTCTCTACACTGTATTCTATACTGTGTACTATACTGTGCGCTCTCTATACTGTGTACTATACTGTGCGCTCTCTATACTGTGTACTATACTGTGCGCTCTCTACACTGTATTCTATACTGTGTACTATACTGTGCGCTCTCTACACTGTGTACTATACTGTGCGCTCTCTACACTGTGTACTATACTGTGCACTATACTGTGTGCTCTCTACACTGTGTACTATACTGTGTGCTCTCTACACTGTGCACTATACTGTGCGCTCTCTATACTGTGCACTATACTGTGCGCTCTCTATACTGTGCACTATACTGTGCGCTCTCTATACTGTGTACTATACTGTGCGCTCTCTACACTGTGTACTATACTGTGCGCTCTCTATACTGTGCACTATACTGTGCGCTCTCTATACTGTGCACTATACTGTGCGCTCTCTATACTGTGTACTATACTGTGCGCTCTCTATACTGTGCACTATACTGTGTGCTCTCTATACTGTGTACTATACTGTGCGCTCTCTACACTGTGTACTATACTGTGCGCTCTCTATACTGTGTACTATACTGTGCGCTCTCTATACTGTGCACTATACTGTGTGCTCTCTATACTGTGTACTATACTGTGCGCTCTCCACACTGTGTACTATACTGTGCGCTCTCTACACTGTGTACTATACTGTGCGCTCTCTATACTGTGTACTATACTGTGTCCTCTCTATACTGTTTACTATACTGTGCGCTCTCTATACTGTGTACTATACTGTGCGCTCTCTATACTGTGTACTATACTGTGCGCTCTCTATACTGTGTGTCTATACTGTGTACTATACTGTGCGCTCTCTATACTGTGTACTATACTGTGCGCTCTCTATACTGTGTACTATACTGTGCGCTCTCTATACTGTGTACTATACTGTGCGCTCTCTATACTGTGTACTATACTGTGCGCTCTCTATACTGTGTACTATACTGTGCGCTCTCTATACTGTGTACTATACTGTGCGCTCTCTACACTGTGTACTATACTGTGCGCTCTCTACACTGTGTACTATACTGTGCGCTCTCTATACTGTGTACTATACTGTGCGCTCTCTATACTGTGCACTATACTGTGTGCTCTCTACACTGTGTACTATACTGTGTGCTCTCTACACTGTGTACTATACTGTGCGCTCTCTATACTGTGTACTATACTGTGCGCTCTCTATACTGTGTACTATACTGTGCGCCTCTATACTGTGTACTATACTGTGCGCTCTCTACACTGTGTACTATACTGTGCGCTCTCTATACTGTGTACTATACTGTGCGCTCTCTACACTGTGTACTATACTGTGCGCTCTCTATACTGTGTACTATACTGTGCGCTCTCTATACTGTGCGCTCTCTACACTGTGTACTATACTGTGCGCTCTCTATACTGTGTACTATACTGTGCGCTCTCTACACTGTGTACTATACTGTGCGCTCTCTACACTGTGTACTATACTGTGCACTCTCTACACTGTGTACTATACTGTGCGCTCTCTATACTGTGTACTATACTGTGCGCTCTCTACACTGTGTACTATACTGTGTGCTCTCCATACTGTGTACTATACTGTGCGCTCTCTACACTGTGTACTGTACTGTGCGCTCACTATACTGTACTATACTGTGCGCTCTCTATACTGTGCACTATACTGGGCGCTCTCTACACTGTGTACTATACTGTGCGCTCTCTATACTGTGTACTATACTGTGCGCTCTTTATACTGTGTGCTCTCTACACTGTGTACTATACTGTGTACTATACTGTGCGCTCTCTACACTGTATACTATACTGTGCGCTCTCTATACTGTGTACTATACTGTGCGCTCTCTACACTGTGTACTATACTGTGCGCTCTCTACACTGTGTACTATACTGTGCGCTCTCTACACTGTGTACTATACTGTGCGCTCTCTATACTGTGTACTATACTGTGCGCTCTCTATACTGTGTACTATACTGTGCGCTCTCTATACTGTGTACTATACTGTGCGCTCTCTATACTGTGTACTATACTGTGCGTTCTCCACACTGTGTACTATACTGTGCGCTCTCTACACTGTGTACTATACTGTGCGCTCTCTATACTGTGTACTATACTGTGTACTATACTGTGCGCTCACTATACTGTGTACTATACTGTGTGCTCTTTATACTGTGTACTATACTGTGCGCTCTCTATACTCAGTGCTCTCTATACTGTGTACTATACTGTGTGCTCTCTATACTGTGTACTATGCTGTGCGCTCTTTATACTGTGTACTATACTGTGCGCTCTCTATATTGTGTACTATACTGTGCGCTCTCTATACTGTGCACTATACTGTGTGCTCTCTACCCTGTGCACTATACTGTGCGCTCTCTACCCTGTGTACTATACTGTGCGCTCTCTACACTGTGTACTATACTGTGCGCTCTCTATACTGTGTACTATGCTGTGCGCTCTCTATACTGTGTACTATACTGTGCGCTCTCTATACTGTGTACTCTCTATATTGTGTACTGCATTGTGTGCTCTGTGTACTGCATTGTGTGCTCTGTGTACTGTATTGTGTGCTCTCGTTCTCTCTATACTGTGTACTGTATTGTGTGCTCTTTGTACTGTATTGTGTGCTCTGTGTACTGCATTGTGTGCTCTGTGTGCTGCATTGTGTGCTCTGTGTACTATATTGTGCGCTCTGTGTACTGTATTGTGCGCTCTGTGTACTGTATTGTGTGCTCTCGTTCTCTCTATACTGTGTACTGTATTGTGTGCTCTTTGTACTGTATTGTGTGCTCTGTGTACTGCATTGTGTGCTCTGTGTGCTGCATTGTGTGCTCTGTGTACTATATTGTGCGCTCTGTGTACTGTATTGTGCGCTCTGTGTACTGTATTGTGTGCTCTGTGTACTGCATTGTGTGCTCTGTGTACTGCATTGTGTGCTCTGTGTACTGCATTGTGTGCTCTGTGTACTGCATTGTGTGCTCTGTGTACTGCATTGTGTGCTCTGTGTACTGTATTGTGTGCTCTGTGTGCTGCATTGTGTGCTCTGTGTACTGCATTGTGTGCTCTGTGTACTGCATTGTGTGCTCTGTGTACTATATTGTGTGCTCTGTGACCTGTATTGTGTGCTCTCTATAATGTGACCTGTATTGTGTGCTCTCTATAATGTGTCCTGTATTGTGTGCTCTCTATAATGTGTCCTGTATTGTGTGCTCTCTATAATGTGTCCTGTATTGTGTGCTCTCTCTACTGTGAATTATAATCTACTGTGTATGGTTGTGCACCCTCTGTACAATGTACGATATTGATCACCTTCTACACTGTACAGGATTCCAGACTACTATCGACTCCAATAGACAGTGCCGCTAAATAGCAGCCCAGTGTCTGACACTGGAACATGGTGAATGTCTCTTTATTTCCCTGCTGTAAATGGAGGCTGCCTGCGATCCTGTCACACACATTATGCCCTGGTGGTCGGCATTTTAGCCATTGGCTCCGAAGGGGGAGTTTGTGTTTGCTTATGATTTATCCCCCTCTAAATGCTGGATAAACTCCCTTTGGAACCAGATATTTGCATTTTTATTTCTGTGATCTTCTCGGTGTAAGTTATAAAGTGAATCCGCTCGCAATGTAAGTTTTTTACCTGCTGTCACCACGCTGCCTCTGCTCATTAATGGTTTCAGCGCCAGTGAGGTGGGTAATATCAGCGGGCACCTGAACGGATTCCTGTCTACTGACAATTGTGGCGCACCCTTGCTGCAGTTTTGCAAGATTATCATTTGTGACAGTGGCAGCTAAGTGGATGAAGATAAAACAGGGCAGGGAGTAGGTATGTGAGGGGACAGTGATATCAGGCGGCATTATTTAGGATGCTGATAGCGTAGTCATCGAGTCCTCCAGACGTGGATGATCGTCTAAAGCTGGCGGTACAATTTACACAATTTTTGCAATTGTTCTGGTAAGGATCAGGCATCTGTTGATGATTTCGCATATGAAAACTGTTCACATTTGCAAATGATAGCTCTTACATGGCAATGTGTCTGCGCCAGCGCATTGCAACAATCCAGTTCGTCACTGGGTGACAACCAGAGATCCTCTTGGCCCTGTGTAGTCTGTTCTTGTCCCTAAATCTCACGTGGGCTACTCCAGGCCAGTTTTCTCTTCCCCTCCCTGCATTGAGCTGGAGTTTGCACAAAGCCTGTGACATGCTGCATGCTGCTGCACAGTGCACGGTCTGCAGCCTCTCCTGTGCCTTCCACCTGCACAGTCAGTATAACTATAGTAGGCATCATGGTGCCCACATATTGTCACCAGAGCTACTGCCTTCAGACAGATTTGGGTTCACACAAGTTCTCCAGGACGAGACTGCACCTGATACAAATAAGAATGGCAGATGTCTTCAGAATGTCTCAGTAGTGCAGCCTCAGGCTTTGGACTATACGTGCGCTTTAAATGTATATATATGGGAGGTCAGGTAAGGAGGAGAGCCACACCTTGGGTCCACTCACTCATGGAGCACTGATTCTATATGGATAGCAGTCTAACGGGTGCTGGTGGTGAGTGGGTGACCTGTCAGCTGCCATATCTGGGTGCTCTCTGGCCTCACATGGCGGTTCAGGAGGATGGGTTGGGGTGTGAGTGCAAAGATATCGTTAAAGAGGACCCGTCCTCTCTCCTGACATGTCTGTTTTAGTAACCACTTGCATCCCCCACATAATAACAATTCTGGAGCATCTATTCTTATGGCTTTATGATATGCCATCCCTTTATTATTCCTGCTAGAAGTTTTGAATGTCTGCAATAAAGGTCCAGATGGGTGTTTCCAGTTGGGGGCAGTGACTGTTCAGGGACACACCCCAGAAGGAACACCCATCTAGACCTTCATTGCAGATTACTGGCAATTCTTTCATAACTTTTAGTAGGAATAACTGAGGAATGGCACAACATAGAGTCATAAGAATAGCCGCTCCAGGATTGTTATTACATGGCGGATGCAAGTAGTTACTAAAACAGACATGTCAGGAGAGGGCAAGGGTCATCTTTAAAATGACAGTCCAGGAAAACGACTGCCCTATATTACTCTCAGGGGGCGGAGCGTGACACAGGGATTCTCTCGTTGGCATCATCCCCCACCCCTTATGGCCTGCACTAGGCATTACCCAGTGTAGCAGTTCTGTCTGGAGCAGATGGATGTAGACCACGAAATATCACAGTCGAAGCGCTTATCTATGTTTAGTGCAGAAAGGGTTAATACTGGGTCGGGATCGGTCGGGATGATGTCTAATGCTCCATAAAGAGCCTGACTTACTGTGGATGGCAGCACGCCCAGAGGAAAGTCAGAGGACACATCCCGATGTATTTATGTGTCCTAATGACACCATTATCAGCCTGATTCATTAAAGCCCCGGCCGCGGCTTGTAGTACAACACGATGGGCGTCTCCTGAAGGACTCTGACATTTCTTCCGCCATTAGTCTTCGGGGGAGACGCACTTTACGGAGGATCCATCACCTCTCCTGATTTGTCTGAATTAGTAACTACTTGCATTTCCCATGTAAAAACAACCTGTTGTGCCATTCCTCTATTATCCCTGCTAGAAATTTATAACTAAATTGCCAGCAGTCTGCAATAAATGTCTAGGTGGGGCGTGTCCCTGCACAGTCTGACACTGGCGGTATTGATTGGATTGGACTGAATGACTTGCCAGCAGTCTGCAATAAAGGTCCAGTTGGGGGGCATGTCCCTGCACAGTCTGACACTGGCAGCACTGATTGGATTGGACTGAATGAATTCCTAGCAGTCTGCAATAAAGGTCCAGTTGGGGACGTGTCCCTGCACAGTCTGACACTGTCAGCACTGATTATATTGTATTGTATTGAATGAGTTGCCAGCAGTCTGAAATAAAGTTCCAGAGGGGTGGAAACACGCGTCTGGACCTTCATTGCAGACTGCTGGCAATTCATACATTCTAGCAGGAATAATAGAGGAATAGCACAACATAGAATCATAGGAACAGATGCTCCAGAATTGTTACTACATGGGGAATGCAAGTAGTTACTAAAACAGTCATGTCAGGAGAGGGGACAGATTCTCTTTAGGCCTCATGCACATGACCGTTGTTTGATTCCGTGTCCGTTGCTCCGTTTTTCGTGATTTTCTGCGGACCCATTGGTTTTAAATAGGTCCGTGGAAAACTCGGAAAATGCACCGTTTGTCCTCCGCGTCTGTGGTCCGTGATTCCAGTCCGTCAAAAAAATATAACCTGTCCTATTCTTGTCCGTGAAAAGCGGTTCACGGACCCATTCAAGTCAATGGGACTGTGAAAAAATGCGGATGGCCATCCGTGTGCCATCCGTTTTCCGCGTCTGTTTTTTTTGCGGATCCCTTGGCAGGCAATTGGCAAAAATTGGCAGCCTGTCTTTTGGTATAATCTTTTGGGTCATGTCCGCTAAAAAAAACAGAAGACACACGGAAACACAATGGAAGGCAAAAACGGACACGGATCACTGAACAACGGAACCCCTTTTTGCGGACAGCATAAAAAAACGGTTGTGTGCATGAGGCCTAAATCTGCATAAAAATTGGATGACATATTTAGCTTTACATTCACTTTTTTTTTTACTGATTTTGAGTTATTTCATTTCTTTTCTTCATTCTTAGATATAGTGCCATAACCTCCTACAAATGACTGTGTCTACGTATACTATGCCTGAGCCATTAAGTGTGAAAAACATCATGTTTCAAAGATTTGGGTACCGTTTTATAATCTAAAGAGAGAAAAGTTCTGTACAGATTATTTTTTAATGTATCTTTATAGGAGACAAAACTGATTTTCTGCTACAGAGCGCCAGACGCCCCTGAATTGACATAGCATTGCATGATAACATTCATACTCACCACTAGAGGGAGCTCAGGAGCTTTTTGCAGACTGAGTTATAATTGAGTTCAATGTATAACTTGTACGCAGTGAGCTCCCCCTAGTGGTGGCTGCAGTCAGATAGAATTGCATTGTTTAGCTTTGTCTATGCAGAGGATTTCGAGCTCTGTATCAGAAAAAAACTGAGCTCTGACTGCTGTAAATATATATTAAAAGTTACTCCGCACAGAAAACAATGCCAAGTTTAAAAAAATAAAAGCTTTTCAGCTCTGTAATTATATCTCCAGAGCTTTAAATGTCATTATCTCTGAACAGGACACAGTACTCATGGAGATGGTGGAGATAAGTGTGCACTGCGACATATCATTAGCTGCTGGACCTTGGATGTCTGGTGTATATTGATAATAGATAAATACATATATTTGGTTAAAGTAAAAGCTTGTTACTGCCGATAGATTCCCTGCCTAAAAGGTCATTTTTTTCATTGAAAAGTAGAAAAATCTGATTAATAAAGCAGGCTAAAATGGGAATGATGAACTGATTACTGCCGCCAAACTGATTTTAAACCAGGGTTTCTCTAGCAAACAGCCCGTTCTGCACAAAATCAGTTTAAAATCAGTTTGGCAGTACTTAAGTTCACGTCATTCCGATTTAGGCCTGCTTTATTAATCAGATTTTTCTATGAAAAAAAAGAGAAAACCCAAAAAGGCTTGACAGGACTCGTGCCTTGTTTCTCTACATTGTAATGCCATGTTAGTCATATTTATGAAATGAGCGTGTCATTGCTTTTAAAGAGTTGCCCTACCTAAAGATTTTATTTTTTTTTCTTGAAAAAATCTGATTACTAAAGCAAGCTAAAATGTGGAAGGATATGACATGACGAGTGCCAACCTGATGTTAAACCCTCGCTCAGCAGGCTGGTAGCTAGGAAAACACTTCATACATTAGGGGGGCAGTATAGTAGTTGGTATTGCAAATATTAAATCTAATTGTCAAAAAGCGGCACAATCTTCCGCCCGCCTGAATTACCCTCAAGAGCAGTTGTCACCTACCTTCCCCCACTTCTCGTGTCAGTTCTTAAAGCAGGGGGCAGCCGAGAAAAGAGAAAAATGAAAGGATTTTGCAAAACTAAAAAGCATGTGGCTACTTTTTTCCAGAAACAGCGCCACGCCTGCCCACAGGCCATGAGTGGTATTGCCTTCTTTAAGTCAATGGAGCTAAGCTGCAATACCAGTTACAATCTGTGGTCAGGTGTGGCGCTGTTGTCGGGGGGGAGCAATCAGATTTTGCTAATCCTGTACAACCTCTTTAAACAGTTCTTCACCCTGTGGGACATTGAAAATCTTGACTAAACTACTTTGACATTGGTCCGTTAGGTCATACCTATCAGAAATCCAATTTGGATCAATCAAAACGCCATCTACCGCCGTTATCCACTTAGACGTCTGCCTGCTCCCTGGGAATGGGGCTCCACCAGGGTCTGCCCGTCGTAGCTCAGATAGAATTAGGAGATATCATAAATCCTGTGTGATACATAAATCCCTCTCATATGGTAATATCCATTATTTCAGAGACACCGAGCGGCTCTTGCATTAATATGCATTTGTTTACTGTAATCGTAGACATGTCAGGATGATAGATGGCGGTACACTGGGATCTGAAATACAATGCAGCGCCCTGCGTCCTATCAGCCCGTCCTCCCCTCTCCGCTTACTGTTAACACTTCTGTAAGTTCATCCTGTTCACTTCAATGTGACGGAGGATGAAGTGATGCCAAAATCTTCCAAAATTGACTGCGACAGCAGCTTTTCTTGTCACATTGCCATGCCTTGGGCTGAATTCACACCAGGGACCTTTAAAGGGACACAAACTAGAAACAAACGGCTATAAATCCTCTCTTCACCCCCTCCACTTTTGGCTGGAGATTGATAAAATCGCCCTAATAGCATATAAAGGAGTTGAGGGGTGAGATATCACATATAGCAAGCTCCCTCCCAGCTAGAGAGAAAGTAGTCTAAGCCACGCCCCTTCTCCAGACTTATTAAAGTTCATATAAACTACCACTGGAGGGGGAGGAGGGAGTCATTTAGTCTTTTTAGTCTTTTTTTGATTACGATATGGGACAGAACAGGCTCAAGGATGAGAAGGGCATCATGGTCTATGGCACAAGGATTAGATTTTTACAGTGTCTCTTTAAAGGCTATGTACACCTTTGGAGGCTTTTTTTTTATTATTATTGCATTGTACTCATTTTGATCTAAAAATCATTTTTTCAATTGGCCTCTATTAAAAATGTTGAGCCCTTTTCTCTGTTCAGCCTTGAGATTCTCCAGTAGTATGATGTCTATTTTCACTCAGCTGACGGCTCCTTATCTCTGGTCTCTGACCTTATAAACCCTCGTTAAAGGTCAATTCTTATCTTACTGATAAGAATGTGGGTTAAATAAGTGTTTACGACCTTTTAGTAAATTACAGATAAGGTTTATTAGATTACCGGCAAAAAGTGAAAGTGAAAGTAGGATTTATACAGCTAGACTGTTAACCCTTAGTGACAGAACGGCTCAATATTTTTTAAAAAAATGATTTTTAGCCCCAAATGCAGTCATAAAAAAAAAAGTGTCTCTGAAGGTGTCTATAGCCTTTAAGTGTATCTATAGGTGACCTGAATTTTCTCATTTCTAATTCAGTCACCATGTAATTGCTCTGCAGTAAATGCTATTTGTAGTTAGTTCTCTTCATGCAGCCCACATTAGTGTATTCTGAGGGGCTGTGTTCTTTCAGGTTGCCTAGCAACACCTTGACTTTTAGCCTGGGTGACCACCATTTCTTGCGCGTATCTAATGTACATTGAAGTTGTCACCGGATAAGGCTGGTGGGTATTCTGCCTCCTCGTGTCACACAGGCTTGTTTTAGGTCCATGTCTTGATCCTGTAGATGATAGAATACTGCATAGGACTACAGGTAAGTCTTCTGCATTTCCTAAAAGGGTTATTCTTAAAGTTTTTTGGTATAAAACTGTTCTTTTCAATTGACTCGATCAGTTTTGCACGATTCCTTGAGATGTGTCCACATTTATTATGTGTAGATGCTTACTAAAGCACCCCTTAGTGTATGCCATGTCATCAATCACATAGCAATGGGGCAGGGATGGGCTAGGACGTGTTTCGGGAGACTGATGTTCCATCTCATCTGCAGTTCTAGGTATTATTCCCACGCAATCTGCTCAATGTCTTCGAAACAGTCATCAGGCAGAGTTCATGGAGCACGATTATACAGCTGATGGTATACGGCGTATACTTGTGTCAGCACAGGCAGAATCAGTACCATGCGTCCGGCATGGAACAAGCTCATACTGAAGTAACTGTCTATATGCTGCACGTTCTTGGGTTCCTTCATTGAACTCAGGAGCCATTTAGATCTCATTCATATTCGTAGAGCGGTGCACATACCTGTCATTTTACAGTCGGTAAATCATCCAGTTCCGGAATTCTGCACTGATTAATTACATAATATATCTTGATAGGTGTCAGAACTTGTTTTTTTCTGATACAGAGCTACAAGCCTCTGTTACCCTTCACTCAGCCATGCAGTTATAGAATTACATTCTGGTTGCCACCACTAGGGGGAGCTGGGAAGCATACTGTATACAGACCAATTATAGAGCTCAAGCTATATGACTCCATATGCAGAAAATTAGGTAGTAGTGGTCCCTGTAAAATATATTTTATGAAACTGATCTGTTTCCAGGTGAAGATAGAATGGGAAGGTGACCAGAAATGTCCACAGCTCTCTTAGGAGTTCCCAGAACACGCATAGACTTGACGAGAGCAGAGCATGCGTGCGTTCGTCTCTCCATTCACGATGGATCGGCACCTTTGACACCATGACTAGATGCTTATGGGTTTCCACTGCAGCCGAGGAGCCTAATGAAAGCTCCCCGGTCTGCCATCTCTGTTAGGCCTCATGCACACGACAGTATTTTGCGGACCGTATACTGCCAGTTTTTTCTGTTCAGTATACTGAACCATTCACTTCAATGGGTCTACAAAAAATACTGAAGTGTCTCCGTATGCCTTCCGTTTCCGTTTTTCCGTTCCATTTAAATATAGACCATGTCCTATTCTTGTCCGCAAATCACGTTCAGCGGCTCCATTCAAGTCAATGGGTCGGCAAAAAAAACGGAAACCATACGGAAAGGCATCCGTATGTCTTCCGTATCCGTTCCGTTTTTGCTGAACAATCTATTGAAAATTTTAAGACCAGCCCAATTTGTATTATGGAATTACTGTATGCCATACGGAAAAACGGAACCGAAATGGAAACACAACGGAAACTAAAACTGGAACCACGGATCCGTTATAAATGGACCGCAAAACACTGAAAAAGCCATATAGTCGTGTGCAAGAGGCCTTAGGCCCTGGGCTTAAAGGGGTTAGCCTATGATTAATGTAAAAAATGAGAATCAGACATCATATACAACATGACAGTCTCTTTCTAACAAAGCTAGAACCAGCCCTGCACCTCACATGGAGCCAGAGATCTCCCCATTCATTGCTCCAATTGTCCTGCTAGATTCTTTTTAGGTTGGCAGCTCAGGGGGCGTGTCATTTCTGCTGCAGCTCTATCACTTCTCAGGGGAGTCCTTTCTAAGGGGCCATGTCCTTTTCGCGGCATCTTTCTCCCTACCACAGCTCAGGGGCATGTTGTTTCTGCTTTCTGCTGTGCCAATTGTAAAATAAAGTTACAGGTTTCAAAAAAGTGGGAAAAAAGGCGTTGTCCCTTATCCACTACTAGAACCCTCATCGTTTACTAGAATGGGAGTTCTGTGCCCCTCGCCCCATTTCAATGTAGTGATGGTCGCGCATGCGCACTTCTGCTCCAGTCAGTCTTCATAGGACAGAGTACAGCGCTCAGTTGTCTTTGTCAGTCCCATGTGTGCGACCGTCCCTCCATACAAATCGGGGACACTGGACCCCTCTTCTTGTGATTGGTGGGCGCTTCCCTAATACAGGGTTAGTAACAGTAATATCATGGCAGCCATTATCCTGCACGGCTGCCACTGGCTTCAGCCCACTGAGGATTTGAAGGGGCGGAGGATCTGAAGTTCTGCAGCTTTGTAAGCGGTTCGGGGAAGCCGTGCCATACATTAGAACGTTATAGATACTTTCATCCATTACATTTACAGCTGCATAAAGCCGTTTCATTGTCTCCTTACACCCATAAAGAAATGGTGCTGCTTGCAAAATAGTGCAACCAGGGAGTCCGTTTTTCTTCTGACAAGTTACCTCCTGCTAATTGTCGCCGGAGGGCTGGAATAGTCAATTCCTGCCTCCCTGGCTATGAAGGATGAATTCTGCAGTATCGACCTCCCAGCGTAATGAATAGCCCTCTGCAGCAGATGCTGTTCAGCCATTGTGTGTCTGTGGAGCGCGCAGAGATGAATTCCACCTGACGCAGCGGCCGAGAAGAAAGTTCACTTTAAATGTAGTAAAGGTGTGGGACCCTGAGGGCCCCCTGGTGGTGATTATAGCCCCCTATATATCATTGAGGAGTATGACACGTAGATGACCTACTACTGAGGCAAGAAACAATATGATAGGGCCTGTCTGCCTACCTACCTGCACTCAGCGCTTAGCCATTACCTTGCTGACATCATCTTCCTTCATTATCAACTCTCGCTTTGTCTTAAAGGGGGCGTCCGGGATTCTTATACTGATGACCAATCCTTACTCTGGGCCGATCAGTTGATTGCAGAAGCCGCAGTGCATCAGAACAGGCATACCTCCGTAAACTGTATGGGATTAAGCTGCAGTAACCGGACTCGGCCACTATGCAGCATATGGCGCTGTTCCTGTGGCGGTTTGCTGCGGGCTCTGCAATCAGCTGATCGGCAGGGTTCACAGGAGTTGGATCGACCCCAGCTGATATTGATGACCTATACTAAGGACTGATCACCAGAAAATTCACTGATAAACCAGGCACAATGTCTTGTAGGGCTATTGGCTGAATGTAATGATACCTTTCACTTAGCGATCTGTTGCTTCATTCTGGAGAAAAAGTACTTTTAAGTTAAGTGCACTGTTAAGTGCACCGAGGGTGGGTCCAAGCCACTCTGTGCACCCTTGCTCCTCCTGTTTCCTCTGCCAGTCCCTCCCTCTCCTTTTTGATTGACAGGACCAGGCAAGATGACTGTGCAGGAACCTGACCCTATTCTTTGAGAAGGAGATGGAGGGTCTGGCAAGTGGAGCAAGGGTGCACAGAATTGCCTGCTGGCACACTCCCTTTAAGAACTCCTCTAATGCTGCACCTGTGCTCTAGAATGCATTACTGTCTGACGTCCAATTAGAACATTTCGCAACTTCTCTTTCTTAAAGGGGTATCGCTAACATATCCCATTACTGTAGGATCGGTGAAGGTCGGACCTCTAGGACCCTCATCGATCCTGAGAATGAAGGGGCCACGGCGCCGACTCCTACAGCTGTTTGTTCAGCACCAGAAGACATGGCGACCTTGTATTGTCTCACTAATAAAATAACCGCCGCAATCACAAAAGATAGTGCAGAAGTGCACTAGTGCACTGCCGATACAACCCGCCAGCTCAATAACACAATACACCAAGGTCAGAGTGGATATAGTGACTGCGCTATCAATGTCCAGAATCCAACTAGCATGCCCGGCCGCTGCTCCCTATACTACCACAGGTATATGTACAGCTCCTCGGAATACACACACACGATATTTCCCACATAAACAAGCCGATCAGGCACCTACCAGGATTGTGGTATTCTGGATAATGCTCCTCAAAGCTAGCGCCCCGTACAGAGCGTCAAAAGATCAAACTTAATCCAACGCGCTTTGGAAAATAGTCACGTTTTCCGTTTTCAGGGGACCCAAGTGTGGGGACGTCACTGTGCGGAGCGCGAGCTTTGCGAATTGCAACCGACATCACCAGGGCCGTGAATTTTTGCCTATGCAAGAAGATACTGCAGACAGAGGACCTCTTCTCCGCTGCCACCAATCCTGGTAAGGATTGGCTTGTTTGTGTTGAAAATATCCTGAGTGTATTACGAGGAACTCTGACCTTGTATTATCATTGAAAGGTCTTCGAAAGGAGAATGGGAGGTGTAGGCCTCTACAAAGGGAAGGAATCCTCTGCATCGTTCTCCTCTTCGTTTTGTTATCTGCAGTCGTATGACCTATAGAAGGACATTCGTTTTACCAATCGATGGGCGATTCCCTTATCTTAACCGTGATGTCTTTTCTTCCTTTCAACACACGATTATCATCTGAGGGCCTCCTGGATTAGCTTCAGGATTGTTACCTGACAGTCTTCATTTTCTCACTTGTAGATTAGTTGTTTGCGGGTTGTCATTATTCTCTCCTCGCTGTGCTGTAAATCAGCCAAATTCCTGGTGATTTAAACACTGCAAGCAGAGCTGCAGTGTAAAGCAATGTACAGAGCAGAACGTCAGTTTCTGATCAGATGGGTGTATCTCAGATAAATCAGCTAAGCTGGAGTCACTTCTGATAGTTACGAGCTGCTTTCCAAAACCAATAGCTAGATTAGGTTGGAAATCCTAATATTATTCCTTGCCCATGTTGTGCCCGCTGGGTACACATACAGTCATATCTAAATCTTCTGCAGATATGCAGGCCCTGACCTCACTGATGAAAGTCTCCCGAGGAAGCTTTTTTTTTTAAACTAAAGTTTTCCTCCTTCCTGTCGTGTTTCAACCTCTTAATTACTGTAGGAAATCCAAATTTATACCGTAATTTCCGTCTTTTTTGAGACGCTTTTAAATTGTTCTCCTTGAGGTGCTGTAAGATTTCTTTTCCATGTAAACGACGAGGTGCGGATTTTATTTTCATCACGAAAACAATCGAATTCTTTATCTCTAAAGGCGATGCCACCGACCCCGTATGAGGGATGAGAATTACGGCCGAAATTATAATCTTGCTGCTTGGGCGACCTGATACATTTTTTTTTATGAATATTGGCCCTGCCCACAAAATGGCTGCCCCCAAGTGACGTCAAAATGTTATTGTATATTTACTCGCAGGATATGCTCATTTATTTTCTAGGAATCCTTAGGTTGCCTAGCAACCTTCTTTCTTTTTGTCTGGGTGACTACTAATTTGATCCGTATAGCTACAGATGTTGTAAGTGGTCACAGGGAGTTCGATCTGTTAAATAAGAGTCTGCCTCCTGCCCCTCTGGGCTACACGGATGTGAATAATACCTGACGGGCGCTGTCAAAATCTGCTGCGTACGCTGTGGCAGAAACCGCCGTGATCTTCCATGGTGCACGTTCCTTTTAAATTTGGATCATAAGCAGACCCTGCTTAATTAAGCCGCAAGGCGTGCAGGATACAAATATAGCGTACCAGCTGATTACTGAAGTAATGCAGGTGTTCAGGGCTCCATGGATAAATCGAGTTAACAAGACACTTGCATATGTTACTCGGAAGATCCGGCTCCCCGCCAACTCCTTCTGGCACAGTCGTAGCTTGGATTAACTACTTTGCTGCTGGAGGGAGGACTAGGAGGATCGGGCTTATAGGTATCACCTAGTACTCAGTGTCACCGGGTTACAGAGGATAGTAGGAAATTGCCCAACTAGCAATCCCCTCAGTAATATATGATCATGGGAAGCACTTCCTTAACTGTTGGAGCAGACTAATATCAGTATGCTGGGCTGTGGGCCAGTGTATGGCAGGGTGTCATCTGTGAATAGTCTGCACCTATATTAAAGGGAATGTCAGTGTAGACCGAAAAAGCCCAACCTGCTGCACTCCAGCTGTTTAAAACTACAACTCCCATCCTGATTGCTGTAGGTTGTCCGGGCATGCTGGTAGTGGTAGTTTTGCAACAGCTGGAGGGCCGCAGGTTGGGCATCCCTGGTGTAGACAATCCTTCTTCATATCCCCGATTAGGGAACTCTAAGTTATTAGTAGGGGGAGTCCTTTGTTCAGAACCTCAACTCGAATGGAGAGAGGTGACAAAGAGCGCCTCTAGCTCTGGAGGACCTGCATTACACACATAATACACTAATGTGAATGGACGCCATGTAATGCTTCATTTCCCCTGCGGTGGCGCTGCAGGGAAATTGAACACTTACAGCCACAGATCGCAGCCGATCGCCAGAGGTCTCAACATGGGGAGACTTTGCGTTCATCTTTTTTTCAAAAGACCCTGGGGATTATCCAAAGCAGACCATTTCTTCCAAGATGGAAGTTCACTTCAAGGCGTTCTCAAGAACTTTGGACATCAGCTGTAATAGCAGAACCTCATGGACAAGTGAAGCACTGATTCAAAATTTTGGAGATCATTTATCCCAATGTTGTTCAGGCCGGTGGGTTGTTTACTAACTCCAGGTCGTCCTCCGCAATGTTATGGCCCCGAATGTCCTCGTGTTCCAGTCTCCATCAGTAATTGGAACGTCAGAACTTAAGAGCTTTTCTAATTCCTGGGCCCCGTCTCCAGCCTTTTCAGAATAATGCACATGTCCATTTCATTTTGCTTGCTGTCAGCTGTGTGGATGGCGAGGTTGCTGCGCCGGTCGATAAGCCCCCCTCCTCTCCAGTATACGCTTCCAGTTACACGACCGCTCTAATCCCCGTGCATTCAGCAGTGGTGGAGCAGTGACGACCATGAGCCTTAAATGAGGACTAGCTGGGCGTCTCGCTGATGACCCATTGCGATTCTCGAGAGGACTGTGTTCTCGGCACGTGGAACAGCATTGTAGGAGGCGTCCATAATGAATACGATCATTTAGACTGAATCATTTGTACAGTGATATTGGCAGGGAACGCTCCCTGGCCTCTGTCCCAGTCATGTCTCTCCACGGCTTTTCATGTAAGCCTAGCGTGAAAACAATTGCAGGCCTTCATGGGCACAGAAACATGTCAAGTGCTGGACGTTCGTACTGAATTCTCACTGTAGCAATGAAGAAGTTTAGCTTTTAAAGAACAGTGGGATCATTGAAAAGAAAATGATTTAAAGGGGTTATCCCCTGATTAATGTAAAAAATGAAAACCTAACATCATATAGTACATGCTAAAACCTGAAACTGAGCATGTGCGGCCATCTCAGTGAGTCGGACAAAGAAATAAGAAAAAAATCAGTCTGCAGGTGGTGCTATACGGATACATTTTATCGAATAACTATGCAACAGTTTTAATTACATTCAATTACAAAAGTGTTCAGGTCCAGGTGGAATATTTTTCGGGGGACAACCCCTTTAAAGAACACTTTGTGTTTTCTTTTCAATGATCCCCCTGTCCTTATGAACATGACTCCAATGAAGGATCACCCGCCATCTTGTGTCCTCTCCTCTCTTTGGCAGAAGCCGGTTTCGGTGCATGCCCATGCAGTGAGGCTAATTCTACATTTTCCAGCTTGCCCCAGTATAGGAAAGGAACTGCTGTTCAGCGATGTGACAGGGACATCAAGCCAGCGGTGGGAACAAGAGGTATGGATGGGGGGCCATTCAGTGTGGAGAATGGTGTAGACAGCCAAAGTGAGTCACGCCAGGAGATGGAGACCCTTTCCAAATGCAGACAACCGATCCAATGGACATGACGAAGAAAAAGTAAAATTATGCAGAAATAAAAAATGAGGTAAAAAGTGTCTAATGATTAAAAAAATACAGTAGTGCTTCTTTATGTCCTCGAGGAGGGGGTTCATTGCATCTGCAGTTTTAGGGGAAGTTGAAAATTTGGGAATTACTTCCCCTACGATCAATACTTTAAGATCCTCCATTCAATACTGATGGTTACCCTTGTAGTCTGGTCTATGAGGAACCTAAATTTCTCCCTCCAATTGAGGCATCTTCTCGTTCTAGTCATGGTCTTCTATGTGCAGTTTTTTACTTGCGGAGTGCCTAAAATCTTGACTCCAACATGTCTATCTGCTGTTAGAGGGCAAGAATTTGAAGCACCCATCAACCCAAGAGGTGAGACCCTGCGAGGTGTAGGAATTGTATTAGATACACTTGGTATTAAAGTCCAGACATGGTCTTAAAGGCTGTAGACACAAGGGCAATTTTTATGATTGTATTTTACTCATCTTTGGCTAAAAATAATTTTTTGTTTGCAAGCTATCACTGTCTATTTTCTTTGAGTCCCGTCATCCGACGGCTCATGTGTAGCTCTTATCTCTGATCTCCTGACCTCATAAACACTTATTTAAGCCATATTCTTATCATTTTGATGTATTGCGATAGATTGAGTGTTTATGAGGTCAGAAGATCAGAGATAAGTGCTAAAAATGAAATTGTAACCCTTGTATCTCATAAACAGCTAAAACATAATCCTAAATTATTTTTAGCCCTAAATGAGTAAAATGCAATGATAAATAAATTACGCGCAAAGGTGTACATAGCCTTTAAATGGGTTTTCCACTCTTTAGCTATTGATGACCTATTCTCAATATACTGTAGGTCATCAATATCTAAAAAGTGGAAAACCCATTTAGGTTGTCCCTTAGGGAGAGAATTGCCAAGCCCATTACTGAAATACGACTCTATGGGGGTCATCACTAGCAACATATTTGAATGGGCAGGTGTTGGGGGAAAGAAGGATGGAGCTTGTTGAGTCCCACCTCTGCCCATTGAAACAATCATTCGTGTTGGGTCGAGCTGAGAGAGTCAGGAAAAATAGCTGTTGACTAAATGATGTGTATGGTCACCATATGAGCTTCCTTAAATATGGAATTTTCCAAAAGTTTTACGAAGCCTCTCTATAGAAGGGAGCAGGTAAGTCAAATATCTCAACATCCTTTTCAATTTGAAGACCCAATGGTTCTTCTCTTCACCCGTAGAGCCTTAAGGCTCCACGGTCAGTCAGACTTGGAGACATAGTTGTCCAATGTTGTTGTCAATGATCCATTGATGATCATTTGGAAGGCCCCTTGGAGATTGCAGCCGCTTGTGTTTCGGTAATGTCTTGCTATTTACCCACCAGGTCTTGTCCGCTCTCCCGGAGGAGTAGCCATCAATTAATAGACGGAGAAGTTTCCAGCCTGTGATTAGGGCTGATCTGTAATTGACAGACGACTGCGTAGCCCGAGCGTTTTATCGGCTGATTGATAGCTATACAGCTGCCGGAGTGCCGCTCTTGTGTTTCCCTGGCAGCTTAATCCATAATAATGGTTTAGCTGATAAACAGATCAACCGGATTTAGCCGTCTCTTTGGGTTTTTTTTCCTCACATTTTGCGTCTCGTGCTGATTCTTGCCACTCAGCCTCGCTCACATTTATCCAACTTAATTCATGGCGTCCTACAGGCTCGTAAGCCGTGATTGCTTACTACTTTATCCCCTGGCTACAGTGCAGATTTCCAGGGGGCCGCTGAGATCACGGGGCTATTCTAAGAGTATTAGACTCCGGAGACCCATGTTGAAGGGTTGATTGAGTATCTACCTATAGCGAGCGCACTGCACAGCCAATATAAATTGCATTTCTTGATGTGTGAAATGCGGCGCTCGGTAAATAACACAAATACCGAATCTCATTCACCTTCATGGAGCCGAGCTGCATTACCAGGTGCAACCCATGGACAGGTGTGGCGCTGTTTCTGGTTTTCTAATCCCAGGCAGCCACTTAAAAACCGTAGTTTAACCGCTTAAGGTGTTAGTGGCGTGGTATTTTTCTGGCACCATTTTGGTGTACATATCAATTGTTTTATTTTTATAGCATTTTTTTTACTGGGGGATTATGGAAAACAGCAATTTTTGAGTTTTTATTAGGACTCATGCACACGAACGTATTTTCTTTCCGTGTCCGTTCTGTTTTTCTTTGTGGACGGTATGCGGAATCATTCATTTCAATGGCTCCGCAAAAAAAACGGAAGTTACTTCGTGTGCACTCCGTTCCCATATGTAACAGAACTTGTCCACATTACGGACAAGGATAGGACTGTTCTATCAGGGGCAAGCTGTTCCGTTCTGCAAAATACGGAATGCACACGGATGTCGTCCATATTTTTTGCGGACCGCAAAATACACACGGTCGTGTGCATGAGCCCTTAGGGGCATTTTTTGTTATTATTGCTTTGTGCTTATTTTTGGCTACCAATACTTTTCCGCTTAAAAATTTTCTGCAGACCATTCTTTAGGCTTCTCACTGATATCCATCAGAGAGCTGCACTGATGGCTCAATCTGTAGCTCTTATTTCTTCGCTCCTGACAGCTCATAAACACTAATTTAAGCTGAAGTCTTTTGTCACTTCGATCGCCATTTAGCTTCAATGAATGTTTATGAGCTGTCAGGAAACCAGATTTGAGAACTAACGATCAAGCCGTAAGAGCAGCTATCTGATGGATTTCCGTGACTGTAGAAAACAAACCGTTGAACATTTTTAATAAAGACCAATCGAAAAAATGCTTATCGCTAAAAAATGAAAACAATGAAATAATTTAAAAAATTGCTCCCAAAGGTTTTTATAGCCTTTGAGCCCCCATGGCGTAACTTCACATTATGGATTGGCTTGTATTATCAGTTTGATCACAATTTAGCTTAAATGAATGTTTATGAGCTGTCAAGAGACCAGAGATAAGGGCTACAGATCCTGCCGACATAGGAGCTTTCTGACTAATTTCATTGTCCGTGGCTGTGGTGTGACTGTACATCATGGATTAGCTTCCGTTAAACGTCCCGGGCAGTGGAGCTATATATGTTTGAATACAGTTTTTGAGTGTTTAGAAATACACCCCCATGATGGAAAGCCCATTGGGAGGCTAAAGGTGACCATAAAACTGACAAGCAGACTTCTCGGCTATGCCTTTGGCGCACATGGAGGTTTTTGTCAGGCTGCCATGTCGTAGGGTCCATTGGTCTGGCCGAGGGAGCCTCTTCCCTCTGTCAAACTCCTTGGATGCCACTGGCACTATTGACTGCAGCATCTAAGGGATTGAAGGGATTATCTGGGTCCCTGTCAACCCATCTTTACAATTCACAACCATGAAGCCATCAGTCTTCAGAAAACCTGCACCCGCCGACGTCATCCATTGGGCAGAATACGACAGCTGTACTGCCACAGTGCCCCCCAGTGGTCAGATTAATATTACCAGTTATAAATTACAGTGCAACTCCATCATTTCCCCGGACAGTCTTACAGTTTAATGAGCCCTTAGACTGGTGCTCCTGCCCACCATTATAACGCCGCCCGTGTTTCAATAAGTCACTTTCTATTATAGTTTCCCTCTAAGAGGCATTGTGTAAAGTCTATGGCACCTCTGTGGTTTGCAGTTGGCCTGGCTTTGATAATAGGATCCATGCCACGTTACTTTTGCTGAGTTCAGCCTTTCTCAGACATGACAAATGAGGCAATATATTGCAAAATGCATTATGTACGTTCCTTGACTTGAAACAGCTGTGAAAGAGCGTAGAGTGTGGGCCAGGAGCCCAGTTCAAGGGCATCTGCGCCCCCTAGGAGAACCTGCCACACAGTACTGGTCGACCGTTTAGTAAGATTGCTCCTTTGATATATAAGCAGATTTCAGAATTGTCGTCTTTTGTCAAACTTTTAAAAGTTCATGTATTTCATAAGTTATATCTACTTCAGGGGAAGGTGGTGACAACCAATATGACTGCTACCGCCAACTCCCACCAAGCATGTCACCCTTGTCTCTTAAAGGGACACTGTCACCTGGATTTCACTTACTGAGCTATTAACAACACAACATTGGTCTCCATGATTTACATTAAAATATACAAGTATTACTGCCCTGTGTCTTGTAATTTGTCTATAAAACCGCTTTTATTAATATGCTAATTACCTCAATAAGGAGCCCTAGGGGCTGTCCCTCCGGTCGTTGGAGCCCAGCCGCGCCCAATATAGCTGAGCCCAACACCGCCCATTATAGCTGAGCCCAGCCGCGTCCATTATAGCTGAGCCCAACACCGCCCATTATAGCGGAGCCCAGCAGCGCCTCACTGCTAATTTATTCACGCCTCTTCGCCGACGTAATGTTTGTGCAGCGCCCGTATTCCCGCGCATGCGCCCTGTATACACATGTCAGCGGCCGCGCGGTGTCCTGGCATCGGCCTCACAGAAACTCATTGCTCACGCGCCAGCTTCGCTCGACCCGGAAAGGAAGAGCGGAGTGGCGCAACTTGCCGGGACACAAGAGTCTGTAACGGACTGGACGCGGAAGTCTGTAATGCACTGGACGGAGGACTTTGTAACGCACTGGACTATCAAATGGACAGCGCTGTGCTTGGTGAGGAGCAAAGAGGCTGCGCCGCTCACTGGAACATCGAGGTCTCCTCAAACAGCTGATTGGCGGGGGGGCCAGGAGTCGGACCTCCACCGTCTCATATTGATGACCTATCCTGAGGATAGGTCATCAATATATAAATCCCAGAGAACCCTCTTACCTTATGTTATCTGTAGAGTTACATAGGACTGCAAAAATACCCAGGAGCCATTGGCTCCTATACTTAAAAAGTTAGGAGCCAAATTAAATTTTTAGTTGCCAAATTTAAAACACATACCGTATTTTTCGCTTTATAAGACGCACCTAAATATAAGATGCACCCCAGGTTTAGAGGAGGAAAATAACAAAAAAATATTTTCAACCAAAAGGTGGGCTAAAGCACGTGCAGTACATGGGTGCATACCTATGGATGAGGGGGGTTATAGTCATATAATATAAACACTGTCCAGTGTACCGTAATTCACCTGTGTGGCAACTGACTAAACTGATTGGTGGAGGCGGCGGAGCAGCAGTTCCGGCCGTGCTCACCACCAATCAGCTCAACATGCAGGGCAGCAGTGCTGGAGCGCGTCCCAGTAGGGGAGAAAGGTGTGGTTCGGAGGACAGCACAGCGTCAGTGCTGCTAAGCAACAGCAGACTGAGCGCTCACACGTCCTATTAAACATGCGTGCTGGCGGCATTTAGCTTCAATGACCGCCACCCGCCCCACACTTCCTACTAGAGGGCGCCGCCTCACATTATTAACACTGGAGGTGAGTCTCTGGATAACAGCCTGCAATGTGATTGACATATTTCTGGGCACGTTCGCTTTATAAGACGCATTGACCTCCCCCCCCCACTTTGGTGTAAACAAAGTGCGTCTTATAAAGCGAAAAATATGGTAAATTATAATTTTAAAAAGCCTTTCAGGAGCAGATTACAGAAGCACAGTCACAGTAGTGAGCCAGCTCTGCATATAATAGAATACAGCACCACATACCTCTTACATCCAGAGACATGTCCTGTCATGTAGATCTTCTCTTTCCTCTTCTCCTCCGTCTGACCCAGACCGCCATGACTAATTCTTTCAGCCTCATCTCGTCTCTACAGAGTTTGTTACACAGACATGTTAGATTTCTCATAATTGGGGTCATTTATCAAACTGGTGTAAAGTAGAACTGGCTTAGTTGCCCATAGCAACCAATCAGATTCCACCTTTTATTTTCAAAAGGAGCTGTCTAAAATGAAAAGGTGGAATCTAATTGCTATGGGCAACTAAGCCATTTCTACGTTACACCAGTTTGATAAATGACCCCCAAATGTCCCCAAGTGCCCCCAGTAATAATAGCACCCTATATTGTGCTCCAGGTAATAATGCCTGTAGAGTGTCCCCTAATATGTCCTTGTAATAGAAATGCCCCTATAGTACCTACCAAATAGCAACATCCCCCACCCTACCCCCATATAGTAGTTTGCCTCCAGTCCACACTGCCCCCACAGTAGTAGTTTGCCCCCACAGTAGTAATTGTCCCCCACAATAGTAATTTTCCCCCACACTGCCCCCACAGTATTAATTTGCCCCACAGTAGTAATTTACCCCCACACTGCCCCCACAGTATTAATTTGCCCCAGACTGCCTCCACAGTAGTAATTTGCCCCCACAGTATTAATTGCCCCCCACTGTCCCTTCAGTAATATTCTCCTGTGCCCCCCAGTAATGTCCCCCAAAGTTGGCACACTAAAAAAATAAAATAAAAGCTAATACTTACCTGTGTCCCAGACTCCTGGCGCTCACTCGTAGATTGTAGGCAGACGCGGTGCGCGCATGTTAGTGTGCTGCGTCCCGACTCAGGCGCGTGATTACGTCATCACGCCCGCCTGCGCCAGGATTTTACTACCGCATAGGCTTGAGGCCTTCTAGGCCTGAAGCCTATAGCGGTGATCGGTGGGGCTGGGAACCATGTGCTCCTGTGCCCCACCGTAGTTTGTGGGCGTTTCGGTCGGCGTTGGGGCCCCCCAGCGATGCTGGGCCTGGGGCTACCGACCCAAACGCCCCAATTATAATCCGCCACTGGTACCAGGAGCCTCTCACGGGGCCCCCTAGTGGCAGCGGGCCCTCGGTTCATGCCCGAGTGCCCGAATGGTCAGTCCGCCCCTGTTTGGGAATGATAGACTCTGAGCTAAAGTCACATTTAACGAGGTGCGTAATAAAGCTAATTGGTAAATTAGCAATCCAACATGCAGAAGACCCAGACCTACTTGGGAATTATCTTAATCGCCTCTCAGGCTTGTATATTGTGTTTATACTCTTAGGTTGAGTGCAATGTTCCTCCCCTGCAATTACCATTTATATATCGTGGGTATGTTGCTTTGCCAGGAGAATACGCAATTATACAGAACGCTGTGTTTAGGCTGAGCAAAGATGCACGAGGATACATTTACTCTTAAAGGGATCCTTCAAGATTGGGGCATCAATATGATCCGGTATCCGAAGATGCATTAGTGGGCACAGAGGATCCCATTGAAGTGCCAGGAGAAGTAAGCACTACCCTCCTTTTCAAGGCCATGGCACGGCTCGTATCCCACTATAAGCATGAGATTATCAACATAGGTTATTATTATTGTCGGTAGATATGAGGACTTTTAATATCAATGTAAATGAGATTCAGTGTAAAGGGTTAAATTCACACTTTGTTGAAATTCATAGCTGACCGTGTGCACCAAAGGGGCGATGGTCCCTTCTGTGTGTGTTAAATCTCTATCGGTAGTTTTCCACATATGTGAAGACACAGTCTGATATCAATAGCTGCATATGATGGAGAGAGGCAAACACTAGGAGGGTGACAAGGGAGACACATAGAGAGGCCAGGGAAGGGGTCACTGACCTTTGACATCGCTCCAGGATGCCAAACATGATGCTACCTGCTGTAACTACCATATATATTTTTTCAGTAATCACTACAACCACTGAAGACTGCAATAAATCTCCGATTATGACCTTAACAGGACTCGGCTGAAATAACATACATCACACATTGGCGAGCCAGCCAGGAATGGAATTGCAGCCGTCACCTTCTTCTTCTACTTGAGTGCCTCATTCCACCACCATGGTCATTTATAATCAGTTGGTCTGCCCATTGCTATTAATGGAAACCATTCCGCGAAATAAACTTTTAGAATTTGAGATTTTGGAACATGGCTGATCATGTCGATGGGGGACTCAGTAGCTTTCGGTCAGGTCAGGTACTGATGTAAATTGACAAGACTTGACTCACAGTCGGTCTTCCAGTTCATGCCAGATGTGTTTGATGAAGGTTGAGGTCAGGACAGGCTAGGTCTTCTACAACACATTCGCAGGTTCTTTACTTTGAGCGTTGTGATACTGTTGTGCTGTTACAGGTGGTGGTCTTCTATAGGCCTTACATCTACCTCAATAATAGTGTTAGGGCTCATGAAAATTGGCACGGAGCCTATATAGCAGGGCTTGGGTCAGCTGGCAATCATACAAGACTACTCCTGGAGGTAGCAGCCTGGTGGTTCCTCTGCAGTAAAGTTTAGATCCCTGTACGAGGTTAAGGGGTGAAAACCAGGGAACTGCCAGGATAACGCTCTTAGATTTAGCCCAAAGTCAAAGCTGTTGGTTGACACTGTGGTTACACGCCAGCTACCATAACAATAGGCTTTGTCAGGCTCAGGCATATGGAGAGACAGTAGAGGTCTCACGTACCTCTATGGAAGCCCTATTATTATTTAGTGGTAAACAGAGCCATAATCTGTCCGTGTGCATGATCCAAAAAGTGAAGAGCTCTTACTGTTTTTCTTTTTTCATTCTATTTTTTATTATTTTTTTTTAAATAATACAACCAAGTATGACTTTCTCAAGCCAGCAATGGGAATCAAATATCTGTGCAAGTCCACCTAGTAAAAAAAGAAAAAAAACGTAAAAACTTATCAAGAGTTGTACAAACGAAGAAGCCATAGAGACATCAGTAACACTTATTCAGCATCGTATTGCAACTCACCATCACCACCTCCTCAGGCAGAGAGTCTCCATAGTCTCACTGCTCTTACCGATACAGGGGTGTATGCCATCTGGTCCTGGCGATTTGTCTATTTTAATCTTTTTAAGACGCCACTGTACTTCTTCCTGGGTCAGACAGGGCACTTTTGATGGGGAATTTACTTTTACATTCTGCATTTCATCTGACAGTTTATTTTCCTCAGTGAATACAGTGGAGAAAAAAATACTTAATAGCTTTGCTTTCTCCTCATCGCTCTCTGCAACTCCCCCCTTATCACTCTGTAAAGGGCCGACACCTTCAGATTTATACTTTTTACCATTTATATAATTTAAGAACATTTTAGGGTTAGTTTTGCTCTCTTTGGCAATTAATCTCTCGGTCTCTAGTTTGGCTACTTTTATTTGTTTTTTACATGTTCTATTTTTTCCCCTATAGTTTTTCAGTGCTTCCTGGCTCCCCTCCTGTTTTAGTGATTTATATGCTTTCTTTTTGTCATTTATTGCTTTCTTTACATTTCTATTTATCCACATTGGTTTCTTCTTGTTGCTTAACCTTTTATTCCCATACAGTATGTACCTCTCACAATGAGATTTTAGGAAGCTTTTAAAAATATCCCATTTTGTGGCTGTATTTTTATTTTTAAGGACTTTGCCTGAGTTAGTTAGGCCTATGGCCGCTCTTAGTTGGCTAAATTTTGTTTTTGAAGTTTGGTATTTTTGTTCCTCCCTGTAGAAATGCTCTTTTGAATGATAATTGGAAGGTTATTACTTTATGGTCACTATTTCCCAGGTGTCCCCCGACCTGCACGTCTGTTGTTCTGTCAGGTCTATTGGTTAATACTAAGTCCAGTATGGCTGTCCCTCTAGTCGGGTCCTGAACCAGTTGGGAAAGGTAATTGTCTTTGGTTATTGCCAAGAACCTGTTCCCTTTTTTGGGATGTACAGCTTTCAGTTTCCCAGTCTATATCTGGGTAGTTGAAGTCCCCCATAATAACCACCTCATTATGATTTGCCGCCTCGTCTATCTCGTTTAGTAGTAGATTTTCTGTGGACTCTGTTATATTAGGTGGTTTATAGTAAACTCCTATTAGCGTTTGTTTTCTTGCTTCTTGAAGCCCAAGAGCAAGAAGAGCGATCTCCGGAGAACATTTGAAAGTAGTGTGACATGTAGTATTGCTTCTACAAAAGATCTCCCACCGATCATGATGGGATGAAGAGCTCTTACTGTTGATGCCTTCTCGGGATGCCTAACCAGGTACCATGGTGCTCTGATAGGGCAACGCTGCTCCCGAATGAGGTAGTGTTCAGGTGACTGCACCCAGTAGGAGATTGTTGGTTGATCCCGCCAATGTTGACCATCCAACGTCCAGTGGTCATGTGCTTTCCATCACTCCACCTGATGCTGTCCATATATTAACAGGGAGTGTGTTTTCAGAGTCCTCTGTTTTCTTGGAACCTCGAAGGACTTCACCCTCATGAGAATCTTCAGGTTGGAGCAAGTAAGGCCTTGTCCACATGGAGATTTTTGTTTGTGAAATTTAGTGGAGATACCGTGCCAAAAATTTTGAGGTAGCCACGTGGAGACTGCCTCCCATGATTTTCAACGGGAAGCCACACTGCAATCCCGCGACCTCGCCATGTCCTTTCTTGGCCCTGAAACTTCAGCTGGCGTGAACTCACCTTTTAGCCCCATCAGGGGGGTTAAACCACAAGCAGGTCGGCCGCTTTCAAATTTAATAAAACCTCTGCAGACGCCGGTGAATCCACTGTGGATTTTGACAAAGGCAAAACCCGCCATGTGAATGTACCCTTTACCCTTTGTATCCTGAACTGTATTACCGTTAACCCCTTCACTGCCTTCAGTAAACAGGCGTTTCAGTTTTAGCCTCTTCACTATGTGGGCATTCGATAGCAGTATTATTTATACACTAGATCAGTGTTTCCCAACCAGTGTGCCTCCAGCTGTTGCAAAACTACAACTCCCAGCATGCCCACACAGCCAAAGGCTGTCCAGGCATGCTGGGAGTTGTAGTTTTGGAACAGCTGGAGGCACACTGGTTGGGAAAGACTGCACTAGATGGCACCATTGCCTGGGAATCATATAGCAGTGTTATGTGGGCACTCTACTGTAGTATTATTTGGATACTGTATGGAGGTATTGCTTAAGTCCGGCGGCCTCTGGCTGTACACTGCCGTGCTGCGCCGTAACTCCGCCCCCGCCCCCATTATAGTCAATGAGCGGCAGTCCTGCGGCATGGTGAAATAGCGGCAGGATGAATCCAACAGGGTGAACAGCCTGTCGGATCCGTCCTGCCGCAAGTGTGAAAGTACTCTTAGGCATTGTATTGGCAGTATAATTTGGGCACTGAATGGTAGTATTATTTAGTATTGTGTGACAAAAGTACAGATAAAAAGGGAATGCATCTGTTATGAGAACAAGGGGGGTATTACTTGGGGGCTCCCCTTTTTTTTTTTTTATAAAACTGCCCGTTTTCTATATACTGCACAGCAGTATCTCCTAATATGCACATCATATACATATAGCTATAGAAAATACTAAGCCTCCTGGTAACACAGAGGTAAAATCTTGGGGAGGATTGTGGAAAAACAACTTATCTTTTCAGCAACAAGATGTTTTCTTCTGTAGTTTGTACGAAAATTCTCATAATTATGCTTTTATCTTGTATTTCAGAACAAAGTGCTGAATGTGGATGGTGTTAAAGTCAAGCTGCAGGTAGGAACATGGCGGGTCTTTAATGTGTTCTCCCGTGAATCGTACTGTGATTTTCACGCCGCGTGAATATATTATCACCTGGTTTGTTCTTCTTAAAGATCTGGGACACTGCCGGGCAGGAGAGATTTCGAAGTGTTACCCATGCTTATTACAGAGATGCCCACGGTGAGTACTTAACATAGGATCGAGCAGGAAACTCTGGCGCTTCCAAAATCCCAGGAAAATGGGACCGTATAAGTCCTGCGAACCGCGCCGCAGTTCTGTGAAGCCACATCCGTCCTATAGCAGCGTGCTATAGTAAAATCTGATAATTTAGCTTAAACTGAGGTTAACCCTACTGTAGCACCCTCTCCAAAATCATGGAGGATTAGGAAGATGAGATCTAAGTTAGTGCAGTTAGTTCTTCCTGCGGTGCAGAACTGACAGGGAAAAAATCAGGAAATTTATTACATAGCGGCTCAAAAAAAGAAAAGAAATAAATAAAAACCCATGTAGTGTGAAACCAGACAATGTAGAGAGGGAGGAGGGGGATGCAGCTGCAGTTTCTCAGTAAACGCTCCATAGAAAGAAAATGAGAGGGAAAGGAGCAGTTCTTGGTAAAGTTGTAGGTCAAGTGGGTTAATAATGGAAGGGAGCACCTTCTTTACCAGTATGGATCCCTTGCGGGCTCCTGGGTGAGTGGAGGAGGGTAGTTCCTCTCACTTCTCCACCTACTTGACGAGAACCTTGACCATGATTCGTAAGTGACAGATGGTTTTCATGGAGCTAACACTTTGTTGAATTTTGATGCATTTCCTAGAACCTTTGCAGGTACGGATTACTACAGAGCACAATCTATAGAATCAGGGGGTGTCGGACATCTTGTTTTTGCCCTACCATCAGAGGGCAGTCATGCATTTAATCCCAATCATTACTATTGATCCCCCTTAATATGTCTACGTTCCAGTCTTTAGCGAGGACCTTACCGATTGGCACATGCAGGCCAACCTCTGAAATACGTGGGATGAATGAACGAAATTGTAATGACATTTATATTTTGTTAATTACCGTCTGGGTGATTCTGCTCTTCGGGCCTCATGCACGTGACCATACCATTGATCGGTAATACAGAACCCATCTCTGTGTCCGTACTCCTAGTCTGCTTTCTTTCTTTAGGTCCTCATGCACATTGGATTCATACAAAATAGAAAAATAAACCTCCGTATGAAATCAGAGACATACGGAGATGTGGCCTGCCCCATGTAGGCTTCTATAGATGCTGTATAATTGACGTCTGGAACTATCATACAATGACATGTGGGAGCTCTGACGGCCTCCTTCACATGCCTAAAAAATTATTAAATAAAAAAATGCAAAAAAAAAAGCCAAGCTCTTCCTCATCCACTGTTTCGATCCTAACCTGCCATATACTGGTTAAAACTAAGAAACATATAAGAAATGTCTATGTGTCCCAGTGGATCAGCTCCCTCCTCCCTCTCACAGCGCTGTGATGCTGTGTATATGAATAAGACATTCACTCTTATATGTTCTAAGCAATATTATCAGCTACTTAAGGCCCCAGGTGATGTCTCCAGAGTAGCCCATACACCACGTGGCCGCGGGGCAGCTGAGGACTGTGCGCCACAACTACATGAGTTTTCTTCCACGTTTTTTATAAAGCTGACGCACGTCCTTGTGCTTCAAATGTACAAGCCATAATCCATAAAATGGTGGCCATTCATGGTAAAACCCTGTGTAGTTTTCCGTTGCGCAGCACACTCCTGCCTTCAATTTATTAAAAATCAGTTTGCAGCCCATTAAACACGATGGAGTATGTATAAACGTGCCACTCATACATAAAAAATATGATACAAATTACAATAAAAATAATTGACAAATAATACAATGAAACATCAATTTAAAACAATCCCCACAATTAATACCCATCCATAGCACCGGGATTGTCGGCTTAGAAGAATTTTAGCTGCAAATGACGAAATTAGGTCAAAATCAAGATACAGCGCTTGATATATGTCCATAAGACACGTTGCTGTTTGGTCGCACGCAAGTCGCGGTAAAATCACTGCAGGAAGTAAGGTCACCGGCAAAGTTTGAGACTTTCTTTCAAAAACAGCGCCACACCTGTCCACAGGTTGTGTGCGGTATTGCACCTCAGCCCCATTCACGTCAATAAAACTGAGCGGCAGTACCAGCCATGGACAGGTGTGGCGCTGTTTCAGTAGGAACGCATTTTCTAATCCTGTACAGTCCTTTTAATTAGATTCTTTTCTAAATTTAGAGACGTCTCGTCCTTTGACTAGGACCGGAAACCATTGCTAATTCATTGAGAGACAGAGCAGCTCAGGGCCTAAATCAGATTAGGAGCCCAGATTCCACACGTCGGTGATGCGCTGTCTCCCTGTTTGTCTCCACAGCTCTGCTCCTGCTGTATGATATCACCAGTAAGACGTCATTCGACAATATCCAGGTAAGATGGACGACTTATTAGGAGGACTTCTCAGAAAGTTGCTCTTCTAAGGGTTTAGGCCATTTCTATGTGCTCACTTTAGCCTTTGACAGCACACGCTTAGCATTGCCGCAGATCATATGGCAGCGCTGTCTGCATTGCAACCAATAACAGCTGCAGTAACCCGGCACACCATTACACAGCTGTGCTTCCAGCTCCATCCTCAGAGTAATTTTCAGCATCGGCGGCTAATGAGAACGGCTGATTAGTGTTGTCGGGATTCGAACCCCCCCCACCGATCTGATAATTATGACCTATCCTAAGAATAAGTCATCAAGATCTAAAGCCCGGACTACTCCTTTAATAAAAAAAGAAAATACTCAGCTAGCCACATGCTGGGCCTCCGTCATCCAGTGCCCCCCTCGTTTTCTCGGCTGTTCTAGAGGGGGACAGGTCAGCAGAGGATGATGACTCACCCACCTGTGCCCACCTACCCACCAAACCATGCTGACGTTCAATACTGGCATCAACACTATCTACGGGAACCTACCAAAAAACTGTGCACAAGCCCAAATATCTAAAAATATATACTTTATTAATGCATCATTAAAATCTCATAATTAAAAAATGACACATTACAGAAAAGATGCATACCCCAAGAAGGGTACCCCAAGAAGAAATGCATACCCCAAGAAGGGTACCCCAAGAAGAAATAACACATGATCATACAATATAATGTAACATAAAATATATAAAGTATAATATTGTATAATCATGTGTTATTTCTGTACATATGTTTTCTTGGGGTATGCGTTCTTTCTGTAATGTGTCTCATTTTTTAATTACCTATGTGATTTTAATAATGCAATAATAAAGAACCATCTTTTTTCGGAATATAAGACGCACCTAGGATTTAGAGGAGGAAAATAAAAAAAACAATATTTTTCATCAGGCCTCAGATCAGCCCCCCAATCCTCATTGGACCCCGAAATCAGACCCCTATTCTTCATCAGACCTCAGATCAGACCCAAAAATTATACCCCCCAGCCTCCATCAGCCTCAGATCAGACCCCCAAATCCTCATCGGACCCCCATTCTTCATCAGACCTCAGATCAGACCCAAAAATTAGACCCCCCAGCCTCCAATCAGACCCCTAATCCTCATCGGACCCCCAAATCAGACCCCCATTCTTCATGAGACCTCAGATCAGACCCAAATATTAGACCCCCCCAAGCTTCATCAGCCTCAGATCTGATCCGACCCCCCCCCCCCCCCCCTCCCGGCACCAGCCTCAGATCAGACTCCCATCAACACCAAATTAGATGACCATGAGCCCTTAGATCAGACATAAGAAAAAAAAAAAGAAAACTTACCTCACTTGGTCCGGACGGTGCTGCCACTCTGCAGATAAGTCGCACTGCCATTTTCCTCCACTTTTGGGGAGAAAAAGTGGGTCTTATAGTCTGAAAAACACAATATATATTTTTAGATATTTGGGCTTGTGCACTATTTTTTAGTAGATTGTATTTAGAGATGAGCGAACATTTAAAAAAAGTCCGTTGTTCGGGGTTCGGGTGGTGGTTAATTGCGCATCCCGTTATGGATTCCACAATAGCGCATATGGAATCCAGTTCGGGCGGCTGCCACCAACCCGAACTGTAGAACAGCTGAAGGACCTGGCGTGACGTCACTGTCATGTGATCAGTGCAGGGGCGTGGCTCAGCACGGGATCAAATCCAGTGCTGAGCCACGCCCCCTGCACTGATCACATGACAGTGACGTCACGCCAGGTCCTTCAGCTGTTCTACAGTTCGGGTTGGTGGCAGCCGCCCCTTATGGATTCCATATGCGCTATTGTGGAATCCATAACGGGATGCGCAATTAACCACCACCCGAACCCCGAACAACGGACTTTTTTTAAATGTTCGCTCATCTCTAATTGTATTATTAGTTCAGAGTTGCCCTTATTTATTGTTTTTCATACGGCCCTGCCCTTGGGTGCCCTTGGCGTGTGGGGTGCCTTTTGTTGGACGATGGGGAGTGTCTTTCTTCATTTTTAAGATTAGCGAGGGTCCCAGAGGTCAGACCCGGATTAGGATACTCATCTTTCACTGTTCACAGAGACACTTCGGATATCACTATGGGGGTCTGGCCTGTTTATGGGGTTTACTTAGAATAAAATCTCCCTGGAAACAAACGACACTTATTATACACAGTCTTATTTACTCTGACATAAAAAGAGGACGGAGCTTCGAGGTGATGTAAACTGAGCGTGCTCGTCCACCATGCAGACAGGACACCATGGTTAAAGGCAGTGTCGAAACTCAAGGAAAGCTGGCTGCACTATGAGCCCTGAAAAAACCGAAACACTATTTTATACTGAAAAGATTATACCGTACATTTCAGTTTTATGGAGAATACCTTTAAGTAGCGTTTTGCTTGTGAAATAAATGGAGGCAGCTGACTGTATATCTGGGGTGTAGATAAGAAGCCGAGCAGCCTGTGAGTTACCGTGCTGATAATGGTCTTTATTTAGACCTTATAATTGCTTGGATCTGGAGGTGACAGGAGCTGCTTCGCCTCGGGGAGTTTCAGGAAAACGCACAACTGTTGCCCAAATAAAATCTAATGATGAGATAAAAATAAGGGGCTTTCGGAGGCCGGCCTGGCACTTGTTGCAGGAGCCTATAAAATGATATTGCTGAGCCGCTAATTGGAGAAGCTTCTATTTTTGTGTCCCCAGTTTTAGATCTTTTTCGATGTCTTGAAATTCCTCCAAATCCGGGAAGGAAGAAGCTGACGTCTCGACTGCAGGGGAATTAAATTGCGGAGTGCAGGTCTTTAGGCTTGAACTTTTTCTCAGCTAGTTGGGTCTCCTGCCGACCTATTACCAGGGTTATCGCTCAGATGGAGTCCGTATTGTTCTGGATTAGAGGAGATTACCAGGAGCCGCTCGTTTTTCACTGCTGTCCACAAGTTTTAAGGCAGCTGAATTTTCCTTTGGTTCCTTCTAGTAATGGGGGGTAATGTTTCTCCAGAACAGGGAAAATAACCTAGGGGTACCCGCCTGCCCCCAGGATTTATTCTGGTCACGCCAATAGCTACCCTCTCGGATCAGTTTCGGTTGGAAGATGTTGATAAGCAGCTACAAGACGTCTTAGGCAATGCTTATCCTCAGGTCATGTCAATTCCAGTTCGACCAACTTTACCCACTGGGAGACAGTCGGAAGATGCATATTTCGATGGATTTCGATGCTGTCAAAATTCCCTGCGCATATCAATGCCAAAACCGCCGCAGTTATTCACTTTGGTTGCTGCGGACCCACTCACGACTGAGCTTCATTTAATAGAGCTATACCGCAAGTGGACACCCTCCCTTCCCTCTGCTGCACCCGCTGTCCGCACACCATGCTGTGTCCCTTCTTGGCGTGGTCACGGCTGGCCTGCAAACTGCAGTGATGTCTCCTATTGAAAACAATGGAAGGTAGACACCACGGGGCCGCCACTGCAAAGTGGCGCTGTGTCTATGGCATTATTCGGACAGCTAATTCCGCTGTGTGAACAGGTCCAGGGTTTTGATGCCGGTGGCCTATCATAAGCCTTCGATATCTGATCTGCAGGGGTCTGACTCCCGACACCCCCCAATCAGCCTGAAGTCGGCCACAGAACTACACAGCTCCGACCATTGTGTGGTGGACGGAGCTGGTAATTGCAGTATGGATGCGCGTCACTTGTGACTATAAATTCCACTCCACCTGTATTGAGTTAGCTCACAGGTGGCGCTATAAGCAAGAGTACACCATGTTCTCCATGCAGGAGGCACACGTCTTTCATAACGCATCATTTTACATCCGGGAGGCTTTCAAATATTAATATACTCATTCCGTCCAATTTACGGCAGCGCGGTGCTGTGCAGCGGACTGTGCGCCCATCGCGCAGCTGTTAACAGCATCCAGGGCGCCTACTAATGCGCTCGAGGAACTGGAACAAACAGCAGCTACCTATAATGAGTGCATCAGTGCGACCTGCCCGGTGCAACTGCAGGATGCGATGGGTGGTTTCAATTAACCCTTTATGTGTGTTACCCCACCCATCAGTCTTTACTCAAGCACTTGGCTTTTAAAGGGGTTGTCCACTTTGATAATTCCGTTTCGCTTTCTAGAGGATGTCACGTGGTGTCACCCCTGCTGAGATCCCCACCGATTAGCTGGACTAACCCTAAACCTAGTCCAACAGCAAGTGCTCAGTTTCCCTGCAGCGCCCCCACAAGGGGGGATGAAGCACTGCACAGTTCAAATTAAAATCCGTGACCTGTTTGTGTAGTCTAGAGAGGTGTCAGCCGCTCTCCGCTGCCTTTAATAACTTTAATTACTTATTCACATCTGATGGAATTGCTGCGGATTTTCCATCTGGATTTGCAGGCAATGAGGAACGCTGCAATCTGCAGCTTGTTGGTTCTTTTTGAGAATTGGTCAAAACCCACAACAAACCCCCTTTTTTTCAGATTTTACTGCAGATTATCTGCAGACCCTCAGATAAATCATTCCTGGAAATAAAATAAAAAAACAGCTTTCATTAAAGTTTAAAGTAAAATAAAAAAAAACACATTTCCATGGCACTGGCATTTCCATCTGGCCCCTGCTGGTCTCTTTAAAAGCCGGCCTCCTGCGGTGATATGTGACCACTGCAGCCAATTACCCCGAGACATCAGGAGACTGGTTTTCTTTTCGATGCGTTCTGCTGGGAAATCAGCAGCAGATCAGCACCAAAATCCACATGATCTGGGCCGACTTGCCCACCGTATATTTCCTGTAGATTCTTGTGGATGTCCTAAAGTGTATTTGTTGCAGCATTTGCAGCAGAAATCCACAGCTGACCCTTGGATTTCTGCTGGGATTTTGCCGTTTGCACTGCCGCTGATCCGTTCACGGTTTTAGGATTTTTCCTTAGCAAGAATTGACATCAATTTTTTTATTATTTTTTTTTGTTTGTGACATAGTTTTGAAATCTGCTTGTAGAAAATGATGAGTGGGACTGATATTCAGTCGCAGTCTTTGCAGCCAAAAAATCTGCCGCTTGTGAATATCCCCTTAGATCAATGTCACACAAGAGCAAATTAAGGCCTTGGATCCTGTTCCCTTTCAAGCTGTTACTTTGGTTCATTGGATCGACGGTGGAACAAAATTTAACCCTGGTAGAAAGCTGCAGCAGATCGGACACACCCCCTGAGCTGTGATAGTGAGAGAAATGCAGCAGATCAGACACACCCCCTGAGCTGTAATAGTGAGAGAAATGCAGCAGATCGGACACACCCCCTGAGCTGTGATAGTGAGAGAAATGCAGCAGATCAGACACACCCCCTGAGCTGTGATAGTGAGAGAAATGCAGCAGATCGGACACACACCCTGAGCTGTGATAGTGAGAGAAATGCAGCAGATCGGACACACCCCCTGAGCTGTGATAGTGAGAGAAATGCAGCAGATCAGACACACCCTCTGAGCTGTGATAGTGAGAGAAATGCAGCAGATCGGACACACACCCTGAGCTGTGATAGTGAGAGAAATGCAGCAGATCGGACACACCCCCTGAGCTGTGATAGTGAGAGAAATGCAGCAGATCGGACACACCCTCTGAGCTGTGATAGTGAGAGAAATGCAGCAGATCAGACACACCCCCTGAGCTGTGATAGGGAGAGAGCGGCAGTAGAAAGGACGCACCCACTAAGCTGCTAGCCTGAAACAAATCTTGCAGAACAATTGGAGCAATGAATGTGGAGATCTCTGGATCCATGTGAGGTACAGGGCTGCTTCTAGCTTTGTTAGAAAGAGACTGTCATGTACTATATTTCTGATTTCCATTTCTAACTTTAATCATGGGATAACCCCTTTAAAGCTGGGAGTTTTATGAGTAATCATCTGAGATGCTGCAGATGAACATTTTGGAATATTTTTCATTTTAGGACGTGCTCTGTGGGGGATATGTTAGCAACAGGGGGATGATTAATTATAGATTCGAGTTATTTAAAAATTTTAATGAGATTTGCTTTCATTTGGACATGAAAATTGATGGGTTTGGGGGGGACAAATACTTAAAAAACAAACAAAACAAAAACCCATCGTGATTAAAGGGGTTTTGCTCTTGCATTATGATTAAAGGGATCCGGCCTCTTGTTCCTCCACCTATCCTAAATGAAGGGGTTGCAGCACTGGTGTAGTGCATTATACCCTGTACAGCCAGGGGGCGGGAGCGCAGCTGTATAGGGGTTGCAGTGCGGGTGAAGTGCCACATACCCTGCACAGTGAGGTGGAGGGAGCGCAGCTGTGAAGGGGTTGCAGTGCGGGTGTAGTGCCACATATTCATAGTAATTATAGAGAATCCTTCCTGCTAAAACTTAGCTTTTAATCAGATTAATTAATAAGGTGGCAATTGTCACCAAAGATACACACAACAAACATTAAATGCGGTTTCTCGACGATAAAAATGATATAGTCAAATGGAGCGGACACACAGAAACAGGGTGCAGTTCACCCTAATGGGGGTTCACAAATACTGATCAGAGTATATAGATATGTACTCGAGTGTGGTAGGGAAGGGGGGGAGGATCTCTCCCTGTTTTAACCCCTAAGTAAGCTCAGCCCAAGGACGGCCCCTTATGGTGGGGCCTCCTTGTCCTCGAACCTGCCCTTTCTATCCCTGAACTGCCCCTTACCAATGGTGTCCGAGCCAAAAAAGGATGAATACCATACCCCACGTATACTGGGGACAAAAAATAATAATTATACCCCGGAAGGATTCTCTATAATTACTATGAATATGTTTATGATAAAGAGATCCCGTTGATATCAGGTGCATCAGCTTTAATAATTGTTTTGTAGCGCCACATACCCTGCACAGCCAAGTGGCGGGAGCGCAGCTGTGAAGGGGTTGCAGTGCGGGTGTAGTGCCACATACCCTGCACAGTGAGGTGGAGGGAGTGCAGCTGTGAAGGGGTTGTAGTGCGGGTGTAGCGCCACATACCCTGAACAGCCAGGTGGCGGGAGCACAGCTGTGAAGGGGTGCAGTGCGGATGTAGCGCCACATACCCTGCACAGCCAAGTGGCGGGAGCGCAGCTGTGAAGGGGTTGCAGTGCGGGTGTAGTGCCACATACCCTGCACAGTGAGGTGGTGGGAGCGCAGCTGTAAAGGGGTGCAGTGCGGGTGTAGTGCCACATACCCTGCACAGTGAGGTGGTGGGAGTGCAGCTGTAAAGGGGTTGCAGTGCGGGTGTAGCGCCACATACCCTGCACAGTGAGGTGGTGGGAGCGCAGCTGTAAAGGGGTGCAGTGCGGGTGTAGCGCCACATACCCTGCACAGTGAGGTGGAAGGAGTGCAGCTGTGAAGGGGTTGCAGTGGGGGTGTAGCGCATAATACCCTGCACAGCCAGATGGCAAGAGCGCAGCTGTGAAGGGGTTGCAGTGCGGGTGTAGCTCCACATAACCTGCACAGCCAAGTGGCGGGAGCGCAGCTGTGAAGGGGTTGCAGTGCAGGTGTAGCGCCACATTCCCTGCACAGCCAAGTGGTGGGAGCGCAGCTATAAACGGGTGCAATGCAGGTGTAGCGCCACATACCCTGAATAGCCAGGTGGCGGGAGCGCAGCTGTGAAGGGGTGCAGTGCGGGTGTAGCGCCACATACCCTGCACAGTCAGGTGGCGGGAGTGCAGCTGTGAAGTGTTTGCAGTGCGGGTGTAGCGACACATACCTACACAGCCAGATGGCGGGAGTGCAACTGTGAAGGGAATTGCACCTAATTCATATTGGCATTGTGCTGCGGTTCTCCTGCAGAGCGGATACCTGGGACACCTCTGCTCAGAGTGTGTGAATCCACGCTGTGGCCCCTGTAGTCCCAGAGGTCAGCCCCCCACCGATCATAAAGTGATGGTATAGCTTAGGAATATTCTTTTAAAGGAACGCTTCCTATTACCGCTGGCTGTACGAATTCCTTTTGCAGGGATGTATGTAACAAGGAATTACATCCTCACATGGGGACACCACACATGAAGCCTTCATCCGTCTCCCATTCAAGAGGGATTAATTGCAGTGTGTAATCACAAGCACTATGGTCTCTGACAATGCCGGAGAGGGGGAGGGGGGCCCAGCATCCCCGGAGGATCGATACTGATCTATGCCCAATTTAAGAGACAGCCATTCGCCGTGATTGATAACGTGCTTATCCGACTGTGCAGAACGGCCGGGTAAGTGGCTGTCACGTGCCATACTGTGCATAAACAACATTGGCCCCCAACCAGGTAAACCCGCAGGTATATGCAAAAATCAACAAACAAAAAATCAAATGGGCATGTATTTTATTGATGCCTGTATTGTTCTTTTGCTAACAATGGATGCAGGCAGCAGAAGCAGCGGCGGTGCGAGCCGTGTGACTGTGGAGAAACGATGGCTGATGAGGAGGTGTGAAGCACGTGTTCCAGTGTCATCATCAGAGCAGAAATGCTCGATTACATTGCGTTCAACCAGGGGCGTAGCTAACGGCTCATGGGCCCTGGTGCAAGAGTTCAGCTTGGGCCCCCTTCCCTCAGTGCTTTGTGTATCTTCTTATGCGGCACAAGGGTCTTTGGGCCCCCTCAGGCTCCTGGGCCCGGTAGCGACTGCTACCTCTGCACCCCCTATAGCTACGCCCATGCGTTCAACTGCCTCTCCTCCCAAATATGCAGGGTGACATTTCAGTGCCCGCCATCATTCGCCCCAGCCTCCGTGGTCGACATATGAGAGAGGGGAGGGGATAATAATACCCTTTTTTATTTTATATATTTGTGTGTTTTTCACACCTTCTTGCTGCCTGTTCTTTTTAGACAGAGGAAAAAGATTAATTTAAGCAGAGGAGTCTGTAATCTGGTGACACTGGCAGCGCTGGAACATGTAAGATTAACCCTTCACAGTACGTCTAGGTGAGATCCGCACCGGAAAATGCACATTGATTCCAGCACCCATGGCAGATCTAGAGCGGCCATGTCTTCCCTGTGGCATCAACGAAAGGCCAAGAGCTTACCCTATGAGGGCACCAAGGCTCCCTGGGTTTCCATCGGAAACCTATGCTAAGTGGGTCCCACTGGCTGGGCTCACCATAAATGGAAATAAATTGGATTTGGTAGCAAGTCTAAAGGCATGGCTGTTTCGGCACAACATCCCTCTGAGCAAGAGCAAGGCCTAGAGTTGCCCATAGTGAAGGTGCCAAGGCATTGAGGCTCCCCAAGTCAGCCAGCTGGACCAATGAGTCAAGTGGATCCCACTATCTGGGCTTTCAAAGAACCGAAATTGGATTGGATTTGAGCACCTGATCCGCCATGCAGTGCCAGAGGCCTGGCTCTTTGACAGAGCATCCCGCTGAAAGGGCTCAGATGGCACACAAGGGAAAGTCAATTCCACTGGCAGATGTGCGGCAACAAGGCCAAGAAGTGCCAGACACCTGGGCGAAGTCGGAGCAGCTAGCGATGCTTCGAAGAAGAAGAATGAGATTAGATATGGGTTCCCAATCCACCTTGCAGTTCCATAGGCTTGTCTGTGTTGGCACCACATCCCACTGAAAGGGCACAGATGGCAAGGGGGTAGTCTCTATTCTGCCACCTCTGACAGGTCTGCCGGCATCAAGAACGAGAGGGTCTCGTTGGCCGGATTACAAACAGTTGGAAGGAGATTGGATTTTGAAGCCGGATCCACCTCCTGGCAGGGGGCATGTTGTAATGGGGGTTTCTGAGGATGGCATACTCGCATACAAGAGGGGGTAGAATACTACCTATATATAGTTTCCAAATGTTGAAGGGTATATATTACTATCTATAGGCTTCAATCAGATTGCGTCAAAATGGTTTATCCGTTCCTTTAATTTAGCAAATATTGAAAATGACTGCGGCTTTTCGTCTCATGTCTTCCGTGCATAGTGGGAATACACGCAAAGTAGATTTTGTCTGATACTTAATTAAATGAATTGGAGCTGCAATACCACACATAAGCTGTGGACAGGTGTGGCGTGGTTTTTCGAATCCAGTGCCGCCTGGTGTGCGTCTCCTTTAAGATCCGCCGCTAGCTGTGTAAGTAGCAGGTGATGCTGAAGGCCGTACAGCTCGTACGCGGGAGCGGAGGGCTTGTATAACACAGCGCAGCTATTATACTGCTGTCATAATTGGTGAGTGCAGCAGGTCTGGAGATGCAGAGCGGCGCTCCTCGCTGATTAGGCTGGAGATTTAACTGCGCAGATTCCTCCCGAGATGCCCCTTAGGCAGAGTCTGCTGCCGATTTCCTCTTCTACCTCAATAACATCTCCCCCTTAAGGCGCATATCTAAATATAACCATCATTTACCTGCCGCCGAGACCGTCCTAAGCAGCTGTCTCTATGGAGAGTCAGGCAATGAAACAGGTGTCTGCCCAAAATTTGTTATATTCTTATTAAAATAAAGTTTTTTCCTTTCGGACGGTCAGTCTGTATAAACCCATCCGGGGGCTCCTTAAGGCACCTTCTGCTTCGGTTGCTGGTTTTTATGAACCTTGTCTGGGAAAACTGGGTGATAATCAGTATTACAGCCCCCGCACTGCTTTCCCAGGATCAGTATTACAGCCCCCGCACTGCTATCCCAGGATCAGTATTACAGCCCCCGCACTGCTTTCCCAGGATCCCGACTGGTAAGTGCAACCTATGGCACCATCCGCCCATAGCCTAAGGTTGTTGACGTGCCTGTGAGCCCTTGTGAAGTGAGGCTAATGTGAAACCTCAATCCCCATTTTATTTTGTGTTAAAATACAGTAGGTCCACAATCCTGCGCCCATTTCATTTCTAAATATATCTTTATAGCTTTGTTTTTTTCTGACACAGAGCTCCAGCTCCACTGCATAGTCCTAAAGATAACATGCCATTTGCCTGCAGCCACCACTAGAGGGAGCTCACTGCTTGTGTCTTGGGATGAGCTCCCCCTAGTGGTGGCTTCAGGTACAAAGAATTTTATCCTTTAAGATCGGTGCAGGGAATTTGAAGCTCTGTATAAAAAATGAGCGCCCAGACCCAGGGTAAAACATTAATCAGTACAGACTGTGGGACTTAATGTTAGAAGGGAGAGTTTGACTTTAATCACACTAGAAAGGCATACAAATGAAAAAAAATGTAAAACTGTGTGTTTCTTTGGGACTGTATCGGTTAGGGAAAATGGATTTGGATCCACTGTACCAAGGAACCGGTTTGGCTTCGGTCTAGACCTAAGGGTGTTATCCTGGCAGTCCCCTGGTATTCATTCCTTAACCCCCTATACAAGGATCTGGTCTTCATTGCAGGGGAGCCACCCAGCCGCTGCCTCTTGGGATAACCCCAGTCTAGTTGGCGGCGGACGCGAGGGGGTCAGAGACACCGGTGTGAAGCAACAAGGGATCAGGCAAAACTTGTGGTCAGATAAGAGGTAGCATTCATGGCAGAGAGAGTTCATGTGTATGGGTAAAACAATCCAAGGTCAGGGCTGGCAGCAGAGGGCCAACTCAGTGAACAGACAGAAGTCAGGGCAGGTAGCAGAGAATTAGCGACAATAAACGGGCAGGGTTCGGTACACAGGTAGACTAACAGAAAAGTACACCTTCACTGGTAAACTAGCAACTAGGAACCTAAAGCTCAGGCACCCTCCCCTAGGACCCGCTGCAGATGGGTAGAGGAGGGCAAGCAGGTCCGTACCACTGGCACAGCAGAATGGAGAGCATTCTTTATTCTGTGATGCGGCGCCCATGCCTCCTCAGAGGAGCGGTGGGAACGGGCCGCCATCGTAACAGTATCTCATGATAGCCTTATATACAGCAACTCAGCAGACAGTACCACATGCGGTAGCCTTAGATACGCCATGTCAGCAAATGGTATCCCAAATGATATACTTAAATACACCGATTCAGCAGACACTACTACACACACAATAGTCTTAGATACAGCTGTCAGTATCACACTCCGTAGGTTTAGATACAGCAAGCTTGCGTAGAGCAGCTGAGCAAACATGTAAACCACACGCACTTATATATATGTAATACCCAGTATATTATTGCTCCCCGGTCAGTCGGGGTGCACATGCTGCCGTGTTATAAGCTTCTGTCGGTATGCCCGTCCACCCGGTATTATATATAACTGCCTGTGTCTGGCAGCGTGGAGCTACGTGTGTGTCCGCATACGAATGTGCACCATTACAACTGGTCCTCAGGGCATCGTCTGGTGGAGGATGCAGGCTGGTTCCTCTGATTGCAGCACAGGCGGGGGGGAGATTACCGCCAGGCAGCGGGAGGTGGCGAGTGTAACTTACAATACAAGGGCAGAAATGATCCACGTTAGCTATTTCCTTCAAGCCCCTCAGAGGAAGCTCAAGACTTCAGGTCCCATTGTTTGCAGCACTATGTTGGCTTATAGTTTCTATAAGAATCCTAAATGCTAATTGCAACAATTACTAGGGATCTGTCACCAAAACAAGCTGGCATAGATTATGGACGCCCGATGAAGGGTGAGTTAGCGGGTGCAGTTGTGCACTGAAAACCACCATAAAGCGGTGATTTGGAGTTAGCCACCCCATCCTCACGAGCCCTGAGAAGCAATCAATGTGTACAGGATGAGACCGATGCTGCAGGGAACCTCGTGGGCGTACCCTTTCCTGTCCCCACCCATGAGCAGCCCCTTTCTAGGTTGGTATGTTGTAACACACTGAAGCTGTTTCAACAGAACTCGATCTAAGTCATTAGTAAAAATAAATGTCTGTTTTCCTCCAAAAAAAGCAGCACCACTCCTGTCTGATATTGTGGAATTCAGTCGACGGGCTAAGCTGTAATACCAGACACAACCTATGGGTAAGAGCGGCGCTGTGTTTGAGCATAATGTATTATATTGGGTAATATTCCTCCATATACTGAATCCATCCTTCTTACTTCTGGGGGTTGTGCAGCGTGGATTATGCGCCGCAGTCATTTGTGAAAGGCAAATAGACAGAGTCTTGCAGGCAGGTAGGGGTTAATCCATGATCTATGGAGAAAAAGTGACATTTACATTTGGTGAAGATCAATAGAGCTCACCGGCTGGGTGTAATTAATCATTCATATGAAGCCCCGTGATGTGCGCTTATTCTGTCTCTGGTGAAGAAACCTGCATCAGTGTGGATAGAGAAATGTCACCGCAGTGTGAGACATCCAGTGTCACCTCACCCCCCCCCATCTTATTCTCTATGGAGGAGGTCAGACACCAGTGGATCCAAGGGGCAAAAGAGATCAGCCCCAAGAAATTCTAAATGGTCGATTCATTTATCTGCAAGAGAGTATGCCTGGTGGAATCTTGTTGATGAAGATCCACACTGGAACTACAAGATCTGCCGCCATTGTGCGGGGGCAGCTTTAGCGTAACTGTTAAACATGAGAATGCACGGTTGCAGTCACTGTACATACATTACTTATCCTGTACTGATCCTAAGTTACATCCTGTATTATACTCCAGAGCTGCACTCACTATTCTGCTGGGGATCTGTACTGATCCTAAGTTACATCCTGTATTATACTCCAGAGCTGCACTCACTATTCTGCTGGTGCAGTCACTGTGTACATACAATACTTATCCTGTACTGATCCTGAGTTACATCCTGTATTATACTTCAGAGCTCCACTCACTATTCTGCTGGCGCAATCACTGTGTACATACATTACATTACTTATCCAGTACTGATCCTGAGTTACATCCTGTATTATACTCCAGAGCTGCACTCACTATTCTGCTGGTGGAGTCACTGTGTACATACATTACTTATCCTGTACTGATCCTGAGTTACATCCTGTATTATACTCAAGAGCTGCACTCACTATTCTGCCTGTGGAGTCACTGTGTACATACATTACTTATCCTGTACTGATCCTGAGTTACATCCTGTATTATACTCCGGAGCTGCACTCACTATTCTGCTGGTGGAGTCACTGTGTACATACATTACATTACTTATCCTGTACTGATCCTGAGTTACATCCTGTATTATACTCCAGAGCTGCACTCACTATTCTGCTGATGGAGTCACTGTGTACATACATTACTTATCCTGTACTGATCCTGAGTTACATCCTGTATTATACTCCAGAGCTGTACTCACTATTCTGCTGGTGGAGTCACTGTGTACATTACATTACTTATCCTGTACTTATCCTGAGTTACATCCTGTATTATACTCCAGAGCTGCACTCACTATTCTGCTGGTGCAGTCACTGTGTACATACATTACTTATCCCACACAGATTCTGAGTTACATCCTGTATTATACTCCAGAGCTGCACTCACTATTCTGCTGGTGCAGTCACTGTGTACATACATTACTTATCCTGTACTGATCCTGAGTTACATCCTGTATTATACTCCAGAGCTGCACTCATTATTCTGCTGGTGGAGTCACTGTGTACATACATTACATTACTTATCCTGTACTGATCCTGAGTTACATCCTGTATTATACTCCAGAGCTGCACTCACTATTCTGCTGGTGCAGTCACTGTGCACATACTCCTCCATAAAGTGATTGCGTAACTAAACATGGTGGCATCCAGGTAATGAGATAGAATTTGGTTGCGTTGTGCGAGTTTCTCTGTCTGGCGAGTACCTGGGAGGTGTTACATTCGCACCAGCTCGGCTCGTGTGTGAAGTAGTTGCTGTAAATAAAATGGTTGTGAGCACATGGCGCCCGCGCCGTCCTCCTGCGCAGGAAACAGCGCTCTATTGAGTTGCTATTTTTGTCATCCTTTGCGTAAATAATTCTGCAAGTTTGTAATATACGTTGTGTTCTGAATCCTCACTATCTCCTAGTTCTCTCCTTGCTGTCAGTGAATAGAATCTCTATCGTCCACATTCTGCTCGCACAGCTGATGGTTTTGGGGCAGAAAAGATATTTCAGCTCAAACAGGTATTTCCAAACAAACGCTCAGCTGTGTGAGCAGTACCAATATAGGGTCAGTTCACAAAGAGGGTGGACTCAAGCTTCATCCATTTCAGCCCTGTGCTTTCTGAAAATCAAGCCATGCATTGTGCTGTCCCTCTAGTATTCCTCTTAGAAATGAATAAATTAACCAATGAGTGTTACCATTCCTCTCATTAATGGGGCTGCCTCTTCCTCCTATTGTCAGCACTAGCGCTGACTGGACAGTCTCGGGGTGTATAGGGATTCGTCAGGGGGAATGGTAACGCCCAGTGGTCAGTTTATTCATCCAAGTAAATTGATAATTCCAGAGGAATAACAGAGGAACAGCACAAAAGAGGCATACGAAAAGAACAGACATGTCAGAAGAGCGGATGGGGCCCCCTTTAAGCTCGTCCAAATGACCCAATCGCATGGACAGTCATAGGAAACGGCCATGTTTTCCTAATCTTGAACCCCCCCCCCCCCCCTTTAAAGAAGTTGAGATCATTCACCCAGCCTCTATTAGCTTCCCACTGAAGGAGTAATGTGCGATGTGTTAAACTCTGCCATATATTTTATTCCGCTCTATAACCCTTTGGTTTTGGAGAAGTAATTACACTTACAGCAGCGGGGCTCCTTTTATTGGGCCTCCGTAGCACAATTTATTGACACATTACAGCTGGAACATAGATTATTACAGCTCCGATGAAAAACATCCATAACTCAGATCTATTTCTCCCCGGCAGCTCCCAAAAAAATTCACAAAGCTTACCGCCAATCTGTTAGTGCTGTAAAAACCGTAACCACAATACTGCACCGAAAAACACTAAGGCCTCTTTCACACGGGCGCGTTTTTGTTTTCCGGCATAGAGATCCGTCCAGGGATCCGGGTCCGCGCCAGGGTCTACTTTCCGGGGTCTGTCTTGTTAATGTTTTGCAAACCCCAAAATTAACTAAGAACCCACAGACTCCTAATTTTATTGAGACCCCAGACCAGGTTCCTAAAATTAATACGATCCCAAACTAGACCACTGAAATGAAGGGAGAACCCCTAAACTTGGTTACACCCCAGACTGGACCCCAAAATTAACTCGGACCCCTACATTTATCCAGACCCCAGATTAGACTTTAAAAATAATTTAAAACACAAACCAGACCCCTAAAAGTAATTCATACCCCCCGATTCATTCCGGCCCCAGATCAGACCCCTAAAATTAAATTTGAAACCCAAACTAGACCCCTGAAATTGACAAAACTCATTCACACCCCAGAACAGACCCCACAATGAACTAAAACCCCAGACCCCTAAATATATTCAGATCCCAAACAAGACCCCTAAACACATTCACACCCCAGACCAGACCCCCAGAACAGACTCCAAAGATGTATCCGAACCCAAACCAGATCCCTTAAATTAATTCAGATGCTTCATCTCATTCATTCAGACCCCAAACAAGACCCCCAAAACTCATTCACACTCCATACCAGACCCCTAAAATTAATCAGACCCCTTAACTCATCCAGACCCCAAAACACTTTCACGCCCCAGACAGGATCCCTAAAACGAAGCAGCCCTTATAATGATGTGACCCTGGTGGCCCTGTGACTACTTATGACAACTTGTGTAGACAAAGTTCATGGATAACCTTCTGTCTGCCTGTAGTCACCACTAGGGGGAGCTCAGGAGGTTACTGCATACTGTTTCTACATTAAACTCTATAATAACACAGTATGCAGTGAGCTCCCTCTAGTGGTGGCTGCAGGCAGACAGAATTTTATCAGGGGACTATATCACTATAAAGATATATTAAGAAATAAATTCTGGTAATGAAACAACCATAGTGTTAAGAGGTGAACGTTTGGAGGGGAGCAGAGGTGATGACAGCAGTCTACTTTATGGCGCCGTATAGGGAAAGCTCCTTCCTTGTGAAGAGGCAGAATCCTAAATGCCTCTGTTTTTGCCTGAGGTCTGTCTCGGGAACTTGCCTTAACCTCATGAGATATTTTGGGGATTTCCAGTAGATTCTCCTCTATACTTAGCTGCCTGTTCGCTCTGACAGCTCATACAGAGGCACTAAGGGCTCTGATCACCTCGCCCTCTCACGGGGCACGGTGGACTAAGAGCCGCTGTAGAGACCTTCAGTCTTACCGGTGGTAGAGGTGACAGCCGGATCATGGCGGCCTGCGCCGAAGCTGCCAATCTTCGCTTTCTCACTATTACACCCATCCATTCGTGCTTGTCTTACCCTTTCTTACATTCTTTGGAATAACAATTTATATATATTTTCTCTCATCTGGTTACCAGTATACAATGCAGCATCACATTCTCAACCAGTATACAATGCAGTATCACATCCTGAGATAACCAGTATACAATGCAGTATCACATCCTCAACCAGTGCACAGTGCAGTATCACATCCTGAGAGGACCAGTGTACAATGCAGTATCACATCCTGAGAGGACCAGTGTACAATGCAGTATCCCATCCTTTGATAACCAGTATAGAATGCAGTATCCCATCCTAAGATAACCAGTATACAATGCAGTATCCCATCCTAAGATAACCAGTATACAATGCAGTATCCCATCCTGAGAGGACCAGTGTACAATGCAGTATCCCATCCTTTTGATAACCAGTATACAATGCAGTATCACATTCTCAACCAGTATATAATGCAGTATCCCATCCTGAGATAACCAGTATACAATGCAGTATCCCATCCTGAGATAACCAGTATACAATGCAGTATCATATCCTAAGATGACCAGTGTACAATGCAGTATCACAATCTCAGCAACCAGTATACAATTCAGTATCGCATCCTCTGACAACCAGTATACAATGCAGTATCCCATCCTTTGATAACCAGTATACAATGCAGTATCATATCCTAAGATGACCAGTGTACAATGCAGTATCACAATCTCAGCAACCAGTATACAATTCAGTATCGCATCCTCTGACAACCAGTATACAATGCAGTATCCCATCCTTTGATAACCAGTATACAATGCAGTATCATATCCTAAGAGGACCAGTGTACAATGCAGTATCACATCCCCAGACAATGAAGTATAATCTGGTGAGGGAGTGTCACCATGTTTCATATGTTGTGTTGAGCTCTTAGTTTTTAATTATTATTGCAGAGTTTAGCATGACTAGTATTTTTCCAGATTTCTGTAAAGATGTAATCACTACTTGAAAAGCACATTATTCGGTGACAGTGCGGTGCACTAAGCAAAGCCGAGTGACAATCAATCATCCTAAAGTGCAGTAATTGGAAGAAGAAACTGTCAAAACAAACATTCAGAATGAGAAGCAAAAAAGCCTAAAAGTTTGTAACTGAGTCTTCGCTGCCACCTAGTGGAATCTCCAGCACATAGCACCCAGAAAGAAGACAGTAACATCACTGTGGCAGGGCATAAAGGACAGGAGGCCATAGCAAAAATCTAAATGTGCCCTTCTCCCACCTGGCTTGTTTTGGCCTATTCAGGGGGCGAGCTGGACCCTTGGGTAGGTTACAAGCTTCCTATGCTTGCTAGCAGGGGCGTAGCTAGTGGTTCATGGGCCCTGGTGCAAGAGTCCAGCTTGGGCTCCCCTTCCCTCGGTGCTTTGTGTGTCTTCTTATGCGGCACAAGTGTCTTTGGGCCCCCTCAGGCTCCTGGGCCCGGTAGCGGCTGCTACCTCTGCACCCCCTATAGCTACGCCCATGGATGCTAGAAATGCTAGTGGAGAGGGGGATGCCCTGTGCTTCTTCAGGAGAAGGAAAATGAGAATTTTTCAAGAATGGATTTAAATAATGACTATTTATTTTTCTTCCCGGGGGCAGCAATGAGCACATAAGGATCTGTGCTCAGTCCTGAGGCACGATGGGAGGGAGATTCTAAATTGATGAATTAATGGGTTACTAAACCAATTTTTAAATACCTTCACCTTGTAAAATTTAGCGGTCATAACAATTATAGTTGGATCGTCCCTTCCAATAGTTCTCTACTTTGGACAATCGATTTTAGTTAGAAGAGTCTCCCGATGATAGGCTGATCATAAAGTGTCCTTCTGCTATGTAAGAGAATCCAGCAGCAAGTGTTACACTTCCCTGCAGCGCCCCCGCAGGTGAATAGAAGTATTGACTATGAAGAATCATCGAGAGATGCTCTTTGTAACCACACCACTCTGGTTAACAGATGAGGGTCCTGAACAGCAGAATTCATCCCTTCAAAGGTCGGGCAAAAAAAAAAAATTCCCAAGGTGGAAAAAATGTGGCAAAGATTGCAAAATATTGTGGGTGTCCGGCTGCCTGATGAAAACATGGCCCTCAAGAATAAGGCCTATTAGGCCTCATGCACACGAACGTGTGCGCCCCGTGCCCGTATTGCGGATCCGCAATACACGGGCACCATTCCGTGGTCATTCCGCATCACGGATGCGGACCCATTCATTTCAATGGGTCCGCAAATCCGGAGATGCGGAACGGTGCGGAATGGAATGACGGAACGGAACACTACGGAAGCACTACGGAGTGCTTCCGCGGGGTTCCGTTTCGTACTTCCGTCCCGCAAAAAGATAGAACATGTCCTATCTTTTTGCGGAACGGGCAGATCGCGGACCCACGGCCGGTGCCCGAGCATTGCGGGTAGCAATTTGCGGCCCGCAATACGGGCACGGGGTGCACACGTTCGTGTGCATGAGGCCTTAATGACTGCTGTATGAAGATGTATCGGCGGCCGTTAAGTCTTGAATTCTATAGACATCCCCTTTAAGCCCCTTCTGTTCTGCACTGCAGTGCTGAGCTACATATGTGCAAATACTGTGGAATTTAACACATCTTCTGGAAAAAGTCACGATTGTTTGCTAATTTCCCATCAGCTCCTCTAAGATGGTTGTCTCATTTCTTTAGATGTTTCACTATAGGAGGGTGATGGAATACATTAGCACCCAGGGTGATGTATGTGTGATACCTGTAGAGGACGTTTCCTTGAAGTAATGTTACTTGGAGTGGTTCAGTTTAGAAAATCCATTTTCATACATCCAGTTAGGGGGTAATGGAAGGGGGTCTTCTGTCCAGGATCTCTTGGCCAGAGTAGTGAGAGGTTACAAAGAGCGTCTCTCGCTCTGGAGGACCCGTCCTGTCCTTCATTACACAGACAACACATTGATTATAATGGAGACCATGTAATACTTCATCTCTCCAGTGGGGGTGCTGCGGGGAAACCTGAACGCTCACTGGCAGCTGATCTCTGGAGGTCCCAACAGGAGGCCACACTGTGACCCGCTTATCACCCTTCTAACAAGTAGGGATGGTCCGAAGCAGGGGACCCCTTTAGAGAAAGTAGAATTGTCGGTAAACTGAGGCTTGGAAGGAATTATCACTGTGTTCTTTTCCTTCACATTAACCATAATCTAAGGTGCAGACCCCTTTTTAATAAAGGAGGATGGCCGCTCCTGCTTATATCACCTATGTAAGGGATTGTTAATTATATCTCACCTCTTTATTTCCAGGCCTGGCTGACGGAAATACACGAATATGCGAAAAAAGACGTGGTCATCATGCTTCTCGGAAACAAGGTGAGGAGAAAAGCTGAGATGTGCCGATCTTAGTAAATCTGCCCCACTGAATTTAGCGGCAGGGTGCATGCCTTAAAGGGAACCTGTCATCACCTTTGTCCCGCCCATACTAACGGCAGAATAAAGTACAGACAGGTGAGGTGATTTCAGCGCTCTGTCATTTATAAGTTAACAAATAAGTGGTCGCAGAGTACCAAGATCACAATCATTGCAGACTGGGCCTGGAAAAGAGTCCCGGCCACCTGAGAAGAGTCCTGGTTACTCATGAATTCCTGCTCTCCCCCCACCTGCTGATGACTGACGGCTTCTCCCTAGTTTTCTCCCTTTCTCTCCAGGAGAGAACTGCCAATCATCAGCAGATGGTGGGATAGCAGGAGATTATAATAACCAGGACTCTTCTCAGGTAGATTGGACTCTTTTCAAAGCCTGTGCTGCAATGATTATGATGCTGGTTCTCGGCAACCGCTTACTTTTAGCTAATGAGTGACACACCGCTGAAATCAGCATTTCTGTCACCAATTTATGCTGCCTTCAATGAGATCAGTGTAAAGTTGATGACAGGTTCCCTTTAAAGGCAACCCACCCCTCCTGGACAGACTTCCGAAGGGAAGCATACTTACCTGCTTCCTGATGCTGGCTACTTATCTCTGTGGCCTCCGCTGCTCTGCTCGGGTCCATGGATTAAAACTTATGGTTCGACAAAGCTGCTGGCCTGCTACCCTTGTGTCACGTGAGCATTTTTCGTCACACAAAGGGGGCAGGTCACCGCTGCAGCGATTGGCTGCAGCAGTGTCAAACTGGACGTTTACATCCAGGGACCTGAGCAGAGTTATAGAGGACACGAAGCACAGGAGCCAGCTTCAGGAAGCAGGTAAGTATGCTTTCCTTCGCAGGCCTGCCCAGAAAGGAGAGGGGTTTGCCAATGCCCCACCCAACATGCACAACACTTTTAAAGTGTACAGCGCCTGTGCAGATCTATGCAGTAAGGCTAGGGCTACACGGCAACACCTGTCGCGGCCAGCATCGCTGAGTAGCGGTGATCCCATAGAAATTAATGGACTCGCTGGGGCAGTCGCAAGAAATCCAGCCGTGTTAGATTTCTTGTGATTGCTGCGGCAATTCCAAAAATTCTATGGGATCACCGCTACTCAGCGATCCTGCCCGCGACAGGTGTCGCTGTATAGCCCTAGTCTAACAGACGACACACGTACCTTGTGTACTGATCCTGCGGTCATGTCGTTACTCCACTTCCACTGAAGGGCTCGATTTAGAGGTTGCAGCTGCCGCATACGGCTAAACTCGTGCCCACACGCGGCAGGTTATAAGTGCGGTATTACCTTCTTCATTGATCACTGAGGTTGCGTGGCACTCAGCATGCATGAAACCTAAAGAAGAGATACAAAGGAGTAAAACATGACTGCAGGATCAGACTACAAAGGGACTGTTTGTAGTCTGTTACCATGGAGATGCATAGGAGCTCAGTGCACAATACGAAAGATTTTTTATCAAAGCAATTTGCAAAGTTGCTTCACTTTAAATGCATCTGAGCAATAAAAATTGGCTATATAGCCGCATAGCAAATATCGTTAGCCAAAAGTGAGCAGGTTCCCTTTAATGGCCCCCCTCCCCGCCCTTCTTATTAAAGGTTTGCCTGGCTGTTGCTGTAAAAGACTTTAGCGCCCGTTAAATATTCATTATTTACTTGAAAGCTGGCAATGCATAAAACATGCGTTCACACTCCTCACAGGAGCTCGGGCCTAACCCCGACTGCTAAAGTGGCAGAACAGTTCCCTCCTCACCGTGGGTGGGTGCAGTATAGGCCGGCAGTAACCCGCAGTGCTCTTCTTACAGGTGGACTCGACTCATGAACGCGTGGTCAAGATCGAAGATGGCGAGCGGCTGGCAAAGGTGAGCCCAGGACACCTAATATAGCTGGGTGACTACCAAAATGGCGGCCATGATTACTACTGCACAGCTTTCCCAGACTCCCGAGATACAGATGTGCCATCTCCATAATCCAGCCGCTGGGTCATTTAGGGCTGGGCGTAGGGGCTGTAATAGCTGCGGTCACCCAACTTTCCCAGAGAGAAATTATACCCACTGTAACAATTAAATATAGGACGCCTCATGTTTGTAGGTGACATTTGCATTGTAAAAGTTTTATTAATACTAAAGTCAGAAAATGGCGCAAATTGTGGGGGAAATCCACACCTGATCAGAGCAGGAGATTTCATCGTCTGACTTTTTAGGATATAATGGGGCAGATTTATCAAGATCACGCCAGTCTTGATATCCCCTGTGCTGCCGGAGGTTGGTGCAGGACTTAGGTGCATCCTCTGGCAGTCTGTACACCGAAAATAAAATCTATGGCAGCTTCAGTCTTCCGGACACCGGCATAAATGAAGATAAATAGGCCTTGCCCACTGGCCCCTAGCCTGCTCCACGGAAAGTGGCGACTGGATTTAGTTGCACGAAAACAGCCGTAGGGGAAATAAATACGTTTGGAGCACTTTGGTTTAAAATGGGCATCTTGGTAAATTTCCCTACGACTTTTAGTTGCGATTGCTTTATTTTAACCCGATTAACACTGCCCTCTAGTGGCAGCATTTAAAACTAACACTGCCAAACCATTTGGTTCAGGCTCCATTCAGTCCTGGGGCACTGTGCTACGATCGCTTTAGTTTTTTTTCGGTTGAATTAGGTTTTTGTGCTGTTTTTCCCCATTGACTTCAGGAGAGAAAGCCGACCTTGGGTCAGGACTTGTATGATGCACATCTGTACTGTATAACGTGACTATTTGTGTCCTGCAGGAATATGGGGTGCCATTTATGGAGACCAGCGCCAAGAGCGGACTGAACGTGGATTTGGCATTTACAGCTATTGCAAAGTAAGTCCAGACCTGTCCATATAACACATCGGACTCAGGATTAGCTGCAGCAACTGTCCTCACTGCCTGAGAGAGAAGGGCCCTTGTGTCACCATGGATTTCAGTGGGTTCCTTCCGCCAATCACTGCAGGGGGGGGGGCACATGCACGCGCGCGCACACACACAGCAGAACTGAGCATGTGAATAGCTGTTGGCTGAACGAGCATTTACCCGACAGCTACTGGGTGTACGGCCACCCCAATATGTATTCTTCAGTCCATGGACCTCTCCAGACCGATACTAATCTCACGTTTTTCCTCCTCCTTCAGGGAACTAAAGCACAGGTCGATGAAGCTTCCCAACGAGCCAAAATTTAAACTCCACGACTACGTCAAGAAGGAAGTAAAGGGTTCGGGTTGCTGTAAATCCTGATTTCTCCTCCAACTGGTTATCTGTACAAAGACTGATGAGAACATTCAGTGTCTCCAGAAGGGGGCGCTCAGGAGCTCCCGCAGCGCTGCCCCCTCTCACTGTGGAGCAGCATTCTCTGTCTGTGCATGTCTGTGTTTTATCTGTGAGGGTGGCGAAACCAATGTGTTATATAAAAGGACACCTAAATCTCAAGATCTGAAGCCTGCACCCTCCTGTAGGGGAGCCTCAATTCTGTAACAGCCCCACCTTTAGGCATGCATCGGTGTATTTATGACATGTGTGTGAGGCACTCAATGAATGTAACCCACGGGGGCCGCTTCTCACTGTGCACTGACTTGCTATTCAGGGATCAGTTGCTCACAATTCTCTCCTAAGCACATCTCTGATCACAGGTTTAGCTGTCCTTTTGATCTGTAAATTTGCAGCTTTTATGTTGGGGGGGGAGCAGAGCTTGAAGCATTTTATATTTTCGGTAGTTTTCAGAGGGCCCATAGTCACAGCAGCCATGTCTAGTCAGCACCTGCATGAGCATCATCACCAATGTGGCAAAGGGCTGGGGGCGTTACATCGGTTATTTAGCATCAAACCCTCCCGGTGGTCAGTGACTTGCAATGGCTGCCAGGCCGCCCCCTACCACTCAGTCTGTACATTACCATGGGTGGAGGGCTCACCCGGGCTTGTGCAAAGGTGTCTGCGATCATTATCCCCCATCCGCTGTACTGCAACTATTTTTTTGACTATGGTTCAATGTATGATTTTGTAATATTTAAGACAATAAAGAGTCAAGCTTCAGGAGAAGTTTTATTCTGAGTGATTCACATTAGGATTAATGGGTCCAGATCTTGTATTCCGCCTCCTGCCTGAGAAGAGAAAGGGAAGATCGATCAATACCGGGTGCTGATGCTACAGCCAGGATCGTCGGCAGTGTGCAGAAGCCTCAGACATGGTGGATCCGCACTGCGTGCTCAGAAGAGGTGTCAGAAAGTTTAAGGTTTATCATCAGTGGCTTCAGCTACACATGGGACAAAGCAGCAGAGATCAATGGCTCATTACCTGCAGCGACGTCCTTGTCCTCCGCTGCCGGGAGCCGAGCACCTGCATGAGAAGAAGAGTTTCAGTTTAGGTCCACACAAGCCAAAAGCTCAGCTACCCGACAACCCCAGGACATGCTGGATACATAGGAGTCATCACCCTTCAGCTCTCCAGTGGAGATGGAACTACAACTCTCAGTAGGCCCCAACAGCTGCACACTGGGTGTTGTAGCTACACAGGACGTGCCCAGGAACTCCAATCAGCTCAGCTGCCTAATGGCTCATGCACACAAGTATGCCGCGTGCTGCAGACTGCAAATAGCCGTTCACGCCGTATGCAGCCCCATTCACTTGAATGGGTCATTTATATACCTTCCACACTGCAAAAAAAAACTGAACATGTTCTATTTTTTGCAGTGCAGAGGCACGGACCAAAATCCCACATATGCGCGTCAGTGTTTCATCTGTGCCTCCACTTCGTGTCTGGCAGACCCATTCAAGTCATTGCATCCACATCCATGATATGGAGTGCACACTGCAGATGCCCATATATTGTGGGCCTGCTGTTTGCAGTCCACAAGACGGGCACAGACGCTTGTGTGCATTAGCCCTTAAAGGGGTTGTCCAGTTTTCCCATATTAATTGCTATCCATCAGGATAGGTCATCAATACAAGATTGGCAGGGTTCAGACTCCCAGCACCCCTGGTTATGTGCAGTTCTGCATTCTCTCCAAACAGCTGATCAGCAGGATTGCTGGGACCCCCAACCCCTGCCAATCTGATGACCAATCCTAAAGATAGATCAATATGGGGAACCCCTTTAAAAGGTGTTTTCATTACAAGAGGGAAGCAGCATCTGGGGTCCTGCCAATCAGTAGAACAGGGACGCATGCCTTATTTGAAAGGAGCAGCAGACACGTGTCAACCACCATTCAACCATATGGGCGTGCCAATAGAAGCCAAGTACAGGACGCAGCCATTTCCAGCAGCCCCACAGAGTATGAATGGTGCTAGACCTAACACTGGCAGACTGGGGGAACAGGACCTGTCCTTGGATCAGTGGGGGTTCCAGTGGTCAGACCTATCCACATGACAGGATACAGAACTTCCAAACTTGGCACAACCCCTTCAAATGAAGGCAGAAGCCTTACCGCATGTTCCTCGCCATACAGCTGTGAGACCGGTGTCTGCACCATCTCAGGGGACATGAGCGTCACTGTTTCCACAAGCCATCATTCCACTCTACCAAACAGGAGATTCACTGACGAGATTAAATCCCTTTCTACTGGTCATAAACAGGTCACTTAAAGATTAGAGGGGGGGTCTGTTATTTTGCAGAAATGCTGCCCCTACTGAATAGAACATGTCCGATTGTGGACAATAATCCGTTCTAGTGATGCAAGTGGAAAATAAAATGGCAGACAGAAGGTATCCATATTGCGGTCTGCAAAATGGATACCATGTAGTGTGCATGAGGCTTTAGGGGGGCATGTCTAATCTGTATACGACTCCAGCCAGACACTAGTAGTAAGGCCCCTTTCACATCAGCGTTTTTGCTTTCCGTCCTAGAGTTCCGTCCTCGGGTCTCTAGGACAGAAAGATACTGATCAGGATTATCCTAATGCATTCTGAATGGAGATGAATCCGTTCAGGATGCATCAGGATGTCTTCCGTTCAGTATGTGAACGTTTTTTGGACGTTGACAAAAGCGGAGCATGCTGCGGATTTGTCTCCGTCCAAAAATCCGAAAGACATGCCGTAACGCCGGATCCGGAATTAATGCCCATTGAAGTGCATTAATCGGGACCCGGCCTTAAGCTAAACGTCGTTTCGGCACATCGCCGGATCCAACTTTTAGCTTTTTCTCAATGGTTACCATGGCAGCCAGGATGCTAAGGTCCTGGTTGCCATGGTAAAATGTAGTGGGGAGCAGTATACTTACCATCCATGCGGCTCCCGGGGTGCTCCAGAGTGACGTCAGGGCGCCCCACACCCATAGATCATGTGATCGCATGGATCACGTGATCCATGCGCATGGGGCACTCTGACATTCTGGAGCGCCCCGGGAGCCGCACGGATGGTAAGTATACCGCTCCCCCCTACTACTATGGCAACCAGGACTTTAATAGCGTCCTGGCTGCCATAGTAACCTGAAAGCATTTCGAAGACTGATCAGGATCCTGATCAGTCTTCTAATGCTTTCAGGCGACTTGCGTTCTGACAGATCCGGCGGGACGGAAGTGCCTGCCGGATCCTCAGAACGCAAGTGTGAAAGAGGCCTAAAAAGATTAAAAATTGCTTTCCAACAGATTCGCTTCAGAATTCCACAACCTCCATGGACCCAGAGGAGCCTCAGATCTGGTTAGTCAGCACAGACGTGCTCAGAAGAGGTGTCAGAAAGTTTTTAAGTTTATCATCACAGGCTCAAAATACACAAGGCCCTGAGAATGAAGATAATTAAGACTCAGCAGCACTGGGCCCCATAGCAAAGATTATGGGCTTCATGCGCTACTGATTTCTCCATCTAAATACACTGATAAATCTCCAGTTTCGTTTCACATATAATGAAGCTCTGTCTGCAGCCACCACTAGGGGGAGCTCAGCGCACAGGAGTTTATACAGTGCAGTGGAAACCATTGTCTTTGCACTGAGCTCCCCTAGTGGTGGCTGCATAAAAATGCAGTATTTTATCAAAAAGAGGGAGATCAATGCTGCCCCCTGTGGCAGTCACATGGTCTGCTTCATTCAAAGTACGCCACTGTCAAGACTATTCCTCCATTACCTGTACTATGTTCATTCCGTCTTCCACAGCCATCACTACCGCCTGTAAGACAAAGCGAGATCTCAGATACAGTCGCCTCTGACCGAGACTACAACAGAATAGTTTACAGTGCAGAGCGTTTAGGCTCACAACCTTGGGAGGGATGACCACACCAAATATGCCTCCTAACCAGAGGGTTGTTTCTTAGCTTATTACAGAGGCCAGCATGCACAAGACAAACTAAAGCCCTGAGGTGGCCGTACACAGACTGACATTTGACAACGCCACACATTTCTCCCATGATCCACAATTATGTCAAATGTCTGCATGTGGGCAAGTGGCTCAGTAATAGAAAACAGAGGGGGGTTATTAACGGTACACACTCACATTGGGTCACTGTCACTAGTGGGGTACCTCAGGGGTCAGTATTGGGCCCTATCCTATTATATATGCCTACACACCACAGAGGCCAGCGCACTGCCTAGTGCCTACACACCACAGAGGCCAGCGCACTGCCTAGTGCCTACACACCACAGAGGCCAGCGCACTGCCTAGTGCCTACACACCACAGAGGCCAGCGCACTGCCTACACACCACAGAGGCCAGCGCACTGCCTACACACCACAGAGGCCAGCGCACTGCCTACACACCACAGAGGCCAGCACACTGCCTACACACCACAGAGGCCAGCACACTGCCTACACACCACAGAGGCCAGCACACTGCCTACACACCACAGAGGCCAGCACACTGCCTACACACCACAGAGGCCAGCACACTGCCTACACACCACAGAGGCCAGCACACTGCCTACACACCACAGAGGCCAGCACACTGCCTACACACCACAGAGGCCAGCACACTGCCTACACACCACAGAGGCCAGCACACTGCCTACACACCACAGAGGCCAGCACACTGCCTACACACCACAGAGGCCAGCACACTGCCTACACACCACAGAGGCCAGCACACTGCCTACACACCACAGAGGCCAGCACACTGCCTACACACCACAGAGGCCAGCACACTGCCTACACACACCACAGAGGCCAGCACACTGCCTACACACCACAGAGGCCAGCACACTGCCTACACACCACAGAGGCCAGCACACTGCCTACACACCACAGAGGCCAGCACACTGCCTACACACCACAGAGGCCAGCACACTGCCTACACACCACAGAGGCCAGCACACTGCCTACACACCACAGAGGCCAGCACACTGCCTACACACCACAGAGGCCAGCACACTGCCTACACACCACAGAGGCCAGCACACTGCCTACACACCACAGAGGCCAGCACACTGCCTACACACCACAGAGGCCAGCACACTGCCTACACACCACAGAGGCCAGCACACTGCCTACACACCACAGAGGCCAGCACACTGCCTACACACCACAGAGGCCAGCACACTGCCTACACACCACAGAGGCCAGCACACTGCCTACACACCACAGAGGCCAGCACACTGCCTACACCACAGAGGCCAGCACACTGCCTACACACCACAGAGGCCAGCACACTGCCTACACACCACAGAGGCCAGCACACTGCCTACACACCACAGAGGCCAGCACACTGCCTACACACCACAGAGGCCAGCACACTGCCTACACACCACAGAGGCCAGCACACTGCCTACACACCACAGAGGCCAGCACACTGCCTACACACCACAGAGGCCAGCACACTGCCTACACACCACAGAGGCCAGCACACTGCCTACACACCACAGAGGCCAGCACACTGCCTACACACCACAGAGGCCAGCACACTGCCTACACACCACAGAGGCCAGCACACTGCCTACACACCACAGAGGCCAGCACACTGCCTACACACCACAGAGGCCAGCACACTGCCTACACACCACAGAGGCCAGCACACTGCCTACACACCACAGAGGCCAGCACACTGCCTACACACCACAGAGGCCAGCACACTGCCTCACACCACAGAGGCCAGCACACTGCCTACACACCACAGAGGCCAGCACACTGCCTACACACCACAGAGGCCAGCACACTGCCTACACACCACAGAGGCCAGCACACTGCCTACACACCACAGAGGCCAGCACACTGCCTACACACCACAGAGGCCAGCACACTGCCTACACACCACAGAGGCCAGCACACTGCCTACACACCACAGAGGCCAGCACACTGCCTACACACCACAGAGGCCAGCACACTGCCTACACACCACAGAGGCCAGCACACTGCCTACACACCACAGAGGCCAGCACACTGCCTACACACCACAGAGGCCAGCACACTGCCTACACCACAGAGGCCAGCACACTGCCTACACACCACAGAGGCCAGCACACTGCCTCACACCACAGAGGCCAGCACACTGCCTACACACCACAGAGGCCAGCACACTGCCTACACACCACAGAGGCCAGCACACTGCCTACACACCACAGAGGCCAGCACACTGCCTACACACCACAGAGGCCAGCACACTGCCTACACACCACAGAGGCCAGCACACTGCCTACACACCACAGAGGCCAGCACACTGCCTACACACCACAGAGGCCAGCACACTGCCTACACACCACAGAGGCCAGCACACTGCCTACACACCACAGAGGCCAGCACACTGCCTACACACCACAGAGGCCAGCACACTGCCTACACACCACAGAGGCCAGCACACTGCCTACACACCACAGAGGCCAGCACACTGCCTACACACCACAGAGGCCAGCACACTGCCTACACACCACAGAGGCCAGCACACTGCCTACACACCACAGAGGCCAGCACACTGCCTACACACCACAGAGGCCAGCACACTGCCTACACACCACAGAGGCCAGCACACTGCCTACACACCACAGAGGCCAGCACACTGCCTACACACCACAGAGGCCAGCACACTGCCTACACACCACAGAGGCCAGCACACTGCCTACACACCACAGAGGCCAGCACACTGCCTACACACCACAGAGGCCAGCACACTGCCTACACACCACAGAGGCCAGGAATAATGCAAGTCACCTGTACATACTAAATGGTAAAACACTGGGTAACACGGACATGGAAAAGAAATTAGGGATTTTAGTGAACAGCAAACAAAGCTGTAAAAACCAGTGTCAGGCAGCTGCTTGCAAGGCAAATAAGATAATGGGTTGCATCAAAAGGGGCATTAGACGCCCGTGATGAGAACATAGTCCTACCACTTTACAAATCACTAGTCAGACCACACATGGAGGACTGTGTACAGTTCTGGGCTCCTATGAACAAGGCAGACATAGCAGAGCTGGAGAGGGTTCAGAGGAGGGCAACTATAGTAATAACTGGAATGGGGCAACTACAGTACCTGAAAGATCAAAATTAGGGTAATTCACTTTAGAAAAATGACGACTGAGAGGAGATCTAATAACTATGTATAAATATATCAGGGGTCAGTACAGAGATCTCTCCCATCATCTATTTATCCCCAGGACTGACGAGGGGACATCCTCTGCGTCTGGAGGAAAGAAGGTTTCTGCACAAACATAGAAGAGGATTCTTTACGGTAAGAGCAGTGAGACTATGGAACTCTGCCTGAGGAGGTGGTGATGGTGAGTACAATAAAGGAATTCAGGAGGGGCCTGGATGTATTTCTGGAGCGTAATAATATCATAGGTTATAGCTACTAGAGATGGGTCGCTGATCCAGGGAGTTATTCTGATGCCTGATTGGAGTCGGAAAGGAATTTTTTCCCTAAGTGGGGAAAATTGGCTTCTGCGTCAGTTTTTTTTTGCCTCTCTTGAATTGTCAGCAATGTGCAATAAAAGTCCATTCATTCACAACATCTAGAAGGAATAGAGGACAGGAACAGAGTCCTAAGAATAGATGCTCCAGAATTACTACATGGGGAAGAAGCTACTAAAAGACGTCAGTAGAGGAGACCATCCTCTGGCCACTGCCACGGACATAGTACTTACCATTTTTGAGCAAGCAGTGGTATGGCCGTCTTCTACAGACTAGGATTTAGCGCTACTCATGTCCTCCAGGAACCTGTAAAGGACACGGACGAGTTAATGGCTTACCCAGACCTCGAGCCTATACATTTCTTACTGAGCATCTGCCTCAGCCCAAGGAGCAAAATCAAGAAGCTGCTTTCACAGTTTCATATGAGGTGTCAGAATTTAGGGTACATCCTAGGCAGCTGCAGGACAGGGGGAGGATCAGTGAGAATTCCCCAAAATTACCTTCTCAGGGAGGGTCAGATAGAACCGCTACAGCGTGACACATGATGGATGGAAGCTCCACCTGCAAAGTAACAAAAGAACAGGTTTAGGCGGCTGCAAGAGAGCAATAAAGTGCAGGCAACATATGGCGGGAGATCATCCCAGACTGGAGACTGCATTGTAGTCAGTACCTGACCCCATACACGAGCACATTCACTCAAGAAGTAGAGACACCCTTTAAGGATGCACAGATATAAAGCCTTGGACCATTAAAGTAATAAGTGGGTACATGTGCATCCACTAACCTCCTCAGCCGTCACTAGGGGGCACTATATACCTATTGGCGCCAACTCTGGGCACCTGACTGGCTGAGAGAGAGCAAAGAGCACCAAAAAAGGATAAAACATTGCACTGCACGCAACTCTAAGAAGTGCAGAAGCCTAAAGTTGGAACAGTCTGACCCAAATATTACAGTAGAATCCACCCCCACCATCTCACCCGCACAGCCTCTCCACCAGGCATTCCTCTCGAAAAGGCCTACGTCCGCGTTGTGCCCAATTTATATAGAGACGGACTGCTGCACGCCTATTGGTCCAAATGAGCACGTGGTAACGTTTCAGCCAATGATACGCGTTTCCTTTTTTTGTGAATTTATTTGAAGTAGGAGAGCTGCATCGCCACTATGCTGACGCAGGGAGTCAGCTGATGAGAGAACAAGCATATGATTGGTTGGTGGCGAGACTCGCAGAGGCTGTCGGGATTTGTAGTTTAGCTTTTGAGAAAGGTAGTCGGTTTTTCCCCCAACGGGACTACGGTTCCCATAGTGCTGATGGTGGAATGGGAATTCCCGGAATGTGTCTGTGTGTTTGAGGGGGAGGGGCTGCTGCGCTGTTAGTGGAAGCCGGAAAACATGTCTACGGATTGGTGAGTTTGTAACGGAGAAGACAGTGGTCGGGGTGCAGGGTTGTGGGGGGCCGGGGTGGTTACCCTGGTCTCCGTGGTGACGAGAGGCCCGAGGAGACTGAGACATGTCGTGACTGAGTATGGCGGAGGTGCTGGGTACTGACACCATCACTGTGCATATCGTGATTGTGAGGGTGCAGGAGTGTGCAGTGTGTGACAGTAGGAAAGGTGGGAGATCAGTCAGTGGGAGGTGGAAGGTGGAGGCCACAGGAGGACTGGAGGGATGAGGGGAGGACTGGAGGTGGAAGGTGGAGGCCACAGGGTGACTGGAGGGATGAGGGGAGGACTGGAGAGGTGACTGGAGGGATGAGGGGAGGACTGGAGGTGGAAGGTGGAGGCGACAGGGTGACTGGAGGGATGAGGGGAGGACTGGAGGTGGAAGGTGGAGGCCACAGGGTGACTGGAGGGATGAGGGGAGGACTGGAGGTGGAAGGTGGAGGCGACAGGGTGACTGGGGGGATGAGGGGAGGACTGGAGGTGGAAGGTGGAGGCCACAGGGTGACTGGAGGGATGAGGGGAGGACTGGAGGTGGAAGGTGGAGGCGACAGGGTGACTGGGGGGATGAGGGGAGGACTGGAGAGGTGACAGCAGGAAGGGCTGGAGGTGGAAGGTGGAGGCCACAGGGTGACTGGAGGGATGAGGGGACGACTGGAGGTGAAAGGTGGAGGCCACAGGGTGACTGGAGGGATGAGGGGAGGACTGGAGGTGGAAGGTGGAGGCCACAGGGTGACTGGAGGGATGAGGGGAGGACTGGAGGTGGAAGGTGGAGGCCACAGGGTGACTGGAGGGATGAGGGGAGGACTGGAGGTGGAAGGTGGAGGCCACAGGGTGACTGGAGGGATGAGGGGAGGACTGGAGGTGAAAGGTGGAGGCCACAGGGTGACTGGAGGGATGAGGGGAGGACTGGAGGTGGAAGGTGGAGGCCACAGGGTGACTGGAGGGATGAGGGGAGGACTGGAGGTGGAAGGTGGAGGCGACAGGGTGACTGGGGGGATGAGGGGAGGACTGGAGAGGTGACAGCAGGAAGGGCTGGAGGTGGAAGGTGGAGGCCACAGGGTGACTGGAGGGATGAGGGGAGGACTGGAGGTGGAAGGTGAAGGTGACTGGAGGGATGAGGGGAGGACTGGAGGTGGAAGGTGGAGGTGACTGGAGGGATGAGGGGAGGACTGGAGGTGGAAGGTGGAGGCGACAGGGTTACTGGGGGGATGAGGGGAGGACTGGAGAGGTGACAGCAGGAAGGGCTGGAGGTGGAAGGTGGAGGCGACAGGGTGACTGGAGGGAGGGCTGGAGGTGGAAGGTGGAGGCGACAGGGTGACTGGGGGGATGAGGGGAGGGTTGGAGAGGTGACAGCAGGGATGACAGGAGGACTGGAGGTGGAAGGTGAGGGTAACAGGAGGACTGGAGGGATGAGGGGAGGACTGGAGGTGGAAGGTGGAGGCCACAGGGTGATAGGACTGGAGGGATGAGGGAATGGCTGGAGGGATGAGGAGAGGACTGGAGGTGGAAGGTGGAGGCCACAGGGTGACAGGAGGACTGGAGGGATGAGGGAATGGCTGGAGGGATGAGGAGAGGGTTCAAGAGGTGGCAGGGGGATTGGAGGTATGAAAAGGACTAAAGGGATGAGGGAAGGGCTGGGGAGGTGACAGCAGGGAGGACTGGAGCTGGAAGGTGAGGGCAACAGGAGGACTGGAGGGATGAGGGCTGGAAAGGTGAAAGGAGGAGTGACAGGGGGACTAGAAAGGTGAAGGCTGCAGGTGAGGGGAGGACTGGAAGGATGACTGGAGGTGGAAGGTGAAGGCCACAGGGTGACAGGAGGACTGTGGGGACGAGAGGAGGACTGGTAATAGGTCACGGGTTTCATTTTCTAAAAGGCCTCTCCAAAAATATCAGCTGTGATCTGATTGGTTGTCTGGTGTAACTTACCTTTGCGTCTTGTTGTTTTGCTGCCGATCTTCGTGTCTGTGACAAATTTGCTCGATTACTCTTATATTTTTTTGGACGGGTTGTAAAGTTTTTTGTGGTTCTTCATTATTAAGTTGGGAGATGCTGATCTAACACTGGACTGCCCCCCACTGAGGACGCCCCTAATCTTCTCTTAGTATCCAGCATGCCCCCTTTAGACGTCATGCACACGACCGTTGTTTGGGTCCGCATCGCGGCTCGGATGTGGACCCATTTACCTTAGCTGTCCGCATCGTCTGCTCCATTCCGCGGCCCTGCAAAAAAAAAAAAAATAGAACATGTCCTATTCTTTTCCGTTTTGCGTTCCGTTCCACAAATTGCGAACCGCAAAACACGGCGCGGTCATGTGCATGTCGCCTTATCCACAGGAATGCGCCTCTTGTGATCCATAAATCGGCCCAGTGGGGACAGGTTATGAAGGCTCTGGCGCTTCCATTCTGTTCAGGTTGCAGTGTTCTTTAATTCCAGGATATCACAGTCATCTCTCTGGTGTGAACAGAGCCTCATACACCTCACCAGACGTGACTGTAATATTTGTATCAACACATTGTGATGTCGGAAACGGAGGATTATACCGAGATCAGCGGCGCTATTGACGCTGCTTATCTCTCCTCATCAGGGATTGTCTTTTTGCAATGTTGTTTTTCCTGTGCAAATCACTGGTGCATGTAGCGCTCACCTTCCCTTTTAAAAGTAGTTTTTCAGTAGCTACAATTGTGTCTCAGCTGCTGCAGAACCTCACAATACACACCTCACCTCAAACTCCATGTTTACGGCCTGCGCTCCTATCGATTCCTCTCCGTATTTTATGCTTTATATTATGTGGTCTCACCAGTCCATATGTTCTAGAAGTCCCTGGTGCGGTCCTATTCCCCCTCCGTAAGTTAGAGCGGGCGCCTTGCATCACTGCACTAGGTCCGCCATTCATTTGAATGGCCGGCATGTAATACTACATTTTCCCTCTAGTGGCCACTGCAGGGAAGTGTATGGTGCCCTTAGTGATCTGTGGTAAAGAGAGGCCCCCTCCAAATGTAACGGAATCTCTGGCTTTGTATCAATAAAGTTTGATTAAATAAAAAATAAAAAATAATGCACGGATTGATTTTATTTCAATAAACTTTATTTATGCACAACCGAAGAATCCCTTTAAGATCATTGGTACGCCCGGTCTTATGATAGCCTGATCTCTCCTATCATTGAAATCAATGGAAACGTGTAGAGGAGGAGCCTGTGCTGCTGGCACCGCGGCTGCACGTGGGCCGTCGTCTGGTTGTTCTCAGGCGGCGGGACAGGGGGGCGTGACCCTGGGAGTATCGTACACGTGACATGTATGTGCGTTCTATTGTCATTGTGTCCAAAGTGATTGACTCCGGGGGCAACTTTCTGTCTTCAGTTAGGAGAGCAGCTCTGGAGCACAAACTGCTGCCCGATGGGTGGAGTACTGTGCAGACTGAGCTGTAAGGTCTTATGATTAGTGTCTGTGACGTTCTTTGTAGGGGTCGTCCAGCCCGCTTGTATGGTCCCAGCTTCCCGTCCCGCTCCCCAGTACATTGCGGCTCCTGCCAGGGATTTTCCACTCTTGCGTCGCCCACTGCTGGACATGCCTTTGTGTTTACATCACTCCCTGCTGCACGCTCAGCGCTCGCACTCACGTACTGGGGCGCTTGTGCAATCTTCCATCAGGAGGAACTTCCTGGGCTCGGCTCTGGCTGCAGGACAAGGTGCGGAGGAGGCTGGGACCCTGTGGTGGGGGGCAGCGGAGGAGCTGGGGAGACCAGGGCGAGACCCCCCAGCAGATGTAGCAGTGCTGGACACAACCGTGCGAGCTACATGTGTCCTGCAAGGTACACGACTCCTTATCAGGAGTCCCTATTCTTCATACTTGCCTTAACCTAAGGGGGCACTTTTTGGGGGGGAAGGGGGCGGTGGGGTTGTTTTAAATATCACAGTTTTTGTGCTTTTTTTTTCCCCTGAATGTTGTGATGTTCAACAAGAAAACATGTTCTGTCTGTGCCGTATCTTGTATAGAATGTGCGTGTCCTCGGTAATATCTATCTATCTCATATCTATCTATCCATCTATTATCTATCTATCTATCTATCTCGTATCTAGCTGATATCTATTTATCTATTATCTATCTATCTGATATCTATCTATCTATCTATCTATCTGATATCTATCTATCTATCTGATATCTATCTATCTATCTATCTATCTGATATCTATCTATCTGATATCTATCTATCTGATATCTATCTATCTGATATCTATCTATCTGATATCTATCTATCTGATATCTATCTATCTCCTATCTATCTCATATCGATCCATCTCATATTTATCTATCTATCTATCTATCTATCTTATAACTATGTATTAGCCATCTTATAATCATCTATATTATTTCTATTATCTATCTACAGAATTATCTATCTATCTAACATTTTATCTAATATCTGTCTATCGTCTACATTTTAGGCCGCTCTGTAGACAGGCTGAATGCAGGGGTCATATATACAGCACATGTACAGACATGGAGGGTCAGGGAGGTATACAGCAGGTGTATATAGCCCCCCGTGCTCAGATTTTGGGGCGGTCTGTACCTGTCAGTGTATTGGTGGGAGCAGCACAGTAAATGGATGGACTGACCTGCAGCGGGCGTCACCTTTGCGCCTCTTTGGGGTGTTGTTTTGTGGCCGTGCATGTTATTTTAGTATTAGGTTTTCAGACGGGCGGTCGATGATTTCTGCTCCTGTTTGTCGTAGCCGTGTCACGTGTTCTCATTACACAGATTCCTCCTCCAGTAGGTAATGGACGTAACTGAGCCCTCGGACCTTGGCCAGGACTCAGGACTGTCAACAACTCTCATCATCCACAGGGCAGCGCAGAACGATCCGTGCGGGATTACAGGAAAAACATGGGGGGTAATTGGGGTGGGGGGCTCTCCTCTGGAATCCCTGTTACAGTGGGTCGGTGGCCGCGCTCGCCTGACTGTGGCATCCGGGACATATATGACATATCCTGTGACTATACCGTAAATGTCTACGCTCCTTTAGGCCCTGTTTACACGTGTTCAGATTGCAGGCTGGACTCCATGCTAAAGCGTGTGTCGGGTCTGACCACCGTCTGCACCTCATGGATGTGAAGGGGCTTTTTGGTAACCCCGTTCACATGCAGCAGAAAATCGCTGCAAGAAATGACGCACGATGGAAAACAATCAGTAGTTTGCCCGGAAAAGCTGAGGATTACCCCATTATAGAGCCCATAGAGGAGAGCCTCCGTCCTCTATGTGCCAGAAACAGGGACCCGGTGTACACGAGCATCAGCCCCATTTATACAACCGCGTTGTGCAGAAAGCACCATATGGCGGCACACCGACTGCTGATGGGTCTGTAATAAGTGGCTGTATCCTGTCATACAGGCTCCGCTCACCCAGCTTTGTCCGGGTATGGACCATAAGGATCGCTTTGGGTTTAGTGTTCCTCCTTTAACCCCCTCAGCCCCCCTAGCTTAAACCCCCTTAAAGACCAGGCCACTTTTTACAATTCCGCACTACACTACTTTCACCGTTTATTTCTCCGTCATACAACTTACCACCCAAATGAATTTTACCTCCTTTTCTTCTCACTAATAGAGCTTTCATTTGGTGGTATTTCATTGCTGCTGACATTTTTACTTTTTTTGCTATTAATCAAAAATTTCCGAAATTTTTGCAAAAAAATGACATTTTTCACTTTCTGTTGTAATTTTTTTAAAAAAACTACATTTTGTATATAAATTTTTTGCAAAATTTATTGTTCTACATGTCTTTGATAAAAAAAAAAAAGCCAATAAGTGTATATTTATTGGTTTGGGTAAAAGTTATAGCGTTTACAAACTATGGTGCGAAAAAGTGAATTTCAGCATTTTGAAGCAGCTCTGACTTTCTGAGCGCCTGTCATGTTTCTTCAGGTGCTAGAATGTCAGGAAAGTATAAATACCCTCCAAATGACACCATTTTAGAAAGAAGACACCCCAAAGTATTCGCGGAGGGGCATGGTGAGTTCATGTATCATTTCATTTTTTTTCACAAGTTAGCGGAAAATGACACTTTCTGAGGAAAAAAATAAAAATAATAAAGTTTCCATTTCTGCTAACTTCTGGCAAAAAAAAATAAAATCTCCCACGGACTCACTATGCCCCTCAGTGAATACCTTGGGGTGTCTACTTTCCGAAATGGGGTCATTTGTGGGGTGTGTTTACTGTTCTGGCATTTTGGGCGGGGCTAAATTGTGAGCAGCCATGTTTTGGGGTGTATTTTTACATATACCCATGTTGGGTGAGAGAAATATCTCTGTAAACTGACAACTTTGTATAAAAAAATTAAAAAGTTGTCGTTTACAGCGATATTTCTCACACACAATATGGGTATATATAAAAATACACCCCAAAACACATTGCCCTACTTCTCCTGAGTACGGCGATACCACATGAGTGACACTTTTTTGCAGCCAAAATGCACAAAGGGGCCCAAATTCCCATGAGTACCTTTAGGATTTCACAGGGCATTTTTACGCATTTGGATTCTCACAATTTAGGGCCCCTAAGATGCCAGGGCAGTGTAAATACCCCACAAGTGACCCCATTGTGGAAAGAAGACACCCCAAGGTAATCCGTGAGGGGCATGGTGAGTTCACAGAAATTTTTTTTTTTGGCACAAGTTAGCGGAAATTGATATATATATATATATATATATATATATTTTTTTTTTTACAGTCTCATATTCCACTAACTTGTGACCAAAAATAAAATTTTGCATGAACTCGCCATACCCCTCACGGAATACCTTGGGGTGTCTTCTTTCTAAAATGGGGTCACATGTGAGCTGTTTGTACTGCCCTGGCATTTGAGGGTCTCCGCAATCATTACACGTATGGCCAGCATTAGGAGTATCTGCGATTCTCCTTATATTGAGCATACGGGTAATGAGATTTTTTTTTTCTGTTCAGCCTCTGGGCTGGAAAAAGAAAAAAAATGAACGGCACAGATTTTTTTCATTCGCATCGATCAATGTGGATGAAAAAATCTCTGCCAAAAAATGTGCAAAAAAAAAAGTAGTAAGGCCCCATTCACACGTCCGCATCTATTCCGCAATTCTGCGGAATAGATGCGGACCCATTCAGTGTGAATGGGGCCGGCGGTGATGCGGAGAGCACACTATGCGCTCACCTCATCAGCATTTGTGTAGCTGCGGCCGCAAACTTCCGGGTTTCGGCCCCTAAACATCCGGCCGCAGCTCCGCAAAAGATAGAGCATGTCCTATTCTTGTCTGCAATTGCGGACAAGAAAAGGCATTTTCTATATAGTTCTGGCAATGTGCAGATCCGCAAAATGCGGAAAGCACATTGCCGATGTCCGTGTCTTGCGGATCCGCGGATCCATGGATCCGCAAAACACATACGGACGTCTGAATGAGCCTTACAGGGGGTGATTAGTGACGGGGGTGACAGGGAGGTGACATGGGGTGATCAGGGGTTAATCGGGGGTTAATCAGTGACGGGGGGGGTCTGTGTGGTGATTGGTGCACTTATAAAAGTTTCCATTGGTGGTCCCAAGCAAAAGGGACCACCAAAGGAACGATCAGCAAGCATATCAGACGCTGTTAACAAAACAGCGTCTGATATGCCTTTTTTTTTAACTTCTACAGCCTGCCAGCGCACGATCAGCGCTGGCAGGCTGTAGTTAAAGTTCTCCCCGACGCGATCTCGCGAGATGATGCGCCCACACGTCAAGGAGGAACAAACCGACCGCCCGCAGGACGCAATCCTGCGTTAGGCGGTCGGTAAGAGGTTAAAGGGCATCTGTCAGAAGATTTATAGCTATGACACCGGCTGATCTGTTACATGTGCGCTTGGCAGCTGAAGGCATCTGTGTTGGTCCCATATTCATATGTGCCCGCATTACTGAGAAATATGATGTTTTACTATATGCTAATGAGCATCTAGGAGCAACGAGGGCGTTACCATTACACCTAGAGGCTCTGCTCTCTCTGAAACTGCTGCATCCTCTGTACTTTGACAGGACCAGGTAGTGAAAACGTCATCACACCTGACCCTGTCAATCACAATGGAGAGGGCGCAGCAGTTGCAGAGAGAGCAGAGCCTCTAGGTGTAATGGTAACGCCCCCGTTGCTCCTAGAGGCTCATTTGCATATATTAAAACCTCATTTTCCTCAGTAATGCGGGCACATATGAACATGGGACCAACACAGATGCCTTCAGCTGCCAAGTGCCCATGTAACAGGTCAGCCAGTGTCATAGGGACAGAACTGCTGACAGATGCCCTTTAAGAGGCGTCAGCAGTCCCTCTGTGAGTTGTATGGTATGTGAGAAATCCAAGCGGACGGTCCGGGGTCGTGTCTTGGAAACAGGCGTTGTTTGTTACTGCTGTCTTCACGTGAGAAGCTTCCAACAGCGTCTAATAGAAACAAGCTGTGGGAATGTATAGCGCGGATCTCGTGCGCCTCGCCGCTATACGACCCTCCAGAGCCTCCTGCAGCTACAGCCTGCGTAGATTATAACCAGATCCTGCCTATCCAAGTGTATTATGTGTGTCAGAGGAGGACCGCAGAGCTCATACTCACAGCGAATGTTCCCAAGATAAGTGGGGAAGACATTTTACAAAGTACTGTGGCGCAATCCCAGTGTTTCATACTGAATGTCACTGCCATCATGTCTCAGCGTGGAGCTTAGATCTCATCTTCTGTGTATCTGGAAGGAACCTTTCCCCAAGGATGTACTTTAAATAAGTTAAAAGGGGGCAGTGAGGGAAGTGACTACCTTAAAAAGTGGATATCTACAATAATACCGCCCTCTATGGACAAAAATCTAACTGCTATAATATTGACCCCTGTGCACAAGTGTCTATTATAATACTGCCTCCTATGTACATGACTATAACTACTATCATACTGCCTTCTGTGTAAAATAATATAACTACTAGAATACTGACGCTATGTACAAGAATATAACTACTATAATACTGCCTCCTATGTACAAGAATATAACTACTATAATACTGCTCCTATATACAAGAATATAACTACTATAATACTGCCTCCTATGTACAAGAATATAACTAGTATAATACTGCTCCTATATACAAGAATATATCTACTATAATACTGCTCCTATGTACAAGAATATAACTACTATAATACTGCTCCTCTGTACAAGAATATAACTACTATAATACTGCTCCTATGTACAAGAATATAACTACTATAATACTGCCTCCTATGTACAAGAATATAACTACTATAATACTGCTCCTATGTACAAGAATATAACTACTATAATACTGTCTCCTATGTACAAGAATATAACCACTATAATACTGCTCCTATGTACAAGAATATAACTACTATAATACTGCTCCTATGTACAAGAATATAACTACTATAATACTGCCCCCTATGTACAGGAATATAACTACTATAATACTGCCCCCTATGTACAAGAATATAACTACTATAATACTGCTCCTATGTACAGGAATATGACTACTATAATACTGCCTCCTATGTACAAGGATATAGCTACTATAATACCGCTCCTATGTACAAGAATATAACTACTATAATACTGCTCCTATGTACAAGAATATAACTACTATAATACTGCCTCCTATGTACAAGGATATAACTACTATAATACTGCTCCTATGTACAAGAATATAACTACTATAATACTGCCTCCTATGTACAAGAATATAACTATTATAATACTGCTCCTATGTACAAGAATATATCTACTATAATACTGCCTCCTATGTACAAGAATATAACTACTATAATACTGCTCCTATGTACAAGAATATAACTACTATAATACTGCCTCCTATGCACAAGAATATAACTACTATAATACTGCCTCCTATGTACAAGAATATAACTACTATAATACTGCTCCTATGTACAAGAATATAACTACTATAATACTGCTCCTATGTACAAGAATATAACTACTATAATACTGCTCCTATGTACAAGAATATAACTACTATAATACTGCTCCTATGTACAAGAATATAACTACTATAATACTGCTCCTATGTACAAGAATATAACTACTATAATACTGCTCCTATGTACAAGAAAATAACTACTATAATACTGCTCCTATGTACAAGAATATAACTACTATAATACTGCTCTTATGTACAAGAATATAACTACTATAATACTATAGTATTATAATAATATTACTGTATAATAATAGGAGGTATTATATATAATGCTGCTCCTATGTACTAGAATAATTGTACTGAAGTGACGGCCCCTATTTCGGAGCGATGTCTGGACTGAGTTCCGTCGCAGATGTTTATGGCGGTTTTTTCTTTTGTCTGCAGAGAGGACCCGCGCTGCTGCTGCCCAGAGATGTCGGTGTAGATTATGACCTCGAGTAAGAATCCAGGATTCAGTCATTTTTCAGCTGGGGCCACGAACACCCCACCAGAAAACACCAGCGGGGTACCAGCCTTTCCTCCACACTCTTCCCCGCTCCTTGTCTTGTGTGACTCCCACTTCTGATATAAAACAAATTGGTTCTAATTGTGGGGGGGGGGGGGGGCGCCAATTCATGTAAAAGTGTCCCCCAGGTGGCGCCCTTCTACCTCTGGGTGATCCGCATCCAGCCCTGATTATTGTGGGGCGGACAATGTGTCTTTTGCAGAGGTTTGTAATTGTGAGCCCTGTACCGCCATCTTTCATCTTCTTTGTTGCCCTTTTTTTACACCTTGCGCTTTCTTGCTTCCCCTCCTCCACCTCCATTCTTTACCCTTCCATTGTTCTCCATCGTTCATCATTTTATAATCTTATCTGTTTTTTCTTAGACCAGAATGGAAACCACGTTTGGTCCAGCCTTCACAGCGGTGACCACCATAACTAAAGGTAAAGATTTCAGGCCGTCGTTTGTGTTTTTTTTTTTTTTGTCTGTAGTGAAAATGTTAATAAGACACAAAAAAATTATATTTACAACTTATTAAAGGGGCCTTGCCTGTTTTTTCCTACAGCGGATGGTACAAATACTTTCAAGCAGCACCGCCGGACGCCCTCCTCTTCCAGCACCTTAACCTTCTCACCTCGAGATGACGATGATGTCATGGTAAGCAGCAAACACAACCTCAAGAAGTCTTAGAGACCGGGGGCCCATTTGTGCCCAGACCATATCTGTGCCCCCAGCACATCCAGCAGCCAGTCCTACCTATGGTGACCTTCACCAGTTCAATAGCCGCTCATTTCCCCTGTGAATTTCTCTTTTTGTTAGCCTACATGCACACGGCAGTGGTCTTTTGCGGCCTCCGTTCCGTTTTTTTTTGCAGATCCGATGGTTTCCCATTCATTTCTATGGATCCGTTAAAAATGTGGATGCCTCTTCCGTTGCATGTCCGCTGTCCACATTTCACGTCCGCAAAAAAAATATGGCATGTCCTATTCTTGTCCGCAAAAAACGGTTTGCGGACCCATAGAAGTCAATGGGTCCGCAGAAAATGCGGATGACCAACGGAAGCCATCTCTTTGTCATCCGCATCCGTGTTTTTTTTGCGGATGGTTGCGTGGAAACCAGGGCACTTGTACAGGTACTTTAAGAAACTAGGTCAAGCCTTCCGTTTTTTTTGCGGATCCGCAAAAAAAACGGAAGACACACAGAAACACAACCTACAAAATTTGCGGACACACGAAACGGATGTGGATGTGAAAAAAATGGAAGACGGATCCACGATTTGCGGACAGCAAAAAAACAACTGTCGTGTGCATGTAGCCTTTTCCTTTTTTTATTTTATTTTTTTTTAAATTTTTGGTTTTATGCCAGTATCTTTTGTGAAATTGGATGGAAAAATTATAAAAGCAAAGACGTGTCCATTTTGTTTTTTAATAGCATAAACTACCTAAAATATAGATATTTACGTTGTGCCCCTCTTTCCATTACAGTCCTTTTTACATGCAGGAAGTATAGTTTTGGTTCTTCGGGGGCGGGGCTATAGATGTAGTTTGTGCAAGTGGTTTCTTTGTTTGCTTATTTTTTTTATTATTCATTTTTTTGCATTTATTTTGTATGTACATTGTGTCCCCCTCCCTTAATTAGGTCATAAGAGATGTCCAGGGGACAGTTCAAAGGGGTTGTCAGAGATTTTGATATTGATGGCCTATGCCCATGCCTGATCGCTGGGGGTCGGGGGGGCACCTGCCACCCCCGCCGATTAGCTGTTTGAAGAGGCCGTGGCGCTTCAGTGACCGATGTGGCCTTTTCCTAGGCCAGTGACGTCACAGTCACATGGCCTCGGCGCAGCTCAGTCCCATTCAGGTGTATTGGCCTGGGATGCAATACCAAACATGGCCACTCTGCAAAGGACGGCGCTGTGCTTGGTTATCTGTGAGGAGCCTCTTCAAACAACTGGTCGGCTGCAGTCCCAGGAATCGGAACCCCACCAATTAGATATTGATGACCAGTCCTGAGGATAGGCCACCAATATCAAAAGGTTAGAGAGCCCCTTTAACATGCATTTTTTTTTTTTTTTATCTGATTTCCTCTGTAACTGGTGCTGAGATATTAGCCTCCCGACTGCACTTTAGGACCCATCTGGGTTTGCTGAGATCCAGCAGTTTCCCAGCACCCGATGATCATGCGATCGCCAGGACTACGGCAGTTAGTGGTGGGCGATCATTGATTGCCGAGTCTACAGTGATCAGTAATAAACCGTCTCTGCCTTTCATCTGGGCGGTCCTGTCTCTGAAGCCAGTTCTCCTCTTCTCCAGCTGTGTCATTTCTGTCCATCTGCAGACTCTGTTGTATTTGGACCAGAATTTTAATGGTTAAATTCTGCAAGAGTTCACCCGAAACCCTAAAATGCCCCAATATTACAGATTTTGCATGAGGTCGCAGAGTTAAAGTGTGCTGACTGCCAGGCGCTCCCAGGACGCAGCGCTCTGTGCCAGCTTGCTGGTAATACAGTGGGCATGCTATCAGCCTAGCTATGAAGGGGTTAACCCCAGTGGGTATAGCATTCCCCCTATATATCCCCCCCCCTCCCTCCTTCCCCGGCCTCCTCACATATCCAGCAGGAAGCAGCCAAGCTGACCGAATTCAATAGGAGGAAGTGTCTGCATATACACTCTCAGCGGCGCTGCCAGGACCGAGGCTGGAGTGTGGAGCCGCCACTGATATATAGGGTGTTCGGAGCCTCCGTGGTGCCAGGCAATGCGGGCGAATGTGAGATCGGCTCGGACGCTCCGGGGTTAGCCGCTGGAGGGGCCGTCCACCCGAGACTTATAAAAATGTGAGCCCCCCAGAGCGGGCTGCGGATCCTGCGGGGCCTGACGGATGGACATTGTACGTATGACGTCGCTCATGGTCGCATCCCTTTGGGTTTCTTCTCTTCGCAGCCTCCGATTAGCACCTCGCGGCGCTCGGACTCCGCCATATCTGTCCGCTCCTTGCACTCCGAGTCCAACATGCCCTTGCGCTCCACCTTCTCACTCCACGAAGAAGAGGACGAGCCGGTAAGCGGAAAATCTTGAGCTGTTAGTAGTCCGGCACTGGCGGGCGTCCCCCGTCTCGTGCTCGGTCCTGGGTGGCTGCCCCCGTACATTACACGTGTCCTGCGGCCGCAGCTTCATGCATGGGGTTCCGTAAATTATTACATTAGGCCCCCATTTGAAAAAGAGCCCACTTGTCATAAACCCCATTTATATGTCCTGTGTGGGGTATGGCGCGGGCCCTCTCAATAGGACGCTGCACAACAGTATCCTCAGGAAATACTCGCATTTCACTTAAAATAACAAATCTTTAGTTTTTTTATTCCCTTGCATTGTGCTGTTCCTCTGATATTCCTCCTAGAAAAGTGTGAATAAATTAACAGCTGGGTGTCACCATGTCAGAGGAGGCAAGGGAGGCAAGTTAGCCCTGATTGGACAGGGACAGACCCTGTTGAAACGGAGCAAGGTAGTAATCAGTTGTCAATGTCTTGTTTCCAGGAGGAATAATAGAGGGATTGAAAAGATGCCCCAGAATTGTTGTTTTATGGGGTTTACAAGTATTTACTAAAACAGCGGTGTCCGGAGAGGTCCTCTGTAAAGTGGCTTTCCCAGCACAGAGATGGGCCACCGGTATCCGATTGGGGGGGGGATCCGACTGCTGTGAGCCCCCCACAATGGTCAGAGGATGGAAGAAGGGAGATGGCTGCACTGTGCTTATTATAAATGCTGTTCCGTAATTGTATAATAGTCACATGACTGGTGCAGGGAGATGAGCACAGGAACTCCCATCATTCAGGGGTCTCCAGGGTACAGCACGGCTATGGTCTCATTCACACCTGCCCTCTGTGTCCATACAGGACCCCCTGGTATTCGCGGAGCAGCCCTCGGTGAAGCTTTGCTGCCAGCTGTGCTGCAGTGTATTTAAAGACCCTGTTATTACCACGTGCGGGGTAAGTGACCTTTTGACATTCCATGAAAAATTCTGCCACTTTCTTATAACATTTGTGTTTCAGTTTCAATATCTTTGCTGGCTGTCAGGGAATGGTGACATGCTGAGGGTAGAAACCTGTCCCGAACTAGTCCGGTTCACACAGCTGGGGGTTTGCTGCAATGTTTGCAAATTAGCACTGTCAGGATCTGGGCGAGATTGATGCAGCGGTTTCAAAACTACAACCCCTAGCGTGCGCTGACAGGCTGCGGCTGAACAGTTTGCCAACAGCTGGAGAGAACAGTGGCCTCGACTGACACATTGTCATAAAGCTGTAAAGAACGCATATTGCCGGACCCATGGCATCTTCCTCTAGAGACTCCCGGGCACCTGTTGGGGGTGGTAGTCTTCCTTCATTTTCAGCGATATCTGGGGAACATGTCATGTGTTGACGGACCCGACTTTTGGCAGCGCCTGTATAGCGGACGGCAGTGTGTTGTTTGGCAGCCGGCGGCTCGGTGCACCTGTAGCTACATCTGTTCTCAGTGCCTGCTGGGAAAGTAGTGAGAGGGGCTTCTCATATCCAGAGAGCCCGGGGGGGGGAAATAATATGGCCACCGGCTCATTAGTGTCGATCGTGTCGCTCGGCCACTACAGTTATGGCTGATAACAGAGGACAGTAGACCGCAGGCGGCTGCGGAGCCATAGGAGAAGTGACGGACTGAAGGAAGGTTCATGTCCCTTTAAGGCGCGGCCCTCCCCCGGAAACCTCCGAGGAAAGTCCTGCAGCAGGAAGCGCTCGGTTTCTTGCCCAGTATTGCTTCACAGCCGGCACCCAGCGCAGGAAGGGGGCAGGGAGCGTGCAATATCTCCGGGGAGGGGTGGGGGGTGTGACCTCTCAGGCTAGAAAACACAGTGAAAGTGTGAGAGAACCGAAAAGAGAACTCACAAGCCAAGGAGGAACGATTGAGAAATGGCTGAAAGACTGAGAAATCCCATAGGGCTGGTGACGTGTGCACGCCCATATGTAGTGCGACTGATTTATAGTATCTGTTTAAAGGGGTCGTCCATGACTGATATAACACAGGAGGATCGGACATCATATAGAACATGACAACCCCTAACAAAAACAAGAACCCGCCCTGTACCCGGAGATCTCCCCATTCATTGCTCCATTTGCTCTACTTTTATTTATTTCAAGCAAGCTGCTCAGAGGGTGTGTCCTTTGTGCTGCAGCTCTCTCCCTATCACAGCTCCGATGACATGTCCTTAAAGCGGCAGCTCTCTGCCTATCACTTCTCAGATGGCATGTCCTTTCTGCGGCAGCTCTCTGCCTATCACTTCTCAGACGGCATGTCCTTTCTGCTGCATATCCCTCCCTATCACAGCTCAGAGGGCATGTCCTGTCCGGCTGGTGGCAGTTGAAAGATTGAACTGAGCATGTGCGACCACCTCAGCGATGTTACCAAGGGGGACGGAAGAATAAGTAAAGGAACAAACAGCAGGTGGCGCTATACAGATACATTTTATTGCATAACTCAGCGGACAGGCTACATTTTTAATCGCGTGCAATTATAAAAGTATTCAGATCCAGGCGCTGGTTTATAAAATGTAGAATATTTTTCGTGGGACACCCCACCCCCAGACTAGTTTTTTTATTTTTTGAAATATACTGCTATAATTTATATTTGCCTGTGCATAAAAAATACAGGGCATCTGTCAGGGCACCACACCTACAAGAGACAGTCCTGGGCACCTCCATGTGGGTCCTGGGTGTGATTGTAGCGGCACCAGCCCTTGCCCACTATGGCGATCACGGCCTCTATAGGGTTTGACCTCCCCTACCCTTGCGCATTGCTCCTAATCAGGCTTGTGAGGGTTAACCGCCAGGATCGGCGTTTCCTATGACCACCCAGCACCTGTCGGGTCCATTTCTTTTTAGAGCGATGTCCTCTTTGCAGAAAGAGCCCCAATCTGCTGTGTGTCTCCTGGTTAAGCCACTAGGTGGCGCTGGCAGCCATTGGCTCCTCTCTAATATAAACAGGTTAATCTTTTCTTCCGTCCTCCTGTGTGTGGATTATGGGACGGCGGATCAGCGAATGGACTGATGAGGCTGCGGGGCCCTCAGCGGGCGGGTGTAATGTAGATGTGTGTGTGCTAGGAGAGGGCACTGTCTGGGCCGCGGCTGACTCTTGTCCCCTTTGCTCCACAGCATACGTTCTGCAGGAGGTGCGCCTTAACATCTGGTAGGTAGAGTCTTCTGTTACTACATTACAGTCTTTTCATAGAACGAGTCATAGTCATTCATTTGCTGCTTTGAATGGCCGTCAATGACCAGAACAGGAGGCCAGAGGCTGCACTACTGAGACATTCTGATGCCGACATGTCCGCTCCTGGTATCTGTCACTAAATACATCAATATCTACATCTTACCTGTGGCCTCAGGTATATCTATGTGAGGGGAAGGGCAATAATACACTTACCCTGGGTTCACACCTGAGCGTTTTACAGCGCGTTCCTACGCGCTGTAAAACTCTCAACAGGCGAAAACCCATGTTTCCCTATGGGCATGGTTCTTACCTGAGCGTTTTACAGTGCGTACGAACGCCAGAGTGGTCAATCACACGAACGCGCGTACAACGTGCGTTTCCTATTTCCAAAAACGCGCTGTAACACGCCGTTTTAGTCGCGCGTATCAAATACGCTCAAGTGTGAACCCAGCGTTAGTGATTTTGGAATCTCAGTAGTGCAGCCTCAGGCTTTGGGCCTAGATCATATCTCAGCCTAGGAACTCTTTTCTGCCGATCACGCCATACACTCTTATGAGAGAGGTGTGCATATTAAAAGCAGCACCCCAGCCGCCATTGAGACAGGTCACATGACCATGCTGCCAGGTCGAACTAGGCTGTTTAAAGGGGGTTTCCGGGTGTTTGATTTTAATGGCTTATCCTGAGGGTGGGACATCGATATCTGATCGGTGGGGGTCTTGACTACCTGCACCGCCACTGTTCAGTCTCTTCCTAGGTCAGTGACATCACATTCATCGGGCACATGACCTAGGTGCAGCTCACTCCTATTCAAGTGACTGGGGCTGAGCTGCAATACCGAGCACTGCCACTATCCAATGGACGGCGCTGTGCTTGGTGAGCAGGGAGAAGGCCACGGTGCTCCGCTGAGTGCCACAGCCTCGTCGGACAGCTGATGGGCAGGGGTGTCGGGAGTCGACCCCCCACTAATCAGATACTGATGACTTGTTATGAGGATTGGTCATCAATATCGAACTCCCGGAAAACCCTTTTAAAAACGAAGACTATGTATTTTTTACTTTTTCACACGAAAAAGTCCAATATTGTGGGGGAAAAAAACATTTGCGTAAAAATTTTAAATAATAAAAATCACTCTAGAGAGCACGTAACAGCAGGATCAACCCTTTAAAGTAGCCACGCTATCTGGTAGGGTTGATCCTGCTGATTAAAATGATATTTGTCTTGTGAAAACCGGTTGTGGCGTTCCCGAGGGAAAAAAAAGACTCATTCTTTACGCATATGAAGACTTTAGTGCACCAAAGGGCATGGCCAGCACTGGAAAGCTGAAGTGCACTGAGAGACTAGGCCACGCCCCTCGGTGCACTGAAGCCCTCACTAGCATGAAGAATAAAATTCTTTCTTTCTCGGGAACACCTCATCCGATTGTCACAGTACAGGTGTCGTTTTAGTCAGCAGGAGTAACCCTACCAGGTGGTGTGCCTGGATTGATTGGGTTAATCCTGCTGTCAGAGGCTCTTTAATAACCTAACAATAGAAAGGTTATAGCCGTCTGATCAGTACATGCAAAAAAATCCCCCAAAATTGTTCTGGTCATTAAGACCCAAAGCAGCGTGGGCATTAAGGGGTTAAGTAGGGTGTCTGGCGGAATATTTGCACTGACATAATCCTGTTTCCTCTTCTCTCCTCGTACCAGAGAAGTGCCCGGTGGACAATGCCAAACTCACGGTGGTGGTGAATAACATCGCCGTCGCTGAGCAGATAGGGGAGCTCTTTATCCATTGTAAATACGGCTGCCGCCCCTGCGCCAACGGGAAGCCAACAACATACGAGGTGGACCCCCATGGCTGCCCCTTCACCATTAAACTAAGTGCCAGAAAGTAAGTGTCCGGTGAGGGTTGCATTCGGCGGGTCCGGGTACTGAATCCCGGTGGCGGCCAAACGTGTGAATGGCGAAGAAATCCTCCTATCCTCACAATAGATTGGAGGGTGTCCGACATCCGCACCCCTGACCAGCTGTTTAAACTGGCCATGGCACAGGGGTGGGTACCGCGGTCTCTTCCTCGGTCTGTGATGTCACATCCTTCAGCCATGTGTTTTTTGTGCAGCTCAGTCCCATTCAGGTGAATGGGATGGAGCTGCAATACCAAGCATGGCCACTATACAATGGACGGCGCTGTGCTTGGTAGAGGCCACAGCTCTTGCCCAAATAGGTGATCAGTGGGGGTGCTGGGAGCTGATCAGATGCTGATGATCTATTCTGACTATCGGTCATCAAAGTTTTTTTTTTTTTCAGTAGTTTGATATTGATGGCCTATTCTCAGAATGGTTCACCCACATCTGATCGGTCCGGGTCCGACTCCCGGCAGCCCCACCGATCAGCTGTATGAAGAGGCCATAGTGCTCCAGTGAGTGCTGCAGCCTTCTCACAGCTCACCAAGCACAGCGCCGTCCATTGTATAGTGGCTGTGCTCGGTATTGCATCCCAGGCCCATTCAGGTGAATGGGACTGAGTTGCACCTAGGCCATGTGACTGATGAATGTGATGTCACAGGCTCACTGCAGCACCCCAGCCTCTTCAGACAGCGGATCGGTGGGTGTCAGGAATCGGACCCCCACAGATCTTATAGTGATGACCTATCCTGAGGATAGAAAACCCCTTTAATCACTGGAAGTCCCTACCTTGACAAAGGGAGAACTGCATATGAGTGCTAAGGTGGGAAACCTCTGGATGATTTGACATGATGGGAGTTGTAGTTGACTAAGGCCTCTTTCACACTTGCGTTCTGAGGATCCGGCGGGCACATCCGTCCTGCCGGATCCATCAGAACGCAAGTCGCCTGAAAGCATTAGAAGACTGATCAGGATCCTGATCAGTCTTCGAAATGCTTTGAGGTTACTATGGCAGCCAGGATGCTATTAAAGTCCTGGTTGCCATAGTAGTAGTGGGGAGCGGGGGAGCAGTATACTTACAGTCCGTGTGGCTCCCGGGGCGCGCTCCTGAATGACGTCAGAGCGCCCCATACGCACGGATCACGTGATCCATGCGTCTGGGGCGCCCTGACGTCACTCTGGAACACCCCGGGAGCCGCACGGATGGTAAGTATACTGCTCCCCCGCTCCCCACTACATTTTATCATGGCAACCAGGACTTTAGCGTCCTGGCTGCCATGGTAACCATTGAGAAAAAGCTAAACGTCGGATCCGGCGATGCGCCGAAATTACGTTTAGCTTAAGGCCGAATCCGGATTAATGCTCTTCAATGGGCATTAATTCCGGATCCGGCGTTACGGCATGTCTTCCGGATTTTTGGACATAGACAAATCCGCAGCATGCTGCGCTTTTGTCAACGTCCAAAAAACGTTCACATACTGAACGGAAAACATCCTGATGCATCCTGAACGGATTTCTCTCCATTCAGGATGCATGGGGATAATCCTGATCAGTATCTTTCCGTCCTAGAGCCCCGAGGACAGAACTCTAGGACGGAAAGCAAAAACGCTAGTGTGAAAGGGGCCTAACACTGGACTGTGTGAGTACTCCTCTTGTCAGTATGGCTCTAGGACTCTTGTCTCATCCCTCGCGTCTTTCCTTCTGTTATGTCGTTGCAGGGACCATGAAGGCAGTTGCGATTATCGGCCGGTGCGTTGTCCTAATAACCCGAACTGCCCCCCACTGCTGAAAATGAACCTGGAAGCCCACCTGAAGGAGTGTGAACACATCAAGTGCCCTCATTCAAAGTATGGGTATGTTCAGGGGTGGGGGTGGCGGAGCTCAACCCACACAGAAGCTGCTGGTGGACAGAGCACATATGTACATGAATACAAGGCTTATAGGGACCCCGTCCGTAAACGTGCCCCATTTAGAGACGTTTTGATGTATGCACCAGGAACTTTCCGGGAGCCTATGGCAAACATACTGTAGTGTGAATGGAGCCTAAGGGTGTTGTCGTGCTGCGTGATATTACACCTGCTTCCTTCTGCCATCCAGGTGCACGTTCATTGGGAACCAGGACACCTACGAAACCCACCTAGAGACTTGTAAATTTGAGGGTCTCAAGGAATTCCTCCAGCAGACAGATGACCGATTCCACGAAATGCAAGTGGCCATGACACAGAAAGACCAGGAGATCGCCTTCCTCCGCTCCATGCTGGGAAAACTCTCCGAGAAGATCGACCAGCTGGAGAAGAACCTAGAGCTTAAGTTTGGTAGGTCGTGGTCCAAGTCCGTTTTATACCAGTGGTCAGCAATCAGTGGCCCTCTAGCTGCTGTGAACTATGCTGTCTCAACATCCCGGGAGTTGTAGTTTTCTGAAGAGCCACGAGCTAAAACCGGATCTGAATGTACAGACCAGACAACCTATCAGTTCCCAGGAATCCTGCTGGGTGGAGGCTGACTGTAGGGTTGGTCCTGCTCCTGACCTGAACCTTGTTTTCCCTTTACAGATGTCTTGGACGAGAACCAAAGCAAGCTGAGCGAAGACTTGATGGAGTTCCGTAGAGATGCCTCAATGCTGAATGTGAGCTGAGCAGACATCAGAAAGTAAGTGCCCCCCTGCTGTCCCGCACGTCGCCTCTCACCATTCACCTCTCTGTGTTACAGGATGAACTTTCCCACATCAACGCTCGGCTGAACATGGGAATACTTGGCTGTAAGTAGAAGACAAGACACTAGCCTGTCACTAACCCATTGCAGCTGCTCCTCCACTGACTGCCTGTTCTTCTCCGCAGCCTACGACCCCCAGCAGATATTTAAGTGTAAGGGTACTTTCGTGGGGCACCAAGGCCCGGTGTGGTGTTTATGCGTCTACTCCATAGGAGATCTGCTGTTTAGTGGCTCCTCTGACAAAACCATAAAGGTAATGAGTGTTTCCATACTCCCCATGTGTGATCCTTGTACTGATTGTATGATTGTGTGAGCGTGGCACTGGCTGTGAGCTGAGCGTGGCACTGGCTGTGAGCTGAGCGTGGCACTGGCTGTGAGCTGAGCGTGGCACTGGCTGTGAGCTGAGCGTGGCACTGGCTGTGAGCTGAGCGTGGCACTGGCTGTGAGCTGAGCGTGGCACTGGCTGTGAGCTGAGCGTGGCACTGGCTGTGAGCGTGGTCCTGGCACTGGCTGTGAGCGTGGTCCTGGCACTGGCTGTGAGCGTGGTCCTGGCACTGGCTGTGAGCGTGGTCCTGGCACTGGCTGTGAGCGTGGTCCTGGCACTGGCTGTGAGCGTGGTCCTGGCACTGGCTGTGAGCGTGGTCCTGGCACTGGCTGTGAGCGTGGTCCTGGCACTGGCTGTGAGCGTGGTCCTGGCACTGGCTGTGAGCGTGGTCCTGGCACTGGCTGTGAGCGTGGTCCTGGCACTGGCTGTGAGCGTGGTCCTGGCACTGGCTGTGAGCTGAGCGTGGTCCTGGCACTGGCTGTGAGCTGAGCGTGGTCCTGGCACTGGCTGTGAGCTGAGCGTGGTCCTGGCACTGGCTGTGAGCGTGGTCCTGGCACTGGCTGTGAGCTGAGCGTGGTCCTGGCACTGGCTGTGAGCTGAGCGTGGTCCTGGCACTGGCTGTGAGCTGAGCGTGGTCCTGGCACTGGCTGTGAGCTGAGCGTGGTCCAAGTACTGACCATATGTGGTCCTACTCCTTTTATCACCTTCCTTACACTGGCATCTCTTCTAGGTGTGGGACACCTGTACAACGTACAAATGCCAAAAGACGCTGGAGGGGCATGACGGCATCGTACTGGCCCTTTGTATTCAAGGGTGAGTCCCTAAACCACTGTGAGAAAACGGCGTCATTTGTATAGATTATAAACAGTCAGCGTCAAGTGTTCAGTTCTTCTGCAGCGCCACCACAGGAGAAATGAAGCATTACACAGTCCTTATAGAAATCGCTGGGCTGTGTGTGTAATGCAGGACTGGACAGATCCTCCAGAGACGCTATTTGTAGCTGTTCTTTGCCCTGAGTAAAAGTTGAGGGTCTTGAACAGGAGACCCCTCAGAATAGGGTGTATGATTGTTCAGGTGTGTCCATATGATGGCGGCACACTGACTATCTCCCGCGCCCCTTATCACAGTACGTTGGAGTCCGTCTTGTCCATTGGTATTGATCCTACTTAATCTCCTTGTTTCTCCTGTTCTCCAGAAGCAAGCTGTACAGCGGCTCAGCGGACTGCACTATAATTGTGAGTATGATGGCCGGCGTGTTCCCAGATGCAGGTACATGGAGGAATGATGGAGGACCGCTCCATTCATCGTGACCTGCTACAGTGAGTGTCTCTGCTTTCAGGTGTGGGACATCCCAACTCTCATGAAAGTCAACACTATCCGAGCTCATGACAACCCAGTTTGCACCCTAGTGTCCTCACACAACATGCTCTTCAGCGGCTCCCTGAAAGCCATCAAGGTGGGTGCCCATCTCTGTGGGTTTCTTACAATTAGCCAGAGTCCGACAGACCTAGTACTGGGGGAATGTCAGATACTAAGGCCTAATTCACACGTCCGCAAAATGGATCCGCATCCCATCCGCAATTTTGCGGAAGGGTTGCAGACCCATTCATTTCAAAGGGGCAGGAATGGATGTGGACAGCACACTATGTGATGTCCGCATCCGCGTTTCCGCAAAAAAATAGAACATGTCCTATTCTTGTCCGCAATTGCGGACAAGAAAAGGCATTATTCTCTATATAGTGCCAGCAATGTGCGCTCCGCAAAATGCGGAATGCACATTGCAGCCGTCCGTGTTTTGCGGATCCGTGTTTCCGCAAAACACACTACGGACGTGTGAATTAGGCCTAAAGGTTATATACAGATTTGCAAACAATTTATTTTTCTCTCTAAATCTACATGAAAAATGAGGCAAGTTGCAAGTAGGTCTTAAGTAAAAACGTCCTATTGTTTTTCTACAGCCTCTGTGCGGAGCTATGTGTCTCCATGGTAACAGACAACAAACCACTTCTGTGTCGTGCAATCCTGCAATCTTGCAGTCTCATACTGTCTTCCATTTCGCCTCTGCCATTATGCTCCCGTATGGGCCAGAAGTAGAGGACAGATAGAAGGGAAGGGGACTGCAGGATCAGACTACACAGGGCTCGTCTGTTGTCTGTTACCATGGAAACTCATAGTCGTGCAATGAATTTGCAGAAATAAAATGGTAAGAAAATTCTAATTAACCCATATTGCAAAATTGAGAGAATGAAAAAGAAATATTTGCAAAGGTGGACGTAGCCTTTAACCATTTATTTTAGGACAGTAGTAGGAGACGACCAGGAGTGACACCATGTTTCTTTTCCTCTGGGCAGGTTTGGGACATAGTGGGTACAGATTTAAAGCTGAAGAAGGAGCTGACCGGTCTTAACCACTGGGTCCGTGCACTGGTGGCCTCACAGAACTACTTGTACAGTGGCTCCTACCAGACCATAAAGGTGAGAGATGATGATGAGGGCAACTCGGTCATATTAAAGGAGCACTCCGGGGGGAAAAAGTGATGCACTGTTTGATCACTAGAGCAGGGATGAGGGGGCGGAGCATGACACAGATTTCAAGAACACCATAGAGAATCCCTGTGTCATGCTGCACCCCTCAGGCCCTGCCTTAGACATAGCACAGCCTATCAGATATTAGATATTAAATATCATCGGAACCTTTCTTCCGTCTTCTTCACCAGATATGGGACATCCGGACCCTGGAGTGTGTCCACGTCCTGCAGACGTCGGGTGGAAGCGTTTACTCCATTGCCGTCACCAACCACCACATCGTGTGCGGGACATATGAGAATCTCATCCACGTGAGTAGAAATGTTAATTCACACATACTACATAAGAATTCTATAAAATAGAAGGATGTGGACGAGAGATCTACGGCCCCGACTCTCAATATTCTGCAGAACTACTACAGATTCCTCTTCTATTCCGCCATCTTTATTCTGGTGACTCGTAGCTGTCATCAGGGGCGGATTGGCCATAGACCATACAGGGAGATTTCCCGGTGGGCCGATGCCCTGAGCCCTCCTCATGGCCGGCCAGTGGAAGTTTTTGGGGAGGTATTTTGTGATGGACTGTGGTATTTGGCTCTGTTGGGGCGGTATAATGTTCCTCTATATAGTATTGCTGGCCCATCAATTTGGACCCAACTACAAAACGGGGCCACTTTTAGTATTTTTTCCAGGCCACTTTAAGTTCCCGGTCCACCCCTGGCGGTCTCGCTATTTTTCCTATATAACCAGTTTCTGCTCTTTATCTTCTCCAGGTCTGGGATATCGAGTCCAAGGAACAAGTTCGTACATTAACCGGACACGTGGGGACAGTGTACGCTTTGGCCGTCATCTCCACCCCTGACCAAACTAAAGTTTTCAGTGCCTCGTATGACAGATCTTTACGGGTACGTGACTCCTTATTGCTTCCATTATCCGAAAATGACTATGGGGGCCACAGTTAAGATGTCCGCTTTCCTTATTGACCTGTTTATTAAGATCTGGCCAAAAGTGCGTGCAAGTTCTGTGGGGAGATAAGTGGCTGCCGTAGTGCTGCTTATCATTGAGAAATCAGATAAACACAACCCCTGATGTCACTAGAGGCTCTGCCAACACCCATAGACGCTGCTCCCCCACATGTTCAGCTTCATGCCTGAATCTGACCGGATCCAACCACTGAGCGTGACACGTCTGCGACTCTCTTCTTCTTCCTCTTCTTCAGGTCTGGAGTATGGATAACATGATTTGCACACAGACATTGCTGAGACATCAGGGCAGTGTGACCGCATTGGCCGTATCCAGGGGACGTCTCTTTTCCGGTGCCGTAGACAGTACAGTAAAGGTAAGTTCTGGCCAATGCTTTGTGTGGTGGCGCCTGAGGGCCACTAGATGGCATCATTACTGCAGGCCGTTCTTAGCTTGGACTTACATGTCTGGGATGGGACACCATGAAGGATCGTCTGGATTGGACAACCACTTTCGATAAAATTATCCCATTACATGGAATTCCCATTGATTTCCATGGCTAAAGATACCCCTTTGCAGTGCCCTCTGATAGATGGGAGGTCCCTCCCATAATGGGGTCCTTACTTCACAATTCCCTAATAAATCATGCTTTTTTGGGAAAGACTTGCTGTTTCTCCACTTTAAGCTTCATTATAAATTATCTACAGTCAGGTACTACTGCCCATGACAGTAACTCCCATTTTCCATCCCTTGGCTGCTTTGATTGACTGCCACTCACTCATTCTTCTTGCCTTCTTAGGTCTGGACCTGCTAATTGTGACCAAACACCTCCAGTTCTAGCCTCTGCCCAAACCGCTGCCAAGTCTTCTGTGCCAGCCTTCCACATATGATGCCACGGACACGTCACTTTTGATAACAGAACTTATTTGGGACCTTGTCCTCCTCCTGCTGGAACGTTCTTTCACCCAGTTCTGAGCTCATGGCACCAGCGATATCGGAACTGAATGCAACAGTGCACAGGAAAAAGCCAGTCCACCCTAGCTGTGCCCGCTGTGCTTTCTATGGGCAGGAAATTATAGCGATAAAGGTGACTGTGGGATCTGGAATGGATAGTCAACATCATTACGGGCCGGACAAGGGTTAAAAATCATTGTCTTATTGCATCGTGGGTTGCTCCAAAGGAGTAATGTCCAGTGTATATAGTGGCCTGAGCTATGACGTTGTTTCTCTTGTGTAGGCTTTCTTTAGCTTTCCACCCCCATCTGCCCGGGCATTGTGCCCAGTGCGATAATGTGATAAAATGCTGCCGGGTCCGCACATGGCAGCTGCCAGCGACAGGACACAGGCCATTTACAGAGGATCATATACATTGTTATATACCGTCTCCACAGAAAATGTTACTTCCACACTAGTCGAGTTATGATAGATCATGCCAGTAGGTGGCACCATTCTCACTGCCGCACCTTGTCTTTAGCCCTGTCCACCACTGGGGGGCATACGTGCTTGCGTCCTACTTTCCGTCCTGCTGTAGGTATATACTGCGGTGTATTCTACACTACAAGGCGGGGAAGTATGGCACAAGAGTCTCTGCCATGCTGAGGAGAGGGGCATCGGGACGAGCTGTAGAATATCATTAAGAAGCGGAGCAGTACCATATATAGTGGGAGGGGCACCCCCAATATTCTTGGCATAACAGAAAATTCCGTTTGTGACTTTTATTTCAGGGGTTAACGGGCAAATCATCCCTTGAAGACTCCCATTACTAAATGCAAATGTGTGGCGTAGCCAAGATCCACTTGGATTGGCACAGTTGCCTTCCCCTTTTATGGAATGTAATCCGCACCCCCTCAATACTGTAATAACCCACGTACTCCTTGGGTCCCTACGCCTGGGCTGGGCGATTATCGCTGCTGTGACCCCCAGTCTAGTTGTCCCATAACCACCAAAGAATGTGACCCATGATCAGACCCAACTGTCTCGCTCGCTATGGACCGGAGCAGCTCGATGATAACGGAGCTATAGGAAGGTATTTTATGTACCGCTTTGACTGTCCAGCTCTTGTAGAACTAGCTGGCGGCATTGCTGGGCCTTGTAGTACCTCTGGTCTGTACCATTGGAAGGGGCGGGAGGGAGGCGGGTCTTGTATAAGCGCTCTCTTCTGTCACGGATGTTTTTACGGTTTTGTACACAATGTATTAGTGTATAGGTCGTCCCGCTCGTGATTATATACTGTGCACGCCCATCACTGTATATGCTGTAGATTTTTTTTTTCATTATTTTAAATGGACGCTCGACAAGGTTGGTGCTCAGAATAGCTTTTTCACGTCACTCTTGGATATATCGGACTATGAAAATCCTAAGGAGCATTTACCCCCCAAATGTAAAAAAAAATCACCTGCAAATGGAAGTCCTGGGTGACAGTGCGGCAGCAGTCATGGGGGTTGGCACCCAGCTTTCCCAGAGGCTGACAACACAAGGACTTCTGTCTCCTGGTGATTTTTGTGGGATTCTGGAGGTGAGTGCTCGCTCCTCAGCACTACTTTTCACACTCCTGTAGACGGCTCATGTGAAGCGGCCTCTCCTGCCTGCAGCGAGCACCGGGGGTCTGGATGGATCATACTAATGGGGCCCATTCCCATCTCTGTCCATCTTACTTCCCAGCAGTGACTCTCCAGGTACGCCTCGCCCCGTGGCATCCCGGCTTCACTCTCGTCATGCATCCCTTTCCATAAACTCATTTTTTTGAGCCCCTTTTTCTACGGTTTTTAAATATTGTATTATAGAATCAGCGAATCTTCATTAAAAATAAAACTGAAATGAAGGTGAGTGAGCGTTATCTGTGTCATTAATATCGCCATCCTCCACTCAGCATATAGCGCTGCCAAAGAGGGGCCCCAGTGTAACAAACCACCCACTATGTGCCGTTAATATTACCGATGTCCCCTTATGTGACAGAGCGGCGTTTGGGTGACCTTGTAGGGTTTGGCCCATTTGAGACGGTGGCATATCACTAGGATATGCCATCAGTGTCAGATAGGCGCAGGGTCCACCTCTGGGACACACTCCTGATTCCAGAATGTGGCCCACAAAGAGAGCAGCCGCACACCCTCCATTCACCGCTGTGGGAGTTCAGAAAATAGCTGAGCACTTGCATGGCTATTTCCGGTGAATGGAGAGGTGGCCTCGCTTGCACAGCTTACACTCCATTCACTGCTTTAGGACTGAAAATAGTCGAGCACGCTCACTTAGCTATTTTCGGAACGCCCATAGCAGTGAAAAGAGTGCAAGCCGCGCATGCGCAGTGCGCTCTCCTTCACTACGGAGTCCTCATTCTGGAGGAGCGAGTCTCAGAGGTGGGACCTGCACCTATCTGACGGTAGTATATACTAGCGTTACCATATCAACATCCTAGATGGGGCAAACCCTTTAAAGGGCATCTGTCAGCAGTTTTGTCCCTATGACACCGGCTGACCTGTTACATGTGCACTTGGCAGCTGAAGACGTCTGTGTTGGTCCCATGTTCATATGTGCCCGCATTGCTGAGAAAAATTATGTTTTAATATATGCAAATGAGCCTCTAGGAGCAACGGGGGCGTTACCATTACACCTAGAGGCTCAGCTCTCTCTGTAACTGCCGCATTCTCTGCACTTTGACAGGGCCAGGCAGTTAAAACATCACCACTACCTAGCCCTGTCAATTAAAGTGCGGAGAGAGCAGAGCCTCTAAGTGTAACGGTAACGCCCCCGTTGCTTCTAGAGGCTCATTTGCATATAATAAAACATCATATTTCTCAGTAATGCGGGCACATATGAACATGGGACCAACACAGACGCCTTCAGCTGCCAAGCGCACATGCAACAGGTCAGCCGGTGTCATAGGGACAAAACTGCTGACAGATGCCCTTTAAGCTCCATTCCCCAGAGGCGATTACCACTACCCTATAGCTACAGGGCGTATAGACATCGGCCCCAGAACGGGATGCACATAGTATACCTTGTAATTATTCCGTCTATAGGTCCATTCTTGTAGATGGTTTTGAAATGAGTGGGACAGGGATGCAATACCAGATGAAGCCCATATGTAGTAGTGGCGCTGTTTCTGGATTAAGGGACAATAAGCTGGAAATGAATGATAGAAGTTATCGGAATGATCTTAGTCTTCATGTTTCTGAAACTAATTCTTACAGGAGTTAATGTCTTGCTGATCTGGAGCAGGGGAGGGGCTTAATCAAACGGGAGGACTTAAAAGGGTTTTCCAAGATTTTTTTTATGATGACCTATCCTCTAGATAGGTCATCAGTATCTGATTTGTGGGGTCCGACACCGGGGACCCTCGCTGATTAGCTCCTATGCGGGTTGTGGCCTTCTCGGAGCTCACCAAGCACAGCGCCGCACGTTGTATAGAGGCCGTGCTTGATATTGCAGCTCAGACCATGTGCCAGATGGACGTGTCAACACTGGCCTTGGAAAAGCAGAGAGAAGGCCACAGCGCTCACAGGCTCGCCGGTGCCTTCTCACACAGCTGATCAGAGGGGTTCCCGGGTGTCGGAACCCCACCGATTAGATACTGATGACCTATCCAGACGATAGGTCAGTATAAAAATCTCAAAAAAATCTCCGGGCAGAGAGAGGAGGCTTCTGCTGCAGCCCGACACAGAACAGTGAGGAGGAGGAGGGGGGACATGGCTGATCTCCAGATCACGTAGAGAAGATTTCTCTATATATTTCTTACTTTTAATAGTAATATGAGACAAAATAGCATCAAAGGAAATGAGATGAAGACAGAAGACCCGGGATTTTTTTTTATTTCTATTTATTTCTAGACCACTCTTTAAGCGTATGTAAATGGTATCATCTGCCTCCTACAGTAGTAAATATCCTCAGGACAGGCCGCCATTCTCTGATTGCCGGGGTCCAACACCCCGCAACCCCACGACGATCAGTTGTTCCCGAAGTAGATTCAGCGCCAGATATAACTAAAATTTCTCTTTACATAATGTTTCTGCTGCCTGCAGCCACCACTAGGTGGAGCTGACTGGATAGGATTTTGAGCTGAACAATAAAACATGCAGTGAGCTCCCTCTAGTGGCCGCTGCAGGCAAGGAGAATTTAATTATTTATTTCTACATCTATGCAGGGGATGTGTCAGAGAACAATAAATATTACACAAATTAATTCCGCACAGAATATTGATATATTTAGATTTTTAAAAAAAAATAGGTATCTGCCATGACATCCCTCTCCTTTACCAGGCTGTTCATACCAAATGTAAATAGGTTTGTATATTGACCTGTCTATAAGAGGAAACTATGTCCTAAAATTCCGCACTTCCCATGTGCATAAAATTTTCATTTATTGTCAGATTTTCCTCCAAAACACCCCAATTTATTTAGACATTTAGATCATACATGGCACACTGACATATACTACAGGAGTCACCTGGGTCAGCTCCTCATGGTACAGATGTTGAGGCATGTCATGACCATTAATTTATTACAGTACAGAAGCCTGCTCACTTATGACGTGGATGTGCTACACAAAACATGAAAAAAAATGACTTCAGCAACCACCACTAGGGGGAGCTCATTGCATGGGAATTTATGTTTACCATTAAACTCAATGGACGCTGTACAAATCTCTGTGCACTGAGTTCCCCTTAGTGGTGGCTGCAGCAAAATGCTGTTGTTTTACATCGGCAAGCAGAAGAAGGAGTTCCCCCTCATGGTGGGGGGCCTCATAGCAACAGCAGGGTCTACCTTTATGGTAAGTACGCCAAAGGGCTTCCTCAGCATGCTGTGTCATAGAGGCCATATGTAGCAGCCACCAGAGGGAGCTCACTGCATATAGTAGGGCCCCCCTGCCCAACCCAGTTTCCCAGTAACTGTCATTCACCCAAGCAATGCAAAGTGCAATGCCCCAAAACATTTCTTTTTTAATTATGCAAAATAAATTGTAATTAACATTTTAAAAAAGTCACACCTGGCCTCGCCCACTTTATCGCACTGCAATAATCTGTTTGCACTGAGCTCCCCCTAGTGGCAGCTGTGTGTATAAAAGCTCCTCTGTACAGATTATGAAATTCATCAGAATTGTGGGTTGCAGCCATTGGAAAGGTGTTCTGCATTTAATGGAGCTCTCAGTAGGGGTCCTACCGTGGGTTTTGCTATGGGTCTCATTGATGTAGCATAGTGAATATTCGATCTTTGGTCACGGCCAAGTTCGGTAGCCTTAGGCCTCTTTCACACGAGCGTGTCCGGATGTGTTCAGTAAAAACTGTGCAATTTCACAGGCAAAGCCATTCAGTTTTGCCTGCGATTGCGTTGAGTTCAGTTTTTTCCACGCGGGTGCAATGTGTTTTGATGCGTTTTTCACGCGCGTGATAAAAAAACTGTAGGTTTACAAACAATATCTCCTAGCAAGCATCAGTGAAAAACGCAACGCACCCGCACTTGCTTCCGGATGCAATGCATTTTTCACGCAGCCCCATTCAATTCTACGGGGCCAGAGCTGTGTGAAAAACGCAGAATATAGAACATGCTGCGATTTTCACGCAACGCAAAAGTGATGCATGAAAAAAAAACGCTCATGTACACAGACCCATTGAAATGAATGGGTCCGGATTCAGTGCGGGTGCAATGCGTTCACGTCACGCATTGCACCCGCGCGGAAAACTCACACCGTGTGAAAGGGGCCTTAGTGTCTCATCATGGTGCCCATAAAATAATATTAAGAGGGTGTCCATCCTGGCACAAAGGCTATAAGACGGGTCACCCCTCCCCCGCAGTGCTGCCCACACCCACCAGAGACCCCTCCTATATTGGAGACAGATCAGGAATCCTAAACTTCTGGTAACGCAATAGGAATTCACACACATGCCAAAATGAAAAAAGGAATTAACAAAAACAATTTTTATTTTCTCAGACGTATCGATAACGGCGTCACAGATCACAAAGAAAATGCAATAGTCATCAACCGTAAAAGCACAGCACTGTAGGGAAAGCACCAAGATGCATAGCTGTCACAGGACGGGTGTACAGTACAGATCTCTTCCATAACTTAATCATAAAAAATAGATATATATATATACTATGTATATATATGTTATATATGTATCCATCGTGTAGACCTTTCGTGAATGGTTTAGGATTTTCTCGCTGCCTTCTTCATAAATAACACTTTATGTATTCGTATATTTCATTTATAATTGTACACTTTATTTTTATTTATTTTTTTATAGTCGTTCTGTCATTTGTTTTCCAGCAGTGAAGGGGTTATTACGTCTGCGGCAAAAGAAAAAAAAAAAAAAACATAGGTCCCCTGAAGATACGAGGGGTCCCTGACGACCGTATACACCATATCCGCCACATATCACGTCTTTTAGTTCACACGTACACCCCCCTCCTCAGTACACACAACGGATATACTTATGGCACAGAATGAATGGTATAGGGTGGGGGTAGGGAGTGGTCACTAGAGGTGCAGCGCTGGGCACCATGACCGCTCATCTGCCAGGAGGCTACCGCCTAGGCTTTATCACCGGCCGATGGAAAGTTCTATTTTGTGTGCGTGAGACGTGAGCGAAATCGAATTGAAACCTGAAATCTGCCACAAAAGTTGTTTTTTTTATAAACTCAAATATTACCGTGTGCTAGCCAATAGTATTTTGTTTTACAAAAAATTAACAAAATTGGTATTTTGAGAAACAATGGTCATTTAGGTCACAAAATGTCATTCTGTAGCACCATGAACACCAGTACATGACAATGATGCCGCATCTTGTGCCTATAAATCTGGCGAGAAATCCTATTTTTGTGACAATTGCTATTTTGTACCATCTATCATTTTGTGACGTATTCGTGTCACACAATCGCGTTCTGTGTAACAGAACGGTATTATAGTTCACGAAATGTCATTCTGTAACACCAAGTTGTGTCTCGTTTCACTAAATAACATTACCATTTTGTGACATCATTTTGTGACACATTCGGTGTCACAAAATGTCATTCTGTAACACAAAATAAGATTAAAGAACGGTGGTGCCGCGTCTTATGCCTATATATCCGGTGACAAATTCTATACTTGTGATCGATGACTATCATTCGGTGTCACAAAATGTAATTCTGTAACACCACGTTGCTTCTCGTCCCACAAGATAACAGTACATGACAACGGTGCCGCGTCTTATGCGTATATATTTGTCGAAGAATAATATTTTTGAGACGACCACTATTTTGTACTATTTTGTCACCGTTATTTTGTGTCACAAAATGCTACTCGGTATAACAAAACAGTATTATAGGTCACAAAATGTCATTCTGTTACACTAAGTTGTATCTCTTCACGAAATCACATTACATCACCGTTTTGTTACCGTTATTTTGTGACATCTATTATTTTGCGACACGTTCGGTGTCACAAACGGTCATTCTGTAACCCCATATTGTGTATTGTTTCACAAAATAACAGCTTGAATATTTTATAACATTTTGTCACTGTTATTCTGTGACCTCTATCATTTTGTGCCACAGAGTTCACTTTTGTGACAGTTGGGTTTACCCCCGACTACGTTCATGTCTTGGGTGTGTACAATTTTTTGGCCTCTTCTAGTTGAGATTTTTAGTTTTGGGTATAAGGGTCTAATGGTCCCTTGACACTGGCGTAGGCCACCATCAAGTAGTCACGGTGTCGGTGCCAGACTGATGTAGAGGACAGCATGTACAAAGACCTGCCCTTGTGGCACCTTAAATGACGCCAGTTTAGAAAGTTAAAATCTAATTCTGGTTGCCATAGTCAACAACACCACATTTCCTCAGTAACACCTATATAATCACTTTTAGGCCTAATTTTGAGGCAAATTTCTTTGGTCCCGAGCCCCCACAATCCCAAAAGCAGGGGCATTTCTGCCCGATCCAGCACCCAGTGTGTAATGTCTACCAGCACCGGCCCCCTCACCCTTCAGCATAATATAATATGGAAGCAAGGCACAAACCAACAAATAAAAAATTCTCTATATACACATAAATAATGGAAACCAAATGTGCAAAAATATAAAACACATAAATCAGCAGATGTCCGGGGTTTGTGCTCTCTCATTTTCTGTACATATTATCCAGAAATTAGGATGGGGCGGAGGGGATTGGCGGCTATTCCGTCGATTTCCACGCACCAATTATGGAATTTTTTATTTTTCAAAAATATAAACGCCCCAATTTGGACACCTCCTCCATGACCCTCCTATCCTGAAATATAAATTCTGTGCTTTCTTATTAGTTGCTGGAGGGTTCAGGGATTGGACCTTGGGATTCGGGCTCTCCCATCCTTGCGCTCCAGGAATGGGAACGAGTCAGCGGAAAGTGGAGGCGCCATGGTGGTGGTTCTGTGGTTACGGGATCCGTCGATATTCCTATTCCCCCCTGAATCCCAAAAATACTTATTATTTCTGATAGATTTTGTAAAATATTTTCTATGTAACGGAAGATAATTTTTATTTTTAATTATTTTTTTTATCATCGGGGGGATAAAATCTATATTTGGTAAAATAGGATATAGATAAATATGGGTGCAAAAATATACCTTATTCCCCTATGTGAGATATCATTGTTAAAATTTCTCAATATGACTAATAGGGGTAAAACACTGTGGATGCTATACATCTCCTGGCCACCAGGTGGCAGAAGACAACTGAGGAATGTTCTAGGCAGGGCTCTCTACTTTTGCAGTGTGATTTGCATGCTCAGTGGGTGATTTACATGGATGGCGGGGGTAGATTAGTGTTTAGCGGGGGAGCAGGATGCTGACTGCTGCGTTACGGACTTGATATAGTCATATGGGGGTGCTGGTCGCTGACTACAAATGGCTATTGGGATACTGATTGGATGATGAGAGTTCAGGTAATGACCTGGTGTTTGCCTTGTTGAGTCTAGTCATCACCATATTCATTCAGGGGGGGCTTCTGAATTCTCACCAGCAGGGGGTGCTATAATCTCCTTCAGACAGCCGATAACGATGGGGGGAATACGTCTATATCCATTTCTCACACTGAATGGTAACCGCAATCTTAACAAGACGAAAACAAGAAATACAAAAATGGGAAGATTTCCGCGTAAGTTATGGGTCTGACGTCCAGTAGGAGGCGTGCTGCTCCGCTGCTCAATGTGAACCCTTAGTGCTAACAACACAGCGTAGTCCTCTCGGTCCAGGTGATGTGCTGCAATGCATTCTGGAACTTTTCTTCACGTTTTTTGGACCGCCAAAGCCATAGCCGTTGCCGCCTCCCCCTCCCCGAACTGACTGAGCACAATCCTGAGGTATTCGGCTTTACTTGCTTGTGCTAAGGTTTAGACGTGTTCTGAGACCAGGTGACAGAAATCGGAAGGGCCCTAAGAGGAGGCGGATGGTCTGTACAGGACCCAGCAAGGGAAGCGGAGGCAGGGAGGCAGTCAGTATGACCTTGCCTTTGAGGAGAGCACTGTAGCTTCATTCCAACATGGCGTCCAGCTGGTCTGCGAGGTCGTCGAACATGCTGCCTATGTCATCCAGGATACTGACTGTACTCTTCTCCTCCAGGGATGAGCTACTGGAGAAGGCGAGAAGAACAAAGCAGAACATCAGATACTCAACAAAACGGGGCGGACCTGTGATCTCTCACTGAACGGTCAAAACAACTATGGCGCCAATTAGTGTGAGCTTAGACAGAACGTTCCCCACAAATGCTGGCTTGGTATGGCCCACTCATGCCTATATTAAATGGGTTTTCCAGAAGAAATACAGCGCCTCTCCTATCCATGGGGCATGTGTGGTATTGCAGCTTAGCTCCACTAAAGCAATTGAGACTGAGCTGCAATACCACAAACAACCTGTGGGCAGTGGCGGCGCTGTTTATGGAAAGAAGCAACCCTACTGTTGTCACACCCCCACCCTATGTCTGTAGACCCCGCTCACTCTTTTTGTGCGTCCTCCTGCTTGATCTTCTCCTCCACAGCCTGCAGGGCCGCAGCCAGCGAAGCACTGGTCTCCTCCAACTTCTGTTGTGCGGCTTCACTTCCCCCTCCTTCTAGGGAAGAGCTTGTGATCGACAACCTAGGGGGTTTGATGGGGACCTGTAGGGGGTGACCCGGAGTCAGGGGCTTAGCAGGGCTGGAACACAGAGAGGGGGGCGTGCTGGAAGGTTTGATGTTGTTGGGTTGCTTGACGGGAGACGGGGCCGGAGTTGAGCTTGCGCTAGAGGATTGTATGATCGCATGGGGTTTGGTGGGCTTAGGAGCTGTTGGGGGAGGAGTAGGTTTGGGAGAGACGGGTGGAGGAGTTCCCATTACCTTCTTTACTTCTGAAATGCAGAAAAAAAAAAGTATGTTACTCCAGATTATGGTCAAAATATCAAAGGAAAACTTCACTTAGGACCATCATTTTCGACAGTTTTGTTCTCCAGTCACCTCCAAAGCTAAATCTGCAGGAGCGTAGATAATGTTGACCCAATTTAGTTAAGGGGGACTGCAAACACATTTCAAGCAGCAACTAGCAGAATTCCGTAATATGCTTTAAGTGTGAATGGAGAAGAATGACCCTTCCCCTGGCGGTCCTCCATATTTATAGGTCTCATACCTTCCCTCATGTCTATGAGTGTGCCTCATAATCCGGGGAATGGTTTCCCATCAGCCGGAGGGGATTAATATCATCCTGCGCTTTGTGTTAGTAATTCTAATATTCATGACACTTAAGGTATTCTTCTTTCACGGAGGCGAAGGAAAATGGCGCTGAATCAGAGTCATAGAAAAGTCAGTGTGACGGAAAGAGAACATTTTCATGGTTGGGAATCCGACTGGAGACTGACTAGTAATAATTCTAAATGGAGCCACATGTTTCACAGTCCTTAACACGTAAAGTAAATCTGCACCGTTTATCAAAATTCTGTGCAGATTCATTTCTTAATATATCTTTACAGCGTTCAGTCCATTTGTCTTATACAGAGCTCCAAATCCCCTGAATAGAATATTTGGCTTCCTGCAGTCACCACTAGAGGGAGCTCAATGCATACTATGATATTGATGAGTTCAGTGTATAAGTAGTATGCAGTTAGCTCCTGAGTTCCCTCTAGTGGTGGCTTCAAGCAAACAGAACTTTATCACTTTGGAACTCTGTATCAGATAAAGGGATCTCCGACCTTCATACGAATATATTAATAAATCAGTCAGCAGGGATTTGGGAACCTATGTAGATAAGAGATAAGGGAAGACAATATGGTGTTCAAGGGTGGACAATCACTAAGTCCATTAGCTATGACCTCCACCAGATTCATGAGCAAAGGGGTCTCAGCTCTTTAGGGGCTATTAACTTCACGGTGACTGGAATCTTAACATTGTGTTACGTGAAACCCCCTTATGAAGATCCTACCACTCTGCACTCATAGGCCCCTCACCTGCACTAAGCTAAAAAGAAAAACATTTGGATCATGGGTCTCTTTACCTCCTCCGTGACTTGTGAGTTGAGTCTTCCTTGTGGGAGTGGAAGGGGTCTTTCCAGGAGGGTGAATAATGGTGGGCTTTGGTGACACAGGTGGTTTAATGCTGCGCTCTGGGGTCTGCAGTATATGTTCTGAGCTGTCCTGTCGTCCTACTGGACCCACGCTCATCTCCGAAACAGGGCGGCGTTTTACTGTGCCCATTCCATTTTGATAGACTACCAGTGGCTCTGCCCCTCCACCGTCCTTGTCTCGGGGCTTTGGCCTGCGCTTCACTGTGTCTGATTCTGTCAGTAAGAATTTCACATCTCCAGGATGTTGGCCCTGTCTGGACTTCACCCTGCGCTTAAGTGTCACACTGGACTCAACAGAGGCCAAGTCTGCGTGTTTGCCTGGTTCTGCTGTTAGGGAGCCTGCCTGCTCTGTCGTTGATGGCCGTGGACGGTGTTTAACAGTCAGCTTGCGCTCTTCTGCAAAAGGGATTACTTCAGAAGGACTGCACGGCGAGTCAGGGGGCTTCGAGGCCTCTTGGCGTTCTCTCCGTGCTGCAGCCACTAGTCCGGTTACTGGTCCACTTATGGTCCTCCGACGATTAACTACCTCTCCATCCAGTCCAATGGCTTCACGGTGCTTAACACCAGCCACAATCCCTGGAAGTCGGTGAAATTCAGGGCTGCCTGGATGTGGCATGAGGTGAGAGCAGTACCCATCAGAGCCCCTTGGTCTCTGTCCAGATAGAGCCCTTGGTCCCCCACCAATGGATGATAGTTCTAGCATGGCAGTAATGCTCTTTACACTGCCAGCACTTCCAGTGTCCACTATGCCACCAAAGTCACTAGCTCTCCGCTGTTCCCTATAGCCCTCGCCACCTGCATCCTCAGCAGATAAACCATCACCGAGGTTGGTCCCAGAGATGGCAGAACTAGAGCGCTTGGGGGGTGGTGGTGGTGGTCCCTTTTTCCTGGGACGCACTGCAAAGGACTGACTGCGATTAACGTTCTTATCAACCCCAGATTGTGCTCTTACAGAGTGGCTCCTACCCACTCTTCTCTGTCCTGTACCGTATGGACCACCATCAATAACCAACAGCTCTTCTTTCTCTCCATCAGAACCAGCATATCGATTCAAACTATGTGCCCGCTTCTTAGGACGTCCATGCTCTCCTTTTCCTCCTTCCTGAGCATCTTCATCATCATCTTCTCCATCGCCCGCTGGTGGAAGGCATAAGACTGGAACTGACACTGGCAACACAGGCACTGCCTGTGCAAAGTGGGAAGGGGCTCCTTCACCCTCAATAGGCTGTGGAAGAACATAAGCAAAACCTCTATGGGTGGGAGACTGAGGCAAGGAGCGAGGAGACATGGGTCGGTCAGAAGGTGGAAGAAGCTGAGGTGTTGGCTTCACTTTGGCAGTAGCTTGTGGGGTATTAACTGCTTGTGGTGATGAAGGGGTTCCCTTAGTTGGGGTTTGTGGTGGGGTATAGGTCTGTCCTCCTGAAGGAGGGAACGACTGCCGAGGCTTCCCTGGAACTGGTGGGACGCTGGCCCTTTTTACTGAATGTCCATGCTTGACGGGCCTGGATTCTCGGGTTACATCCTCTCTCTTCACTTCTTCTGTCAAGTATTCCTGGCTCTTCGACATAACAGCACTAGGCCCTTTGCTTCCATCACCCAAGAGTTCTTGGGAACTGCTGATGTGCCTAGCTCGACCACTCAGACTCCCTTCATGATGAAGCCTTGCTCCAGAGGGTCCTCTGTAAGAACCTTCTCTGTGGGGCGGTGCATGATTAATTTGCTTTTCAGAGCCATCTGGAGTGTCACTAGTCATGGCTGCTTGCAACTCATCACTCAGCTCACTGTCCTGGAAGGTCTTCATTTTTGGGGACTGACACTCTGCACTGTCCGGTGGAGGAGAATCGATCGACATTGACTCCAGGTTCTTCTGTGGTGGTCTTCTTCTCATGCTGCCTGAATCGAACTTACCATACTCAGACCTCTGGATCTCAGACAGTTTCTTTACGGCCAACATCAACTTTTTTTGGTGACCTTAAATTGAGAAAACAAAAAAAGGTCATTGAGTAGGAGATGGGTTGATGTTGGACAAACTGGATTAGCACAAGTTTGGAGTAATGAGGGAAGTAAAGTTGGCCACAGCTATCAGCCAAATGAACATATGGCTGAAGCTGTCTTAAGAGTAAGGCCATTGAAGGCCATAGGCTAAAAAATGTACATGGAAGGCACAGGACCACCCAACCCAAACAGCAATGATCTTAGGATATTGTCATGGGTATATGGAAGGATTGCAGCCACTAAACATTATAAAACTCTTTACCTCTAGAATATAATTCTAACTTTCCATGACCTTACCCAGCTTGATGATTCCAATTTCTTGCAAATCTTCCCAAGTGATATCGGTAATGAAATCAATGTTCTCATAACCATTTTCCACCAGGACCTTGTAATACTGACCAAGCCCAATCATTGATAGCCAAAGGGACAGGTTTGCCTGAAGAGAAGAGAAAATTTGAGCATGAAAACTACTGTGCACCATTTTTGATAGAAAACACCAAGGTCAAAATCAAGGAAGAATTAAAGGGGTTGTTGGATGAAGACAACTCCTCCTGCCTATATGCCCATCATGGAAGGAGGTCCTCCATCTAAGAGCCACAATTAGGGATGAGCGAATCGACTTTGGATGTTTCATCTGAAGTCGATTCGCTCATCCCTAGCCACAATGGAGAGCTGGTCTGTAGGAAAGGCTTCTATTCTGGTGGACTTAATGCCATTTATACTAGCTGGCTGCAAAATCAGCTGTTTTCTTGGAGTGTCTGGATCCAAACCCCTGGCAATCTTCCATGCCGATTCCCATATGAAAGGGGTTATCTATGGTGAGACGCAAGTTCAGCCATCACAACCTAGGTTTACAAACACAACTGACACTTTTCAATGGAGACGACAGGGTCGTAAAGAGGAGGGCACATCTTCTCAGCCTGTCATGGTCAACATGGTCTTCGAGTTCGTACACTCACCGGTTTGTAATCAGGAAGCCATTCTCCGATATTGAGGCTATTGATTTCGGAGAAGATCTTTTTCCTGTGCCCGGGTTTAGTCACTCCAATGGCTGTGAGATCCTGTGAAGAAAGCAGAACTTGATAAATGTTCCTGGAACATATATATGCCTCAAATAGTCAGTGGAGATGATGGTGTCCTAAAGTCCTAAGCTTTTTGGGCATTTGATGGTTACTATGAGTGATGTGAATGTGATTAGTGGTCTGCGATCAATGAACCATTGTTTGGATGTAGTGGACCATTTGATCTATACCTAGAAATCCCCAGCCACAATACGTTATCGTGTTCTCACCTCGGGCGTCATCCGGCTGATGGTCGGGATGTCATATCCAGAATTGATAAAGTTGGGAGCATACAATTGGAGCTGAAACTTGCACAACCACTGGAAGACGGATTCTGCGCTCTGTGAACGTGACAAGGATTTTATTACAGGAAGAATATCTCTCGTATATTTCGGTCACCTCCCCCCCAATTTCCCATTACATCTTCTAGGTGGTCTCTTATCTCATAATGTCCCTTTACAAAGGAGCGCCCATGTTACCCAGTTAGTGTGATGATATCCTACATGGTGGTGTACGTACCACAGGGGCAAGGTATATGTGGTGAGAGAGGGCCTGCCACTGAACTGCTTCTTGCTATCAGAATCGCTACCTGTAACCACCACTTGAGGGAGCTAACCATATGTATACAGATCCCATTGAGTTCTATGCTAACCTTATAACTTCATATAGAGTAGCTCCCCCTAGTGGTGGTGGTAGCAAGAATTATATAATCAACTCAAGAATCAGAGCTTCTCCGTGCAGATATTAGTTTGCAATTAAAATAGAATGAGCAGCATTAACTTTAATAAAGACGTAGAGCATTTTTTGGCATGGGGCTCATTTATAGTGGAGCTGTGAGGTCGTAATGATTTCTGTGTACGCCCCTTGCTCTGCTATGTCCATATTGTAATAAGGTGCATTCTTTCTCAGATAACACTAAGACATTTCTGTGTACCCGGAATACACTTGCAGAACCCGTTCGGCGACGGTCAGGCTGTAATGGTTGGTTAGTGACGGTCGGTGTATCGCTCTAGATGTCTGCAGGATAATATATTATATGCTGCAATGTGTGACATTCAGTCTATGAAGGCTGTGGGATTAGGCGGAATCCGGCTTCATAAATCAATCTCCTGTCAAGATGCCCGCTACAGCAGATTTAGCGCATTTATCTTGATCAGTGAAGTGTGGCACGGTGTTGGGTCTGACTCGTGAACCGCTTAGCAGAGTGGAATTGGGCGATTTCCTGCGGTGCCGTTTGCTGGCGCTTGTTGTTACATTCATTTTAATTTCTGGCGTATAGCATTGTTTGTTGTCTCACTATTATTCCGGCTCCGGTCGGGCTGATGGGGACGGTAACGTAGCGAGAAATGAAATGGACCGCGAAAGAGAAAGACTTATTTAGGAGCAATATGCCATGGGGTGTGTCGGCGAGGCACAGGCCGTCTGCTGTGGACTATGTGTGCAGTATATACAAACAGGGAGATGAAGGATGGAAATAGACGGCAGGGGCTGAGACGATGGGTCGGCCATTACTAAGTGGAAAGTGCTAGAATAATAGCACAAGTGACGTTCGTTGTGTGTCCTCTCTTCCTTCCTTTAACTGTGGGTTCTGGAATCCACAGTCGGTGTGTAACAAGCTCCCATACATTCACAACTTCTTTCATACTAATTCTCTTAACCTGCTGGCCTTCACCGAAGCTTGGATTCAGCAATCTGACACTGCTTCTCCTGCTGTTCTATCTTAGGCCCCTTTCACACGGGCGTGATTTCCGCGCAGGTGCAATGCGTGATGTGAACGCATTGCACCCGCACTGAATCCGGACCCATTCATTTCTATGGGTCTGTGTACATGAGCGATGATTTTCCCGAATCACTTTTGCGTTGCGTGAAAACCGTAGCATTTTCTATATTCTGCGTTCTTCACACAACGCAGGCCCCATAGAAGTGAATGGGGCTGCGGGAAAATCGCAATCATCCGCAAGCAAGTGCGGATGCGGTGTGATTTTCCCGCATGGTTGCTATATGACGATCGGGATGGGGACCCGATCTTTATTATTTTCCCTTATAACATGGCTATGAGGGAAAATAATAGCATTCTCAATACAGAATGCAAAGTAAAAAGGGTGATTGAGGGTTAAAAATAAATAAAAATGAACTGACCTCCTCCAATTGTTCTGTCTTCAGCTAGGGGGGTAAAGGACCTTCCGTGACGTCACTGGGTCACATGGTCCAATCACTTGCTCCCATCAAAACAGGAGACCGGCAGCTACGCGATCAATTGGAGGAGGTGAGTAAATTTTATTTTTAACCCTCAATCACCCTTTTTACTTTGCATTCTCTATTAAGAATGCTATTATTTTCCCTTATAACCATGTTATAAGGGAAAATAATAAAATATACAGAATACTCAACCCGAAACCGGACTTCAGTGATAAAGTCCGGCTTCGGGTCTGGGTACCAAACATGCCGATTTTTCTCACGCGCGTGCAAAACGCATTACAACAGTTTGCTCCCGCGCGGAAAAATTGTGCATTTTCCCGCAACGCACCCGCCTCTTATCCGGGCGTCAAACATGACGCCCGTGTGAAAGAGGCCTTACGGTGGTCTACATGTTTCACATACCCACAGGCCTGACAACAGACAAGGTGGTGGAGTAGGTGTACACTTTCTAGGTTAATACCCCGGTTCCATCACTCTCATTCCAATCTTTTGAGGCCCACACATTAATGATCCCTCGGAGTGGCGGCTATTTACTGACCTCTTGGCTCACCGACTTATTTCCTAAATCACTTTGCTGCCTGGCTTGCACACTTTTTGTCCTCAGAACTACCAACTCTCATCCTCCTCTCTTGGACTTTCACAACTTTCAAACTCTTAGACGCATAAAGACAGTAATGCACTTGACCTGGTCTCTGTGCAGCATTTGACACTGTAGACCACCGGCTCCTCCTCGCCATGCTCCTAAAGGACAATGTTGTCTCTTGGTTTTCTTCCTATCTCTCTGGCTGCTCTTTCAGTGTGTCATTTGCTGGCTCTACCTCCACTCCTCTCCCTCTTGATGTTGGGGTTCCTCAGGGTTCTTGGTCCTCTCCTCTCAACACAGCCCCAACTGGAAAGGATAACAGCAGATTTGGTTTCCAGTACCATCTCTTTGCTGATATCACCCAACTAAATACTTCTTCCAGTGATATCACCCCTGCTGTACTAGAGAACACCAGTGACTGTCTGTCCACTGTCTCTAACATCATGTCCTCCAGTGACTGTCTGCTGTCTCTAACATCATGTCCTCCAGTGACTGTCTGCTGTCTCTAACATCATGTCCTCCAGTGACTGTCTGCTGTCTCTGACATCATGTCCTCCAGTGACTGTCTGCTGTCTCTGACATCATGTCCTCCAGTGATTGTCTGCTGTCTCTAACATCATGTCCTCCAGTGACTGTCCACTGTCTCTGACATCATGTCCTCCAGTGACTGTCTGTCCGCTGTCTCTAACATCATGTCCTCCAGTGACTGTCCACTGTCTCTAACATCATGTCCTCCAGTGACTGTCCACTGTCTCTGACATAATGTCCTCCAGTGACTGTCCACTGTCTCTAATATCATGTCCTCCAGTGACTGTCCACTGTCTCTAACATCATGTCCTCCAGTGACTGTCCACTGTCTCTAACATCATATCTTCTCTCTATCCGAAACTGAATCTTTAAAAAACAGAACTACTGGTGTTTCCTTCATCTACTAACCTATCTAAACCTGATATCTCCCTCTCAGTGTACGTCAATACCATACTGTGAAAAAAATAAACTCTCATGGTGACCCTGATCCATTCCCGTCTGGATTACTGTAACTCATTACTAATTGGTCTTCCCCTTACCAGACCTTCCCCTTGCAGCAGGCAGGCTCTTCTATCTGTCTAGCCACTACTCTGACGCCTCTGCCCTGTGCCAGTCATTGCAGTGGTTGCCCATACAGTACAGGATACAATTTAAAGTCCTCATTCTCACCCACAAAGCTCTCCGCAGTGCTCTCCCCCCCCTACTTCTCCTCCCTCATCCCTGTTTACTATCCTACCCCTGCTCTCGGTTCAGCCAATGATTTGCCACTAACATCCACCATAATCCGAACCTCTCACTCCCGTCTCCAAGACTTTTCCTGAGCTGCACTAATTCTCTGGAACGCCCTCCCCCAAGCAATCAGGTTAATTCCCAGAGTCCACAGTTTTAGGTGCTCCCTAAAAACACAACTTTTTAGGTTAGCCTATCGCATCCCCTGATCTAACTCTCCTCCAGTCTCTGTTCCCCTATGTCATCCTTACAGCATCATACTTATGAACCTGATCCATCAGGATATCCACCATACCCCATGCCTCAGAACCAGTACAGATATCAGCTGCAGCTTTATATCTACTCCCAGATTTCAAGATGGCCGGACCATTGTACAAAACATGCACTTGTTACCTTCTGTGTCCCCCCTATCTCCTCATAGATTGCAAGCTCTTGCGAGCAGGGCCCTCGTTCCTCTTATTTTAATCGTTGACTTGTCTGCTGCTATGTTATTTATGACTCTGATTGTATATGAACCCACTGACTGTAAAGAGCTGCAGAGTATGTTGGCGCTATATATTAAGACTATTATTAATGCTGCAGCTCATGTAGAAATCTCCCAGCACCCCCTGCTAGTACAGTGTCTTGAAGATGTACTCCTTAGACAAGGTACACAGTGACTGCACCAGCAGAATAGTGAGTGCAGCTCTGGAGTATAATACAGGATGTAACTCAGGATCAGTACAGGATAAGTAATGAATGTACACAGTGACTGCACCAGCAGAATAGTGAGTGCAGCTCTGGAGTATAATACAATAAGTAACTCAGGATCAGTACAGGATAAGTAATATATGTACACAGTGACTGCACCAGCAGAATAGTGAGTACAGCTCTGGAGTATAATGCAGGATGTAACTCAGGATCAGTGTAGGATAAGTAATGTAATGTATGTACACAGTGACTGCACCAGCAGAATAGTGAGTGCAGCTCTGGAGTATAATACAGGATGTAACTCAGGATCAGTACAGGATAAGTAATGTATGTACACAGTGACTGCACCAGCAGAATAGTGAGTGCAGCTCTGGAGTATAATACAGGATGTAACTCAGGATCAGTACAGGATAAGTAATGTATGTACACAGTGACTGCACCAGCAGAATAGTGAGTGCAGCTCTGGAGTATAATACAGAATATAACTCAGGATCAGTACAGGATAAGTAATGTATGTACACAGTGACTGCACCAGCAGAATAGTGAGTGCTGCTCTGGAGTATAATACAGGATGTAACTCAGGATCAGTACAGGATAAGTAATGTAATGTATGTACACAGTGACTGCACCAGCAGAATAGTGAGTGCAGCTCTGGAGTATAATACAGGATGTAACTCAGGATCAGTACAGGATAAGTAATGTATGTACACAGTGACTCCACCAGCAGAATAGTGAGTACAGCTGCTGTGTGTGAATATACCGTAACACAAACCTGTACTTAGTGTTGACCTGTCCTTGTGACGACACCATTGATAAGTCTATAAACCATTATTAATACTACTGAGCATACATGCAGTGGTGGCGGGTGTCCCTGTGTATATAGAAATGATCTATACACCCCTTAGACGATGGTGGTGCAGGTATAGACCTTCAGCTTTCTTGTAGCTACATGAAAATAAGTATGTGAAGTCAGGATCTGCACCTGCCATAATGTAAGACGGACTAAGTACAGCCATGTCTGGGGAGAAGGAGAGGCAGACGGCTTCTCTTACATATGGCCATTAGTCACGGCTGGGAGATCAATGCACATATTGATTGAGGATAAGAATAACCTCGCTCAAGGTGAACCCTCTAACAGCAAAGCTCCCCCATGACTGAGATCTGTCCGCAGGACAACAGATAGGGGGAAAGCAAGTGCAGGACACCCAGGGTGTGATGATACAGGGCGTCTATCGTTATCATGTGCATTACAATGGTTTCTTGAAAGAGAAGCTGATTACTTAAAAGGTATAAGTGTTAGTAGGATTACTTAAAGGGTTAAGCTGATTACTTAAAGGGGTGCTATGAGATTATAAAAACATGAAACCATGTATCCCTCATCCATTTGAGCTTCAGGTCCATGAAGACGGACTTTTTTTAAAAAAAAAACCTCATACAATCCCTTTAAATAGTTACATGGTTGAAAATCCTCTTTTCCCCTATAAAGTCTCTACAGCTGAAATGTGAAGGTCTCCGAACAATGACGGGGATTCATAAACCATAGCTGCCAGGAATGTACTGAATTTTCAGAAACAATCCAAACAAATGAGGCTTGTCCTGGACTGGAAATGGGCAGGGCTTATGTAAGCCCCACCCAGAAGTCGATGGTGCTGGGCGGGTTTGTGGCATGTCTGGGGTTGGAGCGTAAAATGACCCAAATTCACCAACAGAAATGTTAGTTGGTACGCATATTCTCACTCCTAGAGGAAACATATTAGGAGTGGGGGTTGTCCCTTTAAAAAATAAAGGGAGGCTGACACATTATAGAAAGTGACTACCACTCCTGCCATAGGACGCATGCTGTTCATGCACTCTGCTCGATGGTAAATTGAAGGAGTGTCTGGTGGTAATAATTTCTTTATATGGGGCAAAATTAGTTAAAAAGAAGCAGCATTACTCACCTCGCTGATCTCCTGCTGCTGCTGTTCTGAGGCCTGCAACTTCCACACTGGTCCCGATGCAACAAACAGGAAGTGCCTAAAGATGCCTGCTCAGCCAATTACTGCAGGTCACCTTTGTGGCCAGTGATTGGCTGAGTAGGCATCTCAGTTATTTTCTGTGTATCGGGACCAGTGGTGCCCGGCAATGACAGAGATCAGTAAGGTGAGTAATGCTTCTTTTTTCTTGTTTAACCTTTTCTGGCCCATATAAAGTAAAAAAATGAAATCCTGCTGAAAGACCCCTATAATCACATTACCCTGTCACTTACCTTCAGGCTCGGACTGGCCCACAGGGCTACAGGGGAATCCCCCCGGTGGGCCCCTGGGCAAAGTGGGCCCCTAGTCTCCCACCCCTTGCACAAGTGGAACATAACACAGTAGACTTACTGCACTACATACATATATTCAATGTACGGTATCTCCACCAGCCTATGTTCATATAAAAAACTTGTTAGATTATTTATTATATTTGATTGTATCCATACAGTGGGGCCCCAAAATAAATTTTACTGGTGGGCCCTACATACTCCAGTCCGACACTGCTTACCTTCCCTTCCGTCATGGCTTCCATCTTCTTTGGGTGGTCTCCATGCAACTGCTCATTGTAGGGACAGCTTGCAACGCTCTGGGGTCGTGCGGATCCTTCAAATAAATGAGAATTTTTTCAGAATATGATCGTGACACCCGCAGACTCTAATCCCAGTTGAGGACAGCGAAGAATTAGTAGATTGTTAATAATTAAAATCAAAAATTATCTAAGGAGAAATCAAAATGATACCGCAAACCATAGTCTATAGAGGAGGGGGGCGGGGGACACAGCACACTCAGCACCAAGGAGCCGCCATTCACAGGTCACAAGGTAGGAACAGAATACTATACGCTATGGTGACTAATAGTACAAAGCAATGCGGGGTCATAGATCAGAGCAGAGACATGCATTGACAGGAGGAGTAACTGGGTACAGGTCACATGGGAGTACAGGACAAGGCAAAATAAGAGATATCAGGATACAATAATAAACCGAGATTGTGTTAGTACGAAATTAGGATTATACAGTAATCCATCAGATTAGTCCCAAAGCAGAGGGAATAAAGGGTTAAGGCAATACAGTCAATTATTCTAATGCAATATTAGTTGTATAAATGCAGAATGAAGTGAATCTCCACCTTTTGTCATCATGTCATTTTAGGTCCAATATTTGGAGCTGATTAACTTTATAATATATCTTTATAGCAGTTGGAGAAGCAAATCCTTTGTAAACTTCTGTCTGCCTGCAGTCACCACTAGGGGGAGCTTACTGCATGCAGATATATACAGCTACCATATGGGGTGCTTCCTGCCTGCAGATATATGCAGCCACCATGATGGGAGCTTACTGCATACAGATATATACAGTCACCACTAGAGGGAGCTTACTGCATACAGATATATACAGTCACCACTAGAGGGAGCTTACTGCATACAGATATATACAGTCACCACTAGGGGGAGCGTACCGCATACAGATATATACAGTCACCACTAGAGGGAGCTTACTGCATACAGATATATACAGTCACCACTAGGGGGAGCGTACCGCATACAGATATATACAGTCACCACTAGGGGGAGCTTAATGCATAAAGATATATACAGTCACCACTAGGGGGAGCTTACTGCATACAGATATATACAGCCACCACTAGAGGGAGCTTACTGCATACAGATATATACAGCCACCACTAGAAGGAGCTTACTGCATACAGATATATACAGTCACCACTAGAGGGAGCTTACTGCATACAGATATATACAGCCACCACTAGAGGGAGCTTACTGCATGCAGATATATACAGCCACCACTAGAAGGAGCTTACTGCATACAGATATATACAGTCACCACTAGAAGGAGCTTACTGCATACAGATATATACAGTCACCACTAGGGGGAGCTTACTGCATGCAGATATATACAGCTACCATGAATGGGAGCTTACTGCATACAGATATATACAGTCACCACTAGGGGGAGCTTAATGCATAAAGATATATACAGTCACCACTAGAGGGAGCTTACTGCATACAGATATACAGCTACCATAAGGGGTGCTTCCTGCCTGCAGATATATGCAGCCACCATGATGGGGATCTTACTGCATACAGATATATACAGTCACCACTAGTGGGAGTTTACTGCCTACAAATATTTACAGCCACCATGATGGGAAGCTAGGCAGCTTACTGGATACAGATATATACAGTCACCACTGGAGGTGCTATATATATATATATATATATATATATATATAGGGGTTTACTGGATACAGATATATATAACCACCACTGGGAGGAGTTTACTGCATACAGATATATACAGTCACCACTAGAGGGAGCTTACTGCATACAGATATATACAGTCACCACCAGAGAGAGCGTTCTGCATATAGATATATACAGTCACCACTAGAGGGAGCTTACTGCATACAGATATATACAGCCACCACTAGAGGGAGCTTACTGCATACAGATATATACAGTCACCACTAGAGGGAGCTTACTGCATACAGATATATACAACCACCATAAGTGGGGTCTCAGGAGCTTACTGCATACAGATATATACAGTCACCACTAGGGGGAGCTTACGGCATACAGATATATACAGTCACCACTAGAGGGCGCTTACTGCATACAGATATATACAGTCACCACTAGAGGGAGCTTACTGCATACAGATATACACAGCCACCACTAGGGGGAGCTTACTGCATACAGATATATACAACCACCATAAGTGGGGTCTCAGGAGCTTACTGCATACAGATATATACAGTCACCACTAGGGGGAGCTTACGGCATACAGATATATACAGTCACCACTAGAGGGCGCGTTCTGCATATTGATATATACAGTCACCACTAGAGGGAGCTTACTGCATACAGATATACACAGCCACCACTAGGGGGAGCTTACTGCATACAGATATATACAGTCACCACTAGAGGGCGCTTACTGCATACAGATATATACAGCCACCACTAGGGGGAGCTTACTGCATACAGATATATACAGCCACCACTAGGGGGAGCTTACTGCATACAGATATATACAGCCACCACTAGGGGGAGCTTACTGCATACAGATATATACAGCCACCACTAGGGGGAGCTTACTGCATACAGATATATACAGCCACCACTAGGGGGAGCTTACTGCATACAGATATATACTGCCACCACTAGGGGGAGCTTACTGCAAACAGATATATACAGCCACCACTAGGGGGAGCTTACTGCATACAGATATACACAGCCACCACTTGGGTGGCGTTTATTGCATAGAGATATATACTGCCACCAGGTATGGAGAGTTTACTGCATACAGATATATACTGCCACCACTAGGTGCATCTCACTGTAAACTGTTAGTACATTGAACTCAATAATGACACAGTATGCAGTAAGCTCCCAAGCTCCCCCTGGTGGTGGCTGCAGGCAGACAGAATGTTATCATTTATTATCTATGCTGCATAGTTGGAGCTCTGTATCAGAAAAACACAGCTCCAACCGCTATAAAGATCTAATAGGAAATTATTTAGGACCTATGTAGATTGAAAGGATGGAAGATCACTTTTAGTCCAAAATTATCCTCAGTAAATATAAGACCTATTCAGCCACTTTTAGTTATATCTGTTTTTCAGAAAGCTGAGTGACAAACGACACTGCTCCTAGAAGAGTTTTCCTAGGGTCTCACTGACTAGAGCGTCTGTTTGCACAAATCGGCAGATCCATAGATTAAGAGTATGGGAAAGCTGGGTGGAAGCCGTAAAGGCAGCCATGTTAGTTGCCACCCAGCATTCCCAGGCACTGATACAACTATCACCAAGCTTGAAGTCTTATATTTAGTGGTGATTTTGTTATTTTTGGAGCCAATTTGTTTGAGTTTAGACCTCAGCGGAAAATGAACTGATGCACCTAAAGAGAAATACTGGGTAGAGTTCTGCTGCGGAGACCTGGGGAGAACGAGGAGACCCCTGGGTAAGTGCCCCTTGTGCCCTCCCTATAACCTGGCCCTGGTTTTAGACCACCAGCATGTCTGAGCGGTGGGAACCCATAAACTTTAAGGTCTAACTTGAAGCCCCTGGTGTCTTCTTATGTGGCAGAGGGGCCCCTCAAGCCCCCGGGTATAACATCTACGTCTGCCCTTCAGGTCTGGCCCACCCATCCCCTACCAGAACCGCGCAGTCCTGCTCAGTATTGCTGTATTGTGCATCAGGTTCATTTTCTAGAAGATCCGGCTTCTCGGACTGGATTTCTTTCTCCACGCACCTGTGTGGCCCTCACAGGCGTCTCCGGGCTCCTGCCCCAATGCCTTCTGGGAAAGAACAGTGGCGAGCAGCTGAAATGGAACGGACGTGAGGACAGAACCGAAAGAAAAGGATGCAAAGAGGGAAAAACGTGAGATGGAGAAATATGTGATGTCCTAACACCCACTAGGCACGCCGCTTCTCTGGTAAACTAGGGCACCGACCCCTGCCACCCCCACCAGCCCCCTCTACACAGCACAGCCTACCTCCACCCAAGACCTCAGCACCCAAATCCCCATCCATACTAGGTTTATCCTCGGGAAACTGAGATCTGAGATGCTGTTTGCCACTGCCTGACACTGAGGAGCAGATTCCGGGCTTCAGGTCGGAGCATTATATCCACCAGTGTGAACACCCTGCAAACAGCAGCCCAGATCTCAGCTTCCTTGACACCTGTCGATATGATTGGCAGAAGAGCTTCACTTTAATCTCACGTTTAGAGGGGAGTTAGGCGTTTGCTTCTGTCAAAAGCGATGCAGATGCTTCAGCACCCATGTATAGGGAGGGGGTGCTATGACCTTTGCATCACCTATATTCACCAAAAGCCTAGCTCCACCCTAGATTTGATGCCGCCAACTCTAATGCCACCCACTCTAATGCCACCCACAGGCCCATTCTTTATACCTTGACCCCCTCTGCGGTAGCAGGTATAGCATGGGGGCTGCCAGCACTCTGGCCGCTCCCAGAACTCCGACCGCTGGTGGCGCTTCCTGTGCTGCCCATGCTGCTGCGATCACCACCTGGCATGGGGGCAAGAACATATTTGCATTAAATCAACGTATAAAGCCCCTCATTTTTTGTTGTGCCATGTTCCAGGGCTGGGGGACGGGCATCGTTCCCTAAATTTGTGCTATCGCAGCACTGTACATCTCAGTTTATGCATATTCCAGGAATAAATTTGTGAGTGCCATGAATTTATTCCTATAAATACCGGGATACCATCCCATCACAGAGCACCAAGAGAGAAAAGAGAACTCTCAGTAATGTGGAGTGCCAGCCATCTATTCTGCATATGCATATTCCAGCACGGTGGTGCTTCCTGTGCTGCCCATGCTGCTGTGATCACCAACTGGCAGAAAGGACAAGAACAAGTTTGCATTAAATAAGAGTATAAAGCCCCTCATTTTTTGTTGTGCCATGTTCCTGGCTTGGGGGATGGGCATCATTCCCTACATTTGTGCTACCACAGCACCGTACATCTCAGCACCCCTCAGTGCATGCATATTCCAGCACGGTGGTGCTTCCTGTGCTGCCCATGCTGCTGTGATCACCATCTGGCATAGGGGCAAGAACATATTTGCATTAAATCAGCGTATAAAGCCCCTCATTTCTTGTTGTGCCATGTTCCAGGCTTGGGGGATGGACATCATTCCCTAAATTTGTGCTACCATGGCACCATACATCTCAGCACATGCATATTCCAGCACTGTTGGCGGTTCTTCTGGCACACCCCAGTAGTGGAATGTCACGGCGCGGTGTGTAAAACTGGCAGGTACTAAAGCAAAAAAATAATCTGTGATCTGATGGAAGACAGACGGCGGAAAACGTGAGAATGAATCATTTATGAGACACAGGGACTGAAGATGGGGGGGAGGCGGTTGCTATCTGTGAAAAGGCCCCATGAATAGCAACCGCCCTTTAATCCATTTCACAGGTCCCAGATCAGGGCGTGTGCGGCGCGGCACAGCAGTCAGGCGGTGAAGTGGTTAATAGGGTCGGTGACATGAAGGGAAGGCATAACTTGGCTGGAGAGTCGGAAGAATCCAGTGGGTGACGAGTCCTTAAAGCTGTGACCTTAGACTTAATCCGGATTATTAATGAAGGGGGATTTATGGGATTTTGTACAGAAACAGCTCTACATCTGTGCACTGGTTGCAGGTGGTACTGCAGCTCAGCCCTACTACTATGGTGATGAGCTGTAATACTACAAACAACCAGCGGACAGGGGTGGCACTGTTTCTGGAAGAATTCTGTACAGCCTTATAGGATTGGTCATACTATTTAATTGCAACCTGGTTAAGGGGTGCTCTGAATTCTACATATTGTATGGCAGAAATGTGGGTGACACGACCGGATGGCTCCCCTTCTGTTCTAGTCACCCTGCCGGAGAGCCTAGCATGCTGCCCATATCTCTACTCCATTATTATAGATGTAGCTGAGCTCAATTTGTTATTAAAAGTGATTGTCTCTGAGCTAAGTATAATATTTTACGGTGAGCATTCAAACCAGTGGGTGACCACGTACTATATTGGTGTGGGCTCCGTGCAGGGTACCCTTCTCTATAAAGTCCATATAGGCTTATGAGGCATATAAGGACTACCTCTTAAAGGGGTATTCCAGTAACAACAACCCATACCCTATTTACTGGCTAGGAGATACAGTAACTGTTAGAACAGTGGGGATCTGACCGCTGGGACCCCCAACGAGCATGAGACTGGGGGTCGCAGGTCCCAATATGAATGTAGCTGCAGCAGAGCATGCACACTGCTGCTCCACTAACTGTCTATGGGAATGTTGGTGACAGCAAATACAGCACTCGGAACTGCGCCAAATGACACTGTCAGCTCTGCTACAGCTACAAAAGGTAAAAAAGGAGAATTTTGCCATTTAAATCAATAGGAATGAATTATTTGAGGTTCATGAGAAAATCATTGCCTTCACATAAAGTAAACTTGCAGTCCGATGAAAAACTGCATCGGCTCTGCTACACGTCCCCGTATTAACTCCAAGGCCTGAGACTTTTACGTGTCATTTGAGATCATTTGTCAAGTCCCGGCTTTGGACAAAGTAGAACTGACCCAAGGTCTATAATCAAATACAAAGGGAGCGTCTCTGCAGAATAATCGGGAGAATGCGCTTCTCTCATAGAACGCGATGCTTGGAGCAGACAGCGATTTCTTAAAATGTTCCCGATTACACATTAAAGTCCAGTGATTGAGATCTCGCTGTCCCCGGGGAATGGTTGTGACAGTCTCACCAGCATTTTGACTGCGGGAATTTATCTCTTTAATCGTCCCCTCTGTATACAGTTTACAATATGGCGGCAGCATGACTAGTGACCTCTCCTTGTATGCTGGACCCGGGGCGAGGGGGGTTGGGGAAGAGTATCTGATCAAAATGTTCCCCAGGCTACAGGAGAAAATACAAACTTAGGCTAGATGCACACGTCCGTTAAACCCGGACGTGACTAGTCCGTGGTAACCAGGACTGGATTTCTTCTTTACAGCCGGAGCGAACGGCGTCATTGATTGCTATGACGCCGTGCGCTCCCTGCCGCTGCAGCAGTACAGCAGCGGCGGCAGGGAGTGCACGGCGTCATAGCAACTAATGACACCATGCGCTCCGGCTGTAAAGAAGAAATCCAGTCCTGGTTACCACGGACTGGTCACGTCCGGGTTTAACGGACGTGTGCATCTAGCCTTAGGGCTCATGCACACGACCGTGTGCCCCCTCGTGGCCGTATTGCGATCCAGGAGATGGGTCTGCGACCGGGTGATGCGGTGCAGAAGGAGGGAGCGGAACCCCACAGAAGCACTACAGAGGTGGTGCATGCACTACTTTTTTGTGGTGCGGACAGTCGGATGCGGATCACAGACCCCATTCAAGTGAATGGGTCCGCAATCCGAATGCGGCTGCCCCATGGTCTGTTCCCGTGCATTGCGGACCGCAATTTGAGGTCCACAGCACAGGCACGGAACTCTTACGTTCGTGGGCATGAGCCCTTAGAGGGAATCTATCACCCCAACTTAATCTATAGTATTAAATGCGTAGTACCGCAGATAAGGAGTCCAGATCACTATTTTTATTTGCCAACTGCCCCACTATTACCCCGCTGTCAGCACACAGAGCTGCATCGAAATACATTGTCAGGACTGCTGTGCATGTGCCTACGAGTCCGGAAGGTGTATTTCAGTGCAGCTTTAAGTCCTGACAATGATGGAACCGAGGACAAGTAGGAATATAAAAAATGGTGATCTAGAAATATAGTAGTTACTGTATATTCTTGTACATAGGAGCAGTATTATAGTAGTTATATTCCTGTACATAGGAGCAGTATTATAGTAGTTATATTCTTGTACATAGGAGCAGTATTATAGTAGTTATATACTTGTTAATAGGGGCAGTATTATAGTAGTTATAATCTTGTATATAGAAGCAGTATTATAGTAGTTATATTCTTGTACATAGGAGCAGTATTATAGTAGTTATATTCTTGTACATAGGAGCAGTATTATAGTAGTTATATTCTTGTACATAGGAGCAGTATTATAGTAGTTATATTCTTGTACATAGGAGCAGTATTATAGTAGTTATATACTTGTTAATAGGGGCAGTATTATAGTAGTTATAATCTTGTATATAGAAGCAGTATTATAGTAGTTATATTCTTGTACATAGGAGCAGTATTATAGTAGTTATATTCTTATACATAGGAGCAGTATTATAGTAGTTATATTCTTGTACATAGGAGCAGTATTATAGTAGTTATATTCTTGTATATAGGGGCAGTATTATAGTAGTTATATTCTTGTATATAGGGGCAGTATTATAGTAGTTATATACTTGTACATAGGAGCAGTATTATAGTAGTTATATTCTTGTACATAGGAGGCAGTATTATAGTAGTTATATTCTTGTACATAGGAGGCAGTATTATATGAATTATATTCTTGTACATAAGGAGCAGTATTATAGTGGTTATATTCGTGTACATAGGAGCAGTATTATAGTAGCATATTCCATAGTATTGGCATGTTTATAACAATGACTATTGTCTATACATATACAGTATAGTTGTAATATTGTATTTAAATGGTGAACTCTGACCCTTACATAAGCACTGGGGACCCTTAATTCTAAGGATCAGTGGGGGTCCCAGTGGTTAACCCCCAATGACCATAAGGCAAGGGTCAATCTTAGCAACATGCCATGACTTTACAAGATTTTCAAGAAGTATCCCTTTAACTCAAGAGTCCAATTCATTAGATTAGTTAACAATAATGAAGAAATATCAGTTGTAAAACAACATTTGGATATGGTGTTTGCAAGGTACCTGCAAATGGTTTCCTCAGTACCCAAATTTCCTCTGGCGGGGCCACAGAAGTGGGGCCAGGAGACATATGAGACGGACTGGATTCTGATCCTCGAGAACCTTTATAAAAACATGTAGACTTAAGTAAAGATCTAAAAATATAACGTGTGTGCAGGGAATTTACCAAAACCTGATAATTGCATAGATAAAGAGATATGAAACTAAGAACATCCGCAATGTTTCCCCATACAGAGCTCCATTCCTTGCATCAATATATTAAATGATACAATTCTGTATGGCTGCATTCACCACTAGAGGGAGCTTAGGCGCCGACTTAGGAGTTCAATACATTGGTTGTATGTAGGAAAGCACCTCAGCTCCCCCTAGTGGTGGCTGCAGTCAGGCAGAATTTTATCATTTACTTGCAAAGACTGTTTGGAGCCATGGATTAGAGACACATAAATTCTTAGATGTTTTTTGAGGTCTGGAAAAGCCAGCCACTCCTTCTTTCTTTGTCTGGCACAGGCCTCCTCATCATTACATAGCACTAAACCCATTATCTAAACCCGCTTTGCAGTCACAGTGGCTTTTAGAATGCAATGTCCCAGACCACATCATTGATCGACTCCATTTCTAAAGTCTTTCTGATAAGCTGTACTCGGAGTTCTAACCTAACGGGGCAGTGCTAAAAAAGAGGGAAAAAAACAAAGGCCTTGGGTAATCCATTAGAAGTGGACCGAGTCTGGATGCAAGAGGTAAAGTTCGAAACTGAAATATTTCTTACATTTGCTGGTCCCTATAACTTAGGACATCTGAATAATAAAACAAGTCAATGCTTGTACTTACCACTGCTGAGCGCCCCCTAACTCCCAATTGGAGGACTGCACGAAACTTTTTCGCCTATGCAAGTTTAGTGTCTTGCACCCTGTTGTGCTCACACAGCTGCAATATGTTACATAGGCTGCATAGAGCAAAGGGCCCCTGTGCAGAAAGAGTATTTGGGGCCCTAAATCTCCAGCAGCTTGCAAAGAGAGGGGTATTTGTCATAGACCGCCTCCATTATGACTTCCCTAGTAATGTTTCTCACGTGTTATCTAGTGCCTTAGCTCTCAATGTTGCTGAAATGTTGATGGGTTTGCCCCCAGAAATCCATTTCTTGCCCTGTATATGGGTATTGTTACCCTGTGTTCACTTGTATGCGCATTAAAAACACGCTCATGCAGGGCGCGACCAAAATCCCTTTATACCCAAGGACCTAAAAACTGTTCTTTGCTCTACTTTATCAGATTTTTAGGCTTTTTTTTCTTTAAAAAAAAAAATGGAGAACATAAAAAATAACAATGTAACAAAAAAAGAAAAACAAAAAAAAGAAACAATACAAATATGAAGCATAAAAAGAAGCAGAAAGATGGCGGCATGGACTACCTGGTTCGTAATGCAGTTTCCCTGCAGGAACGCAGGACTTTTGGTAACCAAACGTACTGAAAAGCATTGGATTAGAATGTGGTGGTGGCATCAGGCAATGGAAGGAGCGGTGCAGGTCACCATTAGATACTGGTGCCCTTCGGACGGTGGGCTGCGGCCTGGGGTTTTCTATGTGACATGAGCCCCATGAACCTAAAGGTGAAAATGGTAACAAAACGTAACAACAACAACAAAAAAAACAAAACATGGCAATAAAAAATATTTCCAAAGAAATAAAACGTAATTAATAAATAAATGGAAAGCAGCTCATGACACAGAAACAACTCAACTGTGATATGTATGAAGTAAAAATAATGGAAACTTTATGGAAAATCCTCACATGGGTGGTGAGTAGCAGAAAACATAGGACTGCCACGTGTCACTGGGTTATAACTCATTAGGAACAGAATTCTAATAGATGGCTGCTTCCAGGAAGCAGTGCATTGTGGGTGCTCAGTCACACAGTTAGGGCGCATTCACACGACCGTATCCATTTTGCGGTGTGCAAATTGAAGATCCACAAAACACGGATACCAGCCGCGTGCATCTCACATTTTGCGTCCCCGCACATTCCACCCCTTGTTATAAATGTCCTTTCTCTTACGTCCTAACCAGCAGCACAATAATGAGGTCCATATTTTTCCTTATAAGGCTACATGCACACGACCGTTGGTGTTTTGCGGTCCGCAAACCGCGGATCCGCAAAACACGGAAGCTGCTCTGCGTTCCGTTCCGCATTATAGAAATGCCTATTCTTGTCCGCAAAACGGACAAGAATAGGACATGCTATATTTTTTTGCGGGGGCACGGAAAGGAGCAGCGGATGCGGACAGCACACGGAGTGCTGTCCGCATCTTTTGCGGCCCCATTGAAGTGAATGGGTCCAAGGCCGAGCCGTGAAATATGCGGCTCGGACGCGGACCCGAACAACGGCCGTGTGCATGAGGCCTAAAGAGAATATTAGTGAGCGCTTCTATTATGGAAGCGCTCATTAGTACCAGAGGACGGGGAGGTGGTGAAGGCTCTGTACTCACCACTTCCTGGTCCTCGGCTGTGGGCTGTGCTGCGGCTGCGCACGGCGTGAGGGCACTCTCTGACCTCACGCTGTGCTCGTCGGGTCAAAGCACAGCCGAAGCAGAAAGAAGACAGAGCGCAGGGAGTGAGGAGCGGCGGCGTCCAGGAGCAGGAGAGGTAAGTGTTTTGTTTTTTTTTATTTGATCTGTGGCATGGGGCTCATAAATGGCACTGGGGCTTATATATGACATATGGGCTCATAATAGGGACTCATAGATGGCATGGGGGCTCCTAAATAGCATAGAGGCTCCTAAATAGCAATGGGGCTCATAGATGGCATGTGGGCTCATAATGGGGGCTGATAAAAGGCATGCGGGGCTGATCTAAGGCATGGGGGGGGGGGGGTGATATGAAGCATGGAAGGCTGATCTGCGGTCTAACTGGGGTTTTATTAGCATTGTGGGTCTGATCTGAGGTCTGATTGAGGGTCTTATTAACATTGGGGGTCTGATTGTGGCTGTCAGGTGAGGTCTGATTAACATTGGGGGTCTGATTGCTGGCCTGATCTGAGGTCTAATGAAAAATATTTTTTTCTTATTGTCCTCCTCTAAAACCTAGGTGCGTCTTATCATCAGGTGCGTCTTATAAAGCGAAAAATGCATTTCTTCCCCCTGTACTAGTAGGACAGATGGAAATTGTAATCAAATTAATGACTAATTAGAGACCCCTGAGCCTATATAAGGATATCTAGCCCCTCCTACTGTAATACTCCAGAATGGTATTACCCTCCCTTCCCCCTGCTACTGTCTCTAATGGTCTAACATTAATGCCATCTGTGCATTTCTATTATTGTTATGAAACTGTTATATTCATGTAATATGCCTGGTTCACAAGCATGTGGCAGCATATATGGCAGAGCTATCTTTAGATAGAATGGAACTTACCATTCCATTCTCCCCTTTTTTGGCAGAGGGGGGGCAGTCCTGCTTCCTACCAGTCTAGTTTATTGCAGTTTAGACTCCAAAGTGGAGCTGAGAAGACACGAAAGTTGTAGCAGCGAGGGGAAAGTTCCACCTCCTGCAGCAGAAGTCTCAAATGGAAAGTAGCTCATAGAGCACCCTGACTTCTTACAGATCAACAGACAGAATGTTACTAAGTGGTCAACAGCCAGAATTACCCCACTGCAGAGATATCAGAACAGTCCTAAAGTCCAGCTGCATACTAAAGCCGAGTTTAGCGCAGCAGAGAGAGAGAAAGCAGAGTACTCAAGTTTGCCTGCCAGTTTATGCCAATGCCTGCTGGTAGAGAAAGCCGGAAAATTGTCCGGATGCAAGTTAATGCGAGTAAAGCTGTTAAATTTTATAAGAGTCTGGACTCGACTTATTCTCCACCATTACTCATCCCCTTTATTGCTTCGGAGCCTAACCCTTGGGAGTGACGGTATCCAGGTAGGAGCACCGTGACACACACAGACTATTAAGGGCCGCACCACACCACTTAGCATTCCTATAGACCTGGGACACGATCGGCCCTGGGGGGGGGAGGGGGGCACGTTGCACTACCATGTGTTCTTTTCTGTCTTGTGTGGACTTGGATAGAAAGTTTTCTTTGCTTGTGGATTGAACTAAAAAGTCTAAATTTTAGCCATGTCTATTCTTTGCATGTATCCTGGTCAAAGAGTCCTTGATAAAAAGGTTCCTGAAAGGTTTGCCAATGTGTGGCCTTAGCCCTAAAAGTAATCTCCCTTTAATAGCCACCATACATACCCTGGGTAGATAGTTTGTGGTTGCCATTAGACTGGCTTAGGCCCAGTTCACACATCAGTTATTTGGCCAGGTATAATGAAAAGATCTGCACCTGTTCTGTGTTTTTGACCCGCACCTGGTTTTGGCTCACAATAACTGATGGTGATCACTGACCAAATACCTGATGTGTGGACTCAGCCTTACTTTGTTCAGAACTTGGGTCTGCCCAATTATGTTAGAGCCCCTTTTAGAAAAGTGTTTATATCTTGGGCTGATTAAATCTGATCTTGCTGGATCAGATGTTTGTGTGTAGCATATCGCTCGCCCTTGCATTTTGAATTTACAGTTCTCAGAAGAGACTGCACTGTGACGGTCTATTTGAGTTCTACCACACAAGACGGCCGTTCCCTATGGGCATACTTCTGTTAGGTTCCCCATTATTGTGCTGCTGGTTAGGACGTAAGGGAACTGTTAATTTCTAATGTTAATCTGTTTTCCCTTAATCCTAACAGCAGCACAAGCTTCCTTCCCTAAGTACATTACTTCATTATAATAAACACATGGTAGGAGGAGCCAGATATCCTTATATAGGCTCAGCGGTCTCTTATTAGTAATTAATTAGATTAAATTAAAAATTCCATCTTTCCTACTAGTGCACGGGGCAGAAATACCTCATTATTGTGCTGCTGTAAGGACTAAGGGAAAACAGATTAACATTAGAAATCAAAGAATCCTTGTATGCAAAATGGACAAGAATAGGACATGTTCTATCTTTTTTGCGGGGCTGAGGAACGGACATACAGATGATTTTTGTGGCCCCACTAAAATGAATACACGTGGCGTAAATTCTGTGGATTTTCAGCAGTGGAATTGCGTGTGAAAACATCCGCACATGACATGACCTGGGGTACGAATTTCCACGGCACATCAATTTATGCTGCTCATTTCCACCATGGTTTTAACCTTTTGCAACGCAGAGTGTGAAATCCGTTGCAAAATTACATCTAACTGGGATCCATGGTAGATTTTCTGGATCGAATACCTCACATGTGGATGTACCCTTAGTGCTTAGCAGTTTAGCTCCACCCCTCTGTCAGACAGCTGTCTGTTTCCAAGGACAACCAGCTCTCGGAATGAAGAAAATAAATCAAATAACTAAAAATCAGTAAAAATAAAAAATGTGTAAAGCTAAATATGTAGTCTAATTTTTATGCACCTCTGACATGTCTGTTTTAGTAACTACTTGCATTCCACGTGTCATAACAATTCTGAAGCATCTATTCTTAAGACTCTGTGTTGTGCTGTTTCTCTATTATTCCTACTAGAAGTTATGAATGAATTGCCGGCAGTCTGCAATGAAGGTCCATCTGGGTGTTACCAGTTTGAGGTGTGTCTGATACTAGCCAATTAGCGCCGCTAGTGTCAGACTGTGCATGGATACTCAACTGGTAACACCCAGCAGGACCCTCACTGCAGACTTCTGGAAATTCATTCATAACTTCTAGAGGAATAATAGAGGAGTGGCACGCCAAAGAATGGATGCTCCAGAATAATAAAGCGAGGCTGTAAGTAAGACAGGTCAGGAGAGGGGACGGGTTCTGAAATGTTTTCAAAGGAGAAGGTATTTTTGGAATCGGTGTTGCCATCTGGACATGAATGACATATTGACGGGATATGACATAAATGACTGATAGGGGACCTGCACTCATCGCAAGAGACATGAATGCAGGGCATGACACGCATGCGCAGTGTCCACTCCTTTCGCTGTTATGGGACTTCGGCTATATTTGGAAGTCCCACAGCATTGAATGGACAGGACACAGCAAATATGGGACCTTCTCCTCCATTCACGCTATGGGATTTCCGTAGAACTTGGCTATATTCGGAAATCCCACTGCAGTGAATGGCGAAAGCTGTGGATGCGCAGCGTAGTCTACATTCACATCAGGTGAGCATGCTCGGCGATTTCCAGAAGCCCCACAGCATTGAATAGACAAGATACCACACATATGTGGCTGGCCAGCCTTTTCATTCTCCGCTATTGGAATTCTATAGAGCTTGGCTATTTTCAGAAACCCCATTTCCAGTGATTAAAGGCTTTGTACACCTCCGGGGGCAATTTTCTTTTTACAATTGAATTTGACTAATTTTGAGCTGAAAATAATGTATTCAGCCATTCTGTCACAAAGGGTTAACTGCCTGTCTGGCGACATAAATGGTACTTTCACATAAAGTTTGTGCGTATCTAATAACCCTTATCTCTAAATTAATAAAAGGCCATAAACACTTATTTAAGCCACATTCTTATCGGTAAGATAAGGATTGAGCTATAATGAAAGTTTAGGAGGTCAGAGATCAGAGATAAGGAGCCGTCAGCTGAGCTGCCTGATGGAACAGAGTGAAAATACAGAGCCTGCTACTAAGGAATCTAAAGGCTGTACAGAGAAAGGGGCTCAACATTTTTAATAAAGACCAATAAAAAAAAAAATTTTATCTCAAAATTAGTACAATGCAATAATAATGAAAAATTGCCCCCAAAAGTGTACATATAGATTTTACGGAAAGCCATGCATAAGTGACATGCTCTTCATTCACGTCAGGGCCCTGTTTTTGCGATAGGTGCTGGTCCTAGAGGTGGGACTTGCACCTATCAGACATTTATGGCCTATCCCATCAATATGCCATCAAGGTCCAAATGGGACAACCCCTTCAAGATAGTCAGATGTGCAGAAAATGCTGCCCAGTTGTATTCTACTGGAAATAATCGGATAAAACTGTCACCACGTCTGTAACCACAATCACCGGTTTCACATGGGAATAATTTTAGGGTCGGTGTTACACAAAGTGATATTATGGCCGAGAAAAAGGCCACTGGGTGTGACAAAGCAGGTCCCACAGGTTGTGGTCACTTTTGTGAAGGAGACCAATCAGGTTGCTTCTTTCATTTTCCCAACAGCCTGTGAAAAATGTGAGCTGCAATCTGATTGGTCGCTACAGGCCATTGTTCCACTTCTCCTCTATGGGCCTAACTCTGATTTGTCAGGATAAAGCCGCACACTGGCTGATGACACCACATAATTCGAAAAGCTGCCATTGTGAAGAATTTTTCCTCCCGTCTGGATGGCGCTGCCAATCTAATCTGGTCGCATTCAATCAAACTATAAAAATAATTACGCTGTAATATAACGAGGCAGCGGATTAAAAGGGACGACAGGATGTAATTAAACTGTTTACTAAGAATCCGTCGACGTTCGTGAAAGCATATCATAGACCTTAATAGAGGGGTTGTCCAGGATTAGAAAAAACATGGCTGCTTTGTTCCAAAAACAGCGCCACACCTGAACACAGGTCGCATAAGGTATTGCAGCTCAGCCCCATTCACTTCAAAGGAGCTGAGCTGCAATGCCAGACTCAACCTGGGGACAGGTGTGGTGCTAAGTCTGTATGGAAGCAGCCATGTTTTTTTTTAATACTGGAGAGCCCCTTTAAATATGGATACCACATAGCCGTATAATACTGCATAAAGAGAGGCTTTGCCTGTTCGCTTGCTGATGGCCTCCACCAGATTGGCCGGGAAGTAGCCCACTCTATCATTGCCCGTCCTGTTGTCATGAATGCAACCTTTCCACCGACCGTCGGGATGCTGCTCCAAAACCTGCCCATAGGGGGAGAGAGAGAGAGAGCCACGGTGAGAACACGAACAAGATGGACTGTGCCGCCAAAAGGCAGATTCACATGGCCATAATAAGGACACCTGAAAGTCTTTACTACTGATGACCTATCCTCAGGACAGTTCATCAATATCTGATTGGTGGGGGTCGGAAAACCCCTTTAATTATAAATTCTGTCCAGGATTAGAAAAAACGCTAGTGTGTGGTATTACAGCACATACCTTCAATAGAGCCCAACTGCAATACCAGGCACAGCCATGAAGGAGCCATGTTTTTTTCTAATTCTGGACAAGCCCTTTAAGGCCTCATGCACATGAAAGTATTTTCTTTCCGTGTCCGTTCCGTTTTTTTCTTTTGCAGACCGTATGCAGAACTATTCATTTCAATGGGTCCACAAAAAAAACAGGTTAGGGCTCATACACACAACCGTATGTATTTTGCGTTACGTCCGTGTGCATTCCATATTTTGCAGAAGGGATCAGCTGGCCCCTAATAGAACAGTCCTATCCTTGTCCATAATGCTGACAATAATAGGACATGTTCTATTTTTGAGGGACGGACATATAGACGTACGGAAAGGAAATAAAAAGCACGTGGGGTAATTTCTTTTTTTTTTTACGCAAAAATATAAAAATACGTGTGTATGAGCCATTAGGCCCCTTTCACATGAGCGTGATTTCTGCGCGGCGTGATGTGAACGCATTGCACCCGCACTGAATCCGGACCCATTCATTTTTTGGGGCTGTGCACATGAGCGGTGATTTTCACACATCACTTCTGCGTTGCGTGAAAATCGCAGCATGCTCTATATTGTGCGTTTTTAACGCAATGCAGGCCCCATAGAGGTGAATGGGGCTGCGGGAAAATCGCAAGCATCCGCAAGCAAGTGCAGATGCGGTGCGATTTTCCCGCATGGTTGCTAGGAGACGATCGGGACCCGATCTTTATTATTTTCACTTATAACATAGTTATAAGGGAAAGGAAAATAAAGGAAAATAATAGCATTCTAAATACAGAATGCTATGTAAAAAGGGCAATAGAGAGTTAAAAATAAAAAAAAAGTAACTCACCTCTTCCAATTGAGCGAATCGCTGCCGGTCTCCTGTTCTGTCTTCAGCTGGGGGGGGGTAAAGGACCTTCCGTGACGTCACTGGGTCACATGGTCCAATCACTTGCTCCCATGTGATCCAATGACGTCACGGAAGGTCCTTTACCCCCCAGCTGAAGACAGAACAGGAGACCGGCAGGTACGCGTTCAATTGGAGGAGGTGAGTTACTTTTATTTTTAACCCTCTATTGCCCTTTTTACGTAGCATTCTGTATTTAGAATGCTATTATTTTCCTTTATAACTATGTTATACGGGAAAATATACAGAATACTCAACCCGAAACCATACGGAGTATTTTTGCAGGATTATGGAACAGAAACTATATGGAAACACTACGGATACAAAAAACGGAACAACGTGATATACGGACCGCAAAATACCAAGAGACGTGTGCATGAGGCCTAATAGTCTGTTACATCTGCATGGACCTAGGCGTAAGACTCACCGTGATCACGTCTCCCATTTTAATATTGAGACTGGTCAGATCGTAGTTATTGCAGTAATCCTTTAGTGCCCTGACCTGCAGAGCAGCCGAGGCATCTGGGAAAGAAGGCAGAGAAATAAAACGGTCACCACATTTATAGTGCAATCATGTCTCTACATGTATGACCTACAGTCCGTCCGGAGACCATACCATGGAGGTAGACTATATGACCACCATTGGGCCCATACCCACCTCCACTGTGCCAAATGGCCAAAACCTGTGCAGGATCCTGATCTCTGGATTGAATTTTTGGAAAACAATGGGGCGAGGATCTGTCATGGAAAGGGGTGAAAGGTAACAACTGCCAAACCGTTCTTGGTGGCCTCATACTGGCGGGCCGGGACAAGGGGTGTAAAGTGGTGGATTGGCAGATTGGCTAAGAGGGCTCAGATGACCTGCAACGTGACTGCTTGGGTACCAGGTCAATGGCTAATCAGAGAGGAGAGCATTCTATCTGATTTTGGGGTCATTCTTGGGGTGCTATAGCCATAAAGTGGGGGTTCCTTACCTCGTAACATCTGCTTAATCTCTTTGCTGGCCTGAGTGCCCGTAAACTGATTGACGATGTCCAGGGCTGACTGATTGTAGGTGTTCCTCACGTGAGCATTGATCCCACTCTGCAAGTGAAACCAGACATTAGATCAGGGTGGTCAATATGAAGGAAATCGAGTCCTTACAGGACAGGTTCTGCCTGCAGTGTGCATGTAATAAGATGTGGGGAGGACAGGGTTAAAGCAAATAGAAGAAAACCACAGGGACCGCATACCCTATGGCTGCCCGTTTTATCTGACACGGTCCCTGAAGGTTTATCTTTGAAGTGGTAAGAATCAGTCGGGCCCCTGAGGAGTCCTGGACTCTTGGGACTGCCAGATCAAAAAGCATTAAATGTCTCTCTACAGGATCCAAACCTCCGCGGCATTTACAGCTGCACGAAACTATTAGAATACCATGCTCTACATCTGCAAGGCGAGAAGAATTCACCTATTGGGGTCAAAAATTACCCAAAAATTCCATTTGTCTGGCATGTGTGGCGGTCTAGGGGGACTGGTACTGGGAAAATCTGCTAGACTTGAACCATGCCAATCCTGCGGTTTGCAGATTATTGGAACCAGGGGTGGACTTTACCACCACACAAACCAAGCAAGTAATTGGGGCCCCGGAGATTAGGGGGCGCTCGCTGGCCCTAAGCGGGGCAGACATGGGCGTAGCTATAGGGGGTGCAGAGGTAGCAGTCGCTACCGGGCCCAGGAGCCTGAGGGGGCCCAAAGACCCTTGTGCCGCATAAGAAGACACATAAAGCACTGAGGGAAGGGGGCCCAAGCTGAACTTTTGCACCAGGGCCCATGAGCCATTAGCTACGCCTCTGGGGGCAGACATACCGCCTGTGTAGCCCATTCAACTGCAGAGGGGCCCGGATGGGGAAGGGGAGCTGTTTCCCAGCTGTGCAGAAGTGCCCAGGCATACTAGGTTGGTGAATTAGAGACAAAGGACCCAAAAACACATGGGAACTTCTTTTTATAAGCAGGAATTATAAAACCCCTGCCCATTTTTGGAGAGGAGCAATCCAAACTTGCAGGGACTCTCTATGAAAATGATGGACTGTCCCTGCAAATTCAGGGCTAGTATACTTAGGCTGCACTGCTAAGCTGATAGTGAGGCTTAGCGGTACGATGGGGCGGAGCTTAGTGGTACAACAGGGTGGAGCTTAGTGGTGATGGGAGCTCCCAGACATAACTGCTTGAGGCATCAGAAATGCCAAATCCGTGCCCCCCCCAATTGGAACATATTATAAATGGTGGGACGTCCTAATAGCGTACACCATGTGTTGCCTCCAGATACCTACATCCAGAAGGAGCCGCACCACCTCCGTTTTCCCGCACAGGGCCGCCTCGTGTAGAGCTGTTCCCGATTTGGTTTGACGATTAATATCAATTCCCGCTTGCAAGAGGAGCCTGGAAATACACAGAATAAGAAAACTAATTTGTAGGACTTTATAGCGAAGTCTAGGGTGGTGGAGCCTCAAATGAGATGTGGAGAGACCCTGTAGAAATGTAAATGTCACACCAGTAAGCTGCGGCGTGAAGAGAGGAATGCTGGGAGTTGTAGTTTTCACAGTGCACATCCCTGGTGTATATGATCATTCAGTCATAACAGGCCATCATGGGCAAGCACTGAATCCCAGGCGACCGAGAAGGTGACCACCCATGTGAGCTTCTCCCTCCCCGCTATCACATCATCTGTGTGAGCTTCTCCCTCCCCGCTATCACATCATCTGTGTGAGCTTCTCCATCCCCGCTATCACATCATCTGTGTGAGCTTCTCCATCCCCGCTATCACATCATCTGTGTGAGCTTCTCCCTCCCCGCTATCACATTATCTGTGTGAGCTTCTCCCTCCCCGCTTTTACATCATCTGTGTGAGCTTCTCCCTCCCCGCTATCACATCATCTGTGTGAGCTTCTCCATCCCCGCTATCACATCATCTGTGTGAGCTTCTCCATCCCCGCTATCACATCATCTGTGTGAGCTTCTCCCTCCCCGCTATCACGTCATCTGTGTGAGCTTCTCCCTCCCGCTATCACATCATCTGTGTGAGCTTCTCCCTCCCGCTATCACATCATCTGTGTGAGCTTCTCCCTCCCGCTATCACATTATCTGTGTGAGCTTCTCCCTCCCGCTTTTACATCATCTGTGTGAGCTTCTCCCTTCCCGCTATCACATCATCTGTGTGAGCTTCTCCCTCCCCGCTATCACATCATCTGTGTGAGCTTCTCCCTCCCCGCTATCACATCATCTGTGTGAGCTTCTCCCTCCCCGCTATCACATCATCTGTGTGAGCTTCTCCCTCCCCGCTATCACATCATCTGTGTGAGCTTCTCCTCCCGCTATCACATCATCTGTGTGAGCTTCTCCTCCCCGCTTTCACATCATCTGTGTGAGCTTCTCCCTCCCGCTATCACATCATCTGTGTGAGCTTCTCCCTCCCCGCTATCACATCATCTGTGTGAGCTTCTCCTCCCGCTATCACATCATCTGTGTGAGCTTCTCCCTCCCGCTTTACATCATCTGTGTGAGCTTCTCCTCCCGCTATCACATCATCTGTGTGAGCTTCTCCATCCCCGCTATCACATCATCTGTGTGAGCTTCTCCATCCCCGCTATCACATCATCAGTGTGAGCTTCTCCATCCCCGCTATCACATCATCTGTGTGAGCTTCTCCCTCCCCGCTATCACATCATCTGTGTGAGCTTCTCCCTCCCCGCTATCACATCATCTGTGTGAGCTTCTCCCTCCCCGCTATCACATCATCTGTGTGAGCTTCTCCCTCCCCGCTTTTACATCATCTGTGTGAGCTTCTCCCTCCCCGCTATCACATCATCTGTGTGAGCTTCTCCCTCCCCGCTTTTACATCATCTGTGTGAGCTTCTCCCTCCCCGCTATCACATCATCTGTGTGAGCTTCTCCATCCCCGCTATCACATCATCTGTGTGAGCTTCTCCCTCCCCGCTATCACATCATCTGTGTGAGCTTCTCCATCCCCGCTATCACGTCATCTGTGTGAGCTTCTCCCTCCCCGCTATCACATCATCTGTGTGAGCTTCTCCTCCCGCTATCACATTATCTGTGTGAGCTTCTCCTCCCGCTTTTACATCATCTGTGTGAGCTTCTCCTCCCCGCTATCACATCATCTGTGTGAGCTTCTCCTCCCCGCTATCACATCATCTGTGTGAGCTTCTCCCTCCCGCTATCACATCATCTGTGTGAGCTTCTCCCTCCCGCTATCACATCATCTGTGTGAGCTTCTCCATCCCGCTATCACATCATCTGTGTGAGCTTCTCCTCCCGCTATCACATCATCTGTGTGAGCTTCTCCCTCCCGGCTATCACATCATCTGTGTGAGCTTCTCCCTCCCCGCTTTTACATCATCTGTGTGAGCTTCTCCCTCCCCGCTATCACATCATCTGTGTGAGCTTCTCCCTCCCCGCTATCACATCATCTGTGTGAGCTTCTCCCTCCCCGCTTTTACATCATCTGTGTGAGCTTCTCCCTCCCCGCTATCACATCATCTGTGTGAGCTTCTCCCTCCCCGCTGTAACGACAGACTCACCTTCCACACATGGGTAGAAAACGCAAAAAAAAAAAAATTAAATAATAAACGTCAACCTGATATAAAATAGTCATGACAACGAAAGGTAAAATCAGGAGGGAATATCCGTTAAAACGTTGGTAAATATAAGTCGTGCTGTGTTGTCCGGATGAGGCAGCTTCGGGGGTTTTAGAAACATGAAGAGAGCAGTTCAGGTTATAACAGCCGTCAATATTTCACAGTTATTGGCGGCTTACACAGCAATATAAGGGGCAGTGTTACTCCCGATGCTGCGGTCTGCTGAAAGTAAGAGAAATGCCCGGGTTTTATTGCCAAATATTTCTAGAATTGAGGAGATGGAGGCCGAAATGCGTCTGACAACGTCTTTTGTCAATACAGGAACTAACAGCGGAAAAAAGCTCTGCAAAGCTCATCTTGTTCTAAGATGGACATTATCCTGTACCTCAAGTGTCAGTGTCATTATCCTGTACCCCAAGTGTCAGTGTCATTATCCTGTACCCCAAGTGTCATTATCCTGTACCCCAAGTGTCAGTGTCATTATCCTGTACCCCAAGTGTCAGTGTCATTATCCTGTACCCCGAGTGTCAGTGTCATTATCCTGTACCCCAAGTGTCAGTGTCATTATCCTGTACCCCAAGTGTCAGTGTCATTATCCTGTAACCCAAGTGTCAGTGTCATTATCCTGTACCCCAAGTGTCAGTGTCATCATCCTGTACCCCGAGTGTCAGCGTCATTATACTGTACCCCAAGTGTCAGTGTCATTATCCTGTACCCCAAGTGTCATTATCCTGTACCCCAAGTGTCAGTGTCATTATCCTGTACCCCAAGTGTCAGTGTCATTATCCTGTACCCCGAGTGTCAGTGTCATTATCCTGTACCCCAAGTGTCAGTGTCATTATCCTGTACCCCAAGTGTCATTATCCTGTACCCCAAGTGTCATTATCCTGTACCCCAAGTGTCATTATCCTGTACCCCAAGTGTCAGTGTCATTATCCTGTACCCCAAGTGTCAGTGTCATTATCCTGTACCCCAAGTGTCAGCGTAATCATCCTGTACCCCAAGTGTCATTATCCTGTACCCCAAGTGTCATTATCCTGTACCCCAAGTGTCATTATCCTGTACCCCAAGTGTCAGTGTCATTATTCTGTACCCCAAGTGTCAGTGTCATTATCCTGTACCCCAAGTGTCAGCGTCATTATCCTGTACCCCAAGTGTCAGCGTCATTATCCTGTACCCCAAGTGTCAGCGTAATCATCCTGTACCCCAAGTGTCAGTGTCATCATCCTGTACCCCAAGTGTCAGCGTAATCATCCTGTACCCCAAGTGTCAGTGTCATTATCCTGTACCCCAAGTGTCATTATCCTGTACCCCAAGTGTCAGCGTCATTATCCTGTACCCCAAGTGTCAGCGTCATTATCCTGTACCCCAAGTGTCAGCGTAATCATCCTGTACCCCAAGTGTCAGCGTAATCATCCTGTACCCCAAGTGTCAGTGTCATTATCCTGTACCCCAAGTGTCATTATCCTGTACCCCAAGTGTCAGCGTCATTATCCTGTACCCCAAGTGTCAGTGTCATTATCCTGTACCCCAAGTGTCAGTGTCATTATCCTGTACCCCAAGTGTCAGTGTCATTATCCTGTACCCCAAGTGTCAGTGTCATTATCCTGTACCCCAAGTGTCAGTGTCATTATCCTGTACCCCAAGTGTCAGTGTCATTATCCTGTACCCCGAGTGTCAGTGTCATTATCCTGTACCCCGATGGTCAGTGTCATTATCCTGTACCCCAAGTGTCAGTGTCATTATCCTGTACCCCGAGTGTCAGTGTCATTATCCTGTACCCCAAGTGTCAGCGTCATTATCCTGTACCCCAAGTGTCAGCGTCATTATCCTGTACCCCGAGTGTCAGCGTCATTATCCTGTACCCCGAGTGTCAGCGTCATTATCCTGTACCCCAAGTGTCAGTGTCATTATCCTGTACCCCAAGTGTCAGCGTCATTATCCTGTACCCCAAGTGTCAGCGTCATTATCCTGTACCCCAAGTGTCAGCGTAATCATCCTGTACCCCAAGTGTCAGTGTCATTATCCTGTACCCCAAGTGTCATTATCCTGTACCCCAAGTGTCAGCGTCATTATCCTGTACCCCAAGTGTCAGTGTCATTATCCTGTACCCCAAGTGTCAGTGTCATTATCCTGTACCCCAAGTGTCAGTGTCATTATCATGTACCCCAAGTGTCAGTGTCATTATCATGTACCCCAAGTGTCAGTGTCATTATCCTGTACCCCGAGTGTCAGTGTCATTATCCTGTACCCCGAGTGTCAGTGTCATTATCCTGTACCCCGAGTGTCAGTGTCATTATCCTGTACCCCAAGTGTCAGTGTCATTATCCTGTACCCCGAGTGTCAGTGTCATTATCCTGTACCCCAAGTGTCAGCGTCATTATCCTGTACCCCAAGTGTCAGCGTCATTATCCTGTACCCCGAGTGTCAGCGTCATTATCCTGTACCCCGAGTGTCAGCGTCATTATCCTGTACCCCGAGTGTCAGTGTCATTATCCTGTACCCCAAGTGTCAGTGTCATTATCCTGTACCCCAAGTGTCAGCGTCATTATCCTGTACCCCAAGTGTCAGCGTCATTATCCTGTACCCCAAGTGTCAGCGTCATTATCCTGTACCCCGAGTGTCAGCGTCATTATCCTGTACCCCAAGTGTCAGCGTCATTATCCTGTACCCCAAGTGTCAATGTCATTATCCTGTACCCCGAGTGTCAGCGTCATTATTCTGTACCCCAAGTGTCAGTGTCATTATCCTGTACCCCAAGTGTCAGCGTCATTATCCTGTACCCCAAGTGTCAGCGTCATTATCCTGTACCCCAAGTGTCAGCGTCATCATCCTGTACCCCAAGTGTCAATGTCATTATCCTGTACCCCAAGTGTCAGTGTCATTATCCTGTACCCCAAGTATCAGCGTCATTATCCTGTACCCCGAGTGTCAGTGTCATTATCCTGTACCCCGAGTGTCAGTGTCATTATCCTGTACCCCAAGTGTCAGTGTCATCCTGTACCCCAAGTGTCAGTGTCATCATCCTGTACCCCAGGTGTCATTATACTGTACCCCGAGTGTCAGTGTCATTATCCTGTACCCCAAGTGTCAGCATCATTATCCTGTACCCCGAGTGTCAGCGTCATTATCCTGTACCCCAAGTGTCAGCGTCATTATCCTGTACCCCGAGTGTCAGCGTCATTATCCTGTACCCCAAGTGTCAGCGTCATTATCCTGTACCCCGAGTGTCAATGTCATTATCCTGTACCCCGAGTGTCAGCGTCATTATTCTGTACCCCAAGTGTCAGTGTCATTATCCTGTACCCCAAGTGTCAGCGTCATTATCCTGTACCCCAAGTGTCAGCGTCATTATCCTGTACCCCAAGTGTCAGCGTCATTATCCTGTACCCCAAGTGTCAGCGTCATCATCCTGTACCCCAAGTGTCAATGTCATTATCCTGTACCCCAAGTGTCAGTGTCATTATCCTGTACCCCAAGTATCAGCGTCATTATCCTGTACCCCGAGTGTCAGTGTCATTATCCTGTACCCTGAGTGTCAGTGTCATTATCCTGTACCCCAAGTGTCAGTGTCATCCTGTACCCCAAGTGTCAGTGTCATCATCCTGTACCCCGAGTGTCAGCGTCATTATTCTGTACCCCAAGTGTCAGCGTCATTATCCTGTACCCCAGGTGTCATTATACTGTACCCCGAGTGTCAGTGTCATTATCCTGTACCCCAAGTGTCAGCGTCATTATCCTGTACCCCGAGTGTCAGTGTCATTATCCTGTACCCCGAGTGTCAGCGTCATTATTCTGTACCCCAAGTGTCAGCGTCATTATCCTGTATGCCAAGTGTCAGTGTCATTATCCTGTACCCCAAGTGTCAGCGTCATTATCCTGTACCCCAGGTGTCATTATACTGTACCCCGAGTGTCAGTGTCATTATCCTGTACCCCAAGTGTCAGCGTCATTATCCTGTACCCCGAGTGTCAGTGTCATTATCCTGTACCCCAAGTGTCAGTGTCATTATCCTGTACCCCAAGTGTCAGCGTCATTATCCTGTACCCCAAGTGTCAGTGTCATCATCCTGTACCCCAAGTGTCAGCGTCATCATCCTGTACCCCGAGTGTCAGTGTCATCATCCTGTACCCCAAGTGTCAGCGTCATTATCCTGTACCCCAAGTGTCAGCGTCATCATCCTGTACCCCAAGTGTCAGCGTCATCATCCTGTACCCCAAGTGTCAGCGTCATTATCCTGTACCCCAAGTGTCAGCGTCATTATCCTGTACCCCGAGTGTCAGTGTCATTATCCTGTACCCCGAGTGTCAGTGTCATCATCCTGTACCCCAAGTGTCAGTGTCATCATCCTGTACCCCAAGTGTCAGCGTCATTATCCTGTACCCCGAGTGTCAGAGTCATCATCCTGTACCCCAAGTGTCAGTGTCATCATCCTGTGCCCCAAGTGTCACTGTGTCACTATCCTGTACCCCAAGTGTCAGTGTCATTATCCTGTACCCCAAGTGTCAGTGTCATTATCCTGTACCCCAAGTGTCAGTGTCATTATCCTGTACCCCAAGTGTCAGTGTCATTATCCTGTGCCCCAAGTGTCAGCGTCATTATCCTGTGCCCCAAGTGTCAGCGTCATTATCCTGTACCCCAAGTGTCAGCGTCATTATCCTGTACCCCAAGTGTCATTATCCTGTACCCCAAGTGTCAGTGTCATTATCCTGTACCCCAAGTGTCAGTGTCCTTATCCTGTACCCCAAGTGTCAGTGTCATTATCCTGTACCCCAAGTGTCAGTGTCATTATCCTGTACCCCAAGTGTCAGTGTCACCATCCTGTACCCCAAGTGTCAGTGTCATTATCCTGTACCCCATGTGTCAGTGTCATTATCCTGTACCCCAAGTGTCAGTGTCATTATCCTGTACCCCAAGTGTGATTATACCATATGTTGCACTGGTCAGATACACCCCATGATCAGGGAGCTGCAGCGCTGGGCCAGTTACTTCCTTACCTGATAATATCAATGTGACCGTTCTTGGCTGCCAGGTGCAGGGGGCTGGTCCCGTTGGGGTCCGTACTATCTCCGGGCTTTGGCTCTAGCAGCGCCGCACACATGTTACTGTTTAATAACAGCTGAACGACCTGCAGATGATAGAGGTGGATCCTGCTGTTAGAGGATGAATAATTCAGCGACAGGACAAGTGCCTTGGCACCAATGTCAGATATCACATCGCTTCTCCGTCTCATCTCTGCCGCTGGCTCATTCATGGTGCGGCCCCTTTATTCTAACAATGGATGGTAATGAACATTTTAGTATCCTGGCAGGTTTCTGGTGGACCGTTTACGGAATATAATTCTGAACTTATACCGCCTTGTAAAAACACGCTGCCTCCTCTACCTATTCATGGTTTAATGGCCGCAGGGGAGGCAAAAATATTCTAATTCCAAAGTAATGATCCAGTCCTGCCCTAGAGTAGCCTACAATCTTCTGGAGAACAATTGAGTGCATGATCCCCATCTAGTGGCCAGAAACGGTACTACCACAGATTACAGCATTGGATTGCATTGTCAAGACTGCTTTCCTTTGACAGAAAACAGCAAAAACTTACCCCAACTCTTCCAAACTCACACGCCAAGTCCAGAGGAGTTTTTCCAGAGATGTCCATGATACAGGGGTTAGACTGGTGCTGAAGTAACATCTCAGACTGGAAATCAAAGGAAGAAAATGCATGAACCAAGAATCATTTCCAGACAAAGTAACCTATCGTATTCTTCCTAGAATTCTGGAGGGGGGGGAACCGAACATGACCACCATTACAGCGCTTACAGGGGGCGTCACTCGGCTTTCCCTAACTCCAGAGTGGAAAATTTACCTAGCAATGCAGTGATATGTCTGCTATTTTACAGCTGTAATGGTCAGAAGAGGACACGCCTCATGTATAGCGGTGCTTTTTGGATTCTATCTAACAGTTAAAGGGGTATTCCGGGTGTTGAACATTGGACAGTCCTTGGGATAAAAAAGGATGTCCCAGCAGGCGTGTAACTTTTACCTGCTTCTTTTATTTCACAATAAGTAATTTATGCCAGACGCGTTTCAGCAACTAGCCTTCATCAACAGGTCCTGCTGGGACATCCTTTTTTATGCTTGTGGGGACGACTCCTTCCCGTGCAGCGTGGATCGGATCGGGTGCTGGCTGGTTCTATTTTAAGTCTTTGGGATAGGTCTCCTCTGAGCCATTGCTAACCATCAATCCGAGGAGAGACGTTCACAACAGAAGGGGAATAACGTTCCGCTTCTGCCCCTCATTTCATCGGTCAGTGGGCATCGGACCCCCACTAAAGCTTCTGATATGTCCCTTTAAAGGGCATATGGAGACTACGGAGAGGGGTCCCTCACTCGAGAACCCTCTCTATGAGACTCTCTAGGTTAGGGATGCTCAACCTGCGGCCCTCCAGCTTTTGTAAAACTACAACTCCCATCATGCCCTGCTGTAGGCTGATAGCTGTAGGCTGTCTGAGCATGCTGGGAATTGAAGTTTTGCAACAGCTGGAGGGCCGCAGGTTGGACATCCCTGCTGTAGGTAATCGCAAAGCAGAAGCTCCGGTGGATTTAAAAACCACATTTTATACTATGTAGCGGGGGGACTAGGTTCAGACTTGTTGTTCATGAGACAAACCCTTTAACACCAGATTGTTAACGGGTCCATACATTTATATGAAATAAGAAAAGATATTTAAAAAATGGGTGGTGCACAGTAGTCTGGTTGTGTAGTCTGGACAGCCCATGTAATACCCGCTGTGAGCGGGGGCGGTCCAGACTACAAAAACCTGACTACATCGCAGAAACTAAGTGGAGAAAGAATTATAATCAATGTAGTCGACTAATTATTTTTAGATTTACCATCCATGTATGGAGTCATTTTAAAGTGAACCCGCCCTTTAGGGCTCCTGCAGACGGCCCGCTAACAGCAGGTCTGCAATATATGGCCCCGGCAGCTTGTGCACCGCATTACGGTTGCGGACCCATTCACTTGCGGCACGGAACGGAGGCAGGGAACTTGTTCTATTTTTTTTTTGCGGTGCAGACGGATCACGGACCCATACAAGTTGAATGGGTCTGCATCCGTCTGCGGAAACCGCAGTGACGTTGCAAATTGTGGCCGTGTGCATGAGGAGTTAATGTGTGAAACCGAACGCAGCTTCCTCAAGCTTCTCCGATCCGTTTATCTCTCCTCATGCATTTAACACCTTTTGCAGCATCTCCCCGCTTTCACTCGTCCGCACATCTTTTCTATGAGCCGAGATCGTCACATTTTAATAACAGACCTAGTTAAATACGCGGGTATTTATAGCGCATTCGGTGGCGGCGTTATCACAAAGGAAAGAGGTGATTTCATATTTCATAAAAGCGCCGACTACCTCATCTGAACCCTGAAAAAAAAAAAAGAAATGGGGGGGGGGGGGCTCCCCCTATGCATTTGCAGATTCATCATTAATATTACGTTCCATAAAATATTCCCTTTTATGCATGCCGCGCAACATAGATGCTCAAGCGTCATGATTCATTCACACCCCGGGAGATCAATCCGGAAACAGAACTGGCAATTCAAGGAAAAGAAGACTGCTGATTTAAAGGCCAACTCCATACAGAGCCTAAAAATTCAGGGGTGACTGCAGTGAACCTCAATATCCCTGGGCCCCTTATGCCCCGCACATGTGGGTTGAAGAGGATGAGATATGAGGAGCTGTTTCTGGGGGTCCTCATATGGTCAAGCTGTCCCTGTGCTGCCTGTGACTGGGAGATAAATTGTGGTCGAAAGGGACTTTGGGTTCCGCAGGTTTAAAGGGTCACACATTTTTACTTGTGTTCTAGGGTTCTATCTACCGGGAGTCCATTTTTATGGGGCCTGATTTGTGAACTGTGCCTCAAAGGGGTGTGGCATGGACAGATTTGTATAGAGAGGCCATTTTGGGGACATCCCAGGGCCTAAGCAGGGGTGGGGCTTACAGCAATAGCACAATTTGACCCTAGATATTTTAGGTATGACCAGAGTCGGACTGAAGTCCCCTGGGCCCACCACAGGAAATGATACCGAGAGCTCACCCACTGTGCATATGGGACCTTGAGGCCCCATTATTGTCATAGCTTGGGCTTACGGAGGAAGGATCCTCTGGTACTCTGGTGGGCCCATACAACCCTGGGGAAGACACGCCTCCCAAAGGTCCCTCTTTTTGACCCAAGTCCCCCTGGCCCTCTTTGATCCTTAGGGTACTTTCACACTGGCGTTTTGGATTCCGTTTGTGAGATTCGTCTCAGGGCTCTCACAAACGGTCCAAAACGGATCACTTCAGCCCCAATGCATTCTGAATGGACAAGGATCCGTTCAGAATGCATCAGTTCGGCTCCGTTCCGCCTCTATTTCGTTTTGGAGGCGGACACCAAAACGCAGCTTGCAACATTTTGGTGTCAGTCTGAAGTGGCGGAGCCTAACGGATCTGTTTTGAATTACAATGTAAGTCAATGGGGACGGATCCGTTGTCAATGACACAATATGGTGCATTAGAAAACGGATCCGTTCCCCAATGACTTTCAATGTAATTCAAAACGGATCCGTTTTGGACTTTGTCATTTTTCTTTAAAACTAATGCAAACGGATCCGTTCTGGATGGATACAAACGTTTGCATTATAGGTGCAAATAAACAGACGGATCCGCACCAACGCAAGTGTGAAAGTACGCCTCAATGTCCCTCTTTTTTGACCTGGAGAATTAATGCATAAATGTGCATCAATAAATTTACTAAGTTGCTCCTTACTAAAGTGTCTGTATGGTTTCTATTATAGTATATTAGACCAAAACTTCATTATTTGGTGCAATTTGGACCCTAAAATATCTATAATCTGATGATTTATGCTAATATTCAAATAGATATGGAAGTGCAAGAAAAAAAAAAATTGTCCCGGGGCTCCACATAGAGTAAAACCGATCCCCGGCTGCTGCGGTTCTGACGGAGTCAGTAATTATGCTTTGGGCGAAGTTTGAGGCGTGGCCTGGTATAAAAAAAATTGCCGTGATGCATGCTGGTATATATTGTCCCTCTTCGTGATTTTCAAAAGTTGGGAGGTACGGGATGATGGATGAACCTGTAAAACCATATACCTATCTACGATCCTGGATTCTACAGGTTCACTGGAGGCATAGAAGATACCATAGGAACACTAAGGGTAGCAACCAGCGCGATCGCCTTAGACATTCCAGTACGGGAGTATAATAAAGTATAATAGACACTTTTTACCTACCACATCGTAGTGTCCATGCTGAGCCGCCTGGTGCAGTGGGATCTGCCCCTCGTCTGACTGGATATTCACCGCAGACCCAGACATGAGAAGCAGCTTCATGGGTTCCTTCTTGCCCTGCCAAGCAGCATAATGGAGCGGACGCATCCCTGTGTGACAAATCCAACATTGATCAGTGCCCTGTGCCGGCCAGTGCCCCATGGGCTAACAGTCCTGTGAAGGTGGACACCACGACGGAGCTTCTAGTGTAACACCTTAACCTAGGCCCACCACCTGGCCATCGATGACACCACTATCTTACCCCAGCAGTGATCCATATGTCAACTAATCCATATGAATCATATATCTTTTAAGGGGTTCTGCACATGTGTCCATGTCAAAACTAAACCTGGTCTCCACAGATACTTCCATCCCCTTGCCTCCATTACCCCCAAAGGATGCATTAATGGTAGACCCAGTTGACTACTTCAACCATGAAGGAAAAGGCAACAGGAAATGTCCAAAAAAAATTACCTAAATTTAGAGAATGGAAAGCAATTCCCCATAAGGTCCTTGGAGCCTCCTAAATCACTAGATCCTTGTGTGGTCTAGATGTTCTCCAAGAACCTACATCAGCTTCCTGGGTTCCTTCTTGACCACAGATTGTGTGAAGATCAGTGCAACTAGAGGGACACGGAAAGTGGTACTCCTGGCATGGATGGATGCCATTGGCCGGCCATAAAGCTGCACCCTAAGCCTCCAGTTCTATTACCGTCATCCCTGACTGTACTCAGTAGTACCTGACAATAGTCGTGTCCTCACCATTGACTCGTCCTCTCACCTTTGTTATCTTTAATGTCCACAGCGGCCTGTGCTTCCAGGAGCAGAGAGATTAGCTCAGTGTTCCCTATGAGGGCCGCATGGTGCAGAGCCGAGAACCTGCAAGAGACAACATCCACACAATGACTTTCGGCTTCCCCTATGAATGAATTATTGGCAGTTTGCAATGACGGTCCAGATGCGTGTTACCAGTTGGGGTGTGGGTCCCTGCAAAGCCTGACACTGTCCAATCAGTGCTGCCAGTGAATGCACACCCTAACTGGTAACACCCATCTGGACCTTCACTAAAAATCAGGATTAATAGAGGAATGGCACAACACAGAGTGATAAAAATAGATGCTTCAGGATTGTTATTACATGGGGGATGCAAGTAGTTACTAAAACAGACATGTCAGGAGAGGTAATAGGGTCACTTTTAAAAAAAAGAAAGAGCTGTGCAGTGCTTCACCTCCCCTGTGGTGGCGCTGCAGGGGAATTCAGCACTTTCTGATTGGTTCCTAATATTTTGCACGGCATCGCATCAAGATACTGGAAGCCATTTAGGGTAGATTCAGACATTAAGCAGGCAGAACTAGAACCTGGCAAGTGCAAGAGACTTTACGAATCTCATCAACATGCCACTTCAGGGTCGGGGGGTGAAATCTGCAGCAAATCGGCAGTACATTCCGCTTGGGAACACTTTGGTGCAGATTTGTGGAAAGTTTCACAGCAGAATATTTCCGCAGCAATGAGGACTTATCCCTAGGGTGTGCCCACATGTACTTGAAAATCACCCCTAGGGTATGCCCACATGTACTTGAAAATCACCCCTAGGGTGTGCCCACATGTACTTGAAAATCACCCCTAGGGTATGCCCACATGTACTGTAAAATTACCCCTAGGGTATACCTACATGTACTGGAAAATCACCCCTTGGGTACGCCCACATGTACCAGAAAATCACTCCTAGGGTGTGCCCATATGTACCAGAAAATCACCCCTAGGGTATGACCACATGTACTGGAAAATCACCCCTAGGGTGTGCCCACATGTACCAGAAAATCACCCCTTGGGTACGCCCACATGTACCGGAAAATCACCCCTAGGGTGTGCCCACATGTACCAGAAAATCACCCCTTGGGTACGCCCACATGTACCGGAAAATCACCCCTAGGGTGTGCCCATATGTACCAGAAAATCACCCCTAGGGTATGACCACATGTACTGGAAAATCACCCCTTGGGTACGCCCACATTTACCGGAAAATCACCCCTAGGGTATGCCCATATGTACCGGAAAATCACCCCTAGGGTAAGCCCACATGTACTGGAAAATCACCCCTAGGGTATGCCCACATGTACCAGAAAATTACCCCTAGGGTATGTCCACATGTACCGGAAAATTACCACTAGGGTATGCCCATATGTACCAGAAACAAATGTGGACTGAGCTAAACCAGGTCTTCACCTACACGGACCGAGCTGCCATGAGCATCCACTGTGCCAGTCCTGTGCCAGCCCCCCACCAGCGTTTCAGGTCCTAGCTCTCCTCAGTGCCCAAGGGGCGGAGAGGCTACAGATGTGGAGAGATAATTAGCTGACTAGGGGGCGCGCCGTTACCTGCCGCTGCTGTTTTGATGCTGATTAGGACATCAGGGCGGATGTTAGTGAATTCTGAGCCACGCTGGAGTAAAGTTGTACAGGTTACTGAAGCAGAAAATCACTATGGAGATTTCCCCTCCGCGCCTCCTGCCCGATACTGCAAAGTCAGTGCCAGGTGATGCAGAATTACATGCTCTGCTGCCAGGGGGTACAGTAATTTATGTAAAGCAGCCAGGAGCCAGTGCCAATAGACACGCGCTGATATACGGTACCCTGTGTATAGCTCAGCACAGGGACTGGATCCGAAGGATCTGACAACAGTGACAGATGTGACGCCTGACAACACCTGACAGGGGCGTACATAGAAATCACTGGGCCCCATAGCAAGAATCTAAATTGGGCCCCCATTCTTCTTTTAAAGCCCCTCCCACTACCCATTCCGGGCCTCTATCTTTGTTCCATGAACTATGCTTGCTGCTGCGTTTTGTACTGTATGCCATCAGGGCCGGACTGGGATTACAAAACCCGGCACACAAACGAGGTATAATAGATGTAGTGTGTACAGGTATATAGTATATACAGCAGTGTACTGGTATGTGAGGTATAATAGATGCAGTGTGTACAGGTATATAGTATACACAGCAGTGTACTGATATGTGAGGTAAGAGGTATAATAGATGCAGGGTGCACAGATATACAGTATATACAGCAGTGTACTGATATGGGAGGTACGGGGTATAACAGATGCAGTGTGTACAGGTATATAGTATACACAGCAGTGTACTGATATGTGAGGTATAATAGATGTAGTGTGTACAGGTATATAGTATACACAGCAGTGTACTGATATGTGAGGTATAATAGATGTACTGTGCACAGATATACAGTATACACAGCAGTGTACTGATATGTGAGGTACAAGGTATAATAGATGCAGTGTGCACAGATATATAGTATATACAGCAGTGTACTGATATGTGAGGTACGAGGTATAATAGATGCAGTGTGTACAGATATATAGTATACACAGCAGTGTACTGATATGTGAGGTATGAGGTATAATAGATGCAGTGTGTACAGATATATAGTATATACAGCAGTGTACTGATATGTGAGGTACGAGGTATAATAGATGCAGTGTGTACAGATATATAGTATACACAGCAGTGTACTGATATGTGAGGTACGAGGTATAATAGATGCAGTGTGTACAGATATATAGTATACACAGCAGTGTACTGATATGTGAGGTACGAGGTATAATAGATGCAGTGTGTACAGGTATATAGTATAAACAGCAGTGTACTGATATGTGAGGTAAGAGGTATAATAGATGCAGTGTGTACAGATATATAGTATACACAGCAGTGTACTGATATGTGAGGTACGAGGTATAATAGATGCAGTGTGTACAGGTATATAGTATACACAGCAGTGTACTGATATGTGAGGTACAGTATAATAGATGCAGTGTGTACAGATATATAGTATATACAGCAGTGTACTGATATGTGAGGTACGAGGTATAATAGATGCAGTGTGTACAGGTATATAGTATATACAGCAGTGTACTGACATATAAGGTACGAGGTATAATAGATGCAGTGTGTACAGGTATATAGTATATACAGCAGTGTACTGATATGTGAGGTACAAGGTATAATAGATGCAGTGTGTACAGGTATATAGTATATACAGCAGTGTACTGATATGTGAGGTACGAGGTATAATAGATGCAGTGTGTACAGGTATATAGTATATACAGCAGTGTACTGATATGTGAGGTAAGAGGTATAATAGATGCAGTGTGTACAGATATATAGTATATACAGCAGTGTACTGATATGTGAGGTACAAGGTATAATAGATGCAGTGTACTGCTCTACTGTATACTGTGGAGTGCTCTACTGTATACTGTGAGATGCTATACTGCATACTGTGGGGTGTTATACTATGTATTGCATACTGTGGGGTACTGTATACTATGTATTGCATACGGGGCCTACTAAAAGGAATGACAGAATGGAATGCCCATAGACTTTAACAGGAAAGTGGAATGTCCATAGAGAATAATGGAAATGTAATATTTGAATTAAAGACAAAACCATTTGACATATATAATAATTATTTAGCAGGATTACTTTCCAAATTCAGTGGGATTATTTAATGTTCAGAATAAGTGGAATTATCACTGTTTTCTGCAGAATGACGAGGGTGAATGACAGAAAGGAATGCCCATAGACTATAATGGGGAATAAACTATGAGCTCATTTGCAGGTAAATCTGTGTTATGTAGGACATTAATCTTTACCGCCAGTGTTCCCTGGGGAGAGGAGCATAATGTAAAATGAAAATTACCTTGGATTATAACCGTGTTCTATAGAATGCAAAGGTGAGTGACACCATGGAAGGCCCATAGACTATAATGGGAAGTAAAACGTGACTTGGTGTCTGAACCATTCACCATATCAAATACATCTGTAGCATCCTTACTCTTCAAGTTCAGTGGGATATTGACACATTATATTATATATATTCAGTGTGATAATGACACATTCCATGGTGTCATTCCCCTCATTTCATAGAAAGCAATGATAATCCCACTTAATCTCAATTTTAAATAATCCCACTGAATTTGAAGAGTAAGGCTGCTACAGATGTATTTGATATGGTGAATGGTTCAGACACCAAGTCACGTTTTACTTCCCATTATAGTCTATGGGCCTTCCATGGTGTCACTCACCTTTGCATTCTATAGAACACGGTTATAATCCAAGGTAATTTTCATTTTACATTATGCTCCTCTCCCCAGGGAACACTGGCGGTAAAGATTAATGTCCTACATAACACAGATTTACCTGCAAATGAGCTCATAGTTTATTCCCCATTATAGTCTATGGGCATTCCTTTCTGTTATTCACCCTCGTCATTCTGCAGAAAACAGTGATAATTCCACTTATTCTAAACATTAAATAATCCCACTGAATTTGGAGAGTAATCCTGCTAAATAATTATTATATATGTCAAATGGTTTTGTCTCTAATTCAAATATTACATTTCCATTATTCTCTATGGGCATTCCACTCTGTCATTCCTTTTAGTAGGCCTCTTGCATACTGTGGGGTACTATATACTGTGGGGCGCTATACCATATATTGCATACTGTGGGGTACTGTATACTATAGGGTACTTTACTGCATACTGTGGGGTGCTGTATACTGGGCGGTGTTATATACTGTATACTGTGGGGTACTGTATACTGGGCGGTGTTATATACTGTATACTGTGGGGTACTGTATACTGGGCGGTGTTATATACTGTATACTGTGGGGTACTGTATACTGGGCGGTGTTATATACTGTATACTGTGGGGTGCTGTATACTGGGCGGTGTTATATACTGTGGGGTACTATATACTGTGGGGCGCTATACCATATATTGCATACTGTGGGGTACTGTATACTATAGGGTACTTTACTGCATACTGTGGGGTGCTGTATACTGGGCGGTGTTATATACTGTATACTGTGGGGTACTGTATACTGGGCGGTGTTATATACTGTATACTGTGGGGTACTGTATACTGGGCGGTGTTATATACTGTATACTGTGGGGTACTGTATACTGGGCGGTGTTATATACTGTATACTGTGGGGTGCTGTATACTGGGCGGTGTTATATACTGTGGGGTACTGTATACTGGGCGGTGTTATATACTGTATACTGTGGGGTACTGTATACTGGGCGGTGTTATATACTGCATACTGTGGGGTACTGTATACTGGGCGGTGTTATATACTGTATACTGTGGGGTACTGTATACTATAGGGTACTTTACTGCATACTGTGGGGTGCTGTATACTGGGCGGTGTTATATACTGTATACTGTGGGGTACTGTATACTGGGCGGTGTTATATACTGTATACTGTGGGGTATTACACTGTATACTGCGGAGTGTTGTACGCTATACATTATGAGGGGCTAGGGGTGTAATACGATAGACGTCAATTCAACAAATCTGACCTATATAAATGAAGGGTATTAGGTTCTCCTAAATAAGCCCCCCCTACGGCTGATAGCCCCCAATTTACATTTATCCTATAATTTGTAATAATAATTCCACTATAATTCATTAAAAGTCCTCCGATCACTAAACACCGGCGAGCTATGGCAGTGTATTATTCTGTGATCGCTCCTGCACCAGGGTTGTGGTTCTGTCACTGTCACCACTCGTCCCTCTGTCGCTTCCTTTTCATTGATTAATCGCATTGATTATATGGTTTAGGGTCAGCACTGACGATAGCCGTCCTCTAAAATCGCTTCATACGCTGCCCCCAAAATGTTTGCCAGATCCCTGGCACCCTCAGGGGTAATGGGCAATGACGCTATATACGTGGCATAGTTTTCTTTAATATTTACCAAAAAAAATAAACATGAGGCAGAAAGCGAAAGAGGGGACGGTCGGGGCAAATGGACAGAGGAGGCCCAAGATGGGTAAATAGCCCCCGGCCTATGATATACTTAATCCTCCCCTGCGTGTGCGCTCTGAAAAGCCAGGGAGCGCGCTCACGCCTGTCTCACTTGTATGCTCGCCGCCGGCCGCCGCTTACCTTCCAGGCGGGAAAACCTCCCATCTTCCTTGTAGCCTCTTGCTCCAGTGCTCCTGAGCAAGAAAACGGCTGTGCTGTGCGGTCTGTGCCTTCTAGTGAAGTGACCACCTCACCAGTGTGTGTGTGTCTGCAGATACACTGCCGCCAAGCTGGGCCTGCAACAAGCACTGTGGTGTGTGGCAGTTAGGAGTGGTGCAGTGACAGTGGCACTGTGGTGTGTGGCAGTAAGGAGTGGTGCAGTCACAGTGGCACTGTGGTGTGTGGCAGTAAGGAGTGGTGCAGTCACAGTGGCACTGTGGTGTGTGGCAGTTAGGAGTGGTGCAGTCACAGTGGCACTGTGGTGTGTGGCAGTAAGGAGTGGTGCAGTCACAGTGGCACTGTGGTGTGTGGCAGTAAGGAGTGGTGCAGTCACAGTGGCACTGCGGTGTGTGGCAGTTAGGAGTGGTGCAGTCACAGTGGCACTGCGGTGTGTGGCAGTTAGGAGTGGTGCAGTCACAGTGGCACTGCGGTGTGTGGCAGTAAAGAGTGGTGCAGTCACAGTGGCACTGTGGTGTGTGGCAGTTAGGAGTGGTGCAGTCACAGTGGCACCGTGGTGTGTGGCAGTAAGGAGTGGTGCAGTCACAGTGGCACTGTGGTGTGTGGCAGTTAGGAGTGGTGCAGTCACAGTGGCACCGTGGTGTGTGGCAGTTAGGAGTGGTGCAGTCACAGTGGCAGAACAGTGTGCAGGCAAGAGGCCGCAGACTAGAGAGGTAATTTTTCAGTTAAGGGCCTTGCTGCCTTGGATTTTCAATAGGGGGGGGGGGGGGTTTGAGGAGTCACAAGGCCGCTGCCAGCCAGTGCCAGGGCAGAAATTTACAAGGGGCCCAAATATGGATGGGAAAGGACCAGGCTTATTAACCTGTAGGATACGGCGCTGCAGGACGTGACTTGGGTCCCAGCGCTGTACAGGTATGGCGGGCTGATCGGGCAGGTGCAGGAGCTCAGTCCGATCAGCGGCACAGGTCTGTCTGACAGCTGAGCCGCTGCTATCTGGGCAGGGTGCACCGCCATCAGTGAAAACTCCAGCCCCCTCTATAAAGATATAACATGATCCGCCCCGCCAGGTGAACCTGTAAAAAAATATATAAAAGCTGTGCAAAAGCAGACGTTTTTTCTTCACCTTCCCTCACAAAATGTGTAATACCAAGCTTACATTGTATTTTTTTTCTCTTTCAATAGGTTTTTATTAGTTTAACATCAATTTAAAAGGATAATAAAGTACATTGAATTTTCATGGTGACAGATTCCCTTAAAATTTTCATTTACGAGCAATTTTCTACTTACTAGCGATAAAAAATATTTCAAAACAAAATAAATATTTCAGTATATTTAAATGTAAAAATAAAGTTTCTTATGGTTTTGGCAGGGGGGCAGGGGGGTGCCAGAGGAAGTACCCGCCCCGTGTACCAAATACCCCAGGCACGCCACTGCCCGCAGGGGAAATGAGGTATTACACAGGAAGGAAGTGTTCAGTTGGCACCAATGTCAGAAACCTATAAGCACCACCTTAGGGACCATATCGCTGATATTTGGTCCCTGTGTTAGGATCATTTATTAGGACTTAGCGCTACAATTTTACACAAGACTTTGCTCCAGCTACTGGAGCTGGTCAGCGCTACTACTACTACTACTACTTCTCCATTCTCCCCACCATCTCCCTATCATCCAGGGGTTCGTTTCCCATAGCTATGCTTGTGGCACGTGTGGAGAGGAGATCTCAATGGTGGTGATCAAGACTCACAAGTTCTTACCACCCATTATAATATGAAATGCCGCCATCTTGATCTAGGCCCAGCTGCAGCCTCTCATTGCTGCCCTCTGGTGGCTAAACCTCTGCGCCGCCGGGTAAAGAGCTTTCTCATATATAGTGATTTATTTTAAGTTATATAAAAAGAAATAAAAGCAGAAAATATAAAAGTGTTTGCAATAAAAAAAAAAAAAAAAGCAAGTTAAAACGCTGCCCGTCAGCGCTCTTGTATGCAAATCAGGTAATTAGCATTCTGGCAGAAGCTGAGCACATTGACTTATGTGCCACATTCGGAGATGTTCTCCAATTAGCTGGCCAGATGTGCTTGCCTTAATCAAAAGCAGCTCATGAGGACAGAGGCCACTAGGTGGCGCCCTCTTACACGGACAGAAATCTGTGTGCTGTTATAGGCCTGCATTGCAGGTCCCACTGGGAGCGTAGCTGACATTTGTATCTGACAGTCTGATGTAGTGCCGGCTTTATATCCTCCGGTACATGTCAGGTCTGACTTGGACATGATGCTAGGGCAGTAGGATGAATTCCGTGACTATGACAGAAAAATGTACATCCTGTTACACGGAGTGTGTCCAAAAATGGTCAATTCTCATATCAGCCGCATATACCAGTGATGTACATCTGTGTGTCATCATCACAAGAGGCACTGTATACTAACCCCCTGCATCATAGGAGCCGAGATAACCTGTTAGGATGCGTGTCTATCAACAAGCTTGCTGACTGTTTCCAATCTTACTGATTGTTACTAATAACAAATAGCTGACTTATGAGTGCAGCTCTGGAGTATAATGCAGGATGTAACTCAGGATCAGTACAGGATAAGTAATGTATGTACACAGTGACTCCACCAGCAGAATAGTGAGTGCAGCTCTGGAGTATAATACAGGATGTAACTCATGATCGGTACAGGATAAGTAATGTATGTACACAGTGACTGCACCAGCAGAATAGTGAGTGCAGCTCTGGAGTATAATACAGGATGTAACTCAGGATCAGTACAGGATAAGTAATGTAATGTATGTACACAGTGACTGCACCAGCAGAATAGTGAGTGCAGCTCTGGAGTATAATACAGGATGTAACTCAGGATCAGTACAGAATAAGTAATGAAATGTATGTACACAGTGACTGCACCAGCAGAATAGTGAGTGCAGCTCTGGAGTATAATACAGGATGTAACTCAGGATCTGTACAGGATAAGTAATGTATGTACACAGTGACTGCACCAGCAGCATAGTGAGTGCAGCTCTGGAGTATAATATAGGATGTAACTCAGGATCAGTACAGGATAAGTAATGTATGTACACAGTGACTCCACCAGCAGAATAGTGAGTGCAGCTCCGGAGTATAATACAGGATGTAACTTAGGATCAGTACAGGATAAGTGATGTATGTACACAGTGACTGCACCAGCAGAATAGTGAGTGCAGCTCTGGGGTATAATACAGGATGTAACTCAGGATCAGTACAGGATAAGTAATGTAATGTATGTACACAGTGACTGCACCAGCAGAATAGTGAGTGCAGCTCTGGAGCATAATACAGGATGTAACTCAGGATCAGTACAGGATAAGTAATGTAATGTATGTACACAGTGACTGCACCAGCAGAATAGTGAGTGCAGCTCTGGAGTATAATGCAGGATGTAACTCAGGATCAGTACAGGATAAGTAATGTATGTACACAATGACTGCACCAGCAGAATAGTGAGTGCAGCTCTGCAGTATAATACAGGATGTAACTCAGGATCAGTAATGTAATGTACACAGTGACTCCACCAGCAGAATAGTAAGTGCAGCTCTGGAGTATAATACAGGATGTATGTCAGGATTAGAGTTGAGCGAATTTCATGTTCTGAAATTCGCTCACGCTTCGTTTGGTGGTAAAAGCAGAATTGCGTTATGGATTCCGTTACCACAGACCATAACGCAATTCTCTGACGGAATGCATAACGGAATGCCTTTAGAGGCATTCCGTCATAATAGAAGTCTATTCCATTCCATTCCGCCCCATTTCCGTTTTGCAGCCCATAGACTTCTACTCCTCTAAAGGCATTCCGTCATAGAATTGCGTTATGGTCCGTGGTAACGGAATCCATAACGCAATTCTGCTTTTACCACCAAACGAAGCGTGAACAAATTTCAAAATATGAAATTGGCTCATCTCTAGTGAGGATCAGTATAGGGTACGTAATGCATGTGCACAGTGACTCAAGGCCGAGGTGTAGCTGTGGGGGCTGGCAGAGCACATGCACAGGGTGCCGGAGGAGGCCTTGGGCAGCAGACTGAGCCTTTGACGTGGCTGATGGCAACCGAATCTACCCAGGGAACAGCTTTAACTAATAAAGGGGTATTTGTGAGCCCAGTGGATTACCAGTGGTAAAACCTCACATCTTTATCAGTATATCTGCTCAGCCTATGTAAGTGCCAGTCTTCACTGATGTCTTGGCATCCTATTCCTGAAGCAGGAGTCACTGGATGAGCAGGGGCCTCCTCTTGCTGTGTGCCTTCAGGCTGTCTGACTGTAAATGAACCTTAACAGCTAAAACAAATGTATGCTAAAAGAAAACGAGCAAAGGAATCAAATCTACGTGATCTTCCTGAAACGCGCCTGGCATGAGAATTCGCGGTAAGTGGCCTCTTCAGCGCCGTTATTTTCTAGCAATCAAAATTGGCAATTAAAACAATGTTATATTAATTAACAGTGACAAATCCTTAATCCGGAGGCTGGACCGCTGTCAGGAACCGGGCTGATCTCATGAAATGGCAAATATTACTCTGGATGGGAGCAGCGAGTATATCTGGCGGTATAAGAGGAACGTTGTGATTATTTACATTCACGAGGGGCTCAACTTACTCCGAAAAAAAACCCCTCAAGGTTTCCGAGCTAAAGAATCTCATTCGCTTTCAGGAAGTAATTATTTCTGTGCAGTGCGGTCCGTTATCCCCGGCCTCATTAACACCTCTTCTTCTGTAGCTGCGCTCTCATGCATTTGTTAGTGTAAGTGTTGACTATTCGACTTGTCTTTTTATTTAAAAAAAAAATATCTGATGTCCTATTTTATTCCTGGTTATTCTTAAAGGGACGCTGTCACCATTTTTGGTGAAAAACGAAACGTTATTTTTGTGGCTTTTATACCATTGCTATTTATGTTTATTATTTCCTAGTATTATTTGCCTTATGGACACCGCCGTGAATGACAGGACGGTCCGGCCCTAGCAATCACATTCTGTTTTACTGTAGGCTGTAAAATGAGATGCCTTTCTACAGCGTCTATAAAGGTAACATCGACATCTAGTGGCCAACATGAAAATTGCAAGGTTTTTTCATTAACAGTCACAAAGGACTCATGCATGTTGGCTGTACAAAGGCACACTGGCCCGGATTTACTCAGCCTGTAGATGGCGTAAACCTAGACAGGCTGCCTAGACCTGCACCAGATTTAGAACAAGGGCTCAGGCTGGATAATAAATCTGGTGCAGGGATGGACACTCTTGTCTAGCTCATTACCAGACAGAATTTTACGCCAGAATTGTGGTGCAATTTTGGTGCAAAATGTTGCCTCTTAGGTCACGCCCCTTTTATCACGATGCCCCACCCTCCCTGACAAGCCACACCCCTTTCAAGCAAGCATGGAAAAAGGTGTAGAAACAAATGCCAAATTGCGCCATTTTTTTTAGATCGATTTTAAGTGCAAACACATTAGTAAATCTGGGTCATGGAGTTGTCAGGGACTCCGTGTATAATGCCCCCCTTATGGCACTATACTGGAAATGTAAGGGTTAACACGATGCTTCTAGTGGAGAATACCTCTATATAGCATAGGGCAGGGGCGTAGCTAACGGCTAAGGGGCCCTGGTGCAAGAGTTTGGCTTGGGCCCCCCTTCCCTCAGTGCTTTGTGTGTCTTCCTATGTGGCACAAGAGTCTTTGGGCCCCCTCAGGCTCCTGGGCCCGGTAGCGACTGCTACCTCTGCACCCCCTATAGCTACGCCCATGGCATAGGGTGATTATTATTATTTTTTTTGTAGGTATATTCCGGACTCAACAGAACAAAATCTTAATGCCTTGAGAGGCATATAAAGAAAGGCATGTGTAGACGACTATGCGTGACGTATTATGGTTCCATACAATATGGAGGTTGTACGGCACCATAAAGTGCCCGTGCCCCTGGAGCTTTGCTGTAGGTTGTAAAGTGAGGTGCTTTTCGGCAGCGTGTGCAATGGGACAGCGACATCTAGTGGCCAATATTGTAACTGCAATGTTTCATGAACTGTTTTCTTCAACAATCGTCACAATAAAAAGAAGCAATTAAAGAAAAAATGTCTTAAATATACTATTAATAAATGATAATATAATATGTTATAGTAAATGATAACCGTCTTTACGTATAGCTTTCGCCGCTTACAGTACGGCTGTGTCACACTTTGTAGTACTGGGATTTCTTCTGCTCTTGGGATATTATCTTTGGTATATTTTGTTATATGGGTTGTTATTCGTGTGAAATCACGTTTCGCAGGTGTAACCTGTGATTTTCTGCGCTGTTCTCCCTATGGACCCCGCTTCTTATGGAAGAAGAAAATGGTTTTGCCCTCAAGACCTTGGAGGATCTCGCACTTGTTAAATAAGTGAAAATCTCCCCTGGCCTGTATATCCTCGAGATGTCAATCCTGATAGCAGCAATGGGAAGAGCTGAGATACAGACAGGTCACGCATTAATATACCGGGGGTGCGCGGCACATCCGAATCTGCCTGACCAGGAGTAAGTAGATGAGATTTATGAAGTCTAATTGATTTTGGTGGGTGAATCCTCCTCTATGGATGTAAATGAAGGGGCGTCCAGGTAAAGACTATGTGAAACCCGGGCCTATTTTAATATCTAGCCATTTTCAAGATCTCTGCTTGCAGTCAGTGAGTGTATGCAAAGGAACAAACATATATATTACATGTTCCATATACCAGGAGAAAGAGCAAGTTACTCACCCATCCGTGTCTTGAAAATTTACATTCACTCTTTTGGCGGATCCGAGGAGCTCTGTGACAAGGAAGAAGAAAGGAAATAATTGAGGACCGATGTAATTCATGAAATAAGAGCTCGTGCTGAACATGGCAGGTATGACACAGGTGCGACATGCAAGGACCTACAAAGGTTTTTATTCTTCCCAAGGATGGTCATGCTGCAGTTCTGAGTGTGGCCAGCAGTGGCTGCTAGAGAGCTCCCTCCTGGTCTGCCCCACAGCAGATTTTTACCTAGGCCCCCCATCATTCATAACATACACCATACAGATAATACCACAATACAGAGACCAGGGAATACCGCCTTACATGATACTGCCTTATACAGGCCATGTAATACTGTCACACTGAGCTTGCATAATACCACAGTACACAACCCATGTAACATCACTGTAAATATAGTCAAAGTAATGACCACATACACCGCCAGCTTAATACTGCCAGACACAGCCCAGATAGTACCAGCATACACAGTCGACATAATATCCACATACACAGTTCATGTAAAACTGACATATTGTCTGACTTTGTACTGCAATACACAATTCACAAAGTATATTGCATCATAACCCACGTAATACTGCCAGACACAGCCCCCGTAACATCGCCACACACATCTCATGTTATACTTCTGTACACAGCCTCCTAATACTTTCATATACAGCCCACACAATACTGCCATACACAGGCCATGCAATACTGTCACACAGCCTATGTAATACAGCCATACAGAGCTCATGCAGTACAGCCATACACAGCCCACACAATACCGCCATACACAGGCCATGCAATACTGTCACACAGCCTATGTAATACAGCCATACAGAGCTCATGCAGTACAGCCATACACAGCCCACACAATACTGCCATAAACTGGCATGTAATACTGCAATACACTGCCCATGTAATACTACCATTAACAGAAAGTGACAAGATCTTCAGCTCACCAGTGCACATCCATTAGGGGTCCATAGAATGGGTCCGGATTAGAGATGAGCGAACATTAAAAAAAAGTCCGTTGTTCAGGGTTCGGGTGGTGGTAAGTCGCGCATCCCGTTATGGATTCCACTATAGCGACATATGGAATCCATAAGGGGCGGCTGCCACCAACCCGAACTGTTGCACAGCCGAAGGACCTGGGGTGACGTCACCGTCATGTGATCAGTGCAGGGGGCGTGGCTCTGGATTTGATCCCGTGCTAAGCCACACCCCCTACACTGATCACATGACAGTGACGTCACCCCAGGTCCTTCGGCTGTGCAACAGTTCGGGTTGGTGGCAGCCGCCCCTTATGGATTCCATATGCCGCTATAGTGGAATCCATAACGGGATGCGCGACCTACAACCACCCGAACAACGTACTTTTTTTTAATGTTCGCTCATCTCTAGTCCGGATCTGTTCCGCAATTATGCGAAACGGGTGCGGTCCCGTTTATTTTCAATGGGGCTGGAAAAGATGCAGATAGCACACAGTGTGCTATCCCCATCCGCATTTCCGGTCCGCGGCACCAAACCTCCGGTCTGCAGCTCCGCAAAAAAATACAGCATGTCCTATTCTTGTCCGTAGCTGTGGACAAGAATAGGAGTCCTCTATTAAGTGTCGGCGATGTGCGGTGTCAGTGTTTTGCGCACTACGGAAGTCTGAATGGACCCTAACAGAGAGACTCTAATTGACAAGATCTTCAGCTCACCAGCGCATGCCCATTAGTAGAGAGACTCTAAGTGACAAGATGTGACGCATGTGGCCCGCTCCCTACGTGTGCCCACGGTATAAAAACCTGGCGGCTAAATAACCTTCCACCTTTACTCAAGCTGCTTCATTATAAAAGAGAGCATCTGATTGGCGCCATTACCCAGAGTGCAGTTGCCAAACTTCTTGCCAAATTCAGACACCTATATTCGGCCTCCTTTCCATTCCTGGTGGGGCCTCGTTCTTGAGATAGAAGCAGCTCTTGCTAGTAGGGCCATATCCTGTGGCTATGCCATAAATATGCGGGTGGGACAACCCCTTTAAAGGGGCTTTCCAGGAGTACAATATTGATGATCTATCCTCAGGTGGTCATCAATGGGTGGGGGTTCGACTCCCTGCAACCCCGCAGATCAGCTGTTTCAAGAGGCCACAGCCTCCTCTCAGTTTACCAAGCACAGCGCCGTACGTTGTATAGTGGCTGGGCTTGGTAGTGCAGCCCAGGTCCGTTCACTTGAGCTACATACAGGCCGATGGATGTGACATCACTGGTCTGGAAATAGGCCGCAGTGCTCACTGAGGAGAGGCCAGTGATATTAAAATCCTACAAAGGCCTCTGAGGTGACCACACGAGATCTTCATGCTCTTTAGGAGACAACAATGGTCACATTCTGGATCACACCATCATCCCTCCAAATACTTGCAGGAGAAGACGGCTGCTGCAGACACAGGCTGCCACAAACGGCGCTCCTTTTTCTGCTGACTGCAGCCAATGACAAGGAATCGATTTCCCGTCTTATCGGGACATTAGCACAACCGATACCGATATACAATGCATTTCTGGGATTTTACGGGGTCACACATTCTCGGGTCTTCACCTGCACCTCCACATTTGACAGATGTTTGTCTCATCGAGTTGCGCCATGATAAGAAAAACAATCTCTCTGGATGATGGTGGTGGTGGTGGTGGGTAATTACCCGTCCTCCCACCCACCTTCCACACCAGTCTGCTCCCTTCTATTTTACTTGCAATTAACAAGGCAAATTAGCACATTACAGAACCTGTCAGCTCCTGACACATGGGACGCTCGGCTCCGCACCGAGAAACGGCAGGAAATGGGAACAGTCGCCTTGCAAAGAGCGATGATGGTGCAGAAAACAGCTGTCTGCCATGCTGAGGAAAAGTGCCAAGAAAACCTGGCAAAGAAATGAAGCCACTCAGTAAACGGGATGGAAAGATGATTCGGCAACACAACCAGTATACACAGTATACATGTATACTAAAAACCAGTATGTACTGTACAGGATTCACTGCACCCACAGCAAACCCCCAATAAAGTGCAAGCACAGAACCCTGTGACAGCCATCATAGTGCCCCCATACAGTGCCAGTCACAGAGCCTAATATACAGTGTCACATACAGGCCCCATATAGTGCCAGTCACAGAGCCTAATATACAGTCACATACAGGCCCCATACAGTGCCACCACATAGCCCAATATACAGTAACTGACAACCACGGTGCCTCCTATATAGTGCAAACCACAGTGCCTCCTATATAGTGCAAACCACAGTGCCTCCTCCTCCACAGTGCCAATCACAGAGCCTAACATACAGTGTCACATAGAGGCCCCATACAGTGCCACCACATAGCCAAATATACAGTGCCAACCACTGTGCCTCCTATACAGTGCCAACCACAGTGCCTCCTATACATTGTCACATAGAGGCCCCTATACAGTGCCAACCACAGTGCCCCCACATAGACTAATATACAGTGCCAACCACAGTGCCTCCGATACAGTGCCAGCCACAGTGCCTCCTATACACAGTGCCACATAGAGGACCCTATACAATGCCAACCACACAGAGCCCCCTATATAATGCCACTACATAGCCTAATATACACTGCCACATAGAAGCCCCTTCACAGCACCAACCATAGTGCCCCCTATACAGTGCCCATCACAGAGCTTACTATTCACTGCCAATTACAGAGCACCCTTTACAGTGCCACCACATAACCTAATATACTGTACCGTACCTCAAAGAGACCCCTATACCGTGCCAACCACAGTGCCTCCTACATAGTGCCAGCCACATAGATCCCCCTATACAGTGTCAACCACAGTGTTCCCTATACAGTGCCAGCCACCGATCCTGGATATAGCCCTGGCCACCTACTCCTCCACTAATTATCCATTGAAAGGATTTCCAATATGGTTGAGGAGCACCATAGGACAGACGCATGGTTATCTTGGGGCCAGTGGCATAACTAGAAATGACTGGGCCCCACAGCAAATTGAATGTGGCCCCCTCCCCCAGTAATTTTTTCACAACCCCTTCCTTTCATGGCGCCCCCTTTCCAGCTGTTCCATCCGTTTTCTACACTGTCTATACTGCCACTGTATATCATTTCTTGTGTAATAATGTTGAGGGGCCCTGACAAAATCTTTTAGTACTTCTCCTCCTCTTGTCAGGGCCCCAAAGCCGCCGCTTCCCCTGCTTCCCCTATAGTTATGTCCCTGCTTGGGGCAGCAGGACGATACCCCTGTACCCCTGCACATCTTATAGGTATTGTATAGCTAGGTATTTAGTGGTTCTTTCGCTTTAATTCATTGTCATGTAGTTGGTTAGTAGTACCAGGGACAAGGCTGCGTTTCTGAAGTCTGTACATGGAAGACCTTTAGGAGGGGCCAGTAAGCTAGAAGACCTCTAGACGTGTAAAACAGAGGGCAGCTCTATTGAAGACATCTTCAGGGTAACGTGTCTTGTTACTACCACCTCGTTTTGTATCATAGGGGTGTCGGCCTGGTGCTTTGTTAGAAACTGGTCAATACGGATCTCACTCATTTGTCCATGGCTTTGGTGACTGTTACTTACATTTACTATCATAGTTTAGTAAACTTTTTATGCACCTAAGCCTTGTTAAGCCTATTTATTCCCGGATCTCCGAATTCACGGTAATTCAGTAATCATACCTCCGGTTAAGAGTCTCAGTTCTGAAGGTACCAATGATCTGCCTATCAACATATCCACTTCTAGGGATTTGCCATAAAATAAGCCCCTTAGGAGACCTTCCTTACAAAAACAAAATGCGTCATCCAGCTTTTCCACGAACAAATAAAAGCTATAGAAATAAAATGATTGAGAGGATGTGTCAAGAATTTATCAGCTCCGGTGACGTGATTTGATGATAAGATTATGGCCGCATATTTATCGAAAATATTATAATTTATGCATAAAATCTGTGAGATTATTCGAATAATAAAGTATAAGTGTATTATCTCATTAGCTACTTGTGTCATTACCACATGCCATGTATAAGCTGATGAGGAAAGTGTGCACAATTGAGAGGTGATCACGACACAAGGGGGGCTGTTGCTATGGTAACCTGAGCAAAGCATTAGATGGGAAGTAGATGGAAGAGCTCAAAAGGTCAGTCTTTCCCTGCCAGTGAAAAAAAAAAGTGATAATGGAAGTGAAGAGAACAGGCCTAGAGAGCAGTCATTACCGCCTAGCCCAAGGCCATTCCTTAGTAACTGCCCCTTCTACTGTAGCAGAATATCACTTAAAGGGGAAGTCCATATAAAAATAACTATCAACAATGTATGTACACAGTGACTCCACCAGCAGAATGGTGAGTACAGCTCTGGATTATAATACAGGATGTAACTCAGGATCAGTACAGGATAAGTAATGTATGTACACAGTGACTGCACCAGCAGAATAGTGAGTGCAGCTCTGGATTATAATACAGGATGTAACTCATGATCAGCACAGGATAAGTAATGTATGTACACAGTGACTGCACCAGCAGAATAGTGAGTGCAGCTCTGGAGTATAATACAGGATGTAACTCATGATCAGTACAGGATAAGTAATGTAATGTATGTACACAGTGACTGCACCAGCAGAATAGTGAGTGCAGCTCTGGAGTATAATACAGGATGTAACTCAGGATCAGTACAGGATAAGTAATGTAATGTATGTACACAGTGACTGCACCAGCAGAATAGTGAGTACAGCTCTGGAGTATAATACAGGATGTAACTCAGGATCAGTACAGGATAAGTAATGTATGTACACAGTGACTCCACCAGCAGAATAGTGAGTGCAGCTCTGGAGTATAATACAGGATGTAACTCAGGATCAGTACAGGATAAGTAATGTAATGTATGTACACAGTGACTCCACCAGCAGAATAGTGAGTGCAGCTCTGGATTATAATACAGGATGGAACTCAGGATCAGTACAGGATAAGTAATGTAATGTAGGTGTGACTGCACCAGCAGAATAGTGAGTGCAGCTCTGGAGTATAATACAGGATGTAACTCAGGATCAGTACAGGATAAGTAATGTATGTACACAGTGACTGCACCAGCAGAATAGTGAGTGCAGCTCTGGGGTATAATACAGGATATAACTCAGGATCAGTACAGGATAAGTAATGAATGTACACAGTGACTCCACCAGCAGAATAGTGAGTGCAGCTCTGGAGTATTATACAGGATGTAACTCAGGATCAGTAGAGGATAAGTAATGTAATGTATGTACACAGTGACTGCACCAGCAGAATAGTGAGTGCAGCTCTGGAGTGTAATACAGGATGTAACTCAGAATCAGTACAGGATAAGTAATGGATGTACACAGTGACTGCACCAGCAGAATAGTGAGTGCAGCTCTGGATTATAATACAGGATGTAACTGAGGATCAGTACAGGATAAGTAATGTAATGTATGTACACAGTGACTCCACCAGCAGAATAGTGAGTGCAGCTCTGGAGTATAATACAGGATGTAACTCAGGATCAGTACAGGATAAGTAATGAATGTACACAGTGACTCCACCAGCAGAATAGTGAGTGCAGCTCTGGAGTATAATACAGGATGTAACTCAGGATCAGTACAGGATATGTAATGTATGTGTGACTTCACCAGCAGAATAATGAGTGCAGCTCTGGAGTATAATACAGGATGTAACTCAGGATCAGTACAGGATAAGTAATGTATGTACACAGTGACTCCACCAGCAGAATAGTGAGTGCAGCTCTGGAGTATAATACAGGATGTAACTCAGGATCAGTACAGGATATGTAATGTATGTGTGACTTCACCAGCAGAATAATGAGTGCAGCTCTGGAGTATAATACAGGATGTAACTCAGGATAAATACAGGATAGATTAACTCTATATGTACATCATGTTCAGTTGGACATACGTTATGACAGCTTCTATGAATAAATAATTTAAAGATAGAACTTTTTATCTGCAACAGATCGACCCGCAAAAAAGATGCCAAAGATACAGGGGGCAGTATTCTTCCATATTCACATAGGTAGGAGCCCCAGAAACCCAGCGACCACAATTTATCAGCACACATTGCAAATATGAGCCCAAGAAATGCTCATTTACTAGGCACGAGATCCCTTTAACCAACATACTGATTTCTAATTTTTAATCAACTACACAAGTTCCTGATGACAGAGAAATGCTGGTCACGGAACAAAAGGCTTGGGCGCTTACTCCGGAGTGTGAGCCATATGTCAGGCAGTGAAAGGCCCCCTGCAGGTGACAGGCGGTACAGAGGTGCGTCTGCATGCTGAACACGAGCCATCTCCAATCACTACAAAGAGAGTGTGCGTCTGAGAGGCAGAATGATAGAATCCCTGCAGAGCTGGAATCGCACTCCCACTGGGCACAGTCACAGCACTTTCCTACACGGCGCTGGACCTCCATTTAACCCCACTGCCATTGTGGCGGACCAGCTCTTCTTTCACCTGGACTATGTGATCATTATTAGCTAGTCATTTCCCTGAAATGTCCATTAGTAGGAATATGAGGAAATGGAAAAACAAATTCTAAAGCTTGACTAGGATTAGAAAAACATGGCTGCTTTCTTCTAGAAACAGCGCCACCCCTGTCCACAGGTTTTATCCAGTACTGCAGCTCAACTTCATTGAAATGTGAAATCATTCTGCATTTATGTGCGACCCAAACCGTTCATTGTAACGCGTTTTAGACTGCAGTACGTTTCCTATACTGTACAATGCAGTGGGCGGTAGTTGACCTGGATGTGCCCGGGCATAGCTGTGCCAATTCGCAAATTAATACCTATGCGGGAAGATTTTTTTCCATTTCTGCTTTCTTGGTTTTTCGTTCAGGTTATGGCTCCGACACTATCTGATGTGGTGGTCTGAACAGGGGTGCACCTAGCCTTTCGGCTGCCTGAGGCGAAAACTGAAATGGTGCCCCCCCCCCATGCCAATTTCCTAATCTAATAAAAGCGCTCATTGCCCATGGGATTCTGCTGCCCCCCTTGCCCTTTCCTGGTGCTACCTGAGGCGATCGCCTCACCTGGCCTCATTGGTGGTGCACCCCTGGGTCTGAATACACGTCTACTCGTTTGCCATGCCCGAGGCGCACAATGGGAGAAGGTTGGCACAATGTCTGTGGAGGCAGACAGTGCAATAAGGCGGAGGTGCCAGAATAGTGCCCTGAAACTTTGCCCAGTACCTCCGTCCTCCTTTATTCAGATGAAAAGCGAAGACAGAGACATTTGTATTACCCCCGGCTATCACTCCTGGCATATTCCCATCTAAGCCTTGGCTGAGGCTCGGTGGGAGGATAAATGAGATGTCAGGCATTGCACCTCTCGCTCCACGCCGCGATTCAGTTAAGATCCGTCATGTAGCACGGGGGGGATCATTTGTATATTCTTAGAAGCTTGCATATGTTCAGAGGGATAAGGATTAAATCTTGAGAATTAAATTAGGCGAGAGATTAGCCGCGACTAATATAAAACATGTCTGAACGGATCGGCAGAAATTCTGCAAGTAACGAGTGTCGTGGTCGGTGGACGTTCACATTTCCATAGGGCGCATGAATATGGTAATGAGTTGAACACTTCAATGGCGGGGTGTGGAACGCGTTGGAGCAGCTCATTATAAGGGTTGGATCATTTTGCTGCCAAGAGTTAAAGGGGTATTCCCATCTCAGACAATGGGAGCATACCGCAAGGATGTCTGATAGGTGCGGGTCCCACCTATATCGAGAACGGAACCCCGAAGGTGGCGGAGGGCGCACTGCACATGGGCAGCCGCATTCTATTTCTTTTCAATGGTGCCGCGAAAATAGCCGAGAGCTGGCTCGGGCCCATAGAAGTGAGCGGCGGCCGGTCATGCGTGGTGCGCTCCCATTCACTTCTATGGGGAGAGCGCTTGGTGGTGGCCGCACCAGAGTCCTCAAGCCACCATTTTGCGGGGCTCCATTGCCGATATAGGTGGCTATGACAACAACAAAATCACTGAGGGCAACTTCCTAAAAAAACTTTACTTTTAATCCATATCTATAAGGGTACTTTCACACTAGCGTTGGTGCGGATCCGTCTGTTTATTTGTACAGACGGATCCGCACCTATAATGCAAACGTTTGTATCCGTTCAGAACGGATCCGTTTGCATTAGCTTTAAAGAAAAATGACAAAGTCCAAAACGGATCCGTTTTCACTTACATTGAAAGTCAATGGGGAACGGATCCGTTTTCAAATGCACCATATTGTGTCACTGACAACGGATCCGTCCCCATTGACTTACATTGTAAAAAAAAAACGGATCCGTTAGGCTCCGCCTCTTCAGACGGACACCAAAATGCTGCATGCTGCGTTTTGGTGTCCGCCTCCAAAACGGAATAGAGGCGGAACGGAGCCTAACTGATGCATTCTGAACGGATCCTTATCCATTCAGAATGCATTGGGGCTGAACTGATCCGTTTTGGAACGTTTGTGAGAGCCCTGAAACGGATCTCACAAACGGAATCCAAAACGCTAGTGTGAAAGTACCCTTATAATACATCAAATAAAACAAGTCCCAACCAGGACTAATAAAGCCGTAGTACAGCAACAGAAAAAGAGCTATCACAACCAGGACGGTAAGCCACTAAACAGGGTAACACACCGGGACAACACGCCAAGATACCCAATGTCTGTCCCTGTGTTCACCCTGAAAAAATCCTGCTCCGCCCAGGGATACACCTTGATGGTACCTGGGCTAACCTGTCCTTATACAGCCCCATCACTTGTCTGATACATACAACATACATAATTCCAAAGTTCCAACGCGTTTCCCCTCATAATACTCAAGGTTCGTCAGGAGACAATTGGTATCAAACTGGTAATGGGATGCCAGAAAAACAATACACGAAAGACGAATAAACAGACTGGAGCGCCCCAAACCTGCAATGGTCTGTGATGAGAGATAGGAACTGTGATTAGCATAGGAACAGTTTAATACGCGCAAACATTAAAACATGGTCAAATAGATAAGGACCACTTGGACAATACTTATCTGATAGATCCAGTCAGCGTCACCCAATCACAGACCAGTGGTGCACGGTTGGAGGGGCTCCAGGGGGCCAAAGATACAGCTCTATTTGGTCTATGGAATACACACACTTTTAAATGTCTAGTTGTGGGTGGGTTCAGCCCCCATTGGTGAACTTCGGGTACTGAACCGCCCATCCAGGTCAGATGACCGGATAATGTGCCACTATTGGGTCAGATCTCCTCCCAACTCCTCCCCCAGTTATTGCCCCCTATGTTCATAGTCTGCTCGTTGACACGAAAACACGATAGTACGCTACATGGCCATACCGGAAGTGCCGGTATCACGAGATCACACCAGGATGACCATGCGCTCCATTCGGGATCACGTGACGTGCTCACGTGATCACACCAGGATGACCGTGCGCTCCACCTGGGATCACATGACGTGCTCACGTGATCACACCAGGATGACCGTGGGCTCCACCTGGTATCACATGACGTGCTCACGTGATCACACCAGGATGACCGTGTGCTCCATCCATATCAGCGGTGGAATGCAGGGTTCAAGGTAGCTAAGAAAGGGGCATAGACACACAATTTAATCCTATAGCCGTTACATGCTATCCAATTACTCCCGATTACTACAAGAGGCGCAGAGTGCGAAAGTACTGTACCCCAAAGGGGACAATATAGCGACACTTTATGAACAGCTAATTATCAAGAGACCCTTCTATCAAATAGAAATTTTCCAAAGCAGAGGACCCCTTTAAGGGCCATAGCTGTGGACAGTGTCTATAAACATGACCCCATATCTGTAGGTTAATATAAGGATGGGCTATGTACTAAGGAATATAGCAAACACAGCCCCCCCCCCCCCCACACACAACCACATTCTCAGATCAGAGGCTGAATGTCATTACACCTACTTGTTCATTTAACCAAAAATTTAACATTTATAATGCAGGATCTCTATATTAAATAGGTTCTCCACTTTGGACAACCCCGACTTGACAGAACGGTCCTTCAACAATAAGGTGATTACAAAGTGTTGTTCTGCTGGGACCTCCAGAGATCAGCTGTGATCTGTGAAGAAACCTGCCGGTAACGGTTTCCCTGCAGCACCACCACTGGAGAAATGAGGTATTACACAACGTCCATTCATATCAATGGGTTGTCAGTGTAACGCAGGACAGGACAGGTCCTCCAGAGCGCGAAACGCTCTCTACTCTGGGTAAGAGATTAAATTGATGGGTAAAGGCAACAGGAATGCCTAGCAGCCGGGCGGGTTTATATCTGGGTGTCTCATGTTTGTAATGGAAGCAATTGTATGAATACTTATATGCTAGTGAACAGCTGGTTATGCACCTCCATAATATACAAATTGGGCAAAGCATTAAAAAAAGCAATGCCATGTGTGACCACCAGATGGCAATACAGAGTTTAAAATTCATGGTATATAATAGCGGCTAACGTAAATACTACATTACACAATCATATATCTACTTTACTATTGCTTTTATCACCTAGATATACAGAAACATTCCTTACATCTTCTACTACCTGGTGGTCCTCCAATTCTCATAATCTGAAGCAGAATAGCAGCATAATCTGGAATCTTTCCAAACATCTACGTGCCAGACCTAAAAAACCTGAATGCACTTGCTCAAGGTGGTAAATAATCACTTTTTTCGGCAGTCAGTTGTATAAAGTTTTAGGGTGCATTCACACGACCGTAAGTGTTTTGCGGTCTGCAAATTACGGATCCACAAAACACGGATTCTGGCTGTGTGCGTTCCGCGGACCGCACATGGCTGGCGCTGTGTACAGAATGCCTATCCTTGTCCACAATGCGGACAAGAATAGGAAATGCTCTATATTTTTTGTGGGGCCACGGAACACGGTGTGCTGTCCGCACCATTTGCGGTCCCATTGAAATGAATAGGTCCGCACCCGTTCCGCAATTGCGGACCCATTTATATGGTCGTGTGAAAGCACCCTTAAAGGGGTTGTCTCATCATGGACAATGGGGGCATATCGCTAGGATATGCCCCCATTGACTTATAGGTGCGGGTCCCACCGCACCTATAACGAGAATGGAGCCCCGCAAGGTGGTGGTTGGAGGACTCCGGTCCGGCCACCACCAAGCCTGCTCCCCATAGGAGTGAATTGGAGCGTACCGCGCATGTGCGGCCCCCACTCCCATTCTTTTTTATGGGGCCGACGGAAATAGCCGGGCCAGCGCTTGGCTATTTTCGCTGGCCCCATAGAAAATGAATGGAGGGCGGCGTGCCCTCCTTCACTTGCGGGGCTCCGTTCTCGATATAGTGGGACCCGCACCTATAAGACAATTGGGGCATATCCTAGCAATATGCCCCCATTGTCCATGATGAGACAACCTATTTAAAGGGGTTGTCCAATAGTACAAATACACCCCACAATGCCCGGGGCCCCCAGGGGTCCGGAGGGACGCGGGTGCCAGGGACCGGGTAAGTATCGTCTATAGAAGGGTCCTGGGCATGTTTACATGTGTGTTCCAATCAGATTCCTTCTTTCATTTTAAAATCTGAATTGAAAATATGAAAGCTGCAATCTGATTGGTTGCTAGGGGCAATAACTCCATTGTTGTCTTTTGAGGCTCAATATAGTTAGAAAAGGACAATATAGAAGATTTAAAGGGTTTGTCCAGGACTACTTTAAGTGTCGTCCTCCTAGCCCAGTGGGACGACATCTATACTTACCTGCTCCTTGCCACTCTATCCTGGCTCCCGGGCTGCCTTCGCCGAACTTCCAATCCCTGCATGTAAACCTTCTGCAGGGACTGCTGCAGCCAATGACTGGCTTCAGCAGTCCCCAAGCCACACGTCACCTCACACACTGCTGCGGCCAGTCATTGGCTACAGCAGCCCACATGACTCCATCCGCGTAGGATCGTAGTTCATATAATACACACTTTGCAGTGGGTAAATTTGGGACAAATAGGCCCTGCCGCAAGAAAGACTAATAAAGTGCAGGGCTGCCCATTTGTGGGTGGGGCTTACATAAGCCCTGCCCATTTTGGTCTAAAGCAGTGTGAACTTGCAGGGACTCTCTGTGAAAATCAGGGACAGTCCTTGGAAATTCATCTCGGGAGCCACCGAGCCCGAGTGGAGCGGAGCAGGTAAGAAGAGATCTCTTCATGAGACCTAAAACCAAAATCCTGGACGCCCCCTTTAAGGTTTTGGCGGAGGTTGCTATGGTCACTGAGTGCGAGGAAGAATGCATAAGGCTATTGAGACTCATAAAAAGGAAAGTAAATGATGATGGAGAAGAAAGTTAAGACGTGCGCAAGTTCCTTTCATCTCAGTGACGCATTGTGCGGCTGCCGCGTGTTATCTGATGTCGCTATGGCGGTATGCTGTCTATAGGCTTTACCTTGAGAAGAGACGGCAGTTGCTAGGTTACCAGCTTCTCTCTTCCCTTCCGCCATCCGACATAAAGAAAAGGCACAGAGATCTAAAGGCGTCGGCGCTCCCTGCAAGCCTCGCATCTTACTTTATAATGCACAGTGATGCACTTGGCCGTCGAGGACACGCCCCAGGTCTTCACTCTCACCCTGCAAATCTGGGAAGATTGGGGCCCCTGTGAACATGCCCTTAAAGAGAACCTGTTGCCTGGTTTGGGGCCACTAAACTACCAGGATGCCACTATGCAGTTGGGGGTTCAGGGTAACAAACCTGCCCACGGCAAACTCCTCCGTAAACGACATTCAAAATGGCCAAGAGAAGAGTCCAGGACTCTTCTCCAGCGGAATGGGCTGCACCGATGAAGTGAAAAATGGTACACTCTGCTTCAATGTAGGCAGACCATGTAACTGCTAAGGGGCCCGGGGAAAAGGGGGCCCGATGCTGAACTCCTTCCTCTTCTCTGGTAAGAAAGCCGTGTTTTTTTGTTTTCATGTAGTGGCCACTAGGTGGAGCTTAGTGCAATGTCTATATTCCGATGTACTGAGCTCCCCCTAGTGGTGGCTGCAGGCAAACAGCTTTGTAATAGAGGGGAAGCAGATTTATCTGTGCATATAGCGAGAAATATGGCGGTCAGAATAAGCGCAATAGTTGCGAAGCACTAGGTGGAGGGCAACGTTTTTCATTAACAATTTTTTAATTAAAATTCTTTTCACTTAAAAAAAAAAAAAACGTAAATTGTCAGAGAGCTGGGACGTTGCGCCTTGCGTTCTGCGTTGCCTGGGATTAATGGACGCACGCATACTGGGAAATTGGGTAGGGCAAGGCCCTTTTTACTACAGGCCCTGTGAGATCTGTGTACGCCCCTGCTTGCTTCACTGCGCATGTGCAAATGCTCAGTGTAGCAAGGTGCACCATCCCTGGCTTCAGCGTGCACAGTGTGTATCATCGTCATCATTTTTCAAGACCTCTGCTTGCCATCAGGGAATGGAAACATTACTGTTTGCATCCAGAGGCTGAAAACCTATAGAGGCCTAAGGGTATGCTCACATGGAGGGTTTTGCCAGTGTAAAAACCTCGAGTTTCTGCCGCTGTTTTGCATTGTGCATGCCGGTGGTCCTCCCGCAGCTTGAGCCCCATTCATTGGAAGGGGACACCCCCTGCGGTTAATGAGTTTCCTTGAGGCATTTGAGACAGATATCCCTTTTTGACATGGTTGTGAAACCCGCATGGAAATAGTCCATGGACTCCTACTGAGTGAGGACTAATAGTTCTCACAGCTGAGGGTTTGTTACAATTGTTTCCAGCCTACATGATCCAGTCTAGAGTGAAGTGAAGTGAGTAAAGCACCGAATTCAGGTTAGGCGTCTCTGTTGTAGATCAGGGACACCGTGACGGACCCCGTTGGGATCTATCGGGTCGACAGGCACCGTTGGTGTCCGTCTTGTCCCATGATGGTGCAGCACAACAGAAATACCAAAAATGGGAACATGTTCTTTTGCTACAATGTATCAACACAGCTGACTACTAGCTCGGCCTTAAACCACCCGTCTCCCCCCCAAAGATGTGCGGCGCTAGCTCGCCCATGAAACCCAGAGCTACTGTGTACCACATGGGTTAAATCCAGTTCTTGCTCGCACGGGCTGAGCTGTGAACAGTACATTCCAGGGACTGACACACTGTGATGGACTCCTCTGCTCCGAACACCTCCTCTTCTCCACACTGCCGCTGGCAAATGTGATTAGTCAGCCAAATGGCCTGCATCTCTCCATACCCCGCCATAACCTCTTCCTATACCAGGGGGAACCATGCTGCCCAGAAGGCGGGCGTTAATCCCCCCCAACAGCGGCCTGACCTGATTAACAGCAACAGACACAGCGGCCATCTGATTCCCAGCGCGTTCTGTCATACACAGACATGCAGAACCCGTCCGTACGTGAAGCTGCCAAGTGCCCCTGATCTCTAGGGTGGTCCCAGGTGTTCGGTTTTTACAATCCCCTTGTTAAAAAGTTGTGCCAGTGAGTGTACAGCTTCCCTACAGCACTCCCGCAGGGAAAATGAGGCATTACATGATGTCCACTGAAATCAATGGTCTGTCCTTGTAATACAAGAGCGTGCAAAGTCCTCCAGACGGAGAGAGGTTCTAGGTAGACGGGGAGGGAAATGGGAGTTAAGATATGCATGGTTTTCTCCCAAGTGTGCCAAATCGTTACTATTTTTTTGCTAATAACCTTGAATTTATGCTCCTCGGACTTTCCAAGCTAATACTTATCGATCAGGAGCATTTCAAGCGTACATACAGTGAAAAGGATCTTTTACCATGTTGTAGATACAGCTGAGGAGATCACAAAGGGGAAGTGTGTGCCCCGGACCGCCACTCATTCTCCATCTCTATAGAGAGATTAAACCCCTCAGAGATTTCAGATTCTAAGGGTACTTTTACACTTGCGGCAGGACGGATCCCGGATCCGGCAGGCGGAGGGGGGGGGTGGGGGCTACGGCGCAGCACGGCAGTGCAAAAGTACTGCATGTCCGACTTTTCAGTCCGGCGATCTTTGCCGTGCTGCGCCGTAGCTCCGCCCCCTGCCCCATTATAGTCAATAGTGACGGAGCGGCAGCACGGCAGTGCACGGGCAAGTGCGGCAGGACGGATCCCTGCCGGATCTGTCCTGCCGCAAGTGTAAAAGTACCCTCAATGGGGACGGAGCGGCAGCACAGCAGTGCACAGGCACTTGCGGCAGGACGGATCCGGCAGGCGGAGGGGGGGGGGGTGGGAGCTACGGCGCAGCACGGCAGTGCAAAAGTACTGCATGTCCGACTTTTCAGTCCGGCGATCTTTGCCGTGCTGCGCCGTAGCTCCGCCCCCTGCCCCATTATAGTCAATAGGGACGGAGCGGCAGCACGGCAGTGCACGGGCAATTGCGGCAGGACGGATCCCTGCCGGATCTGTCCTGCCGCAAGTGTAAAAGTACCCTCAATGGGGACGGAGCGGCAGCACAGCAGTGCACAGGCACTTGCGGCAGGACGGATCCGGCAGGCTGAATAGCCTGCCGGATCCGCCCTGCCGCAAGTGTAAAAGTACCCTAAATCGACCAATCATATTTTAGCGTTCCAGGGCTGGTTAGCAAGGCATAGCCCTGTAATGTATTTATATACCAGGCCAACTGTGGTATTCCCATCATTTTTGGAACCCATAGAAGTCAATGGAGAAAGATGCGCATGCGCAGCAAGAGGCAGGGACAAAGCTTGAAATAGGAGCAGGTGTCAGAGCCGGGACCTGCGACTATCGGACATTTATGGCATATCCTACGGATATGGAACAACCCCTATCGGACATTTATGGCATATTCTATGGATATGGAACAACCCCTACCCGCTCTGCCATTTTCGGAACTCCTATGGAAATGAATGGAGATAGACGCGCATGCGCAGCAAGAGGCAGGGACCCATGTTTTGAGATAGGAGCAGGTGTCAGAAGTGGGACCTGCGACTATCGGACATTTATGGCTTATGCTATGGACGTGGAACGACCCCTGGCCATTGGGCCAGTTTTGGAACTCCCATAGAAGTGAATGGACAGAGCTGTGCATGTGCAGCCACCTTTTCATTCCCGGTGGAACGAGACGAGGCCATGTTCTGGAGATAGAAGCACCACCCATAGGTGGGCCCTGCACCTTTTGACACTTTTGGCATATCTTATGGATATAGAACAACCCCTTGGCGCTCAGCCATTTTCGAACTCCCGTAGAAGTGAAAGTAGAGAGCCGCGCATGCTCAGTCACCTCCATTCCCAGCGGAGTGAGATAGGGGCACCGTTCTTGAGACAGGAGCAGGTGTCAGAGGTGGGACCTACACCAATCCAGCATTTATGGCATATCCTAACGATATGGAGCAACCCCCTTAATTAGTCTAGGTTCCCTCAACACCAGTCCTTGTTACGTATAGGGGTCCCCATGCTCGGGGAACTCAACATGACCAAATAATAATTGGATGGACACTATATCAGGATGGCTACTATTTAGCTTTGTGCTAAAAACTGCAATCTGCCATCTTTTTTATACATGGGGGGTACGTATAGGAGGTGTAGAGGTAGTGGTAACAGCCAGGCCCTGGTGGAAAACCATGGCAGCTTTCTTGCAGGAACAGCGCCACACCTGTCCGTTGGTAGCGTCTGGTATTGCAGCTCAGCTGAAGTCAATGGGGCTGATCTGCAATATCAGACACAACCTGTGGACAGGCGTGGCGCTGTTTTGGGAACGTTTATGAAATCCTGGAAAACCCGTTTAACAAGGAAAGAAGAAATCGTGAATTCCCCTCAGATCTTCCTTGCAGCACAGTTTCTGTGCGGGGATCTGTGTTGCTATACTTGGTAAATCTTCTCCGTGGTGCTTCTCCCCAGGGCACCCTATGGGTATTTTTGGAGCTCGCATGCGAGCTGTTTGCTGTGAGTTAAAAGCAACTTCAAGGGAATACCAGAATTTAGAAAAGCCTCGGCCCTCCTGCCGTCCTGCGCGGTCAGTCTCCAGTATCAAGTGTCTGTCGTGAGAGGGGTGCGTGGACGCAGCTCATCTGTGGCCAAAAGTCATTGTAGACGACCGTATTCAGCACCAGGGCCCCTGCAAAATGTCCATTGGGCTAGACTCCATGAACGAGACCAGGTCTCTAGTAGATCCTATACACAGAAGTATATATATATATGTATATAGCTAATTTGACCGGAGAACTTACACTTTATCTGAGATTTTAATTCGCAGTATGGGCAAAGACCGCCAAACCGTCTTCTACAGTGCAGTCTGAAGGTGGCCACACATCTATCTCCATGGACTATGGAAGGGGAGCACAAGACACTGGTTGTATTATTTAGCCTACATGCACACGGCAGTGGTTTTTTGCGGCCTCCGTTCCGTTTTTTTTTTTTGCGGATCCAATGGTTTTCCCATTCATTTCTATGGATCCGTTAAAAATGGGGATGCCTCTTCCGTTGCCTGTCTGCATCCGCTGTCCGCATTTCACGTCCGCAAAAAAAATATGGCATGTCCTAATCTTGTCCACAAAAAACGGTTTGCGGACCCTTAGAAGTCAATGGGTCTGCAAAAAATGCGCCATCCGTTTGTCATCTGCATCCGTTTTTTTTTTTGCGTATGGTTGCTTGGAAACCAGGGCACTTGTACAGGTACTTTAAGAAACTGGTTCAAGACTTCCGTTTTTTTTTTGCGGATCCGCAAAAAAAAAAATGAAGACACACAGAAACACAACCTACTAAATTTGCGGACACACGGAAAGGATGTGGATGTGAAAAAAAAAGGAAGACGGATCCGCTATTTGCGGACAGCAAAAAACAACTGTCGTGTGCATGTAGCCTTTGTCAAAGTAGGGTAGTATTATGGAGTCACCATATAGTGCTGTTCAGTACCAGTATGGCGGTATTCTTTAGCTATAGTAGGGTGTATTATGCAATCATTGTATGGTGGTTTTATTTAGTCACTGTATGGTGGTACTAGTCAATCACTACATGGCACGGTATGGTGGTATCATTCGGTCACTGCATGATGGTATTTTTTGGTCATTTTATGGCGGTATTATTCATTCACTGTAGGATACTACTATTAGTTTGTTGTAAGCTAATGTTATTCATTCACTAGATTATATTATAATTCAGTCACTCTATGGTGGTATTATTGGGTTACTGTATGGTAGTATTATTCAGTCAATGCATGGTGGTCCTGTTCAGTCATTGTATGACAGTATAATTTGGTTGCTGTCTGATGAGATGGTTTGGTCGCCGTCTTATTCATTTACTGTGCGGTAGTATAATTGGGTTACTGTATGGCAGTGTCATTCATTCATTATGTTAATAAAGTCAATCACTCTGTGATGGTATGATTTCATTACTGTCACTGTATGAAGGCATAATTCAGTCACTGTATGCTAGTGCTATTCAGTTGATTTTGTCCAGGCACTGTAGGGAAATATTATTTGGTTACTATATGGACGTATTATTCAGTCACTGTAAAGTGGTATTATTTGGTTACTGTATGATGGTATTGTTCAGTTACTGCATGTGGGTATTATTTATTCTCTGTATAATTTGGTTATTGTATTATTCAGTCACTGTATGTTGGTAATATTCAGTCACTGTGCGCTAGTACAGGCTTAACAAATTTCCTTGGAATCTAGGAGCCAGCTAAAAAAGTTAGGAGCCAGACGGAGCCACGTCATTAAGCCCCCAGTAGATGCCCCAATAGTGCCCCTCCCCCCACACACACACTTCTCCATAGAGCCCCCCAGTAATGCATGCCAGTACATAGGGCCCCCAGTAGATGCCCCCATAGTGCTCCTTCCCCTCTTCTCCATAGTGCCCCCCATAATGTGCCAGTATATAGGGCCCCCATAGTGCCTCCCCTCTCATGAGCCCCTCAGCCTCTCATGTGCCCCCCAGCCTCTGAACACCTCCCCAGCCTCTCATGTGGCCCCCAGCCTCTGATCAGCCCCCCAGCCTCTCATGTGGCCCCCAGCCTCTGAACACCTTCCCAGCCTCTCATGTGCCCCCCAGCCTCTGATCAGCCCCCCAGCCTCTCATGTGCCCCCCAGCCTCTGAACACCCCCCCAGCCTCTCATGTGCCCCCCAGCCTCTTATGTGCCCCCCAGCCTCTGATCAGCCCCCAGCTTCTCCCTCTTATCAGCCCACTCTGGTAGCTCAACCCCCCCCCCTCCTCCCTCCCCAGTATTAATCATTGGTGGCAGTGGCCACAGGGTCCCCCCCCCCCATCATTGGTGGCAGTGGCCACAGGGTCGTCGTCGTCCCCCCATCATTGGTGGCAGTGGGCAGTGTGGACTCGTGCATGACACCGCGTCTACTCTAAACTTAAAGTGATACTGCGCCCGGCTGCTGGTGTGCTGGGCCTATGTTAAAGCAGGGGCAAATATCCAGGCGCCAGGACAAAATTCCTGATCACCATGGCGACCTGGTGCCTGGGATTTGTCGAGCCCTGCGCTAGTATTATTCAGTCAGTGTATATTGGTACTGTTCACCACTGTACGCTAGTATTATTCAGTTACTCTGTGTTGATATAATACTCTGTCACTCTCTCTAGAGTGGTATTATTCAGTCACTGTATGGTGGTATTACTTAGTCACTGCCTGATGGTATTATTCAATTATTGTAGGGATTTATTATTCAGTCACTGTATGACGGTATAATTCAGTGATTATATTATTCAGTCACTGTATGTTGATATTGCTCAGTCACTGTGTGGTGGTATTATTCAGTCAGTGTATGACGGTATAATTCAGTGATTGTATTATTCAGTCACTGTATGTTGATATTGCTCAGTCACTGTGTGGTGGTATTATTTACTATACGGTTGGTTGTATTATTCAGTCACTGTGTGGTGGTATTATTTACTATACGGTTGGTTGTATTATTCAGTCACTGTGTGGTGGTATTATTTACTATACGGTTGGTTGTATTATTCAGTCACTGTATGATGCTATTATGTCATTACTAAGCAGTACCTTAATGTGGGCACTGTATGGTGTTAATATTTAGATATCATCTGCAGATACAACTATTTTCCATTGTATATTCCCTCTCAAAAATAAAATGCGAAGGGCACAGCCAAACACTTTTACCGAGCCCTACACAGTCGCAGTATTCCATATACCGGGCCATGCGGGCTCCCATCTGGCTGCCGCTTTTACCAGATTTCATAACTGAACTCAACTGCATGAAAACTAGAGTGTCTGGTAACATGGTGGCGGGGTGGCATCCGGATGGTTCAGCATGTGGGAATAATGAAGCACCCGCTTACCCACAATTCTACCACCTTACAAATTGGAAAGGGAAGTGAGCATCTGGCAGACCCCCGGGGGGGCCATATTATTTATTTCCTCACCATGTACACTTGTATTTCTTTACAGGCATCGTCTTCCCCAGTTCTCTAACTTTACACATTCAAGGAATAAGCCCCTCGTTTATTATACACATATTGTAACATAAATGAGCCCTAAATTGTACTAAGTATTCACAGAGTATAGGCTGACTTAAAAAGTAGCTCCACCTAACACTCCCCAACTGTTTTAAGGTTAAGTTGCCTATTTTTGATAGTAAGAGGTTGTCACGGCCCCACCCCTGTAACCCATTTCATTGAGAAGCCTGGGGTTGGTGCAAGAGAAAAGAAGTTAGAGAGCACCAAAGAAAAGCTCAGTGTCATGCTCCGCCCCCTCAGGTCATGATCTAGGCATAACGTCCATGTGTCAGTTTTGTCTTTAGTGTTCCTTTAAATTACCGAAAAATGGCCCTTTTAATTTATGCCCATAGGCAGGCTCGGACTGGCCCACAGGGGTACAGGGGAATCCCCCGGTGGGCCCCAGAGCAAGCTGGGCCCCTAGTCCCCCCCCCCCCACCGCACAAGTGGCACATAACACATTAGATTTACTGCACTACATACATACATATATTCAATGTACAGCACCTCAACCAGCTTATGTCCATATAAAAAACTTGTTAAATTATTTATTATATTTGAATGTATCCATACGGTGGGCCCCCAAAATCAATTTTACTGGTGGGCCCTAAGCATCCCAGTCCGACACTGCCCATAGGGACATCAAAGTTAAACATTTTCTCAAGTCGTCATGAATATTATAAAGGAGCATTCCGGGCAAAACTATTGGTATTCTTAGCATTGGACATAGAGGGGCGGGGCGTGGCACAGGGTTTCTTCTTTTGGCGGCCCTTGGGTTCTTGTGTCAAGCATTTAGGGATGTTCTCTGTAGTAAATTCATTTTAGGAACTGATTTTAGGGGTGTGTACATTTAAGGGATGGGTCTGAGGTCTGATTAATTTTAGGGGTCTGGTCTGGGGTTTCAGCTTATTTTATGGGCTGGTTTGGGGTCTGAAAAAAGGGGTTTTCTGAGGTTTTAATACTGATGTGATGAGCTATCATTAGACTAGGTCATCAATACCAGATCAGCAAGCATCTGACTCCTCGCATTTAGGGTCTGGTCTGGGGATTGATTAATTTTAGTGATGTGGTCTGGGGTATCATTCATTTAAGGAATTTAGGGTTTGTTTAATTTTAGTGGTCTCGTCTGGAGTCTAAATAATTTTAGGGATGTGACTTGGAGTCTGATTAATGTCAGGCATCTGGTCTATGACCTGATTATTTTTAGGGGTCTTGTCTGGAGTCTGCTTAATTTTAGGGTGTGGTCTGGGGGTCTGTATTAATTTTAGGGTCTGTCCTTGTGTCTGATTAATTTTAGGGGTGTAGTCTGCAGTCTCCTTAATTTTAGGTTTGTGACGGGATCTGAATAATTTTAGAAGTCTGTTCTCTGATTAATTTTAAGGGTCTAGTCTGGAGTCTGATTAATCTTATTAGGGGTGTGGTCTGGGGTCTGAATTTATTTTAGGGGTCTGGTCTCTGGGCTACTTAATTATAGGCATATAGTCTGGAGTCTACTTAGCTTTAGAGGCATGTTCTTGGGTCTGATTAATTTTAGGGGTCTAGTCTAGAGTCTATTTAATTTAGGGGTGTTTTCTTAGGTATGATTAATTTCAGGGGTCTGGTCTCTGGTCTGCTTAATTTTAGGGTTGTAAATTGGGATCTTATTATTTTAGAGGTCTGGTCTCTGATTAATTTTATAGGTCTAGTCTGGAGTCTGCGTAATGTTAGGGGTGTGGTCTGGAGGTCTTATTAATTTTAGGTGTCTGGTCTCTGGCTTAATTAATTAAAGGCATATAGTCTGGAGTCTACTTAATTTTAGGGGTGTGTTCTTGGGTTTGATTAATTTCAAGGGTCTGGTCTCTGACCTGATTCATGTTAGGGGTCTAGTCTGGAGTCAGTTTGTCTGGTCTGAGGTCTGGAGGCCCCCTAGATCCTTGCAGGCAAGCCTGTAGTGTCTGATTGGTTATGTAACCTTTGGAAGTATGGCCTGCAGCAGTCCAATCTGCTAATTTCCTAATGTAAAAATTCCTCTCCTTCTTATTGCTTCTGACACAGTCTGTGCAGTCCATGAATGCTGCATTAACCGGTCGCTTCCACCTACAAGACATCCACCAAAAAACAAATACTGAGCCGGGATTCTGGTTATCATGGGGATTCGCGATGCACAAATATTTCCTTCAGTTCTATGGACCGTTCCCAAACTTTTCCGGTAAAAAAAAAAATTCTCTGCACATTACTCATTTTTCTATAAAAACATCCAGACGGGGATAACAAGCCGCGTTCTCCTCGTCACCTCGAACGTCTGGATGTGTGATTTCTGCGAAACCATGTCTGTTTACTTCTACAGATTTGTAGGCCGGGAATAGAAACATCATCGTAGCCGTCCTCACACGTCCTCCACTTATGCAACATATTTCATCTTACTAGATATTTCTACAAGCAAGCTGTCATTAAAAAAACATGAAAGGAGAACTCCGAAGTTATGTCTCACGTTTTACTTTAATGAGTCTTATGTCATCGAGGCCATGCGATAATATTTTTACTACGTGTCCCCATGCTAACACTTACGGTTCCTGTGCTCTAGCAGTGTTATCACGTGTTATTATTGTTATCACAGAGAGGTTTTCTTTGTGCATTAAAGTTTTTTGGGGGGATACAATATTGATGACTTATCCCTCAGGACAGGTCATCAGTTTCTGATCGTTTGGAGCCCACCTCCCGACAGCCTAACCATCCAACTGTTTGAAGATCCTGCGGCGCTCCAGTGAGCGCTGCAGCCTCTTCCTAAACCAGCGATGTCATGTTCATCTGTCATATGGCCTATGCACAGCTCAGCCCGTTTGAAGTGAATGGGCCTGGGCTGCAATACCAAGCATAACCATTATACAGTGGAAGGCGCTGTGCTTGGTAAGCTTTGAGGAGGCTGCAGCACTCACTGGAGCACCGCCGCCGCCTCGCTGCCTCTTCAAACAGCTGATTGGCGAGGGTGCCGAGAGTCCGATCCCCGCAAATCAGATAATGCTGATGTGTCCCGAGGAGAGATTGTCGATATCGTATTCCTGGAAAGCCCCTTTAAAATTCTAAACAAGAACTAGAAATCTGATTGGATGAACAGCCATACCCATTAGATAGCTGATGTCTGACAGCTATCCCTCCCGTTGCAGACCCCCATATTGCACATGCCTAATTCAATATCACCCTGCACGCGTTTCAAACCAAAGAGACATACAAAAAAACAACCTGGCTGCAGCGAGAGAGAAGTAATTGGTATTACTGGAAGGCCACTGGATGTTTTCCATAAACTCGTAAAATGGCTGCACGTTCTGCTGTGGAGAGCGAAATAATAAAGTATGGAGACATGGTGAGGATCAGCGGGGGGCCATACAGCTGTAAGAAGTACAGCTCTGAAGCACAAACTGCTGCTTTAGCTTGCAAAATAGGGTGAAGGGGGCATGCTCGACCACTGCTCTATTCAAACTCCTCACTACAGTGGTGCAGGGAGGAGGAATGGGGGCCTCAGGACCCCTGTTCTAGTGATCGGAGGGGGTCCCAGAGGACAAGGAGGGGAGAGCAAGTAAGTGTCAATGTATACTTTTTTAGAGGTGACTGGATGACTAAAGACAGTTGTCCATAACCTCCAAAATGGCAGTCAGTAGATGTAATTTCTTGTCTCCAGTAGGAAGTACAGTTCTGAAGCACAAACTGCTGCTTTAGTATGCAAAAAAGGGTAAAGGGGCCTGCTCGACAACTGCTCAGTTCGAATTCCTCCTCTCTGCACCACTGTCGGGGGTTCAGGACCCTGGTTCTAGAGAGAGGGTCCCACTGGATAAGGGAGGAAGTCAAGGAAGTGCCAGGGTATACAGGTAAGTGACTGAGTGACTAAAGGGGGTGTCCAGGAATATAAAACATGGCTACTTTCTTCTAAAAACAGTACCACCCCTGTCCATGGGCTCCAATGGAGTCAATGGGGAAAAGCTGCTTGGCACACACAACCTGTGGACAGGGGTGGTGCTGTTTTTGGGCTGACTATGGATGCAACTTCCTGTCTCCAGTAGGAAGTACAGCTCTGAAGTGCAAACGGCTGCTGCTTTTGCAAGTAAAATATTGTGCAGCAAAGACTATAGAAATATTCAGGAGAACTAGTATGTTTTATTCCGGGGAGGGTAAAGGGGATATAAAGAAGAAATGTGCCGTAAAAATTATATAACTTATGTGGAATCAATTCTCCGAGTATTTTTTCCAAGGAGAATTAAATTATACATATGGGGCCAAAAGGGTACGTAATATGCCAGCCTCGGGACTCGACTGCTCAGCACGGGGGAGGCTGGAGAATATTGGCCGTGTGACTTATTATCCGGAGACAGTTTGGGTCAGCAGGTAGTCCTGGAATGAGATCCAGCACTTGCAGCAGTAATTCAGTCGCCCTGGGGTACCTGGCACCAGTGCAGGAGATCTGTGGGATCTGAGAGCTGAATGCAATAGACTGACACAAATCACTCCGAATGTAGCCTCTCAGTTCACATGAAGACATTATGAAATGAGACCATCTCCCGGAGCTGGTACGTGCCACCACCACATACAAAAGTCTGGTCATAGACATGGGGTTGTCTTCTGCTAGACCTTTGGGGCCAACCAGAGGACTGACAGACACGGAGAAGAGAAGCGTCTGTGTATATTTTTTTATGTAGGTGAGTGACTGGGTGACTAGACAATGGGTCATAACCTTAAAAATGGCTGACAACGGATGCAACTCGCTATTTCCACCACCAGAAGGAACAACAGCTCTGGAGCACAGACTGCTGCTTTAACAAGTAAAATATTATGCAGGGGAAAAGAGGAATATTCATAAGATTATGTAAGTGGAGGGTGGCACTCAAGTGGGTCTTTAGGTTAGTTCAGGGCACTGGAGATAGTTGGAAGGTTTTGTGAGAGTGGGTGAAGAGGAGGCATAGTGAGCAGTGTGTGCGGTGAGGGGAGCAGTCTGCAGGAGAGGGGGCTTAAGGAGCAGTCTAGGATCGGGCATAAGGAGCAGTCTGTGAGAGAGGGGGGCATAACTACCAGTCTTTGTGAGAGTGGGCATAAGTAGCTGTGTAGCCAGGGGGCAAAGGGAGCTGTCTTTGAAAGAGACGGTGAGCAGCCTGCAGGAATCAGGGGGCATGTGGGAGCAGTCTGTGTAACAAAGGGACAATGGTAAGGCCCCTTTCACATCAGCGTTTTAGCTTTCCGTCCTAGAGTTCCATCCTCGGGTCTCTAGGATGGAAAGCTACTGATCAGGATTATCCTAATGCATTCTGAATGGAGAGAAATCCGTTCAGGATGCATCAGGACGTCTTCCGTTCAGTATGTGAACGTTTTTTGGACGTTGACAAAAGCGCAGCATGCTGCGGATTTGTCTCCGTCCAAAAATCCAGAAGACATGCCGTAATGCCGGATCCGGAATTAATGCCCATTGAAGTGCATTAATCTGGATCCGGCCTTAAGCTAAACGTTGTTTCGGCGCATCGCCGGATCCGACATTTAGCTTTTTCTCAATGGTTACCATGGCAGCCAGGACGCTAAAGTCCGGGTTGCCATGATAAAATGTAGTGGGGAGCGGGGGAGCAGTATACTTACAGTCGGTGCGGCTCCCGGGGCGCTCCAGAGTGACATCAGGGCGCCCCACACGCATGGATCACGTGATTGCATGGACCACGTGATCCATGCGCATGGGGCGCTCTGACGTCATTCTGGAGTGCCCCGGGAGCCGCACGGATGGTAAGTATACCGCTCCCCACTACTACTATGGCAACCAGGACTTTAATAGCATCCTGGCTGCCATAGTAACCTGAAAGCATTTCGAAGACTGATCAGGATCCTGATCAGTCTTCTAATGCTTTCAGGCGACTTGTGTTCTGACAGATCCGGCGGGACGGAAGTGCCCGCCGGATCCTCAGAAAGCAAGTGTAAAAGAGGCCTAAGCTGTGTGTGAAAGACATTTGGGATGATGGGGGCAGTCTGTGAGAGAGAAGGAAACATAGGGAGAAGTCTGTGTAACAGAGCCAGGGGCATGAGGAACAGTCGGTGTTGGGCATGGATAACGGTCTGTAAGGTAGGGGTCATGGGGAACAGATGGCAGCATGAGGAGCAGTGTGTGTCAGAGGGCGCATGGGGGAATAGTCTGTGCAGGAGTGAGGCATTGGGGAGAAGTCTGTGTAAGAGGGAGGCATGATGGAGCCTGCACGGGTGGAAACTACGGTAGGTGCGCAACATTAACCTTATTTTCTGCCCTAGACATGAGGGATACTGATACTACCTCATTCACTGTCCTCGAGGACCAGGGATGCAGACATTATCCCTTCTCAGACCCAAACCACCAGGGATACTGATAATAACCCCATTACTGCACTAGAACACTAGGGATGCAGACATTAAACCCTTCCCTGCTCTAGACCACCAGGGTTGCAGACATTAATTATTGGTCTACTCTAGACTCCAAGGATGTTTTCTTAAACCCATCAACTACTCTAGTTACTTATGGCAAATTATTTGGCTGGATTTGGCGATATAAAACAGCAACCAGATCCCTAACCTTCCCACTCAGTAGCTACAAAGCCTAAAAGGGAACTTTGTCATTGTCCATCTCACCTTCCCCCATTTACTCCTTCATTAACAGTAAGATCATTTTGTAACATAGGCAGTGCCTGTGGAGGAGGATAGGCTTCTTCAGTCCACTTTAAATCTAAAGAAACCTCTTCAAGTAGAGCATGTTCTTCTACCTGGTTGGAGAATACCGAGACAGACTGACGACTGCCCAAGAAGCATTGTGTAATGCCCCAGAGTGGCATTACCACTCTTTTCTCCCCTCCACTATACCCTATGGGTGATTCTGTGTCATCTTGGGCATCTATTACCATGTTCTGTACCATGTGTATTTGTATTCCTTTACAAATGTTATCTTCATGCAATGTATCTGGTCTACCAGCAGATGGCGGCAACAATGGCAGTGCTAGTTTACCTACGGTGGAACCATCTTTCCATTCTAGCTTTCTCTAGAGAGGGAGGGGCTTTAGTTAGTGAAGGTCAGTTCAGAGTACCCTCTGCAAGGGGAAGGCTGGCTGTGTTCCAGCCAGCAGAGCCTGTCTGCTCTGCTGGGCCCGGAGGCCAAAGCTGACAGCCTCCGAAGCCAGGAAGAAAGATTACCTGGATAAAGACAAAGAGAAAGATACAGATCAAGATAAAGACAGAGTCAGACTTCAGAAAGCTAAGTTGCAGCCTCCAGCAGAAAGGAAAAGTTTCTATTTAATCCTGATAGCACAGCAGAGCTAGAGAAAGTGACAGATGTAGCCGAGCCGTGCGTGTTTGCCTGCCAGAAGTTATGCCAAAACCTGCTGATGACCAAGATAAAGTTGGAAGATTGTTCCCTGGGGCAAGGTTATTCAAGTAAAGCTGTTTGAACTTCAATAAAAGTCTGGACTTAATTTATTCTACCAATCCCTCAACTGTTCACCATATTTGCACTGCTGCGGACGACTACGCTTGGGGTTCCAGGATATCCAGGTAAGAGCACCGTGACAAGTGCACAGTGCGACATAGGCAACCCTCATACCACTCTGGCTTTCCTACACCTGGGTTCCACCATCACCTTCTGCATAGTCCCTCGTTGCTGAAATGCAACTGGCATCACGACAACAACTCACATAACACCTTAGAAGAGACCCTTGGCGCGGGACCTGCCCGCTGCAATTGGTCTCCTGGTTGGAGATTATGGAACTAGAATGATGACCATCCAACGAGTTTAGATCCTTCAATCAACCTACAAGTAATTGAGCCATGTGAATATTGTAGAGCCAGCCTTACATGACCGGAGTCTATGTATGGAGAAGAACCAGAACCCTCTAGACAAACAGAAGGAGATTTGTAAGATGTTTTTGTCATCGAGCAGATGGAAGATTTTACTTCTTCTCTGCCTAAAAATATATTTACCACAATAAAGCTGAGTGCATTGCAATGGCTGGTGAACTGAATCATTCAGCCTGAGGGAATTTTATATAACCAAAACCCACAGAGACAACAGCGATAGAGATCTAGACCATACAATACCCAGGCAACAGGACTGTGATGGCACACAGGTGGAAAACACAGGGATATGGAGACCGAGCGTGTGCTGAGCAAGCATAAATCTGAGCAAAACAGAACTTACAAAATGACCACTTTGGTGCAGGACTTGCATAAGTCCTGCCTCTTTTGTGGCTCCTTTTGTGAGATTTTAGAGCAAAATCAGGTCAGTTGGCAAGATAGATAGATAGATAGATATGAGATGATAGATAGATAGATAGATAGATATGAGATAGATAGATAGATAGATAGATAGATAGATATAAAAAAAGATAGATATGAGATAGATAGATATGAAATAGATATTAGATATTAGATAGATAGATAGATAGATAGATAGATAGATAGATAGATAGATAGATAGATAGATAGATAGATAGAGTGGCAGAGGAGATGCCAGAGGGCCATATGAGAACAAGAAACTTGAGGAAATAGTTTTTTTTTTTTTTTTTTCCTAGGCTGGTAATGAAGGTAATTAGCGGCCGGCTGAGGAGCTCAGGAGGTAAAGGTGGGCCGGGCTCCTCAAACAGGGGCTCCTAGTCTGGGGAAGGAGCCGGCTGTGCCAAGGCCGGTGGGAGCCGGGACCCTATAACCCTGTGTGGGGTAAGCACTGTGTTGTGTTTCGGGGAGCTGGGTGATAGACCCAGATCCCGATAGAGAGGGAGAAATACTGTGTAGTCAGTGGCCAGACGGCCGAGGATTTGTGTTTATGATTTGTTTGGACTGCTGTAAAAGTGACAATAAGGCCCCATTCACATGTCCGCAATTCTGTTCCGCATTTTGCGGAACAGAATTGCGGACCCATTCATTCCTATGGGGACACTCTATGTCACGCCCGGCTCCGCAATTGGGGATCCGCACTTCCAGGTCCGCAATCGCGTTGCCGAAAAAAATAGAACATGTCCTATTCTTGTCCGCAATTGGAGACAAGAAAAGGCATTTTCTATGAGAGTGCCGGCGATATAGCGGAACATACACCGCCGATGTTCGTGTTTTGCGGACCCGTGGATACTCAGAACACTTGCAGACGTGTGAATGGGGCCTTAAGCTGGTCGTGGCCAGTTTCCACCCAAATCTGCAGTGTTGGAGTGGCTTCTTGAGGTGTGCCAACCGTCTAAGATGAGAAGATGGGTTGTCACAACAGATGGATAGATAGATATGAGATAGACAGATCCTGAGCCGCTACACACTGAGCACCCACAGCCTGCTCATCGAATCCGGGCGGCACCGACAGAGCTACAAGCCGAGGGAGTGCGGACTGTGCCAACAGCGAGACCAGGAGGCTGTGGAGGATGAGGCCCACTTTCTTCTGCGGTGCCCAAATATTCAGCCATGAGGGACACCCACTTCAGGAGACTGACTGATCTCTGCCCAGACTTCACCTCCATGGAGGAGGAAGAGAGACTCTCCATACTGCTGGGGGAAGAGGAGAACACAGCGGCCATAGCAGCACAATATATTACTGGCTGCCATAGACTGAGAGGAGTCTGATATACAATGGACTCCTAGACATCCCCCCCCCCCTGGACGTGTCCCCATCCCTCAACCCTACCCAATTATTTCCCACTTGCTTTAGCTGCCAATAAAGCTGATTTGAATTGATCTGATAGATATGAGAGAGAGGATAATAAATAGATATATTATGGAACTTGTGCGGCACAGACAGGGAGAAGTCATTGTTTCGGTGCAGTATATTTGGCACACGTGGTGTTTGGTCTGGTTAGGTATTGGTGGCACACCCCGAAGGGAGCAGCACAAGCATGTTACATAAGGTCTGGTAAGATGGGTGTGAGACATAGGGTGGAGGTCACAGTGCCAATACCAAGGCACGTCACCCACACAGGGCGGGCACCGTTACTAGGAATGAAGCCATATACATGGTTGTTTCCATGTATATCATATCACCTTTAATGGAGTTTTCCCCTTCAGAAGCCACCTTAGTATGTTACACCAATACACATCCCAGGGTGGGAATACTTTTTACAGGCATTGTACATGTACATACGGTATACATAGGATTCGTCTTTCATTGGACATTGCCCTGAGTTATACCGTCCGACCCTCATTCTGTGTACCGTCATAGAGCATTCAAGTCACCATAGAGCCTAATAGTGCCGCACAACACGGGGCCTAGGTAACTGCTACACATGGCCGCCGCCACCAGCGCGCTCAGCAAACTGAACATATCGGGGGAGATTTATCAAAACTGGTGTAAAGGAAAACTGGCTTAGTCAACCTTATCCCACCACTCAGAGTCCACCTTTCCTTTTTCCAAAGGAGCTCTGGCAACTGAAAGGTGGAATCTAATTGGTTCCTATGGGACAACTAAGTCAGTTTTCCTTTACACCAGTTTTGAGAAATCTCCCCCCCCCCCAATAGTGTCTAAATAGGAGCGCCACACAGTGCCAAAAGAAATACCGTCACACAGTGCTCAAATAATAGCATCATCCATACACCAAATAACAGCTCCGTACACAAACAGTCTGTGGTGGTGGCAAGCCTCAGGTGCCAGACCATAGGTAGCGCCCCCTTCAGCACGGACAGGTCATGGCACTGAAGATGTTACATTGTCCGCTGGAATCTTTGTACGTCAGCCGCAAGCAGATATCTCCACTACATATTAAAATTTTAAAAAATCACCTGTAAATACATAAATCCTCTTCTATCTGTTCCTGGACAAGCTGGGTGATATACATGACCATTAGTATAAGGCCTCTTGCACACGACCGTATGGCTTTTTCAGTATTTTGCGGTCCGCAAAAAACGGATCCGCAAAAAATACAGATGACGTCCATGTGCATTCCGTTTTGGCCCCTGATAGAACAGTCCTGTCCTTGTCCGTTATGCGGACAATAATAGGACATGTTCTATCTTTGAACAGAAATACGGATACAGAAGGCATATGGAGTACCTTCCTTTTTTTTTGCGGATCCATTGAAATGAATGGTTCTGTATAAGGAATGCAAAAAAGGGAATGGAAACAGAAAAAACAAAAACGTTCGTGTGCAAGAGGCCTAAATGCCGCAGCAATGGTCGGCTCGCTGCGACCTACCTACTGCCCTGAGGATGGGATTCATGGACAGAACTAGTCAGATTTTTCCATTCAGGGATCAGGGAAAGCCGAGTGCCACTAGGACTACCCTAACGAATGTCACTCAGCTTTTCCGGATATAACTTCAAGAAACGACAGCTGTGACTAAAGGATTTTCTAGGCTTGTTTCATCTGATCGACATACTATTCTGGTTTTGGAGAATGAGTGCCGCTGCCTTGTCTGTGTAACCTTGGACAAGGTCACTAATGAATTTTAAGCACATTATTTCTAAAATTAGATTGTGAGCTCTTCTGGGAAGCAGTGACAGACAGATGGTAAAGTTGCTGATTATTTTAACTGTGTGATAGCACAGCACAGTGCAACCAACTTACTGAAGGATTCATGCATTATGTGCTAGGCCTGCCAGATCTGACGGCAAAAATACTGACATATAGGAGAAGCCATGATCTCTATAAAGGCCTGAAAAAATATATACTGCCCCCAGGAACATGAATGCAATTGCTATAAAACTCTCCCATGTGTACAGGGGCGGATTAGCCATAGACCTCACAGGGAAATTTCCCAATGGGTCGATGCCCAGGGGGCCACCTGAGCCCTCCTCACGGCCGACCAGTAAAAGATTTTGGGGAGGTATTCTGTGCTGGCAGTATTTTGTGATGGACGGTGGCTCTGTTGGGGTGGTATAATGTGCCACAATATGGTATTGCTGGACCTGTCTACTTGTGTTGGTCCTGCCTTCTATCAATTTGGACCTGACTATAAAATGGGTCCACTTTTTTTATTTTTTCAAGGGCCACATTAACTTTCCTGTCTGCTCCTGTATGTGTACAAGAATAACTACTATAATACTGTCCCCTATGTACACGAATATACCTACTACAATACTGCTCCTATGTACAAGAATGTAACTACTATAATACTGCCTCCTGTGTACAAGAATATAACTACTATAATACTGCTCCTATGTACAAGAATGTAACTACTATAATACTGCCTCCTATGTACAAGAATATACCTACTATAATACTGCCCTCTAAGTACAAGAATATAACTTCTATAATACTGCTCCTATGTACAAGAATATAACTACTATAATACTGCCTCCTATGTACAAGAATATAACTACTGTAATACTGCTCCTATGTACAAGAATATAACTACTATAATACTGTTTCTATGAACAGTATTTCTGTTCTTATTGTATATATATTGCTGTTTCTTCATATGTTTTTGTAGTACACCTGATGAAGGGACTGATGATGTCCCGAAAGCTCGCTATGTAACATCATTACTTCTATTTTTGTTAGCCATTAAAAGGTATTAAACCTGCAATACTTTTATTTTGTTTCTCTTATTGAGAACACTGAACTAACCTATGTACAAGAATATAACTACTATAATACTGCCTCCTATGTACAAGAATATAACTACTATAATACTGCTCCTATGTACAAGAATATAACTACTATAATACTGCCTCCTATGTACAAGAATATAACTACTATAATACTGCCTCCTATGTACAAGAATATAACTACTATAATACTGCTCCTATGTACAAGAATATAACTACTATAATACTGCTCCTATGTACAAGAATATAACTACTATAATACTGCTCCTATATACAAGATTATAACTACTATAATACTGCTCCTATGTACAAGAATATAACTACTATAATACTGCCTCCTATGTACAAGAGTATAACTACTATAATACTGCCTCCTATGTACCAGTATATAATTACTATAATACTGTCCTCTATGTATATTTTTGTTATAAAACTTTCCTTTTATTGGAAATGCATTTTTCCCCTAAGAACTAGTCACATTCCTGAACTATAATCCTGCCATACACCCAGCAACACCTTAATGTGCTAAGCTATTTACAGAAGAGCAAAACCATTCAAGTGACATCAGCAGTGAGGAGGCGATATCTTTTTTTCCCTAATGCATCTCCCATTCATAAATCCATTATAGCTCATATAAGATAAAAGCAGCAGCCATCATCTGCAGCCTGCGCCCCCGGCCCCCATGTAAAGGCTTATTTGTCAACTTAAATGTATCTGCATTCTTTGCAAGGTACGGAGTGCGGGCTGTAAATATGCACTGGAATACCAAGTATAATGGAATGTGTTTATGTCAGTGTAGGAGTCATTACTTTTCATTGCATTGGCTTATGTATTAAATCTCCACTGTCATCATGCAGTTGGCTAATTTTAAATGAGAACTTCAAGATCTCTACTAACCTCCTCCTACTATATTGTATTCCAGTTCTGAGCTATCAAAGGTTTAAGTTCTACAATGCTTGTGACTAGGGATGAGCGAATCGACTTGGGGTGAAACATCCAAAGTCAATTCGCGTAATACTTTGTTTCAATACTGTATGGCGCAAGCGCTCCCTACAGTGTTAGAATGTATTGGCTCCGATGAGCCGAAGTTATTACTTTGTGCTCCTGGTGCTTCCATTGCTCCTTTGAAGTTATGTCTTTCCTTTCCCTTTTGTATTTTGTTTGGGTTCTGTATGTTGCATTTCCCTATTGTTTGTATTGGGCCTGAAGGAGACTCTTGGTCGTCCTTCCTTTTTGGAGGAACAAGTAGTCTCGTCCCTGCCATTAGTACCAGAGTCCTTTAGGACTATGGGTACTAATGGCAGGGACGAGACTAAGTCCTATAGGTCCTCTAGGTATTCCTGCGTGTGAACTCCTATTCCTGCGTGTGAACTCTCCTCCCTTTGGGGTCTGTTCATACTGGTATTCAGTCAGGATTTTGGTTAGGGTTTTCACTAGGAGGTGTCCATTTTCTTTCCCTGTTCTCCCCTTTTCCCTCTTATGCTCGGTGTAGTGTTTCCCTCCCAAACCAAAGTGTGACACCTATATACAAGAATGCAACTACTATAATACTGCCTCGAATGTGCAAGAATATAACTACTATAATACTGCCTCCAATGTGCAAGAATATAACTACTATAATACTGCTCCTATGTACAAGAATATAACTACTATAATACTGTCTACTATGTACAATAATATAACTACTATAATACTGCCTCCAATGTGCAAGAATATAACTACTATAATACTGCCTCCAATGTGCAAGAATATAACTACTATAATACTGCCTCCAATGTACAAGAATATAACTACTATAATACTGCTCCTATGTACAAGAATATAACTACTATAATACTGCTCCTATGTACAAGAATATAACTACTATAATACTGCTCCTATGTACAAGAATATAAAGACTATAATACTGCCCCCTATGTACGAGAATATAACTACTATAATACTGCCTCCTATGTACAAGAATATAACTACTATAATACTGCTCCTATGTACAAGAATATAACTACTATAATACTGCCCCCTATGTACGAGAATATAACTACTATAATACTGCTCCTATGTACAAGAATATAACTACTATAATACTGCTCCTATATACAAGAATATAACTACTATAATACTGCTCCTATGTACGAGAATATAACTACTATAATACTGCCTCCTATGTACAAGAATATAACTACTATAATACTGCTCCTATGTACGAGAATATAACTACTATAATACTGCCTCCTATGTACAAGAATATAACTACTATAATACTACTCCTATGTACAAGAATATAACTACTGTAATACTGCTCCTATGTACAAGAATATAACTCCTATAATACTGCTCCTATGTACAAGAATATAACTACTATAATACTGCTCCTATGTACAAGAATATAAGTACTATAATACTGCCTCCTATGTACAAGAATATAACTACTATAATACTGCTCCTATGTACAAGAATATAACTACTATAATATTGCTCCTATGTACAAGAATGTAACTACTATAATACTGCTCCTATGTACAAGAATATAACTACTATAATACTGCTCCTATGTACAAGAATATAACTACTATAATACTGCCCCCTATGTACAAGAATATAACTGCTATAATACTGCTCCTATGTATAAGAATATAACTACTATAATACTGCCCCCTATGTACAAGAATATAACTACTATAATACTGCTCCTATGTACAAGAATATAACTACTATAATACTGCTCCTATGTACAAGAATATAACTACTATAATATTGCTCCCAGCAATTGCCTACTCGCTAGAGGAGGAGACCACTGCTATTTGATGCAACGATCTCCTCCGCAGCATCGCTATGCCATCGCTCGTCCCCATGCTATATAGTGGGTGCTGGTGGCAGATTGTTATTAAACGCCACGATCTGCCGCCTGCAAACAATAATTGTTTGACATGTCAAAAGATTTGGATTGCGCGATGAACGAGCGTACTGCAGTGTTACAGTGTATCACACGCCAGCAGGTGTAATACAGGCTTTAGATTATTCGTGCAATACAACTGTGATGTAATTATCTGTACACGTTAGATCTGTCCCAGCACGCTGGGCTTGGAGAAGACATCTTGCTGATCAGCTCTGATAGCCCCGCGCTCCTCAGGATTTTATCTCTCGTCACGAGTTCACCCGTTTCCACTTCTTCTGTGACAGTGATATAAGTGCATCGATGAACTTCATGTGGCCGGTACAAATGACTTTGTAATTGAATAATAAGCCACAATATTAACGTTCCTCTCATTTTAATATGATTTTTCTTGGCGGCGAGCGCAGAGAGGAGACCATTGCTGCCTGAATTGATGAGAAGCGCATCAATAAAAAATGTTCTCTCAAAAGGATGTAACGGCGACTTAGCTGCAGCAATCCGCCCGCTACATCATTCTGTCCGAGCACGGATTGTGTTATTCCATCCATGATGAGAAGACGTCAGTCAGGCTCTGAAGATACTGAGAAGGGATTGTCCTGAGATACTAGAAGATAATGGCCGGGGGAAGTAATGCTTTCTGTCACCATTGAACAGGCCTCTGTGTGACATATTATAAAGTTATTTCCACTGCCTGATAGATTTTGGGGTCCACCTGTCCTCCGTAGAGGGGGGATGCCCCATTCAAGATCCTACAAAAAGCATCTCTCGCTCTGGAGGACCTGTCCTGCATCACACAATCCGTCCATATGAATGGACACCGTGTAATGCTTTATTTCGCCTGCGGTGGCGCTGCAGGGAAATTGAACACTTGCTGTCGGGCTTCTCTACAGGTTAACCGCTCAATTTAAGTTTTGATGGCTTCAGGGTCACATCATAAAATTAGAATTGCCTCAGCTATAAACATGTCCTTGGATTACAACTCTTGCTTGTGAGACAGTTGACGTGGCCGCCCCTTTAATTTTAACCCAGCTTTCCTATATAGAAGGGCGTGGCTAGGCAATGTGCTACTCGACTTTTTCAGGAACATATGGCTAAGAAAACAACTAAACCTTTCCAACGATAGATACTAAGGGGGTCATTTATTATTGATTATACGCCACTTTTTCGCCTATTTTTGAGACAAAATCTGCAACTTTTCACCACTCACACCACTTTTCCTAGGTGTCGGAAAAAGGGGGCATGGCATGGGCAGGGAAGAGGGCGGGCCCGCCTGTCTCTTTCAACATTTTCCATGCCAGTTTATGGCGTAGAAAATGGCTTAAACTAAGCCAGCAAGGGAGCTGGCGGCGTTTAAAGCACGTCGCACGGCCGGCGGCACAAAGGCCTGCGCCTCTACATAACTTAGGCGCATCCGCCGCCAGCGCAAGACTGGCGTCTTAATAAATGACCCCTTAAATTCTTATATTTATCACAAATTCCTGAAACAGGCAGAAAAACGAAATGTTTAGCCATATGCAAGAATATATACGACCCCATAAATGGGGAGGACGAGTAAATAAGAATGAAGCACGCATCCACCGAGCTGACGGGTCTATGAGGAACGGGCCGGAGGAAATGTGTTTTCATCTTCATGAATAGATTATAAGTTTCTACAGTCGGGGCTTTTCCTGTTTTCCTAGACACACAGGGCTCAGAAGAGGATAGTCCCAGACCGGGTACTGTCTATAGCGTTTAGAGCAAAGGGGACAATGGAGGATCGCACAATGAGGAGTTTGTCAAAATTTTAAACAACCTTATTAAACGCAGCACTAGGACAAGAGAGAGGCAAAGGACACGGAAGCAGTACTATGTCTGCCTACATCATTTACAGGGAGGCAGTACTATCTGTACATACATCATATGCTTGGAGAGAGATAGTGAGGCAGTACTATCTGTATCTACATCATTTATAAGGAGCGACAGGGAGGCAGTACTATCTGTATCTACATCATTTATAAGGAGCGACAGGGAGGCAGTACTATCTGTATCTACATCATTTATAAGGAGCGACAGGGAGGCAGTACTATCTGTATCTACATAATTTATAAGGAGCGACAGGGAGGCAGTACTATCTGTATCTACATAATTTATAAGGAGCGACAGGGAGGCAGTACTATCTTTACCTACATCATTTATAAGGAGCGACAGGGAGGCAGTACTATCTTTACCTACATCATTTATAAGGAGCGACAGGGAGGCAGTACTATCTGTATCTACATCATTTATAAGGAGTGACAGGGAGGCAGTACTATCTGTACATACATCATATAAATGGAGAGATAGTGAGGCAGTACTATCTGTACCTACATTGTTTATAAGGAGCGACAGGGAGGCAGTACTATCTGTATCTACATCATTTATAAGGAGCGACAGGGAGGCAGTACTTCTGTATCTACATCATTTATAGGGAGCGACAGGGAGGCAGTACTATCTGTACCTACATTATTTATAAGGAGCGACAGGGAGGCAGTACTATCTGTACCTACATCATTTATAAGGAGCGACAGGAGGCAGTACTATCTATATCTACATCATTTATAAGGAGCTGACAGGAGGCAGTACTATCTTTACCTACATCATTTATAAGGAGCGACAGGGAGGCAGTACTATCTGTATCTACATCATTTATAAGGAGTGACAGGGAGGCAGTACTATCTGTACATACATCATATAAATGGAGAGATAGTGAGGCAGTACTATCTGTACCTACATTGTTTATAAGGAGCGACAGGGAGGCAGTACTATCTGTATCTACATCATTTATAAGGAGCGACAGGGAGGCAGTACTCTCTGTATCTACATCATTTATAAGGAGCGACAGGGAGGCAGTACTATCTGTACCTACATTATTTATAAGGAGCGACAGGGAGGCAGTACTATCTGTACCTACATCATTTATAAGGAGCGACAGGGAGGCAGTACTATCTATATCTACATCATTTATAAGGAGCGACAGGGAGGCAGTACTATCTTTACCTACATCATTTATAAGGAGCGACAGGGAGGCAGTACTATCTGTATCTACATCATTTATAAGGAGTGACAGGGAGGCAGTACTATCTGTACATACATCATATAAATGGAGAGATAGTGAGGCAGTACTATCTGTACCTACATTGTTTATAAGGAGCGACAGGGAGGCAGTACTATCTGTATCTACATCATTTATAAGGAGCGACAGGGAGGCAGTACTATCTGTATCTACATCATTTATAAGGAGTGACAGGGAGGCAGTACTATCTGTACATACATCATATAAATGGAGAGATAGTGAGGCAGTACTATCTGTACCTACATTGTTTATAAGGAGCGACAGGGAGGAAGTACTATCTGTATCTACATCATTTATAAGGAGCGACAGGGAGGCAGTACTATCTGTACCTACATTATTTATAAGGAGCGACAGGGAGGCAGTACTATCTGTACCTACATCATTTATAAGGAGCGACAGGGAGGCAGTACTATCTATATCTACATCATTTATAAGGAGCGACAGGGAGGCAGTACTATCTGTACATACATCATATACATGGAGAGATAGTGAGGCAGTACTATCTGTACTTACATCATTTATAATTCAAGGAATAAAGGGAATTCAAGAGGGGACTGGATGTATTTCTAGAGTGTAATAATATTACAGGTTATAGCTACTAGAGAGGGGTCGTTGATCCAGGGAGTTATTCTGATTGCCTGATTGGAGTCGGCGAAAATTGGCTTCTGCCTCACAGTTTTTTTTTTGCCTTCCTGTGGATCAGTGCTATCTGTACCTATATTATTTACAGGGAGAGACAGGGAGGCAGTGCTATCTGTATCTACATTATTTATAAGGAGCGGGACAGGGAGGCAGTACTATCTGTACCTACATCATTTACAGGGAGAGAAAGGGAGGCAGTACTATCTGTACCTATATTATTTACAGGGAGAGACAGGGAGGCAGTACTAACTGTACCTATATTATTTACAGGGAGAGACAGGGAGGCAGTACTATCTGTATCTACACCATTTATAAGGAGCGACAGGGAGGCAGTACTATCTGTACATACATCATTTACAGGGAGAGACAGGGAGGCAGTACTATCTGTACCTATATTATTTACAGGGAGGCAGTGCTATCTGTATCTACATGATTTACAGGGAGGCAGTGCTGTCTGTACCTACATCATTTACAGGGAGAGACAGGGAGGCAGTGCTATATATACCTATATTATTTACAGGGAGAGACAGGGAGGCAGTACTATCTGTACCTACATCATTTATAGGGAGAGACAGGAAAGCAGTACTATATGTACCCACATCATTTACAGGGAGAGAGAGGGAGGCAGTGCTATCTGTACCTACATTATTTAAAGGGAGAGACATGGAGGCAGTACTATCTGTACCTACATCATTTACAGGGAGAGACAGGGAGGCAGTACTATCTGTATCTACATCATTTATAAGGAGCGACAGGGAGGCAGTACTATCTGTACCTATATTATTTACAGGGAGAGACAGGGAGGCAGTACTATCTGTACCTATATTATTTACAGGGAGAGACAGGGAGGCAGTGCTATCTGTACCTACATTATTTACAGGGAGTGACAGAGAGGCAGATGGCAGTACTATCTGTGCCTATATCATTTACAGGGAGAGACAGGGAGGCAGTACTATCTTTACCTATATTATTTACAAGATCTCTGGTTTCATTCAACGGTTGCTTTTATTCAGAGGCTGAAAACCTGATTATGTCCCAATGACACAGGGTTTGGACCTGTTTCAGTTGAACACAATCAGGACAGGATTTCTGCCTCTGGATGTAAGAAAATGAATGGCTTCATTCACAGACAGCAAGCAGCTATTTTGAAAACGGTTAAGAATGTAAAGCATTGAACAATGTCCCTTTCACACACACTCCACCTGTAATCTGTGTCACAGGTCTGAGACAGCTTCCGCTATTGATATTCCCCTGCCCTGCGCCCACAGATCTCAGAGCTATTACCTTTCCGCAGAGCGCTGTGTAGATGGCGGGCCGGCCTGGCATTCTGAGTCGACATTACTTTGGCAGAGAGCACAGCGCACAAACAGAATACATTAGATTAATAATGGATCCAGAGGAGCACGACAAGAGGAAGAATTACAGGGTCTATAAATTGTGTGAACGCAGAGTGCGGTGGCCTCGCCTGTCCTAGAGGGAAAGGGTCTTAATAACATTCTGCTACCAAGACATGGCATTCAGTCTGGGGACTAACCTAAGGGACTGTTATTCACTTATCCATCCTACAGTCTGTCAATTTCGTAATTCTCCTAAAAAATGAATCGAAAAAAATCCACATAAACCGGTGTTCGTGATCAGCTGATCGCCAAGGGGGCAGGTCTGGCTTCCCCAACTCATTTTAGCCAAGTCTTTCCCTTGTGGTGGCCAAAACAATAGCCGTCCATAAAGAACATCTTACGCTGTGATTTCAATGGACACCATGTAATGCTTCATTTCCCCTATGGGGGCAGTGTAGGGGAATTGAGCACTTTCTGACAGGTTCCCACAGAGATTACAGCTGATTGCTTTAGGTCACAGCAGCAAAATATATTGCAATGATACTTCCAGCATCAATTAGGGATGGCATGACTTATCATTACGCCATTTATTGTTAATGGTGGCAAATACCCTTTAAAGGGGTTGGCCCATCTCAGACCGATATGCCATTAAAGTCAGATAGGTGCGGGTCCCACCTCTGGGCTCCAATCCTATTTCCGAAGAAAAGGAGAGCACACCGCGCAGGCACGGCCACCTCCCCATTCACCTCTATAGGACTGCCGAAAATAGCCAAACCAGTGATCAACTAATTTTTGGAACTCCCATAGCGGTGAATGGAGGGTGGCCGCGCTTGTGCTGAGTGCTTTCCTTCACTTTGGAGGGCATGTTCTGGAGATAGGTGCAGCTCCCACCTCTGGAACCCGGCGTATCCTAGAGGTATGCCATTAATGTCTGAGATAGGAATACCCCTTTAAATACCCTGGAATATGCCAGCATGGAATAACTGCAGTGTGATCATGCGGAGCTTGGCGATAGAGCATACTCTCACATGATCCGCTAGTGCGGCACCTTCACAATCTCATTAGTGCAGCCTCTCCCTGCTCCACAGTCATGTGCTGCTTCGGATCTGTCGTATTAACAGTTCTCCCTCCGTGGAGGATTCGGCCGGCGTTCAGGACGACGCATGTCGTTCAGCGAAATTAATTTAGCTTTGGATGTGTGAAGCGGCGCACGCAGAGAGCATCATGGGATTGCTGAAGAGGGCAGCCTCTCCGCTCTAAATGATACATTGTATTCTCAGTGTTTCCAAAACAAACTGTATACAAAATGTAGAAAATAATACATTCTTTTTTTTATATATATATTTCCCTCCGATCATGCCTCAGGAGGGAACACAGATTTCATATAGTCTGCTTTCTCCAGTGCTCATTGTCGCCCCCTACAGATAGGGCCGGTGCTATAATAAGGCAGACCAAGCGGCTGCCTTAGGGCGCATAGAAGGGGGGGGCACCAAAATGTAGCTTCGCTTGTGCTGGCAAAAATCCTTGCACCGGCCCTGCCTACCGAGCAATACACAATGAGTTGCCCTGGGAGTGGGGGAAGGCAAGAGACAACTGCTCGGAACACATATCTGATCGGGATCATCAAAATGGTTGTCAGTGCTGGTAATTAGAATGTATATCAGCTGTAACCGTATATTACTGCCCCCTATGGACAAGAAACTGGATCTGAACAGGAGGGAGAAGTTTTCCATGTTAATTTGCCTTCAATGGGGCGTCTGGGCAATTTTGAGGGTGTTCTTGAGATTTCTGGGTTCCATGCTAAATAGAGGACCCTACAAGAGGTGACAACCGGCATGGCCGCCCTTGCAGGTCCTAGAGTGGTGGTCACCTAGCTCTATGATCTATTCATGCAGTAATATGGAGTACCCAAAAGCCAAGCGGATGGGACCAATCAGAGCGGGACCCCATTATCTGCATTTATGTTACATGAGCCTTGCCTATGGGAGAGTTATGGCAGCCATATTGGGCTTTTATCGCCACGGTGTTCTATAAAAGCATTATATAAAATCAGGTAAGTACACATATCTACCTCTACACCCAGCATCAGGCGTCCGGCTAATATCCCCATGGACCTAGAACACGGTGCCGAGCCAGTGACACCTGCGCCAATCCCTGTGCGATGAAACGAGACTTCGACGCATTACAAAGGGGATTACATGGGCATTTGTGGGATTACTGAAAGCTCCGGGACACGAGGCGTTTTCAACGGAGACAATAAAGGACAGCAGAACCTAATATTATATTAAAGGGGATGTCATGTCGGATCAATCCCTGTTCCTATGCCCCATTAGGGCAAAAGGGCGGCATGGAGGGGGTTCCTTAATCTATCAGCCAGAGTGCGCTTGCTCGGCAGACTTGGGTTGAAAGATATGCCCATTCACCTGCAGGGGGCCCCAGCAAAATCAGCTGTCTGCCTGGGGTTTCAAGAGGCGATCAGCTGATTGCCCTGACTGCTCTCTTGTTAAAGGGATTTTTCTTATATGCAGGGACATAAAAAGGCCCCCTTAGCAAACCAGTATGAGCTCCACCATTCAGAAAAAGCAACCTAAACATAAATATTTCGGTTTATCCTGGTTATCCTGACTTAATAAACTCTAAATTTCTGTCTGCCTGCAGTCACCACTAGGGGGAGCTCACTGCATATGGATTTATACAACTTGCCTTGAACTGAATGGGATGTATACATGTGTTCTTAGTGAGCTCCCCCTGGTGGCAGTTGCAGGTACTCCTTATGACAGTGTTAGGGCATGCAGGAGAAGCTCCCGTGCTCTGTCTCCATACTCCAGTGCACATATGCAGAATCACATCTCATATCAAATATTGACTTTGTCCTTACCCACAATTCCCTGCGTCCTCTTATGCGTTTTACTTCCTATCCTTCACTGTACTGACAGCTTTAATTGCTTTTCTGATAGATGACAGTGACACTAGAGCAGCGTCCTGTGACAGATAGAAGAGAGGAAGAAGCCTGAGTACCATAGCGGTGACAAATCAATTATATCGCTCATTGTATGTGATCCTGCATCCCGAGGAAGGTGCTGAAGACGTGAGGCCGCATACATCCCACACATCACCTATGCATCCATACGCCTCCAATATATATGGTGATATATACATCATTATTAAAGCGATACACATGAATTATATTTCCTTTCGCTGTTCCTTTACCTGACTACGTGCCAGTCTTCACTGTCACCTTCGCATTCTATTCTTTTACAATTATACCAGTGATTCAGGGTCATTCAATAGCTGCATCTCCCATGTTCTTCCAATGCATTGTGATGGATTTTTTTTTCTCACTACAAGGCCACTTTTAGTGTTTGGTCAGTATTTGTAAGCCAAAACGAAGAGTGAAACCTACAGAGAAAAGTATAATGGAAAGATTTGACCTGCAAATACAATTCTGACCATGTGAAAGAGGCCCAGAAGTAGCCAGCGGGTTCCTCAATAGTCTCATGAAGCTGCAACTTCACCCTCATGCAATTTCCATCCATTTCAATGCCGCACATTATGATGTAAGGAGGTTTACTCCTTCTGAAGTTGTTTTCTTATCTTAAATTTGATAACAACTCAGAATCGAAGAAATATGAACAGGAGGGTCCTGGATTTGATTAACAAGTAATTATGAGTCTGAAGTCGGAGTAGGCAGCGGAGTCTTGTCGCAGCAGACGGTGACACATGTGAGGTCTGTGGAGTAATGGATTTCATCAGTGTAAGTAGCTGTTAGTATGGGAGACCTGCCGAGACCTCCCCGCTGTCCTCTACAATGGCCACGACTTTAACCTCCAATTACTCTAATAACAGCACCAGGTGGGAAGACGATGACTACTTTTACATGTAATAAATAGATTACTCACCGCTCGACATGCCGGCTAACACAGCGTCAATGAGAGCGACTATAGGTCACCATCCATCATATTCATCGCAGGCTCCAGGCGTGGTCATATAGGTAAAGCCTCTATCTATCTATCTATCTTATATCTATCTATCATATATCTATCTATCTATCTATCTATCTATCATCGATCTCATATCTATCTATCTATCTCATATCTATCTATCATCGATCTCATATCTATCTATCTATCTATCTATCTATCTCTATCATCTATCGATCTCATATCTATCTATTATCTATCTATCTATCTATCTATCTATCTATCATCGATCTCATATCTATCTATCTATCTATCTATCTCTCTATCATCTATCGATCTCATATCTATCTATCTATCTATCATCGATCTCATATCTATCTATCCATCTATCTATCTATCTCTATTATCTATCTATCTATCTATCTATCTATCGATCTCTATCATCTATCTATCTTATATCTATCTATTATCGATTTCATATCTATCTATCTATCTATCTATCTATCTATCTATGTATCTATCCATCCATCCATCAATCATGTTACCTTACATTATAAATGTGCACTTTCTGTTGGGGGAAGGAGGTGGTAATTTTGGGTGAAAGCAAATGACCAGCAGTAGTCAGAGATTTTAGTAGGTGACAACCAGGTTCCTGACACAGAAATGTCCTCAAAGCAGTTGTCACTTCTCTTTCCCCCACTCTTCTTGGCAGATCATGCAAAATGCATTACTCAACCGGGGGCGACATTGAGCACTGGAGAAAGACCCCGCTGGGGTAAAGAAAGTGTAAAATCGGTGCTGCATCCAAATGCATGATAAGCAGAATATGAAGATTGCCCCCTGGACCTCCAAAGATCAGCAGAACAAAGGGCCACATGATCCATATATAGAATTTTGTGGCCCCTCCAGATACAGTTTTTCCATTCCTGCACTGCGCAAGGTACTGAAACTCAGCCCCATTCACTTTATTCTATGTGATTTTAGGAGGGGGCCCCCAATAAGCCAGAACCCCACTGTTCACAGATGCCGGGCTAAGGATTGGACATAAATCCATGGAAAGCCTCATCCATTAGTCACGTGCCTATGATGATAGCGCCCCCACTCACTGTCTGTTTTTAGACAGAAAGAAGGTAAAGCATGCAGGACTTTTTTTTTCCATCTAAAAAACGGATCTCAGGCAGAAATGTCTCGATGCTCAGGATCCGTCTTTTTTCTTTATTTTTCGGCTCTTCTGACGGATCAAATGAACGGAAAAATAATGGTGATGTGAACTCTCCCCAAGGCATCTTGCACACGAACGTATTTTCTTTGTCCGTTCTTCCCCCTCATGTCCGTTCCGTTTTTTTTTTTTGCAGACCATATGCGGAGCCATTCATTTCAATGGGTCCCCAAAAAAAGAGAAGGTACTCTGTGTGCATTCCGTTTCCGCATTTCTGTTCCGCAAAAAAAAGAAACATGTCCTATTATTGTCCGCATTACGGACAAGGAAAGGACTGTTCTATCAGGGGCCAGCTGTTCCGTTCCGCAAAATACGGAATGCACACGGACATCATCCGTTTTTTTTGAGGATCTGGTTTTTGTGGATCTACGGTCATGTGCAAGTGGCCTCAGGCCTGTTTCACACGGTCAGTATTTGGCCAGTATTTTGCATCAGTATTTGTAAGCCAAAACCAGAAGTGGAACCTACAGAGAAAAGGTATAATATAAACATTTGTGCCTCTTCTGTGGTTTGGACCCACTCCTGGTGTTGGCTTACTAATACTAAAAATACTGGCCAAATACTGACTGTGTGAAAGAGGCCTTACTATATAGGGTGCCCCCCCCCCCCAAAAAAAAACTAAAAAGTAAAAAAAAAAACTTTTAGTCCGAAAGTGAAGACTAATCAAATGATATTGATTAAAAAAGCTAAAAGATAATATAATAAAATAAATAAATATATAATAAAAAATATAAAAATGTATCACAGTCATCTGCTCAAGAATGGACCCACTGGATGAATCCTCTTGAGAATTCCAAACAAAAAATGACAATGAATAAAAACAAATTGATAAAAAAGGTACGAGAATAGATAAAAGCTGTTTTACAATTATCTGCTCAGGAATGTACTCACTATATTAATGAAGAGAATCTTGAGAATCTCAGAAAAAAAACACAAAGATTAATTAAAAAAACATTTAAGAAAAAGACACATAAATGATGTAAAAAAAAAAAAAAAGGTATTACAGTTATCTGCTCTGGAATGTACTCACTGAATGAATCACCTTGAGAAAAAAAAACTAATAAACTGAGAAAAAAAAGACACAAAAATATATATATAAAAAAAAGTATCACAATTATCTGTTCAGGAATGTACTCACTGTATTAATCTCCTACGAAAAAAGGAAGAGTAATCAAAAAATACTGATAAAAAAAAAGACAAAAAGATCTAAAGTGTATCACAATTATCTGCTCAGTAATCTATTCACTGCGTGAATCTCCTTGAAAATTTCTGACTAAATATAAAGATTAAGCAAATACAAAAATATGATATGATAAAATGTATCACAATCATCTGCTCAGTAATGATCTCGCTGTATGAACCATCTTGTGAATTTGCCAAAATAATTGATAATAAAAAACCTAAATAATGACAAAAATGTATCACAATAATTTCTTGGTTTCATTATGTTTGAAGTATAATTGACAGTAGGACCTTCAGGGACCACCCTCCAGACTTCTAGAAGTTCTACGGGCCTGACGTAGTAATGTACCCTGAAGGTCCAGCAGAAGACAACCCCGTATGGAGGTGACATTGGAGTTGACCTCTTCACCAGGGTCTATTTCATATGGGCTGAATAATAATTCATCAGATGATATATCCTATGTTCTATATAGATGGATGGTGGGCTCAGAGAATCATCTCTTCTGATGGGCCCAACCAACCCTAGTCTGATGCTGAGGAGCTTCTTCAGCCTTATGAGATGTGGTGTTGAGTATCCCGACAGAAGTTGGGAAATCTAATCCCTTGTTTTATTCCTTTTCTCGGTGTATTTCTTGTGCTGTATAAATATCTCTGGCTCCAATTGTATTCCCTCTGTTGACTTCTCCTCACAGAACAGCAGTGAGGCCTCCAGGAGACCATGTTTGGTGATGCTCATCAGATAAACTATTCACTTTCTTTTTTTTTTTTTTAACTGACCTAGAACGCCCTTTACGTACCATGCCTGATGATGCTACACTAGGAATATTCTGCCGGGAGATTATAATACGAAGGAAGTAGAAATGTGAACAGAACCCAATTCTAGAGGAAACACAAGACATTGGACCATCTTCTTGACCCTTCTATTAGATGGTCAGATTTGCACGTGATGGTGAGTACAATGGTGAGTACAATAATGGAATTCAAGAGGGGCCTGGATGTATTTCTGGAGTGTAATAATATTACAGGCTATAGCTACTAGAGATGGGTCGCTGATCCAGGGAGTTATTCTGATGCCTGATTGGAGTCGGGAAGGAATTTTTTTCCTCTTAGGCCTCTTTCACACGGGAGAGTTTTCCGCGCGGGTGCAATGCGTGAGGAGGACGCATTGCACCCGCACTGAATCCGGACCCATTCATTTCTATGGGGCTGTGCACATGAGCGTTGTATTTCACGCATCACTTCTGCGTTGCGTGAAAATCGCAGCATGCTCCAGTTTCTGCGTTTTCCACGCAACGCAGGCCCTATAGGCCCCTTTCACACGGGCGAGTTTTCCGCGCGGGTGCAATGCGTGAGGAGGACGCATTGCACCCGCACTGAATCCGGACCCATTCATTTCTATGGGGCTGTGCACATGAGCGGTGATTTTCACGCATCACTTCTGCGCTGCGTGAAAATCGCAGCATGTTCTATATTCTGCGTTTTTCACGCAACGCAGGCCCCATAGAAGTGAATGGGGATGCGGGAAAATCGCAAGCATCCGCAACCAAGTGCGGATGCGTTGCAATTTTCCCGCATTGTTGCTTAGCAACGGGACCCAATCTCTATTATTTCCCTTATAACATGGTTATAAGGGAAATAATAGCATTCTTAATAAAGAATGCATTATTAAATGATGAGGAAGGGTTAAAAATAATAAAAGTTAACTTACCTTAGCCACTTGATCGCGTAGTCGCGATCTGTCCTCTCTTTCCCTGCAGCATCGATGATCTAAAGGACCTGTGATGACGTCACATCACATGGCCCAATCACCTGCTCCATCACTATGGTGATGGAGCATGTGATTGGTCCATGTGACCATGTGACATCATCCAAGGTCCTTAATCACTATTCTCAGGCTGTGGATAGTGCTTAAGGACCTTGGATGATGTCACGTGGTCACATGGACCAATCACATGCTCCATCACCATAGTGATGGAGCAGGTGATTAGGCCATGTGATGCTGTGACATCATCACAGGTCCTTACATCTTTCAAGCTAACGGAGAGGAGGCCGGGCTTCGCGATCAAATGGAACAGGTAAGTAATTATTAGTTTATTATTTTTAACCCATTCTGCACCGGGTTCAACATTAGGGAGATGGCCAAGGTATTATTTTACATTATAACTATGTTATAATGTGAAATAATACCAGCGGATAATTTCTGACCCAAACATGCACTTCTGTGAAGAAGTGCAGGTTCGAGTCTGGGTACAAAAGTGCCGATTTTTCTCCCGCGTGCAAAACGCATGACAGCGCTTTGCACTCGCAGGGAAAAATCGCGGGGATTCCCGCAACGCACCCGCACTGTTTGACGGAGTGCACCCGCAACGCCCGTCTGAAAGAGGCCATAGAAGTGAATGGGGCTGCAGGAAAATCGCAAGCATCCGCAAGCAAGTGCGGGTGCGTTGCGTTTTTCACTGATGGTTGCTAGGAGATGTTGTTTGTAAACCTTCAGTTTTTTATCACGCGCGTGAAAAACGCATCAAAACGCATTGCACCCGCGCGGAAAAAACTGAACAACTAAACGCAATCGCAGGCAAAACTGAATGGCTTTGCCTGTGAAATCGCACAGTTTTCACTGAACGCATCCGCAACGCATCCGGACCTAATCCGGACACGCTCGTGTGAAAGAGGCCTTAAGCAGGGAAAATTGGCTTCTGCCTCACAGGGGTTTTTTGCCTTCCTCTGGATCAACTTGTAGGAAACAGGCCGTACTGGATGGACAAATGTCTTTTTTCGGTCTTATATACTATGTTACTATGTTACTATATAGTAGGATTAATTAAACTTAACTCGATCTTGGATACGCTTAGGTTGCAATGTTTGGTATAAAAGCTAGATAGCTACAGAGAGGACACCATTTATCTAGACAAAGGAATTCCTTAGCTTTGATTTTACCACGCTAGAATATCTTAATTGTGTCCAGATGCATACTATGGGGATATATGCATCCATGTTTGGTAAAACACGCCACAATCCTATAGGCTCATTAGTATTTTTAGGCTGTAAGGGTGACACCCAGGTGTTTGCTAATAAAAGTGGTCTTCTGCCATTTGGGATCGGAAGAGGAAGACTCAAATACCACGATGAGTCACGTCTTTACTTTCTTTTACTTCTAGACTAAATTGTAAGATTTAGAGCATTGTGGACAACTGGGTTCAAAAAATTCTACCATGACACATGCGTCTAGTGATGAACACTGAAGAGAAGAGAGTCCCATAGTAAAGACCAAAGTGCTCCTTCTTTGTTACCCCCATGAGCTCTGGCCAAATCTGCACCCTTTGCTCGCTAACAATAGGGTTCTTTTGGAGAGGAGAGCCCTGAACAGGTTCTCAACACCCAGGAGCATAGAGGATGAAACCATAGAGCTCCACATATCATGGACGCCTCCTGGAGGAGGTCTCTAATTTTTTAGATCCCAAACAATTAGAAATACCCTCAAAAAAATTACTGCAATTATGTGTATAAGAAATAGACATGGCCGGCTGAAAGGTCTTCCAGTGGGGTAACTAAATGAGGTTAAATTGTTTTTGTTACACAAGCCCTTATGACAATTTTTCCACTACATACCTTACAGGCAGAGGAAGTGGCTACCATGGGGTTCTAGGTATCCCCTTCGCATAGTTACCCACACTTAAATTACTAAACTAGAGAAATTTAAAGGGTTTTTTCGGGAGTTCAATATTAATGACCTATGCCCAGGATAAGTCTCCAATATCATATCAGAGAGGAGACCAACTCCTGGTACCCAGCTGGTTGAAGAGGTTGCGGCGCTCCGGTGACGTCACATTTATTAGTCACATGGCCTATGTGCTGCTCAGTCCCATTCAAGGACTGAGCTGCAATACCAAGCACAGCCACTATAGATCGTATGGCGCTGTGCTTGGTGAGCACCAATGCCTCTTCAAACAATTGATTGATGGGGATTCCGAGAGTCAGACTACTAGCAATGAAATATGGATGACTTCTCTTCCTGGAAAATCTCTTTAACCACTTTGCCCCCCCACCCAACTATTATGCTTCATTCACATACTGGTCTTCTCATATGGGAAGAGAGACCTTATGGGCTTCCCAGACTTCACGGCCTAGGTGCACCCCTAGAGTTACGCATCCGCCGCCTCCTAAACACACACTTTGGAGTTAAGTTTGCATGAAATTTGGACTGTTGGCAAGTATGGCTTTGTTATTGGGTTGCAAAAACCTGTACAGGTCTTTACCTCTCCCGAAGAACCACATCAAGGTGAGGGAATGGCATAAGGGTAGTGGAAGGGGGAAGAAACACTAGGATCTTCTGTCCTGGGTGGCACCAGTTTGATCCTTGCTATGGGCCTGCTCTCTTCTTTTTACACCACTGACAATGCTTCCTTGGGTGGATTCTTACATGCAATTACAAAGGCGCCGGTCATTGACAAAATGGCGGACTCTGCCTGATAGGGTTTCCCCTGCTGATCAAAACGATACCTGTGTTGTAAAAATCAGTTACAGCGTTCCCGAGAAAAAAGACTTTTATTCTTGAAGCAGGTGAGGGCTTCAGTGCATCAGTGGGCGGGGCCTAGCTTTCCAGAACCGACCACGCCCCTCAGCACACTGAAACCCTCGGCTGCATAAAAAATAAAAGTAATCTTTTCATGGGAACGCCACAACCAATTTTCACAAGACAGGTGTCATTTTAATCAGCAGGATCAATGCTATCATGCAGTGTGCCTAGTTTACTAGGGTTGATCCTGCTACATGTGCTCTTTAAAGGAAGTAACCAAGACATAAGCTATTTGCTGACTGATGCCAATGATTTCACACGTAATGTAATCCCTGTGGGGCTTTCCTGACCTTTGCCAAGTGTCTAATGTTAGAACGAGGAAAGTAAATGAACCCCCACGGAGCTGACATGCACATTCAGCAGAGCTGGGTATGTACATACTTCAGAGGATTCAGCTGGTTTATTTATTGAATGCTTTGCTGACAGGAAGTGCAATTGTGCGTAGGAATATATTTCCCCACCACCCAACCTTAACCTCCCACGTCCTGACATTTCATCTCCATAGTGCCAACCGTAATAACGTGTTTATACCTTTAATAAATGACTCAGGTCCCAGTCTGTGAAAGATGGAGAGGATCTGCGATGTATCACGCTATTATATTAATATAATATACGGTAAATGGAGGCCTGTGCGTCCGGCTTTTGGACCAGCTCCAGTGACAGCGCAGATCCGCGTGCATGCGGGCGCGCCCGGCCATGTGATGTATAATAAATGTTCCAGAGACGAAGCTTTATGTAATGTTCTCGTGATGTTCATGGCCCCTCGGGGGTACGGGCTGTATATTGCGCCGCTTATTACATTACCCAGGTCTGAGGTCTGTGCTGCTGTGACGGCGGGAACAATATGGAGCTCACAAATGACTTGGCGGGATGTACAGACTACGTGAAAGCTATTACAGGCTTCTATCTGCTCCATAGTCAATCTGAACAACGGCAGCTTAGCAGCGTGGCAAATTGGCCCTTGGAGTAAAGTGCAGCGAGTTAAACACATCAGGAGCCAAAACTCCAAATGCTGATGGTGCCCCACGAGCGGTATTTAACAATGGAAAATGTGGCCCAGAATGCTTGTCGATTGATTTAATGTGGCAAGAAGACCATGCGGGGCGATCAAAAAGGATGCCGCTTGATTTGAAATGTCTTTGCCGCTGTATATATGCAGAACTGTCGACCCAAAAGCTTACGGTCTTTATAGTTAAAGGAATTCTCTACTTCTTTGTTAGAAAAAATACTTTGACAATGAGATGATCACAGGTTCTTCTGCTGCTGGGACCCTCAGCGATCAGCTGTAATCTGTGCAGGAACCCTTCCCCTGCAACGCCACCACAGGAGAAATAAAGTATTACACATGTTGGGTCCTCCAGGGATACAAATGTTCTGGGTTACAAATGTGGCTATGGTCGATAGGTGAGGGCTCTGAATGACAAAACTTCAGTCACTGTGCTGGGGTATTTTAAAATGGGGTAAGTGCCCCTTGATTGTCCGTACAGTACTAAGGACCCCCCCCCCCAAAAAAAAAAAATGCAAATGCTTGTTCATTGGGTGATTGCATCTTTCACGTGAGCATAAAAATGCATGTTGGTCAGCAGCTCATCACCCTTGCAACAACTTACAAACTAAAGGGGGATGAATGATCGCACTAACGATCAGTCGTCCCCCTTTCAGGATGTGTTGGCTGATATAAAGGTCCTTTAACTGAGTGCCAGTTGGCCTGTTATATCATCCGTTGCCGCATGTTTAAGGCCTGTGTAAAAGCACCTAAAGCCAGGGGCGTAGCTAAAGCTACATGGGCCCTGGTGCAAGAGTTCAGCTTGGGCCCCCCTTCCCTCAGTGCTTTGTGGCAAGGGGCAGGGAAGCACGTGGCTTTCATGCAGCCTAAAGAAAAAATGGAAACGTCACCGCCGCAATGCCAAATTCTTGACCTAATCCCTTCCCTACAGCCGGTGTCTTCTATAATACCGGTGTCTTGTGGCACAAGGGTCTATGGGCCCTCCTCAGGCTCCTGGGCCCGGTAGCGGCTGCCAACTCTGCACCCCCTATAGCTACACCTCATGTAATTAGGCGCATGCAGAAGAGACTGCTCAGTGGCATCTGCATAACAGGAAGGTGCACCATAGCTACGTGTCACCAGGTGAGCGGATGCGCAGGATTTGTGCCAGGGTTGGCGGCATTTGCGACTATATAAATCATACAATGACCATCTATCAGTGCTCCCCACAGTCTCCATCATTAGACAAGTGGAAAAGATCAGAGTGTACGCTGCATTTATCACAATCTTCCAGCTTTTGCCAAGATACTGTGGCACTCGTGCGGCCTAATGGGAAGTTAACAGGTTGTGCGCTGGAATCCGCTAAAGTCAATCCTTCCCGCACAGGGTCTGAGTGGGTACAGGGACACGTGTCTCAATTTTTAAAAGGGCACAAGACCTGTCTATCTCCCTTTTCTGTGCAAACTATTGCACCCTGTTATCTGCCACTTTGGGTTTGGAAAAGGCTGAACTTGGAAGCAGGAGTTCATGATTTCAAGGATAAACCCATTCTGTCCTAAAACATAAGGAAAAACGTGAATGCTGCTTGCAAACCCGGAATAACAGAACATTGTGCTTGGCCGGGGCTGAGAATAAGAGGGCATTGTGATCGCCGCTTCAGATAATTCTCATAAACCTCAAGGACATGGAAACCTTGTGCTATCATGATGTGAGGAGAACACACTGCGGAGCTATCACAGGGACTATGGCTCCTGGACTTTAGGGTCTTTTCTGCAGCCTCTACACCCCCATGCAGTTAAAAGGGTTTTAAATATTGATGGCCTATTCTCAGGTATCTGATCTGTTGGCATGCAGGTGAACACTGCGGCCTCATACCCTGTGATGTCATGTTTATGGTTCATATGGTCTTTGTGCACTTCAGTTCTATTCAAGTGAATGGGACTAAGGGTCCTTTCACACTTGCGTTCTGAGGATCCGGCAGGCACTTCCGTCCCGCCGGATCCGTCAGAACGCAAGTCGCCTGAAGCATTAGAAGACTGATCAGGATCCTGATCAGTCTTCGAATTGCTTTCAGGTTACTATGGCAGCCAGGATGCTACTAGCGTCCTGGTTGCCATAGTAGGAGCGGGGAGCAGGGGAGCAGTATACTTACAGTCCGTGCGGCTCCCGGGGCGCTCCAGAATGACGTCAGAGCGCCCCATGCGCATGGATCACGTGATCCATGCGATCACGTGTTCCATGCACTGGGGCGCCCTGACGTCATCCTGGAGCGTCCCGGGAGCCGCACGGATGGTAAGTATGCCGCTCCCCGCTACATTTTACCATGGTAACCAGGACTTTAGCGTCCTGGCTGCCATGGTAACCAGTCAGAAAAAGCTAAATGTCGGATCCGGGAATGCGCCGAAACGACGTTTAGCTTAAGGCCGGATCCGGATTAATGCCTTTCAATGGGCATTAATTCCGGATCCGGCCTTGCGGCAAGTGTTCCGGGTTTTTGGACGGAATAAAAAGCGCAGCATGCTGCGGTATTTGCTGCGTCCAAAAAACGTTCCGGTCCTGAACTGAAGACATCCTGATGCATCCTGAACGGATTTCTCTCCATTCAGAATGCATGGGGATGATCCTGATCAGGATTTTTCCGGCATAGAGACCCGACGACGGATCTCTATGCCGGAAAACAAAAACGCCAGTGTGAAAGGGCCCTTAGCTGCAATGCCAAGCACAGCCACTATACAGTGGATGGCGCTGTGCCTGGTGTGGTATGAAGAGGCCGCAGCGCTGCTGCCCCTTTAAACTTTTGTGCATTTGAGTTGATGGCAGGAGTTGGACCCCACAGACGGATTTTGCTGGTCTTCACCGTAGATGTCACCCGTCACTTTGAATTAAAAGCATTACCCTCCCCCTATAATGCCCCCCAAAATGCCCGGGCACCTCATACAGGTTATACTTACACCCGTGTCACCCGCGATGCTAGGAAGGGTCATCCCTGTCATGGCCTGCTGTTGGCTAGCCCATTTATTTTAGGTCCTAAACACTGTGCATTACTTATGTTGGTAACTGTTATGTTAAAGTGTAATTTACCTGGTTCACCAGAAGGTGGCAGCAAGTATGGCAGTGCTACAGTTAGAGAGAATGGAACCCTTATTTCCATTCTAACTCTTCCTCTAAGGAGGGGACTAGTTAGTGAGAGGTCAGTTCAACTTACCCTTCCTAGGGGTTAGGTGTGCAGCAGGTGCACGTCCCTGTTGGACGTTGTATATCCCCAGACTAGTTAGAGCACCTTCAGCTCTGCTGGATGTGGAGGCCACAGCTTGGAGCCTCTGAAGCTAAGAGCAGAGTTCGCTAGATTAAGCTAGAGTCAGACTACCAGAGGGAAGTTGCAGCATACAGCTAAAGCAAAGTTATTCAGTCAGTTATCCTGTCAGCAGAGCAGAGCCTGAGAGCAACCGATGTAGCAGAGTTGAGTTTGTTTGCCTGCCAGAGTTAATGCTAAAGCCTGCTGAGAACCAAGACAAAGCCTGAAACTGTTGGAGAAACGTTTATTCAAGTAAAGCTGCTTTTCAACTTCATCACAAGGTCTAGACTCAATCATGTCTTCATCCCCTACTACTACTATAACCCCTTTTTTCTGCATTTGGAAGGCAACGCCTGGGGTCCAGCGTATCCAGGTAAGAGCACCTTGACACGTGCACAAGAACACTTAAAGGGACATTGTAGGCCACCCTATACCTCTCTGGCATTGCTACACCTGGGTACCACCAACACCATTTCTTTGAGGGACTCTGTCCCATTGTTGCTTTGTAGCAACTGGCGTCACAAAAACATTTACTTTAAGGGACCCCTTGCTGTCCGCGCCTGACGACTGCACAAGTGATAGGCATGGCAGGTAGGGGGCGTCCCTTCAGGACCCGAGGAGTCATAATAACATGATGCAGGCAAATAAACAGAGATTAGTCCTGCAAACCAGGAGAGTGCGGGAGCCTAGGAGATGTTACAGATTAACAGGATTATCTGCTGTCCTGAACTCTCTGCAGTAAAACAAAGACATCATTTTACATGATCAGGGAACGCTCCAACCACAGGGATGAATGTTACTGTTTTGGGAGCCAGGGGTCTGAATATAATATGTCTGGGGTCAGCAAATCTGCCTTGATGCGCAAAGGCACGTAGACAAGGGATTCATCAATGCCTAAGCAGGCAAACTTGCAATTCAGAGCCTGGGAAAGTTGGGTGAGGAGCAGAAAAATAAGCAGGGGGTCTCATAGCAAAACGGGCAAAGAAGAAACATGATATTGCAACCTAACCTGGATATATAGTGCGTGCATGAGTGTGCAGCTACCATTAGGAGCATACCAGACCCTTAACCACCAGACAAAAGACCAAAAATGTCTGCCTACTACTTACTTTCAAGATTTATTAAAATTATATGGATATTTTAACACAGAGCTCAAAAAAAATCTCTTGCTTTACCATAAGATGAACTAATTCTGACTTCCTGCAGCTACCACTAGGTGGAGCTCACGGTATACAGATTGATACAACTGGCATTGAACTCATAGGGAGCAGTATAAAACTGTATGCAGTGAGCTCCCCCTGGTGGTGGATGCAGGTAGTCATATTTTGAGCTGTTTGGATCCGCACTATCTCTCACAATGGGCCCTATTGCAACCTATGCCCTCGCCTCTGTGGGAGCTGTAACGGCAGCATTATTGGTTGTCACCCCGTTGCATAAATTAACAGAATTTTCAATGCTATAATATTTTCAATGTAATTTAGAGAGCCTGCGAATGAGCTAACTAGGATTGATTTTATGTTACATGGGGGGGTATGTTATTCAGGTCACCGTATGGTCTGATTGCTCAGCTTGTTCATGTCTTTCCTCGTTCTCCTCCATGAAGAGCTGATAAATGACCTCTGCAACGAGCTGATGCTGAAATTGACAACAAAGAGGCAAGCGCTAGGTGTAAATGTAGAGCAAACACACTGCCAGCTGCCGCTAACTGGGACGCCTGTCATGGGGCTGACTATATAACACATCCCGAGGAGAGGGCAGGGGGGCATCGTCAAGTATTGTCCAGGGACACAGCAGAGTCAATGTAAGGACGTTTTCAGGTATGTTACAAAGAACATATCTAAAAAACATTAAGCCCTAAAATAACAGGAATACAAATGCAATAAAATATATTATAAGTATATTAACTATATATCCATTCATTGTCTTTAGGCCTGTTGACGCCCCTGCTCTGTCATCCTGGCACGTGGTAGCAAGTGAGTGAGGATTGTGGCCAAATATTGGCTTATTGGTCTTGCCATTTCTACTGCATTTTTGTATTGGCTTTAGACTCATTCTTTTCTATTTGGGAGGGTTGTCCTTACCCATACTCCACCCTGAAAAACCCCGCACCCGAGGGAAACGCGTCGGAAAAGCGTAGGTAGCTTGTAAGGTTTACACAAGGATAGGTTCCAGGTCTGTCCTTTCTTTATCTTTTATTATCTTATCCTGCCTGTACACCTGTTTTTGATTGATCTACTCCACATGATCTCCCCAGCAGCAGGAGCAAGGAAGTGATGTCATCGCGCATCCTGTGCCGAGCACAAGAACGCAGGGACCGGGGAATGATCATCATTCCGCAGCCTCGGAGCCCTGTTTTGTAGACCTGCAGGAGAAAACGGCTCCTTGCTTCACCGTTGCACTCAACTGTCTCTGCATCCTAAACTTAACAGTTAAGAAAGGGATATACTGCAGCCTTCCCAGGACAGAAATCAGATATAGTTGAGAAGTATGTGGTACGTACTTAGCCCCTGCTGGGGGTGGGCACTAAGCAAGGCTTGCTGCAGCAGCAAGTGAACTAAAAGAGAATCTTTTCTAGCCATCAGGAAGCAAGTGAAAGTGCACGAGGAGAGGGAGTTTCTCGTTTGCACATAATATCTACTACAAATTTAACAAAAGATTTTCCCTCCTACATGTACATGGGAAAAAGTGTCGCAGTAGTGCCAGAAATTGTGTACATTTCCCTCCCAGGGGTGCACAGAAAACCAAGAGAGCGCACACCAGGACAAGCAGGGATGTGGAGCGGAGGTTACTAAGGTTGCTGTAACAAGAAGATGGACACATGTCGCTGCAGTGACCCACAGAGGATATAAGGTAAAAAGTCTACTTCCCCTGCAGATCTGTGATAGAGGTGGCAAGGCAGCTCATGATGTGGAGCACTGCTGGAGGGCGTGTGGGATGATGTGCCACCGATGATGAGATGACCCTGCAAATGAGACAGCCGTCGATGACGGCTAAATAGGAGCCAACGACAGGTCAGTGCGTCAGCTCCTCAGGCAAGTGTGAGAAGCTGCAACGGGAAAAGGAAAGACCTAGAGGCCAGAACATCGCCCCTGTATCAGATAGGTCCCGCTTGGGATTTATGGACTATATATAGTTGCAGAGACTGTATATACATAGAGGGACTACAAGTGATGAGCCTTTAAGAGACTGTATCAGAAAAGAGTCTAGTACCCTCATACTGAGTGACGTAACCAGCAAGCTTATGTGCCTGCAATGCAACATTGAGAAATATACCGTGCACTCCAGTGGAGTGAATATATGTATATATTGTACCGTAAAGTACAAGTTTATGTGCCTCCGCCCACCTTATATTTTGCCATCTGAACAACTTGCAAGAGGGGTGTGCCCTACTTGAGGCATGCCCCTGGAACAGACTGAATCTGGACGTTCTGGATGATATAGGAGGCGCCTGGGATATTCTGATAGCGATTTCATGCATTAAGAAGTTTATTGAATTAATCCCATTACATCTCGTGCACGCACAATCAGTGCTGATCTTTTCCGGGCCGCGTTCGCAAGCTCTATTCAGACAATTTAATTAATTGCTCAGGTTGCTGAATTAATTTTTTCCTTATTTTTCTTTCCGCCCGTTCCTCGGCCCTGGGTTTAGAAAATTAACATATTTTTGTACTGCAGTCTAATTACACTGCCCAAGTTTCCATGGAAACGGGGATAAGGAGGGAAGTTTTAATATGTGATAGATTCTTTTCCAGCAGGATCTCAATCTATCTCGGATAGAGAAGAAGAACCTGCGTCTGCGTTACAGATGCCGGGGACGGGAAAACAAATGGTATTCAGTCCAAGCAATATGTTCCCGGTCAGTCCGAGGAGCAGAAGGCAATATAAATGTGCAGATACCCTGCGCTCGTACAGCACCCAGGGATCGTTAGGGACTATTCAACAGGTGTCGCCTCCCCTGACATGTCTGTGTTAGAAAATACTTGTATTCCTCACTTAATAATAATTCTGTTATTAAAACTCTGTGCTGGCCTTCTATTACTCCTCCTGGAAATGCATGAATCAATTGACAACTGGGTGTTACCAGTAGGGGGTGCGTCCCTTCACAGTCTGACACTGTCCGAACACTGCTGACAGTATTACACCCCTCTGATACAGGGGAATAGCAACACCCAGCTGTCATCTTATTCATAAATTTCTAGAAGGAATAACAAAGGAACGGCACAGCATAGAGTTGTAAGAATAGATGCTCCAGGATTGTTATTACATAAGGTATGCAGGCATTTACTAAAAAAGACATGACAGAAGGGGGGACAGGTCCTCTGCACACGACCGTATGTGTTTTGCGGTCCGCAACGCGGCCCATTGTAGAAATGCCTATTCTTGTCCGCAAAACGAACAAGAATAGGACATGCTCTATTTTTTTTTTTTTTTGCAGGGCCATGGAACGGAGCGACAGATGCGGACAGCGCACGGAGTGCTGTCCGCATCTTTTGCGGCCACATTGAAGTGAATGGGTCCGCGCCCGAGCCGCAAAATATGCGGCTCGGACAAAAACAACAACCGTGTGCATGAGGGCTAATACTGATGACCTGTCCTCTGGATAGGTTACAAGTATGTGATCGGTGGGAGTCCGACACCCGGAACCCCCACCGATCAGCTGTTTGAGAAGGCATCAAATGATGAACGTGATGTCATATGGCCTAAGAAAATCTGGAGATGGCCATGGCGCTACTGAGAGCCAGTGCCTTCTCAAACAGCTGATCGGTGGGGGGCCTGGGTGTCGGACCGCCACCGATCAGATACTGATGACCTATCCTGAGGATAACTCATCAGTTAGGCCTCATGCACACAACGTTTTTTTATGCTGTCCGCAAAAAGGGGTTCTGTTGATCAGTGATCCGTGTCCGTTTTTGCCTTCCGTTGTGTTTCCATGTGTTTTCCGTTTTTTTTAGCGGACATGACCCAAAAGATTTTACCAAAAGACAGGCTGACAATTTTTCCCAAGTGCCTGCCAAGGAATCCCCCAAAAAAACGGACACGGAACGCGGATGACACACGGATGGCCATCCGCATTTTTTCACGGACCCATTGACTTAAATGGGTCCGTGAACCGTTTTTCACGGACAAGAATAGGACAGGTTATATTTTTTTGACGGACTGGAATCACGGACCACGGACGCGGAGTACAAACGGTGCATTTGCCGAGGTTTCCACGGACCCATTGAAAACCAATGGGTCCACAGAAAATCACGAAAAACGGAGCAACGGACACGGAATCAAACAACGGTCGTGTGCATGAGGCCTAAAGTCTTGAAAAACCCTTTAAACTATACTAGCTCATAAGACCGAGGCCGCCCCATTGAAAACAACGCAGGGCATATTCCGTGAGGCCGCATTTTTTTTATGAACTTTTCAATTGCCTTATAATTGACAGTTCTGGGTTCCTTTGGTAAAATACCTTCCTTTGAATAGCGGCCATAACTGGAATTCTATGCAGATCAGGTTGCGTCGCTGTGTGCCGGCTCCTGAGCGAGGAGATGACAGCGTCTTTATCTCTGAGCACCAGCTGCTAAATGCCCTCCTGTATGTGCAGGACGCCGAGCTTCCTCCTGTCCACGAGACACCATGCAGCAAACACATCTTGTATTATGTATGAAAATACGTGAGGAATAAGGCGCTATGGTGGGACAACCCTCTTAAAGGGGTTCTCTGCTTTTGCAGTGTCCCACTCCAGAGTCATGGTAAATTGCAGAGTGCAAAAGAATATATTTCTGTGTAAAACATGGATTTATGATATTTTGTATAAGGTATTGATAGGCCATATGCACAGCCACCACTAGATGGGGCTGGTGTCACTCTCTGTATTAGAGAGGGAGAAACATTCCAGTCTTGGGCCTCTTGCACACAATTTTGTCCTTGTTGTGGTCCACGAACCACGGATCTGCAAAAATACAGACACCTTCCATGTGCAATTCACATTTTCCTCACTTCCACTACTAGAAATGAATATTCATGTTCACAATACAGACAAGAATAGGACAGGTTCTACAATTTGTGGAATGAGACATGGATGCAGACAGCATACGGATGACATCCGCGCGTTGTCTACTTTTTTTTTGGGGGGGGGGGGGTGGATCCATAGAAATTAATGCAAAAAATGTGGATCGAACATGGATACAAAATACGGTCATGTGCATGAGGCATAAGTTCAAGTCAGTCTAATTAGAGGGTTCAGTCAGACAGTCTGAGCTTAGACTCAGTAGTGAGAGGAGCCCATGTTGACACCTATTGAGCCAGCCTGGACCCGGATCCATCCAGGACAAGGCCAGTGAAGAACAATTACAGACGCAGGCCAGATGTAACAGAGAGGTATAGAGAAAGTCCAGTAGAGATAACTTGTCTGCAAATTATCTATGGCATATGTGTTTAGGAGCTGCCTCCGGTGGCTGAGCATACTAACAGTTTGACCCACTGAGAGAAATATACACAACCCAAGGTGGATTATGTGGTTGTAAGTATAGCATCCTGTTCAAAAAAGGAGCAGAGTTTTTGCCTGCTATTCCGGAGAACCACCCTGCTGGTTGCATCGTACTGCCCCATGCGGCCACCCTCGCCCTGGTGACCTGGTCACTGCACTTTGAACATTCGCTTTTAGTTAGAAGGTGATATGCTGGAGGTCTGCGCCTGTTGCCCACATGTGTCCTCCTGTTTTCTCCTAGCCGGCCACTGGAGCAATACAGCTCTGTCTATTACACGAAGGCCGGAGGACCTGTGCTCCCAGTGTTGTGACCATGCCGGGAACCTCAAGTCCTGGTGCCTTCACTGCAGAGCAAGCGGTCCATTGGAAATAAGGCCATAAAATATGTATCGGGGGCACAACTGGGGGCAATATCTATACTGGAGCACAACTTGGGGTTGAGGTTTTAACTTAAAAATCCAATGAAATGTATCCATTTTTAATAGTAAAATAGTCAGATGGCCAGAAAATGACACCCTTATAGCCCCAAGCCAAATCAGTTTAGTAGATAAAGTGGTCTACATCCGCAGACCTACAGCAATCAGCTGTAATTTGCAATTCAGTTTCCCTGCAGTGCCACCTCAGGGCAAGAGCAGCATTGCAGCGTGCCCACTGACATGAATAAGCCATGGACATGCCAGGTCCTCCAGAGCATGAGACGCTCTTTGTAGCTGCTCTCTACTCTGGCTAGTGATGAAGATTATAAATAATGACCCCCATATTAATGATATGACATCTACCTGGATGATAGCTGCATCACGTAACGCCGCCTGTGAGGGAGCTTTTCCGTTAAGCTGCTATCACTACGTTTAGCGGCATAAAAGGTATTTTTTCTGCAATTACAGGATAAGAATATTGGTCTCGCAATTCAGACGGGGTTCCTGCATTGCGGATGATGAAATACCCGGCTTACCTTGAAACCCTGACAAAGGGAAACAGCGGCAAATAATCTCCGTAATTATCATGTAGGAAATGTTAGGTCGGCCTTTTGCTGAGCTGGAATTTCTAAATAACTACGTGAAGGAGTAAAGATGGAGACAAATTGCACCTTAGTAACAAGTCCACCTACACAAGTGACCGCAAAGAGCCTCAGTCATCACCTTCCTGCAAACTCTCAATAAACAAGCTTTATTGACTCAGCATGTACATCGGCGCGCACTTCACGGGGTGACGGGGGTATTTATTTACCCTATTCATTTGGAAAGCCCGGATGAGTCGACTCGTCACCAATGTGAAGTTGGCATGTAAATAGCTTCTGCAAGCGACATACAGTATAGATCAGGGGTGCACAATGTTTTTTTGGGTGGGGGCCACATTGTCAGACTGAACCAACGTCAAGGGACGAAAATAAAATTTAAAGGGGTATTATGAACTGAATTACTGTATTTATGGCATATTGAACTTACAGTATATACCAGTAATGTCTAGTTACAGTCCCAGGACTCCCATCTAATGGGAGAAATACATGAAAAATACATGTGAGCAGCCACAAGACATAGACATACGTTTGTTACCAGGTGTTTGGGGGCTTCACAGAATGGTATCAAGGGCCGCATGTGGCCCCGGGACCGCAGGTTGTGAACCCCTGGTATAGATCAAGGAGAAAAAACTGCACAGAGCTCTATTACGGCACTCCAGTGCTACCATGGTTAGGAAACCCTAATGTGGGCCACCACCTGGTAGCCTGACACTTGGGGCTTGGAACCACCATCATTTTGTTAAAGAAAAGGGTCAAAAAGGCTGCAGGATCGAATTAAACCAGACATACTGCCAGTTAGGGTTGATTCTGCTGAATAAAATGATACCTGAATGGCGAAAATCCATAGCACCATTCCAGAGAAAACAGAGTTTAAAATCCATATGCAAATTAGGGAGGTAGTCCAGTGCAGTGATTTCCTGCATTTGCCACTCCCCTTCTCCGTTCCTCGGTGATCTAAATATCTAAGTTACATATGGAATTTAACGCTGTTTTCTCAGGAACACAACATCAGATTTTTGCCATTCAGGTATCATTTTGATCAGCAGGATCAATCCTAACAGGCAGCATGCCTGGTTTAAAAGGTTTGATCCTGCTGATAGGTGTCCTTTAAAACAACAACTAAGTATTACTCACATCCACCAGTGCCATTCCATCACTAGTCTGCTCTTCACATCCTGGTACTTTTTCGGAAATGCCAGGAAACGACGGCACAGCCAATCACTAGGTTAGTGATGGTGTAAAATAGGTCAATACGTCACCGATTCACACCCCCCCCCCCCCATTCCAATACCAGCCAGGTCACCTCTCTGATCTGTGATTGGCTGAGTGGTCATTTCCTCTGTGCTGGGAGGGACCAGGAAGTAAAGACCAGTGGGGATCTGGGAAATATTCGAACAAGAGCGCCAGAGGAGCGGTAAGGTGAGTTTTGAATTATTATTTTACTCCATTCTGAGCCTTTTTGTCAAATATCTTGTCTGGACAACCCCTTTAAGCTCGGTACACAGCAGAATTGTAAATGCTGCTCTTGCAGACATCAGGCTAATTCTGTCATTTGAGATCAGTACAAGGAATGTGATGTTAGGATTAAAGGGGTTTTCTGAGATTTTTATACTGATGACCTGTCCTCAGGATAGGTTATTAGTATTTGATTGGTGGGGGTCCGACACCCGGGATCCTCGCCAATCGGCTGTTTGAGAAGGCAGCAGTGCTCCTGTGAGCGCCACAGTCTTCTCACAGCTTTCCCTAGGCCAGTGATGACATGTTAATTTTTCACGTGGCCTAGGATCAGCTCAGCCCCATAGAAGTGGATGAGGCGGAGCTGCAATATCAAGCACGGCCACTATACAATGCTCACAGGAGCGCCGGTGCCTTTTCAAACAGTTGATCGGTGGTGGTCCTAGGTGTTGGGCCCCCACCGATCAGATGCTATTAAAATCTCGGAAAACCCTTTTAATGTCCACAAGGTTGGTTACTTCGCCTTCAGAGGTGTGTACCGTACTTCTATGGGGAGTGGGGCCACCATGAAGGCCTCCACTGGGGAATGCCATAGGGAATGGTAACCAAATGTGGCCCATGTAGACTCTAGGAGAGGGTACTGTAAAGGTCTAACTTTTCTATTGTTTAAATTGTAGCACAGACCATACCGCGTCATGTGCCGTTGCACAGTACTAGCGGCATACTTGCGGCAGCAGGGGCTGCGTACACAAGCAGACACATCATGTATCCTTGTATACTAAATTTGCGGCCTGCGCCTCTGTAAGCACAGCCGCTCATTTTACCAGAGCCGCTCCCGGCCCAGCAGTGAAAAATGACTTCAGCCGCACGTGCTGACGCGTCTGCTTTTTTTAATGACTTGCTAAATACGTCTCTCGTAGATTCTCAATATGAATGCAGGAGACCGAGGTGCATCACTAGAAGTAAGGGCAGGAGCGTAGCTATAGGAGTTGTAGAGGTAGCAGTCGCTATCAGGCCGAGGAGCCTGAGGGGGCCCAAAGTCCCATGTGCCATATAAGAAGACACTGGTATTATAGAAAGTGCATGCTGGTCAAGTTACACCTCTGGCTGGAGGGAAGGGGTTAGGTCAAGAATTTGGCATGTGAAGGGGGGGGGGGGGGGTGCCGTTTCCAGCACGAAGGCTATGTGCACCCCTGCCCCTGGCCACAAAGCACTGAGGGAAGGGGGGCCCAAGCTGAACTCTTGCACCAGGGCATATGAGCCTTTATCTACGCCTCTGAGTAAGGGGGCCCCATTACAAAGACAGGAATGGGCCATGGAGCAATGGAAGAAGGCGGCGCTATCTGATGAATCACATTACGTCGTGTGGACGGCTGGGTGGGTGTGGGTCACTTACCTGGAGAAGAGATGGCACCAGGATGTGTAATGCCCCAGAGTGGCATTACCACCCCGCCACTATTTTGTATAGGTATCCTAATGTCATCCTGTGTGTTTATTCCCAGGCCCTGCACAATGTGTATTCATAATCTTGTTGTGTAACTGTTCAAATGTAATGTGCCTGATTTACCAGCAGATGGCAGCATAAATGGCAGAGCTGTGGGTCCAGAGAATGGAGCTTTTCTTTCCATTCTAGCCCCCCCTCTCTGGTGTGGTGGGCGTGTCCCGCTTGCTGCAGGGAGAGTGGGGTTCTAGTTAAAGAGTTAGTTAGTTAGTTAGTTAGTTAGTTAGTTAGTTAGTTGGAGTCCCCCCTGCTCGGGGAAGGTAGCAGGAGCTCGTTCCTGTTGGACGAGCCCTGCCTAGACCAGCTAGAGCACCTTCAGCTCTGCTGGACGTGGAGGCCAAAGCTTGGAGCCTCTGAAGCCAGGAGGAGAGAGTTTTCCCTTGTACCACTACAGACTACAGAGAGAAGTTGCAGCACCCACAGGAAGCTAAATTATACAGCTACCCTGTCAGCACAGCAGAGTCAGTGAGCAACAGATGTAGCAGAGAAGAGTTGCCTGCCACAGTTAATGCCAAAGCCTGCTGGGAACCAAGACAAAGTCTGTAAATTGTTTGGAGAAATGTTTATTCAAGTAAAGCTGTTATCAACTTCATCACAAGGTCCGGACTCAATTATTTCTTCAAATCCCTCAATTAGTCCCCCTATTTGCTCTGCTTTGGACGACAACGCCTGGGATCCAGCGTATCCAGGTAGGAGCACCATGACACGTGCACCAACATTGAGCGACATTTAGGCCACCCTACACCACTCTGGCATTCCTACACGTGGGAACCATCTACTACATCACTAAAATGGGCCCTGTGCCCTTGTTGCTTCACTGCAACTGGCGTCACAACAAACATTTGCTTTAAGGGACCCATGGCTGTTTCCGTGCGTCGCAGATGCATGATATAAGTAAATAAGTAATGCTGGCGGAGGCAGTGGGCATCATGTGGATTTGACACCATCTACCTAAACATTGTACAGGTAAGTACCCACACCCCTTCGTGGCAGTTTCATCAGGATGAGGGCTTATGCAAACGAACGTCTGCCGCCCGTTCCGTGCATTGGGGACGCAAATTGTGGTCCAAAATGCTCGGGCACCGTCCGTGTGGCTGGTGCAGATGAATGCACACCCATTTAACTTAAATGGGTCCGTGATCTGTCTGCACCGCAAAAAAATAGAATTTCTATTTTTTTTTGCGGTGCGGAGGCACGGACAGAAAACCGTTCCGCACTGTTCTGTGCTTCCGTTTCAAGTAAAAGTATCCGCATCCGTGATGTGGTGCTCAAACGGCCGCTGCCCGTATATTGCAGACCCGCTGTTTGCGGGTCCCAATACGGGCATCAGCCAACAGCAGTCATGTGCATGAGCCCGAAGGCAGCAGCGACACTGAGAAAACTGTTAAGGAAAATTACGAAGAAATCAAGGCGATGCCTAATCTCCAAATTCCAAGATCTCCATCTGATCGTCGTCTGTGGGATCCACGGAGGCCGCACTGAGAAACTTACAGGATCTGCTGCTACCGTCTTGCACCAGATCCCACAGGACACTTCAGAAGTCTTGTGGAGTCCAGGCCTTAAAGGGTCTGAGCTCTTTTAACAGCACAAGGGGGAGCTGCCCAATATTAGGCGGTTCACATCCAGTTGCACTATCTTCGTTGTGACATTATGATATATATGGTAGATAACAGACCTTATAAACTAAAAGCGTGGCCAGTATAACATTTATAGAATTCCTATGAACCCCCCCCCCAGCATACTGGTTCTCCTCAGTCTCATTATCTACTGTACATCCATGCTGACGCCTCCCAGGCAGTGGTATCCGCTCGTCTATCTGTGATCGCCCTTGTTCATAATGTAGCTGATCAAAACAATACAGTTAGGTCCATAGATATTTGGACACTGACACAAATTTAGTTTTTATTACCTGTTTACTAAAACATATTCAAGTTCTAGTTATATAATGGACATGGACATAAAGTCCAGACTTTTCGCTTTCATTTGTGGGTATCCACATTAATATTGGATGAAGGGTTTTGGAGTTTCTGCTCCTTTACATGTGCCACCCTGTTTTTAAAGGAACCAAAAGTAATTGGACAATTGCCTCAAAGGCTGTTTCATGGGCAGATGTGGGCAATTCCTTCATTATTTCATTCTTAATTAAGCACATAAAAGGCCTGGAGCTGATTTGAGGTGCGGTGCTTGCATTTTGAAGGTTTTGCTGAGAAGTAAACATGCGGTCAGAGGATCACTCCGTGCAGGTGAAACAAGCCATCCTTCATCTGCAAAAACAGAAAAAACCCATCCGAGAAATTGCTCCACTATTAGGAGCGGCAAAATCTACAGTTTGGTACATCCTGAGAAAGAAAGAAAGCATTGGTGACCTCAACAATGCAAAAAGACCTGGACGCCCACGGAAGACAACAGTGGGGGATAATCGCAGGATAATTACCATGGTGAAGAGAAACCCCTTCACAACAGCCAACCAAGTGAACCGCACTCTCCAGGATATAGGCGATCAATATCCAAATCTACCATAAAGAGAAGACTGCATGAAAGGAAATACAGAGAGTTAACTGCACGGTGCAAGCTGCTCATAAGCCTCATGTCACGATGGGGAGTGGGGGAAAACTCCCCACCGCATAGCATAGGGATTCCGGATAGCAACTAGGCCTGGACACCGGGATAAGGGAGCAGGTCACCTCCTATTGCTTCCCTAATCCTCGTCCTGACTCCTAACTGTATAAGCGGACCCAGAAGGTAGGATGGCTCATACCCAGGAATCCCGGACCCTGAGTAGTCCTGAAAATCCCTGGAATAGGAGCAAGGGTGAGACAACCTGTTCTTCCAAGACACGGATAAACAGGAGTCTCAACCAACCTAGATGCAAGGAAGGGGAAGGCAGTGAACAGCCACAGGAATGGTGGGTGAGAGCCCAGAACAACACGCACTTACCTGCCACTGCAACAACAACGACTGGACCCCATGCAACAGTACTGAAACCCGTATACCAAACCGGGCGCAGCACAAAACAACAAACACAGGATCCAGCACCAGTAACTGCCTGGATCCCCCATGCGGACAGGATGCATAGAGGCCCAAGGCAGAGCTGCTCACTGCCATTTGGTTCCCCCTCCGGGGAACCCTGGGGCCTTCTCACCGAAGGCACAACGAACAGGGGGATGTCTAGCATCCATGCAGGACCATCCACACGAAAGATAGAGCAGATATGTAACAACAACTAGACATACAACACCAACCCAAACAAAGATAAAGGATAGGTAGGGAAGGTGACATCGGGGAGACATCGATGTCCCATTAGGTGGCCCTCAAGGACTGGGCAGATAGAACACCCAAGACAGAAGCATAGCTCCAGCACCAACAAAGGCTGGAGGACAACTAACTCCAGCCTACAAGCCACAGGCAATATAAGCACCTATGACCACACCCAACCAGATAGTTAACCCCCACGAGCACCAGACAGGGGAGGAAGCAGGAGAAAGGGAGCAAAGCAAACACATGCTGAATAAACACGTTGCCCCTTTCAACCAGCATGCACGGCTAACGTGTCACGGCAAATTACACCGGGACCGAAACACAGCCGTGACACCTCAAGAATAAGAAGGCTAGATTGGACTTTGATAAAAAACATCTTAAAAAACCAGCACACTTCTGGAAAAATATTCTTTGGACAGATCAACCTCTACCAGAATGATGGAAAGAAAAAAGTATGGAGAAGGCGCGGTACAACTCATGATCCACGGCCTACCACATCATCTGTAAGACATGGCGGAGGCAGTGTGATGGCTTGGGCATGTATGGCTGCCGGTGGCACCGGGTCCTTAGGGTTTATTGATGATGTGACACAGGACAGAAGCAGCCGGATGAATTCTGGGGTTGTCAGAGACATACTGTGCGCTCAAATCCAGCCAAACTGATTAGTCGGCGTTTCATAATACAGATGGACAATGGCCCGAAACATAAAGCCAAAGCAACCGGGGGGTTTATTAAAGCGAAGACGTGGAATATTCTAGAATGGCCGAGTCACCGGATCTGAACCCAATAGAGCAGGCACGCTTAACCTGCGGCCCTCCAGATGTTGTAAAACTACAACTCCCACAGTGCTTTAGGCTGACAGCTGTAGGCTGTTCGGGCATGCTGGGAGTTGTAGTTTTGCAACGGCTGGAGGGCCGCAGGTTGAGCATGCCACAAACAACAGCAACTAAAAAACCGCGGCAATAAAGGCCGGGCCAAGAGTCAAAAAGGAGAAAACACAGAGTCTGGCGAGGTCTATGAGATCGAGACTTCCGGCAGTCATTGCCAACAAAGGGGTTTCAACCAAGTATTAGAAATTAACACTTTACTTACAGTTATTTAATTTGTCCAATTACTTTTAAGCCCCGGAAATGAAGGGATTGAGTTAAAATGCTTTAGTTCCTCACATTTTTTTGCAATCATTTTGTTCAACCCACAGAATTAAAGCTGAAAGTCTGAACTTCACCTTCATCTGAATCCTTTGTGGTAATGTACAGAAGAAAAGTTAGAAAAATGTTGTCCCTGTCCAAATATATATGGACCTAACTGTGTGTGAACTGAACTTTAATTGACGCAGCTGGAGATCATCCAACCAAGAGCGTGCAAATTCACGGTGAGAGATTCGGGGCCCCCAATGACTTCCAGGCGGAGATCAGACCCCTTTGGTACCGCTCAGAGATTGCTGTGTTACACAACATTCAAATCAGTGGCAGAGAGAGAAATCTCTGAGCAGTGCCAAAGGGGATTGGGTCGTTTAGAACCCAAGAAATCAGTCACGGCGCCAGATACCAGACCGCAGATCGGTGACCTGTCGGAAGCGTATTTTCACTAGACTTCCCCTTCAAGCAAGTTTTACAATGTTGTGTTTCTATAATCAGATAAACAGCAAAGTACATTATCAATACTGAAAATGGCTCGTCGATAACACGGTCATTTTCCCGTTTTAAGCAAATTTGTAGCAATTTCCGCCAAAAGGGAGCTGAACGTGATGCTTCAGAAATCAATAGCGTGAAAGACAGCCGCAATTTTTACAGTACAAACCAGATCCTTCTAGGGACCTGGGCAGATCCGCAAAACACGGATACCGGCAGCCGCTACCATAGAAGATGCCTATTCCTGTCCGTGATTGGGGACAAGAATAGGACATGCTCTATCTTTTTTGTGGGGCCGCGGAACGGAACACGGTGTGCTGTCCGCATCTTTTGCAGCCCCATTGAAATGAACGGGTCTGAATGAGGCCTTACTGTGCATTTCCGTCTGAGAAAGATATTGGAAGACTGCTGACACTCAATGTCTATCTGATAACAGAACTTTGCCTTTTTTTCCATCTACATAGGTAAAAATTTTGCGCGGATGCATTTCTTAAGGCCTCTTTCACACTTGCGTTCTGAGGATCTGGCAGGCACTTCCGTCCCGCTGGATCCGTCAGAACGCAAGTCGCCTGAAAGCATTAGAAGACTGATCCGGATCCTAATCAGTCTTCGAAATGCTTTCAGGTTACTATGGCAGCCAGGACGCTATTAAAGTCCTGGTTGCCATAGTAGCAGTGGGGAGCGGGGGAGCGGCATACTTACAGTCCGTGCGGCTCCCGGGGCGCTCCAGGATGACGTCAGAGCGCCCCATGCCCATGGATCACGTGATCCATGCGTGTAGGGCGCCCTGACGTCACTCTGGAGCGCCCCGGGAGCCGCACGGACTGTAAGTATACTGCTCCCCCGCTCCCCACTACACTTTACCATGGCAACCAGGACTTTAGCGTCCTGGCTGCCATGGTAACCATTGAGAAAAAGCTAAACGTCAGATCCGGCGATGCGCCAAAACGACGTTTAGCTTAAGGCCGGATCCGGATTAATGCCTTTCATAGGGCATTAATTCCGGATCCGGCCTTGCGGCAAGTGTTCAGGATTTTTGGCCGGAGCAAAAAGCGCAGCATGCTGCGGTATTTTCTCCGGCCAAACAACGTTCCGGTCCTGAACTGAAGGCATCCTGATGCTTTCTGAACGGATTTCTCTCTATTCAGAATGCATGGGGATGATCCTGAACAGGATTTTTCCGGCATAGAGCGCCGACGACGTATCTCTATGCCGGAAAACAAAAACGCTAGTGTGAAAAGAGCCCTAATACATCTTTATAGCTGCAAATCCAAAAATGAATAATAAATATAGAGTGAAATGATAAAAGTCTGCCTGCAGCCACCACTAGAGGGAGCTCAGGAGCGTACTGCATTCTTTTGTATTACTGACTGTAGGCAGCAAGCTCGTGAGCTCCCTCTAGTGGTGGCTGCAGGCAGACAGAATCTTATTATTTGACTGGGATAAACATATATTAACAAATTAATCAGAACGGAAAAAGGAGCCTAAAATGACAGCGTGGATCTGCACTTTAAAAGCGTATTATTTAGCATGCATTTTTTTACAGTGTGGTATCAGTAATACTTTCTGTACCCAACTCCACTTGGATATATCCACATTTAGTTACTTCGTAAATATCAGAACACAATATCATCTGCAGCCCTCACCCCCTCCCAAATTCCCACACTTATGATGCAAGCTGGCTGCCCCTTTCACAGGGTACTGCACAAGTAGCAATCCCATAATGCTTTGCTATCAGAACCTCTGCCTTTTGCAGCTGACTACAAGTCACATCCTCATGAACTGACAACATGGCTTACCTTTAAAACTGCAATCATTTAAAAAAGAGACGCCCCCTCTCCTGACATGTCTGTTTTAGTAACCACTTGCATTCTCCATGTAATAACAGTTCTGGAGCATCTAGTCTTATTGCTCTATGATATGACATTCCTCTATTATTCCTGCTAGAAGTTATGACTGAATTGCTAGCAGCTCGCAATGAAGGTCCAGCTGGATGTTACCAGTTGTAGCGCAGTCTGACACAGTACTGATTGGATAATCTCAGACTGTGCAGGGACACACCCCCAGTTGGACCTTCATTGCAAACTACTGCACTTTTTGTACATTTTTGGATCTACTTAATAAAAGAAAGATATGCTGACGTCACGTGTCTTTTCTGAAACTATCCTCAGGATAGGTCACCAATATCAGATCGGCGGGGGTCTGACACCTGTCGCCCCCATGATCAACTGTTTTCATCAGGCGCTGGCACCGGGAACAAAACAGTGAGCGCAGCTGGAGCTGAGTTGCAGTACCTTGCACTGCCACTACCCGGTGGAGGGAGCTTCCTCGTCCACCGCGTTGCGCCCGGCAGCTGATCCGCGGATTTGCCGGGTGTCAGACTCCCACCAATCTGATATTGATGACCTATTGATTGATTGATGCACGGTCCTCAGCAACCACTTTGCGTTTAAAATCAGAGCTAATCAGAAGCCGCCATTGCGGATGCCGGGATCCTCTGATGGCCTCCTCCCGCGCTGCACGTCACGTTTATTTCACGATAAGCAGCAGTTAATGAACGGTTTCAGGAATACGTCTCCTAAGTGTTTCCATATTTGGAGAGAAAGCAGCTGTTTCTGAACAGCGGCGCGATAGACGGCGCACAACACCACAAGTGTCAGAGATCAGGAGTCTAAATACTCATGTAAGAGGATAAGGTGAATTTATCTATCCTACTTAAATCTCAATTTCCGACCAGCTGTGCCCGCCGCACACTGCCCAGCGCCGCCGCTGAGGTCAGGGAGTGTGGCACTGCTTCCAGCCGTGGTCGTTTAGTCACGAAATCAGCCACAATTGCTATATCAAGGCACTGGTCTGATTGGAGGCAATCATGATTGGGGCTGAGCAGCTATGGAGATCCGAACTTAAAGGGGTAGTCCATCATATAATCGTATGATATCAGGAGTAGAGATGAGCGAACTTTAAAAAAAAGTCCGGTGTTCGGGTTGTGGTAAGTCCCGCATCCCGTTATGGATTCCACTATCGCAGCATATGGAATCCATAAGGGGCGGCTGCCACCAACCCGAACTGTTGAACAGCCGAAGGACCTGGGGTGACGTCACCGTCATGTGATCAGTGCAGGGGGCGTGGCTCAGCACGGGATCAAATCCAGTGCTGAGCCACGCCCCCTGCACTGATCACATGACAGTGACGTCACCCCAGGTCCTTCGGCTGTTCAACAGTTTGGGTTGGTGGCAGCCGCCCCTTATGGATTCCATATGCCGCGATAGTGGAATCCATAACGGGATGCGCGACTTACCACAACCCGAACGCCGAACACCGGACTTTTTTTTAAAGTTTGCTCATCTCTAATCAGGAGGAAATTCTATAATATTGTGATCGCCCGATGCCCGATCTCTAGACCCTTTGCTTTGTCCCTTAATGATAAACTAACAACGAACTGCGCGGACCTCCAGCGATCAGCTGTAATCTGTGGGTAAGTGTTTAGTTTCCCTGCAGTGCCACCACTGGCGAAACTAAGAATTACAGGTCTTTCTCACTATAAATCTACACTTTGCTTTATTGTTTTCGTACCTATTTTGAGTAATTTCCTGTTTGTTTGTTTTTCTCTCCATCCATATACAAGGTGTCCTTTAAAAATCCAGCTGGTTGCCCCTGGAAACAGACAGCAGCTTAGCTCCACCCCTGTGTCAGACATGTGACCTCTCAGACTTCACAACTGATGTGTAACCTGAGCTCCCACAATGCTGTGGAATTCAAGGGTGCTCTGAATTTAGCTTTAGAGGTGACTGGAGAGGAAAACGGGATCCTGGATCGGGATTTACAAACTTACTCCTCAACATTATCTGCAAATTTTTCCTCTGAAATGTTGTAAATTTACGAATCGCAGCAACCAGTTTCTGGTTCCTGGGGAAAGCTGGGTGACTACCAAGATCTCCATCAATACGGCCTGCACAAAAACTGTCACCCAGCTTTCCAAATCCCCTGATGAAAAACCATCTGTAGCCAACTGAAATGTCAGCTGACAGGTAGCAGAGTTGTTATCTCGCCCCCATGACCACAAGTCTCAGGGTTCTCAATGAAACACTACAGGGACCAATCACAATCCCGGCTGCCATTTTAAGCAGTGATCTGATTGGCTACTGCACATTTCAAGAGACGGCCCCTCCCCAATGTCTGAAGCGCACCAGTCATCATTTGCAAGGTTAAGTAACTCCGCCCACGCAGATTCTGATTGGAGGAGAGGTGGAGTCGGACTCTCCTCACAATGCAGGAAGTGTGGAAGCTGCCTACAGCCCCCCTAGTGGCTCCTATTTAAAATGCAGGTGCACTTTAACATTGCCCAATGCATTGCTATCACCTCCTCGGCAGATGGCCGATACACCCAAGATGTTTCCGCCAGTTTAATAAGAGGTCTTATGACTTACTAGATAAGATGCACCGCACTGACGCCCCATGGCAAATTTAACCCTATAGTGGACAGACAAGTCACATGTAATAAAATAACAGACATGGGTAACATCTACTCCGTGATGGCGTCCCATATGGGGAGGAATTTAAAGGGGAACCCCATCTAATCTGAATTTCTATACATTTGGAGGATTTTTCCTTTATTGTTCCTTATTGGAAATATTTGTTTGTCCTACACATTAGTGTTGGAAATGACACCCACCCCACAGTCACTGATGCTACAAGCCTGGGCGGTCATCTTGGCAACTAAATAAGTTCCACAGCAGTTCGGCCGGGTCCACACATGGCATCCATATTTTATCCCAGAATGGGAAGGGGATGGAGGGGTTGGAAACCATTGGGACCCTCTCCAGACCCTTGAAATGACTACAGCTCTAGAAGCCCATTTATCTTTTTGTCCTCCAACATGGCGGACCCTTCTTCCCAACCTCCACCAATGATATCCTGTCAATTTGCCATCAATTTTTACAGCGGGTAAACCCCTCGATTCTGTTCCGCTGAACTGGGTGAAATAGACCAAACCAAACCAATGCGATTGGTCCTATATGCATGAGTGCAACCAACATCCATATGTAAAGATAAAGGCGTACATAAATAAGGGGGGCCATGTATGTGCCACTCCCTGCGGTCCTCATTCATCCCACCACAATCCTCATCCAGGAGAGGTGCTACTATTCAAGGCCTAATCCCCAGGCTGGGTAAAAAGGGCAGCAAGACCCCTGGACTGCTGACCCCCCCACTACAATAGTGGTGCTCATGGAAAAGCAGAGCCAGGCGGGTATACATCCTCACCCTTCATGAGAACAGGGTGCAGATCTAAAACTGGGGACACCCCTTTTCTGTGCCCCCTAGCTATTGCTGCCTTTAAGGTAGGTACACTTTTACACATTAAACCCTTCGCTATAGGCAAGTGACATGATTGAGAGCTCAATGCCAGGCAGCCCCCCGTTATACAGGAAGCATATCGTGGTGGCGGCGGATACGCTTTCACTTCCCATGCGTTCTCCATATCCTGTAATAGACATCAATTTTCACGCTTCTACACTGATAGGCGTAATACCCTGCTCAGTCAGGCGAGATTTAAAGGGACGCTAAACCTTAAAGGGACACTCATACTTTATAACCAGAATATGAGGGATCAAGGTGGTCACCCCTGACCATCTCTGGAGTGACTGTATTTCCTATGGGTTCCTTCCTATGGCTGCACAGTCAGCCTATGACTGCAATGGCCTCCGATGGGAGACAAACTGGCCACTGCTACCCCCACCGATCAGACGTGGATGGCGTATCCGGTAAACGTTTTTCCTGAAACAACATGCCCACCTTACCCAGTGAATAAAATCTATTGCTCTCTCTTATCAGCCATTTCGGGCTAACAGGCTGATTGAATCCCTGACCCCCATGATTACTACTATGTCACCCAGCTCCATTGCTGAGATACATTTACATACACAGCTGAGATACACGCAACGCTTCTTTAGGGTGAATTCACATACAGCAGATTTGGCGCAGAAATTTTGGTGACTGAAAATCAGTTCCATTCCCTGGAATTAAGTTGTCCAGGCGGCAAACACATGGATTTCTGCAAACCCCATTTTGCTGAATGGGACTGATTTTCGATCACAGAAATCACCCGCTGCTGAATTTCAGTTTGCCGCTGGCCCTTTAAGCGGGGGTTCTGATGACACTGCAATTAAGGTGGGGTCTACCGGCATTAATAAGCAAATTTACTGTACTCCGCGGACCCCTTCATCGGATTTGCTACTTATTGCAATGAATTCGATCAGATAACCCGTCCGCGAGTATGCCGTCCCGTTAGATTGCAAGCTCTTGAGCGCCCACGTGAGTCAGCGGTAGATGATACTAGTAACAGCGGTCGGTCCCCGTCTTTATGGCAGAGCTACCTTGCACGGTTTGCTCCGTGCTCGCTCCAGGGAAAACTGAGATTGCTCACACGGTGCCCAAAGACATTGAGATGACCCATCACCATAGCAGTGCCCAGCTGGTCACCTCCGCCATCAGCACATCTCAGGAAGGGTACACCGGGGGGTTAATTCCAGCCACCCAAATGGGTATTGTAGCCCTCCTACCCAACCCCAGCTCCTGTCCAGGTCCTAACTGAGGCGTGGTGCCATCTCCCTACCCCAAGATCCCTGCCAGGAAAAGACCCCCCCAAAACTAGGACCGCCACCAGAAGGATCATTTTTTGGGGTTTTTTAACCCAACGTGTCTGTAATACAGCCGGTCCCCTCCCACCCCTGCATCTTGCAGCAATCATCTAGCATCTGTAGAACGCCCATCACCCACCACCCATGCAGATGAGGGTCCTTTCACCCCCTTTCTCCGTCTCAGGAGGGACCAGCTGAGCGATGCGATGGCATTAACCCTTCAAGCACTGCACCCCCTTCCATCGTGATGGATGTCAAGCCATGACCTTCTTGGAATCTGCGACCAAGCAGGACACGGATAGCTCACAATTGCTGCAAATGACACGTGTTACATGGCATACATACGTATGTTACATCCGTCACCACTTTTTGCACAAGGGTTTGAGCCTTTGCATCCCGGAAAGAAGGGATGCTCTGCAGACACCCCCTGGATTTCTGATACCCTCCCATTCCCGTGTTGCGTTCCCCATCCATGTCACATTTTTAGTGCATTCCAGGACGATACAATGTATCAAGAGCTAATTAATTCTTTGTTGATTTAATCCCTTTAAACCACTGAGCCAATTAAAAGCATCAAGGTCCTACTCACTGGCTTTGCCCGCTTTGGGTCTCTGCAGCAGCTTCTGAACCATGCTCAGGTCCTCGGCTTTTACAGCCTGGAGCAGCTCCTGGTCCTTCCCCATCCTGCTTCCTTGTGGAAGGATCAGCCGGGGGTTGCAGCAAGGAAGGGGGTGATCCTGCGAGGGCTCGGGTAGGTCCTTATAGCCAGAGCATCCTTTTTGGAAGAGGTGCTGATGATGATGATCAAGAGGAGGAGGGGAACGCGGATCAGACACCCAGCAGCAATGTAGGGGGGAGATGGGGAGAGTGTGTCAAATGTGCTGGGGGGGAGCACAGACACCTCCAGCCAGGAGGAGCCAGGGAGAGACTAAGAATACGAGGGATGCAGGAATCATCATCCTGGAAGGGAACCGATAAGGGGCGTCCCAATGCTCGAATTCAGGGCTGGGGGTCCTGCAGGTCCTAAGATGAAACCAGGGTGAAGATGTGGAGGGGGGGGGGGGGGAACCAGGGATGCAGTGTGACAAGAGATGACAGTGTGTCTCCGGGAGGGGAGGGAGTGGGTCTCTGGATGTGTGTGCTGTCTCTCTCCCCCGTCCCTCTCTCTCTGTCTCCTGATCCCTCCTCCCATCCGTCTATTCCTGTATTGGCTGCACAGTCTCTGAGCTGCATCCACAGGCGGAAGGAGGGAGCACAGCATCACACACCAGCAATCACAACCGCACACTGCGCGACACTACAACGCTGATACACTACTACCACAACACCGCTACACTACTACCACAGCACTACTACCACAACACCGCTACACTACTACCACAGCACTACTACTACAACACCGCTACACTACTACCACAACACCGCTACACTTCTACCACAGTACTATTATCACAACACCGCTACACTACTACCACAACACCGCTACACTACTACCACAGCACTACTACCACAACACCGCTACACTACTACCACAACACTACTACTACAACACTGCGACACTACTACCACAACACTGCTACACTACTACCACAGCACTACTACTACAACACCGCTACACTACTACCACAACACCGCTACACTACTACCACAACACCGCTACACTACTACCACAACACCGCTACACTACTACCACAGCACTACTACTACAACACTGCAACACTACTACCACAACACTGCTACACTACTACCACAACACTGCTACACTACTACCACAACACTGCTACACTACTACCACAGCACTGCTACACTACTACCACAATACTGCTACACTACTACCACAATACTGCTACACTACTACCACAGCACTACTACACTACTACCGCTACACTACTACCACAACACTGCTACACTACTACCACAACACCGCTACACTACTACCACAACACTGCTACACTACTACCACAGCACTGCTACACTACTACCACAATACTGCTACACTACTACCACAATACTGCTACACTACTACCACAGCACTACTACACTACTACCGCTACACTACTACCACAACACTGCTACACTACTACCACAGCACTGCTACACTACTACCACAATACTGTTACACTACTACCATAACACTGCTACACTACTACCACAACACTGCTACACTACTACCACAACACTGCTACCACAACACTGTGACACTACTACCACAATACTGCTACACTACCACCACGACACTGCTACACTACTACTACAACACTGCGACACTACTACCACAACACCGCTACACTACTACCACAGCACTATTATCACAACACCGCTACACTACTACCACAGCACTACTACCACAACACTGCTACACTACTGTCGTATACACTACTACCACAACACCGCTACACTACTACCACAGCACTACTACTACAACACTGCGACACTACTACCACAACACTGCTACACTACTACCACAACACTGCTACACTACTACCACAACACTGCTACACTACTACCACAGCACTGCTACACTACTACCACAGCACTGCTACACTACTACCACAATACTGCTACACTACTACCACAATACTGCTACACTACTACCACAATACTGTTACACTACTACCATAACACTGCTACACTACTACCACAGCACTGCTACACTACTACCACAACACTGCTACAGTGCTACCACTACACTGCTACCACAACACTGTGACACTACTACCACAATACTGCTACACTACCACCACAACACTGCTACACTACTACTACAACACTGCGACACTACTACCACAACACTGTTACACTACTGCCACAGCACTACTGCACTACTACGACAATACTGCTACACTACTACGACAATACTGCTACACTACTACCACAGCACTACTACACTACTGCCACAACACTGCTACACTACTACCACAACATTGCGACACTACTACCATAGCAATGATACACTACTAACACAACACCGCTACACTGCTACCATCATACTGCACTACACATATACATCTACACTGCTGATATGATCATATAACACTACACATATACATCTACACCGCTGATATCATAATTTAACACTACATGTATACATCTGCACCGCTGATATCATCATATAACACTACACGTATACATCTACACCGCTGATATCATCATATAACACTAAACGTATACATCTACACCGCTGATATCATCATATAACACTACACGTATACATCTACACCGCTGATATCATCATATAACACTACACGTATACATCTACACCACTGATATCATCATATAACACTACACGTATACATCTACACTGCTGATATCATCATACAACACTACACGTATACATCTACACCGCTGATATCATCATATAACACTACACGTATACATCTACGCCGCTGATATCATCACATAACACTATACGTATACATCTACACCGCTGATATCATCATATAACACTACACGTATACATCTACACCGCTGATATCATCATATAACACTACACGTATACATCTACGCCGCTGATATCATCACATAACACTATACGTATACATCTACACCGCTGATATCATCATACAACACTACACGTATACATCTACACCGCTGATATCATCATATAACACTACACGTATACATCTATGCCGCTGATATCATCACATAACACTATACGTATACATCTACACCGCTGATATCATCATATAACACTACACGTATACATCTACACCGCTGATATCATCATATAACACTAAACGTATACATCTACGCCGCTGATATCATCACATAACACTATACGTATACATCTACACCGCTGATATCATCATATAACACTACATGTATACATCTACACCGCTGATATCATCATATAACACTAAACGTATACATCTACGCCGCTGATATCATCACATAACACTACACGTATATATCTACTCCATTGATATCATCACATAACACTATACGTATACATCTACACCGTTGATATCATCATATAACACTACACGTATACATCTACACCGCTGATATCATCATATAACACTACACGTATACATCTACACCGCTGATATCATCATATAACACTACACGTACACATCTACACCGCTGATATCATCATATAACACTACATGTATACATCTACACTGCTGATATCATCATATAACACTACACGTATATATCTACACCGCTGATATCATCATATAACACTACACGTATACATCTACATCGCTGATATCATCATATAACACTACACGTATACATCTACACCGCTGATATCATCATATAACACTACACGTATATATCTACACCATTGATATCATCATATAACACTACACGTATATTATAAAGAAGTTGTCTGCACCACCCAATCAGATTCCAGCTTTAAACTTTCCTGTGCAGGTTGGAAAATGAAAGAGGTAATGTGATTGGTTGCTAGGTTGCAGCCTATGACAACCCATCAGCTCCCATCTTGCACTGTAATAAAAGCAATTAGGAGATCACATTTCATACAAATCTTCCTGTTTGAGTAAATATGCCAATTATCGAGGTTCTGGGCCCTGACACCTGTCCCCTGGTGAATCTTTAATTTCCACAATGTGATGACAATATCATCACTTATCGGGGGAGATTTATCAAATGAGTGCAAAGGGGAACTAGTTTAGTTGCCCGTAGCAACCAATCAGATTCCACCTTTCATTTTCCCAAGGAGCTCTGAAAAATGAAAGGTGGAATCTGATTGGTTGCTAGGGGTAAAGTCGACGCAGAGCGGCCATACATGTGTGGTCCCCCTCCATTCGTTTTTATGGGAGTTCCTAAAGTAGCCAAGTGTTGGCTTGGCCATCACTGGAAATCCCATAGAAGTGAATGGAGTGGTGGCTGTGCTTGTGCCATGTGTTCTCCATTTATCTCTATGGGACTTCCGAAAATAGCCATGCGCACTTGCTAGTTATTTCCGGAAACCTCATTGAAATTATTGAAGAGCACTCCTTCACTTTCAGGGGCCCGTTTTAGGGATAGGTATGGGTCCCTGAGGTGGGAACCGCACCTATCTGACATTGGAGGCATAGCCTAGCGATATGCCACCAATATCCCTTTAAACTTGATATATATGGCGGATGTCGGGAAGGGGTTAAAAAGGACCTGTCACCTCTCCTGACATGTCTGTTTTAGTAACTACATGCATTCCCCATTACATAATAGTTCTAGAGCATCTATTATTATGGCTCTATGTTGTGCCATTCCTCTTTTATTCCTGCTAGAAGTTATGAATGAATTGCTGTCAGTTCACGATGAAGGTGTTACCAGTTGGGGGTGTCCCTGCGCAGTCTGACACTGGCAGCACTGATTGGATACGAACACAGAAACAATGCAACAGCACTCTGCAACCAGAACTCTGCCCTGCCTATAGGCCCAGCATGCATTCTGGATCAACTTTGCTCAATAACCCTGTTTGGTGCCATAACATGTTGGTACCTGCGTCCCTGGATCTAATGGAGGCTGTTATGGCACCAAACAGGGTTACTAAGCAAGGTTGATCCAGCATGCATGCTGGGCCTGCACTTTCTGGATTTTATGTGGCTGTCATGGCCCATAACATGGGTAGGATTTAGCATTAGGACGACTCATTGAGGCGGTCTTGGCGCGGCGAGTGGCTCATTACCTTTTGATCAAAATGTACACTGACGCCTCACTTTTCCAGCATATAGGCAGGGCAGAGTGCTGGTTGCAGAGTGCTGTTGCATTTTTTCTGTGTTTGTATTTATATTTCGCTACGTGCACCTGCTTTCAGGGATGTGCTGACTGACCCCCTTTTTTGTGTAGTATGTATTGGAGGTGTGGCAGCCTTCAGTTAGTCGTGCACACCTAACCAGTTCGTCTGCCCTAGAGACTGGTTTTAATCAGAGTAAGTATAAAGCTGAGCTTTCCCCTACTAGTAGCCATTTGGCTCCAGGAGGAGGACATGGTGGGCTCAGCGTGCATGTTGGTACCTGCATCCCTGGATCTAATGGAGGCTGTTATGGCACCAAACAGGGTTATTAAGCAAGGTTGATCCAGCATGCATGCTGGGCCTGCACCCCCTGGATTTTAGGTGGCTGTCGTGGCCCATAACAGGTAGGATTTAGCGTTAGGACCACTCATTGAGGCGGCCTTGGCGCGGCGAGTGGCTTATTACCTTTTGATCAAATTGTACACTGACGCCTCACTTTTCCAGCATATAGGCAGGGCAGAAGAGTGCTGGTTGCAGAGTGCTGTTGCATTTTCTTCTGTGTTTGTATGTATATTTCGCTACGTGCACCAGCTTTCAGCTGATTAGATAGTTCCCCCCCCCATCTCCCCTAACTGGTAACACTCATCTGGACATTCATAGCTAACTGCTAGGAATTCATTCAGAATAATAAAGGAACGCCACATCATAGAGTCATAAAAATAGATGCTTCAGAATTCTTATGATATGAGGAATGCAAGTAGTCACTAAAATAGACATATCAGGAGAAGGGACGGGTAATTTTTAGCGCCCAGCCTCCCAATACGGAAGACAATTGTAAGCAAATTAACCTTTGCATGGCAGCCCTATATCACAGGAGATGCAGTGGAAGTAGGAAGGGAAAAAATTTAAATAATGGCCATTCACTCAGCAATATCACAATTATAATAGGCTCATTTCACACGACCCCTGATGACCCTGCCAGCCAGGGCCTTCAATAATCCCTCGACTGCCGGGCCTGGCCGATGCGGGAATTGATCCATCTGCTCATCCATTCGCTATCCCACTTTAACGAGCACAACACGCCTCAGTGATCTGCACTACTGCTCTGCTGCCCCGAGTCAGTAGGCTGCACCAAAAGCCCTAGTATGGGCAGAAAACTGCCTGTGGCCCTCCCATCGTGAACTATAAATTAAATGGACTGCCTTTCAGCTCTGCTACATTAGGGATCAGCTTTGTCAGCGACTAGAGCTTAGCGGCATTGTCTATTGGAGATTCAGGTTGTCCAAAATCTACTTGATATCATCACGGACTGTTGTGTCCTTTCCCCCATACTTTACACTACAGCTCCACTTCTTCAGATTAGAGTTTGTGCAAAAAGGCAAGGAATGTGCAGAATTATATTCTAAACAAAACACAGATCGCACGTCCATGTGCATAATTTATAAACCGTACACAAGGCACTTTGTATACTTTTTGATCACAAATGCATAGGTCCACTCCCCCCGTCACAGTGACCTCCTTCGAGGGGGTCCCTACTTTAATTTGGGACAGCACCACATGCAGTATTCTTATATAAAGAGAACATGGATCGCATGTTCACATGTGGCGGTCGCACGTGTTCACACAATGCCAAATATCATTCAGTTACATGCAACGCCTACGTTTTATTACCATTCAGCTACTATAAGTAAGGCTACTTTCACACTTGCGGTGTGAGGGTACGGCAGGTAGTTCCATCGCCGTAACTACCCGCCGGATCCGTCATACCCCATGCGGATCCGTCTCACAAATGCATTGCAAGTGCGGATCCGTCTCTCCGTTTTCAGGCTTTGGAAGGACGGATCCGTTGTTGCGGTATTTGTAATGCTGGATCCAGCACTAATAGAAGTCAATGGGAATTAATGCCGTCATGTGCTCCGGAATTTTAGACGGAGATAATACCGCAGCATGCTGCGGTATTTTCCCCGTCTAAAAAACATTTACATACTGAACGGATTTCAGTTTTTTTCTGGCATAGAGCCCCGACGACGGAACTCTATGCCGGAAAAGAAAAACGCTAGTGTGAAAGTACCCTAATACTGCCATACTGTGCCTCAAAAATACCACTATACAATACCAAATGGTCCCCACATAATAGTGGTATTCAGTAACTATGTAATGCTACCATATTGTGCCTCAATAATACCATCATACAAAGCCAAATAGTGCCCACATAATACTGCCTTCAGTAACTATGTAATACTACCATATTGTGCCTCAATAATAACAACATACAATACCAAATGGTGTCCATGTGACAATGCCATTCAGTAGCTATGTAATAGTGGCATTCTGTCCCTAAATAATACCACTATACAAAGCCAAATAGTGTCCACATAATACTGTCATTCAGTAACTATGTAATACTACCATTCTGGGCCTAAATAATACCACCATACAATGCCAAAATACTACCACGCAATGTCAAATAGCACCCATATAATGCTGCCATTCAGTAACTATGTAATACTGCCATACTATGCCTCAATAATACCACCATACCATGCCAAAATACTACCATACATTGTTAAATAGTGCACACATAATGCCATGTAATACTACAATATTGTGCCTCAGTAATACCATCATAGAATTCCAAATAGTGCCCACATAATACTGTCATTCAGCAGCTATGTAATACTTTTATTTTGTCCCTAATACCACCATGCAACGCCAAATAGCACCCATATAATACTGACATTGAGAAGTTATGTAATACTGCCGTTCTGGACCTAAATAATACCTCCATACAATGCCAAACAGTGCCCAGATAATACTGCATTTAGTAACTATTTAATACTGCCATATTGTGCCTCAATAATACCACCATACAATGCAAAAACAGTGCCCATAAAATACTGCATTTAGTAACTATGTAATACCACCTTTTTGGGCCTAAATTATACCACCATGCAATGCCAAATATCACGATATAATACCGCCATTCAGTAGTTTTGTAATGCTTCTATATTGTAGCTTAATAATACCACCATACAATGGCACCATCCAAATGGTGCACACATAATGATGCTATTTAATTACTATGTAAGACTGCCATACTGTGCCTCAACCAGCATACAAAGCATAGTGTACCTATAATACTGCCATTCAGTAACTATGTAATACTGCCATATTGTGCCTCAATAACACCACCATACAAAGTAGTGCCTACATAATGCTGCGAATAAGCCACTTTGGGCATTTAGATCCAGGGTGAGGGGCAGTGAATGGAAGCTCTATGCTCCCGGCTGCTGTGTGCTGGCAGGATTTTTCTGCCGGCAGCAGACATGGCCGCTTGTCTCCTGGGGCAGAGGACAGGTAATCATTACGCAGCAAACTGAGAGGAATCCGCTCCAACTCTCCACTTTCCACTATTGATTCCTTCCAGCTGCAGGAGCTTAAAACCACAGAGAAAGAAATATGGAGCCCTCAACAGTGCAGGGAGCAGCAAATGCTGATCTCTGAAGTGGGCAGTGGGACTGGCAGCGCCACCCGGAGGCTGGACCATGCACCACACCATCTGGGACTCCCTCATGGCTGCAGAAGACCTAACGTGTAAGTCATCTTTCACACCGTCAGTGTTTGGTCAGTGATTTCCATCAGTGATTTTGAGCCAAAACCAGGTGCAGATCTTTCCCTTATACAGTATCTTATGTCTGTGGAGGCTCACAATCACTGATGGAAATCACTGATCAAACACTGATGTGTGAATGTGGCTTAAGTTACAGAAATATACGAGCCCTGGGTCTTCAGCGACAATACGTTTTTTTTTTATCAAACTCTGCCATGCACAAGGGCAACACCGGTCTGCAGCCAGGGGTAAACTGGGCATGTAATGTAGTCACTAAATAGCATTATAATGTAAGCACTATATGGCAGTATTATGTAGGCACTATATGGCAGTATTATGTAGACACTATATGGCATTATAATGTAGGAACTATATGGCAGTATTATGTTGGCACTATATGGCATTATAAGGTAAGCACTATATGGCAGTATTATGTAGGCACTAAATGACATTATAATGTAAGCACTATATGGCAATATTATGTAGGAACTATATGGCAGTATTATGTAGGCACTATATGGCAGTATTATGTAGGCACTATATGGCAGTATTATGTAGGCACTATATGGCATTATAATGTAAGCACTATATGGCAGTATTATGTAGGAACTATATGGCAGTATTATGTAGGCACTATATGGCAGTATTATGTAGGCACTATATGGCATTATAATGTAAGCACTATATGGCAGTATTATGTATGCACTATATGACAGTATTATGTAGACACTATATGGCATTATAATGTAAGCACTATATGGCAATATTATGTAGGAACTATATGGCAGTATTATGTAGGCACTATATGGCATTATAAGGTAAGCACTATATGGCAGTATTATGTAGGCACTATATGGTATTATGTGGGCTGAAACTATATGAAAGGCTGTCTGCATGTCTACATGTGTCTCAGGGGCTGTGGGGGTCAGGACAATGTTTGCTGTGGAGCTGTGTAAACCGGACAAGGAGGTGACATCCCGCTTGCATGTGAACATCTCACACCCCTGTGAACACGCCGCAGGCGGCGACACATCTGTCCTGTGTGAGGTCAAACATCAGCTGACATCCTGACTCTACAGGCCGCCTGATAACGGTAATGATTCAGGTTACAGCAGGAAGAGGCGCAATGTCACAGACCGCAGAAAATCAGACCCAAAGATGGGGCTGAAGGACACGTAGACCCATAACATTTCCAACTACACTGCCCCCATACTGTTAGCTGGCACATAAAGTACTCCCATATCACTGCATGCTACAGAGTAAACTCATATTATTGCTGGCCATGGTGCCCCCATAACTTTACCAGCCTTAATACTGCCTTATATCATTTGCAGCCACATAGAGGACCCCATATCACTGGCAGTCCTAGACAGTGCCCCATAGTATTATCAGTCACATACAGTACCGTCATATCACTGGCAGTCCTAGACAGTGCCTCATATCATTAGGAGCCATACACAGGGCCCCATATTATTGGCAGTCATAGACAGTGTGCTCCATATAACTGGCAGCAATAGGGAGCGCCCCATGCAATTAGCAGCTACATACAGTACCCTGATATCATTTGCAGCCGTAGACAGTGCCCTAAATCATTGACGACTACAGACAGTGCCCCATATTAATGGCAACCGTACACAGTGCTCCATATCACTGGCAGTCGTAGGCAGTGCCCAATATCACTGGCAGCCGTAGACAGTGCCCCATATCACTGGCAGCTGTAAACAGTGCCCCATATTACTGGCAGCCGTAGGCAGTGCCCCATATCACTGGCAGCCGTAGACAGTGCCCCATATCACTGGCAGCCGTAGACAGTGCCCCATATCACTGGCAGTCGTAGACAGTGTCCCATATCACTGGCAGCCACAGACAGTGCTCCATATCCCTGGCCGCCGTAGATAGTGCCCCATATCACTGGCAGCCGTAGATAGTGCCCCATATCACTGGCAGCCGTAGACAGTGCCCCATATCACTGGCAGCCGTAGACAGTGCCCCATATCACTGGCAGCCGTAGACAGTGCCCCATATCACTGGCAGCCGTGGGCAGTGCCCCATATCACTGGCGGCCGTAGACAGTGCCCCATATCACTGGCAGCCGTAGACAGTGCCCCATATCACTGGCAGCCGTAGACAGTGCCCCATATCACTGGCAGCCGTAGACAGTGTCCCATATCACTGGCAGCCGTAGACAGTGCCCCATATCACTGGCAGCCGTAGACAGTGCCCCATATCACTGGCAGCCGTAGACAGTGCCCCATATCACTGGCAGTCGTAGACAGTGCTCCATATCACTGGCAGTCGTAGACAGTGTCCCATATCACTGGCAGCAACAGACAGTGCCCAATATCACTGGCAGCCGTAGACAGTGCCCCATATCACTGGCAGTCGTAGACAGTGCTCCATATCACTGGCAGTCGTAGACAGTGCCCCATATCACTGGCAGCCGTAGACAGTGCCCCATATCACTGGCAGCCGTAGACAGTGCTCCATATCCCTGGCCGCCGTAGATAGTGCCCCATATCACTGGCAGCCGTAGACAGTGCCCCATATCACTGGCAGCCGTAGACAGTGCCCCATATCACTGGCAGTCGTAGACAGTGCTCCATATCACTGGCAGTCGTAGACAGTGTCCCATATCACTGGCAGTCGTAGACAGTGCTCCATATCACTGGCAGCAACAGACAGTGCCCAATATCACTGGCAGCTGTAGACAGTGCCCCATATCACTGGCAGTCGTAGACAGTGCTCCATATCACTGGCAGTCGTAGACAGTGCCCCATATCACTGGCAGCCGTAGACAGTGCCCCATATCACTGGCAGCCGTAGACAGTGCCCCATATCACTGGCAGCTGTAGACAGTGCCCCATATCACTGGCAGCCGTAGACAGTGCTCCATATCCCTGGCCGCCGTAGATAGTGCCCCATATCACTGGCAGCCGTAGACAGTGCCCCATATCACTGGCAGCCGTAGACAGTGCTCCATATCCCTGGCCGCCGTAGACAGTGCCCCATATCACTGGCAGCCGTAGACAGTGCCCCATATCACTGGCCTCTTAGAGCAACCAGGCTGCCCTCTTTAATGACTAATTTGCTCCACCCAGGGTTAGAAACACCATCCCTCACGCCACTAGTGCCCTGTGCCCATGCACCAATTATAGCCGTGCCTCCCCGTCGCCATATTGGACTGGGCACAACCAGCAGTGCATACAGTTCGGAGAACTACCAGAATCCCTACAGTTTTTAACTGGATCCTTCTTGATGTGCTGGACCTTATTCACATTAGAATCCGTACAATGTATGAGATGCTCTATAATATACCCGTATATATTGTGCGGTATTATATGGCTCCCCAACCACTGTACATCCCCCTTCAGCATTACATTTCAAGTCATGTTAATGACCAGAACTGCATCGTCTACAGAATATTCCGAGTATCTGGAGCGGGGACTTCAGCATGAGCCGGACAGTCATGGGCTGTTATGTGGCAGACATTTCTACATTTTACTTCTGACAGATGTACAGGGCCAGTTCAGCAGAATATGCAGCCGGAGGCGAAATTAAACACCCGGGACTTGGGGGGGGATTCACCTCACTGCAGAGTAAACGATCCCCGAGGCTGTGGGGGGCTCCGTCCTTTGCGGTCAGAAATGCCAACATTCAAATTCCAACAGAAGCAGCATTTTCTGGAGTCTCATTGTAATTTCCTTCCCCGTCTGGAAACCCATGACCATTAATAGCCGCCCTTTAATTTTCTTTCTATCTTAACCGCTTCAGGACCGCCGTACGCAGGATTGCGTCCTGCGGGCGGTCCTGTTCTTCTGATCGGACGCGCCGGGGCGTCATCTCGCGAGACGCGAGACTTCCTGTGAACGCGCGCGCGCGTTCACAGCGTCTGGCGTCTGAAGAGTTGTACTACAGCCTGCCAGCGATGATCAATCGCTGGCAGGCTGTAGATGCGATATAAATCGCATCAAACAGCTATATCAGACGCTGTTTTATGAACAGCGTCTGATATAGCTGCTACCTGGTCCTCTGGTGGTCCCATTTTCTGGGATCGACCACCAGAGGACCAGGTAACTACAGTAAAGTTGCACCAAACACTACACTAACCCCCCACCCCCTCACCTATTAACCCCTTGATCACCCCATCTAGACCCCTGATCACCCCCTGTCATTGATCACACCCCTTGTAAGGCTCCATTCAGGCGTCCATATGTGTTTTGCGGATCCGTGGATTCACAGATCCGTGGATTCACGGATCCGCGGATCCGATCGCGAATCCGATCCGCGGATCCGATCCGCAGATCCTCAAAACACGGACACCGGCAATGTGCTTTCCGCATTTTGCAGATCCGCACATTGCCAGAACTGTATAGAAAATGCTTTTCTTGTCCGCAATTGCGGACAAGAATAGGACATGTTCTCTTTTTGCTGGAGCGGAAGTGCAGACCGAGCGCGGATCCGTAATTCCGGATCCGAGCGGGACAAAGTCTGTCCCCATAGAAATGAATGGGTCCGCAATTCCGTTCCGCAAACAGAATTGCGGACGTGTGAATGGGGCATAAGGGTCCCCTATCACCGCCAGTTAGTTAGCTACTTGTTAGGTAGCTAGCGCCCAGCCCACCGCACCGCAGTCACTGATTTTGGCAGAGATTTTTTCATCCACATTGATCGATGCGAATGAAGAAATCTGTGCCGTTCATTTTTTTTTTTTTCAGCGCAGAGGCTGAACGGAAAAAAAAAATCTCATTACCCGTATGCTCAATATACGGAGAATCGCAGAAACTCCTAATGCTGGCCATACGTGTAATGATTGCGGAGACCCTCAAATGCCAGAGCAGTACAAAAACCCCACATGTGACCCCATTTTAGAAAGAAGACACCCCAAGGTATTCCGTGAGGGGTATGGTGAGTTCATGCAAAATTTTATTTTTTGTCACAAGTTAGTGGAATATGAGACTGTAAAAAATCGCCGTACAACCAATGAGTACCTTTAGGATTTCACAGGGCATTTTTATGCATTTGGATTCTCACACTTTAGGGGCCCCTAAAATGCCAGGTGAGTATAAATACCCCACATGTGACCACATTTTGGACAGAAGACACCCCAAGGTATTCCGTGAGGGGCATGGTGAGTCCACAGAATTTTTATTTTTTGCCACAAGTCAGCGGAAATAGTTTTTTTTATTTTTTTTTTATTTTGTTTTTTACAAAGTCTCATATTCCACTAACTTGTGACAAAAAATAAAATTTTACATGAACTCACCATACCCCTCACAGAATACCTTGGGGTGTCTTCTTTCCAAAATGGGGTCACATGTGGGGTATTTATACTGTCCTGGCATTTTAGGGGCCCCTAAGCGTGAGAAGAAGTCTGGAATCCAAATGCGTAAAAATGGCCTGTGAAATCCTAAAGGTACTCATTGATTTAGGGCCTCTTACGCCTAGGCTGCAAAAGTGGCACACATGTGGTATCGCCGTACTCAGGAGAAGTAGGGCAATGTGCTTTGGGGTGTATTTTTATATATACCTATACTGTGTGTGAAAATATCTCTGTAAACGACAACTTTTAAAAAATTTTATACAAAGTTGTCAGTTTACAGAGATATTTCTCTCACCCAACATGGGTATATGTAAAAATACACCCCAAACACATTGCCCTACTTCTCCTGAGTACGGCGATACCACATGTGTGACACTTTTTGCAGCCTGGGTGCGTAAAGGGGCCCAAATTCCAACGAGTACCTTTAGATTTTACATGGCGGCTCACAATTTAGCCCCGCCTAAAATGCCAGAACAGTAAACACACTCCACAAATGACCCCTTTTCGGAAAGTAGACACCCTGAGGTATTCACTGAGGGGCATAGTGAGTCCGTCTGAGATTTCTTTTTTTTGCCAGAAGTTAGCAGAAATTGAAACTTTTTTATTTATTTTTTTCTCAGAAAGTGTCATTTTCCGCTAACTTGTGAAAAAATGAAATGATACATGAACTCACCATGCCCCCGCGAATACTTTGGGGTGTCTTCTTTCTAAAATGGTGTGATTTGGGGGTATTTATACCATCCTGACATTCTAGCACCTGAAGAAACATGACAGGTGCTCAGAAAGTCAGAGCTGCTTCAAAATGCCGAAATTCACTTTTTTGCACCATAGTTTGTAAACGCTATAACTTTTACCCAAACCAATAAATATACACTTATTGGACTTTTTTTATCAAAGACATGTAGAACAATAAATTTAGAGAAAAATTTATATAGAAATGTAGTTTTTTAAAAAAAAAATTACAACAGAAAGTGAAAAATGTCATTTTTTTGTAAAAATTTCGGTAATTTTTGATTAATAGCAAAAAAAGTAAAAATGTCAGCAGCAATGAAATACCACCAAATGAAAGCTCTATTAGTGAGAAGAAAAGGAGGTAAAATTCATTTGGGTGGTAAGTTGTCTGACGGAGCAATAAACGGTGAAAGTAGTGTAGTGCAGAATTGTAAAAAGTGGCCTGGTCTTTAAGGGTGTTTAAGCTAGGGGGCCTGAAGTGGTTAAAGGGATCATCCTGTAAAAAGTCCCAATTTTTTTTAAATTTCCTAGTTTCCCCCCCAGTACTGCTGCTAATCTGTGCTACTGTGGGTGGGCTGCCGGGCGGTCTCCTAAATCTTCTTGCCTGCACTCTATATGTCTTTCACTCTCTCCTGCTCCATATCGTCACCAGGTCAGTTTCTTTCCCCCTCTGGTAGCTGCTAATATAGTCCCAAGTTCAACCACTTTACTCCCCTGGTAGCTGTTAACATAGTCTCAAGTAAATTCCATAGTCAGACCCTTCCCCCTCTGGCAGCTGTATATGTAGTCCTCTGTAAGTTCCCACTCAGTCTCAATTCATCTGTGGCACCGGTATCTGTAAAGCCCAGTATGTTTCCAGTCTCCAGTAAGATCCCAGGTAGTCTCATTACTCCTCTGGCAACTGTATACATAGTTCCCAGTTAGTCTCCTTCCCCCTCTGGCAGCTTTAGGGCTCTTTCACACTAGCGTTTTTGTTTTCCGGCATAGAGTTCCGTCGTCGGGTCTCTATGCCGGAAAAATCCTGATCAGGATTATCCCAATGCATTCTGAATGGAGAGAAATCCGTTCAGGATGCATCAGGATGTCTTCCGTTCAGGACCGGAACGTTTTTTGGCCGGAGAAAATACCGCAGCATGCTGCGCTTTTTGCTCCGGCCAAAAATCCTGAACACTTGCCGCAAGGCCGGATCCGGAATTAATGCCCATTGAAAGGCATTAATCCGGATCCGGCTTTAAGCTATACGTCGTTTCGGCGCATCGCCGGATCCGACGTTTAGCTTTTTCTCAATGGTTACCATGGCAGCCAGGACGCTAAAGTCCTGGTTGCCAGGGTAAAGTGTAGTGGGGAGCGGGGGAGCAGTATACTTACCATCTGTGCGGCTCCCGTGGCGCTCCAGAGTGACGTCAGGGCGCCCCACACGCATAGATCACGTGATCGCATGGATCACGTGATCTATGCGTGTGGGGCGCCCTGACGTCATTCTGGAGCGCCCTGGGAGCCGCACGGACTGTAAGTATACCGCTCCCCCGCTCCCCACTACTACTATGGCAACCAGGACTTTAATAGCGTCCTGGCTGCCATAGTAACCTCAAAGCATTTCGAAGACTGATCAGGATCCGGATCAGTCTTCTAATGCTTTCAGGCGACTTGCGTTCTGCCGGATCCAGCGGGACGGAAGTGCCTGCCGGATCCTCAGAACGCAAGTGTGAAAGAGGCCTTAAACATAGTCCCCAGTAAGTTCCCAGTCAGTCTCCTTCACCCACTGGCAGCTTTAAACATTGTCCCCAGCCAGTCCCTTTCCCCTTCTTCCTGCTGTAAATATAGTCCCAGGTAGTTCAAAGTCAGTTTTCTTCTCCTTCTTGAAGCATAGTCCCAGTCAGTCCCCTTCCCCACTTTGGCAGCCATAAAAATAGAAGCTCATACATTTCCAGGCACCTCTGATGCTTGTAAATAAAGTCCCAATGAATTCTGAGTCAGTCTCCTTCCCACTCTGGCAGCCATATAGTCCCCAGTAAGATCCCTTGAAGATTCCTTGATCTGGGATCAATGGGATCTAATAGTTGTCAGATTATCAGATATTTTTGGAATTTTCTGACCGGTTCAGATTAACAATCCGATTCCAGATTAAAGGAATTTTACAGCAATGGTTTCTAAAACACTGGCTGAATTTACATCTTCTCCAGATTAAGGAACACCAAAGGTGTTTCTTATTGCAGATTTACCATTCAGAAAGTTAGGTGACAACCCCCATGTGACCTGTTAGGGTCCATTCACATGTCCGTGCGTGTTTTGCGGATCCACGGATCCGCAAAACACGGACATCGGCGATGTGCGTTCCGCAATTTGCGGACCGCACATCGCCGGCACTCTCATAGAAAATGCCTTTTCTTGTCCACAATTGCGGACAAGAATAGGACATGTTCTATTTTTTTCGGGAAGGCGATTGCGGACCCGGAAGTACGGATCCGCAATTGCGGACCCGGCCGGGACATCGTCTGTCCCCATTGAAACTAATGGGTCCGCAATTCCGTTCCGCAAAATGCGGAACAGAATTGCAGACGTGTGAATGGACCCTTAGGTAACCAAATTGGTTGTCACCCATCTTTTCCAGAAACCCACCAATTTCATTGGGATTGGCCAACCACCTCATCTGATAATCCGGAAAATCAGAGCAGAAGTAAAACCACAGTGCTGAGTCTACAGCAGGCATCCTCAAACTGCGGTCCTCCAGCTGTTGCAAAACTACAACTCCCAGCATGCCCGAACAGCCTACAGGTATCACCCTTCAGCAGGGCATTGTGGGAGTTGTAGTTTTACAACAGCTGGAGGGCCGCAGGTTGAGGATGCCTGGTCTACAGCTTGCAGCAGCTCCTCAGGCTCATGAGAGCCACACATGGAGTCATGCATGGTGCCACCTGTCCCACCAGTTGTGTCACAGAGAATGTGAACTGTGGCTTTGACAACATGTAAATCACAAAGTAGTGAAATCCAAACTTCACTGTGACATTGAAGGAGCCGCGACCTCCGGACGACTGAGCTATGGGAACCCAACACCTGGTTAGATGGGACCTGCATGGGCTGCCTGGACCCAGAAGGACCTTCGATTTTGGGGCACATGGTTGACAGAATTGACAGGATTCTGGGACAGACAAGCAGTTTAAAAAAGGGTCATGGCTCCTTTCTTCCAGAAACAGCGCCACACCTGGTCTGTGGGTTGGGTCTGGTATTGCAGTTCAGTGAAGTGAATGGGGCTGCTATGTAATACCAGAAACAACCTGTGGACAGGGGAGGCGCTGTTTCTGGAAGAAAGAAGCTATGTCAGCCATTCTGGTTAACCCTTTAAGAATATAGAAAATCACTTGGATGACCTCCTCATTCTGTATGAAAGCAACAGGACTCTAGGGACAATGGACCTCTGTGTGATGGACTGTCCCATAGATACCTAGCCCTCAGTGGGACATGTTGTCAGAACCTTGTAATAAGACGCACCCCCCACATGTCATGGGACAATGTTCTTCCTGTTATCTGTCCCTCAAAAAGTAACAAGATGGATTTATTACAAAGAGGAAACACGATGCAGATCCGAGGAACGACCTCAGTGTCTCATACATTGTTTGTAGGTTACAGTAAAGATACATTAAATATAAAATGTCTCCTAATCTTCTCATATTTATGTAATACAAAGGAATGTCGGATAGATGGATGGAACAGGGAAAGAGACTACCTGACCACAGATGGAAATATCTACCGTATTTTTCACCCCATAAGACGCATTTTTTCCCCAAAAGTGGAAAAAAGCGTCTTATAGGGCGAATACTAATGAGCGCTTTTTTTTTTATTATGGAAGCGCTCATTAGTACCGGAGGACCGGGAAGCGGTAAAGGCTCTGTACTCACCGCTTCCTGGTCCTCAGCTGTCGGCTCTGCAGCGGTTGCGCACAGCGTGAGGCGCTCTGTGACATCCCACTGTGCGCGCCGGTTCCCAGCACAGCCGACAGCAGGAGGAAGACAGAGCGCAGGCAGTGAGGAGCGGCGGCGTCCAGGAGCAGGTGGGGTCAGTGTTTTTTTATTTTATAAAACTTGGGGCTGATCTGATATGGGGGGGGCTGCAATGGGGGTGATGAGAGGCATTATGAGGGTGAGAAGAGGCATAAGGCTGATAATGGGGGCTGATGAGAGGCATAAGGCTGATAATGGGGGCTGATGAGAGGTATGGGGGCTGATGAGAGGCATAAGGCTGATAATGGGGGCTGATGAGAGGCATAAGGCTGATAATGGGGGCTGATGAGAGGCATGGGGCTCTTATCTGAGGTCTGATTGGGGGTCATTTACATTGGGGTCTGAGCTGACGTCTGATTGGTGGTCTGACCTGAGGTGTAATGAAAAATATTTTTTTCTTATTATCCTCCTCTAAAACCTACGTGCGTCTTATAGGGCGAAAAATACGGAGCAGAGACCAACAGTGACAGCTCGGTACATACAGAGAGGAACAGTTACGACAGCACGGTAAATAAATGTGGATAAAAATTGCTGAATCTTTGCCGAACCCTAGGACTCCACATCCTCAACGGTCGCACCAAGGGAGACTAGGAATAGATAGATATGAGATAGATAGATAGATATGAGATAGATAGATAAGAGATAGATAGATATGAGATAGATAGATAGATAGATAGATAGATAGATAGATAGATAGATAGATAGATATGAGATAGATAGATAGATAGAGATAGATAGATAGATAGATAGATAGATAGATAGATAGATATGAGATAGATAGATATGAGATAGATAGATAGATATGAGATAGATAGATATGAGATAGATAGATATGAGATAGATAGATAGATATGAGATAGATAGATATGAGATAGATAGATATGAGATAGATAGATAGATATGAGATAGATAGATATGGGATAGATAGATATGGGATAGATAGATAGATAGATAGATCGATAGATAGATAGATATGAGATAGATAGATAGATAGATAGATAGATAGATATGAGATAGATAGATAGGAGATAGATAGATAGATATGGGATAGATAGATAGATAGATAGATAGATAGATAGATAGATAGATAGATAGATATGAGATAGATAGATAGATATGAGATAGATAGATAGATCGATAGATAGATAGATATGAGATAGATAGATAGATAGATAGATAGATAGATATGAGATAGATAGATAGATAGATCGATAGATAGATAGATATGAGATAGATAGATAGATAGATAGATAGATCGATAGATAGATAGATATGAGATAGATAGATAGATAGATAGATAGATATGAGATAGATAGATAGGAGATAGATAGATAGATATGGGATAGATAGATATGGGATAGATAGATAGATAGATAGATAGATATGAGATAGATAGATAGATAGATAGATAGGAGATAGATAGATAGATAGATATGAGATAGATAGATAGATCGATAGATAGATAGATATGAGATAGATAGATAGATAGATAGATAGATAGATAGATATGAGATAGATAGATAGATAGATTTGATTTTGTACATGAAGCCTCCACATGCCTTTCACAGTTCGGGATCAGTACAAATCGATATAGCTCAGATGAGCTCTTGTAGATGCAGCACAGATTGACGGCATTAATGATTTCAGCACAGATAGGGCAGGGCGGGCGCTGCGCTCCTATAGGGACAGCTGGGATGAATCTTACAGTCGCCTGCCTGGGCTCTGCATATAGTAACACAGCAGAGTATCTATTTACACAGAGACGGTGGTGTACCTGCCATTGTAGCAGGCTGCTTTTATGGGGTCCATGGTGGGAGGGAGCACAGCACTTAACTGCTTACCCCGCCACAAGGGGGAGCTCACTGCACACAGATTTATACTGCCTCTATACAAAGTCATAGCAGATATCTGCCGCTAGGGCAGTGCTTCTCAATTATTTTCTGTCATGCCCCCCCTAGGAAGAAGAAAACATTTTGCGCCCTCCGCGCGACTGTAAATAGTATCATTTGTCTATAAAATTGTTATAAGTACACCAATCTCCCCATTAACCCCCCCCTCCCCCCCCCCCCAAATCATGTGCAGGCTCCATTAACCCCCCTCCCCCCCCCCCCAATCATGTGCAGGCTACATTAACCCCTCCCCCAAATCATGTGCAGGGTCCAGGCTTCCCCTCCCCCAAATCATGTGCAGGCTCCCCCAAATTATGTGCAGGCTCCCCCACCCAATACTTACCTCCTGGAAGCGCTGGATGCAGGCCTCTTCCGGCCTGTGTCCCGCTCTGCTCAGGCGGCGCAATGACGTCATCGCGCCGCCTGAACCGCTCTGATAGGCTGCCGGCACAAGGCCCGCAGCCTATCAGAGGAGCAGGGGAGGGAGACGCCTCTCCCTCCCCCGCCGCACAGCAATCTGTATCTCTGTCCAGAGGACGGCGATACAGATCACTATGGAGATGAGCGCTTCCACAGTGGAAGCGTTCATCTCCTGTCACCTGGAGCCCCCTTTTACGGAGCCTCGCGCCCCCCATGGGGGGCACGCCCCACTATTTAAGAAACGCTGCGCTAGGGGAAGCTCACTGCATAAACAGCCCTATACACTGTCCTAGCAGCTAGCTGCCACTAGAGGGAGCTCATTGCACACAGATTTATACAGTTGTAAACATTCATATGCTGTGAGCTCCCCCCAGTGGTGACTACAGTCAGCCAGAATTATGCAATTTATCACCGAATTCTGCACCAAAAAGCAGAATGACGGACACTAACTTTCAGAAAGGCCTATTCTAAGTCTTGCTATCATTCCTGTATAAATCCCTACCGTGACGACAGTCTAGATTTGACCTTGTTCCGTACAGGTACCATAGGGAGCTATGTATTATGCCTAGTGCAGTGAGGGGGCGGAGCATGACACAGATTCTTTCTTTGATGTTCTATGTATCCGTGTGTCATGCTCCACCTCCTAAGCCCTTGTATCAGTTTTGCACAGACTGTTTAGTTGATCTTTACAGAGCGTAATAACATAGTGAATTACGGCTGCGGAGCGTTATAATTGTGCTCTATCACAAAGATATAAGAACATCTGGAGACGGGTGGGGAGCTTCTATGGGGGGAGTCAGAGCTCACGGTCTTCTGCCTGTTTGTTTTCCACATAATAATAGAAGAAAGCGTTATAAATGGCGGGTTAAAGTAATAAGACGTCTTGGCAGCCTGAGCGTGTTCATAATAATTATCATTAAGTAAGGAAGGGATAATACTTTCCATTGTCTTGCAGGAATGAGAATAGGGTAAGGAGCAGGGAGACGTGTCAGTCTCCATTCTCTGTGCTACACTGACTCCTCTCAGCTGCCTCTCTGGACAGATTTGCTGTCATACTTGGTCTTATACAGTTCTGAGGGAGGAGTAATACTGCCACACTGTGGTCAGTGGTGGTACTGCAGGAGAGGAATTTTATATTCTATGGTTGGTGCTGCTCCTGCAAATGAGCATGTAAAAACTGCAACATGTCCTGAAAACCCAAGCAGTTTCACGCCCAATTGTATGAATAGGACTTTATAAACAGCATATGTGAACACCCTTAAAGGAGTTTTCCAGAATGTTATGTTGGGCAGCCGTCAGCACCAGAAACTATATAGTAAATCTATAGTTTCCAGCGATGGAATTCTCTAGTTTAGGTCTCTTCCAAATGAATGGGAGCTGAGCTGCAGTACCCCAGAATGGCCACTACAAGGTGGAGGGAGCCCTTTCCCTCCAGCTCCGTTCACTGTATAGTTTCTAGCACATGCTTTAGAATAGTTGGTGGGGTGCAGGGTGCTGGGTGCTGGGTGTCACCGATTTGATACTGATGACCTATCTTTAAGTCCCGTAAAATCCCCTTAAAGGGCATCTGTCAGCAGATCTGTACCTATGACACCGGCTGATCTGTTACATGTGCGCTTGGCAGCTGAAGGCATCTGTGTTGGTCCCATGTTCATATGTGCCCCATTGCGGAGAAAAATCACATTTTAATATATGCAAATGAGCCTCTAAGAGCAACGGGGGCGTTGCCGTTACACCTAGAGGCTCTGCTCTCTCTGCAACTGCCACTCCCTCTGCACTTTGATTGACAGGACCAGGTGTGATGATGTTTACATTGCCTGGTCCTGTCAAAGTGCAGAGGCAGTTGCAGAGAGAGCAGAGCCTCTAGGTGTAATGGTAACGCCCCCGTTGCTCCTAGAGGCTCATTTGCATATATTAAAACATCATTTTTCTTAGCAATGTGGGCACATATGAACATGGGACCAACACAGACGCCTTCAGCTGCCAACAGGTCAGCCAGTGCCATAGGTACAAAACTGCTGACAGATGCCTTTTTAACAGCTAGCACATGTTGCAGCCAAGGTCTTTACTCCACAGAGCATTACATTTTTAATTAAAAATATTTAAAAGCATAGCCTATAGCTAAAAAGAAATGTGCATATAAAAAATCAACAAGACCTCAACACGCTTCAGATTTACGACCCACGGAGCTTCCGCATGGATTTTTTTTCCCACTGCACGTTCAAATCTCACCCATTTTGCTGCTAATGTAATATGCTGGGGGACAGAAAATACACTACGTGTGTGCACACCCTAGAACAGAAATTTTGTGTCTTTGCCCCAAAGGTTCCAGCGTGAATGCCTCTCTGGTGCCCTCTATGGACCTTTCATCCTATCCAGGCCTGAGCTGTTGATGGCAGATTGGATGTATGTAATAGGTTGTGTGCAACGCTGAATAAACTGCAAGTTAATTAAGAAAATATGATTTATTTAAACCAACACATAACAGCATTAAAAATACTAAATTTACATAATGTACGTCAATTAATTTAACAATTAAAAAAATATATAAGAAGCAGAGAAGATAAAATCATCCAAAACTCTATTGAAAAGTGATCTTCGGAGAGGGGGGGGGGGGATGTCAAAGAAAATGATTAGCATGCATAATTTATGGTGGTACCAAAAATCGGTCACAGTAAGACCTCATGCACACGACCGTGTCCGTTTTGCAGGTCAAATTGCGGATCTGCAAAACACAGAAACCGCGTGTGGAGCGCCATCCTTGTCCGTGATATAGACAAATAAAGAACATGTTCTGCTCGGACGCGGACCCAAATCGCGGTCGTGTGCAGGGGGCCTAAATGTGGTCTGGATAATGGGGGTAGTCTTCTTAAAGAGTAGGTCTTCTGAAGAGGTCTCATCACCTTTGAATAACATGAGAGCGCCGACCAACCAAAAATGCCCATATTAACCCATGTGGATAGGACTAAAAATTATTTTCATCTATCCATTGTAACAAAAGTTTTAAAAAAAATGAAGCAACTTTGCAAATAAATATGATTAAAATCTCTTACCGTTATGTGTACACAGCTCCTATGCAAACCTATGTGTCTCCATAATTACAGGCTGTAAGAAAACCCTGTCTAGCCTGATACGCTTTGCCGTCGTCCCCCTACTTCTTGCTATGTGATGAACTAGATACCAGGAGGGAACATGTGTTTACAGCTCTCCTACACATAGATCTGTAGGGGAGCTGTAAACACAAAACGGCAGATTTTTAATCAACACTATTCTTTTTTTTTTTTGGGATGCACTGTAGCAAAGGTGGACATACCTATGAAGGGGTTGTCTCATCTGAAACATTGATGGCATGTTGCTAGGGTCCCACCTCTAAGACCAGCAACTATCTTCAGAACGGCCCCCCCCCCCATATTAAATAAGAGTGAAACGCGTTGGCGCAATTGTCCTCTATTCATTTCTATGGGAGTTGTGAAAATAGCCAAGCTCGGCTATTTCCGGCAGTCCCATACAATTGAATGGAGCAGGGGTTGCGTTTGCTCAGTGCGCTCTACATAAATTTCTATGGGACAGTCCAAAAAAAGCCAAGCTATTTTCGGAACTCCCATAGAAATTAATAGAGAACACACCACGCATGCGCTCTCCTTTACTTTTGAGGCCTTTCTGGGACCCGCACCTTTATGACATTGATGGCATATCCTAGCATGATGCCATTTATCTCCCAGATGACACAACCCCTTTAAGGCCTCTTTCACACGAGCGTCACGTTTGACGCCCGGATAAGAGGCGGGTGCGTTGCGGGAAAATGCGCGATTTTTCCGCACGAGTACAAAGCGCTTTAATGCTTTTTGCACACGCGTGGGAAAAATCGGCATGTTTGGTACCCAGACCCGAACCTGGACTTTATCACTGAAGTCCGGTTTCGGGTAGAGTATTCTGTAGATTTTATTATTTTCCCTTATAACATGGTTATAAGGGAAAATAATAGCATTCTCAATAAAGAATGCATAGTAAAATGTGGATGGAGGGGTTAAAAATAAAAAAAATTAACTCACCTTATCCACTTGATCGCGTAGTTGCCGATCTCTTCTCTCTTCTTCAAGCATTAGCTGCCGGGTAAAGGACCTGTGATGACATCACTGAGCTCATCACATGGCCCAATCACATGGTCCGTCACCATGTGATGGACCTCTGATTGGACCATGTGATGTGACGTCACCACAGGTCCTTTAGACTGCTGCTAATGCTAGAAGAAGACAGAAGAGATCGCAACTACGCGATCAAGTGGATAAGGTGAGTTCATTTTTTTTATTTTTAACCCCTTATTCCACATTTTACAAAACATTCTGTATTGAGAATGCTATTATTTTCCCTTATTACCATGTTATAAGGGAAAATAATAAAGATCAAATCCCGTCTCTTAGCAACCATGCGGGAAAATCGCACTGCATCCGCACTTGCTTGCGATTTTTCCGCAGCCCCATTCACTTCTATGGGGCCTGCGTTGCGTGAAAAACGCACAATATGGAGCATGCTGCGATTTTCACGCAACGCAGAAGTGATGCGTGAAAATCCCCGCTCATGTGCACAGCCCCATAGAAATGAATGGGTCCGGATTCAGTGCGGGTGGAGTGCGTTCACCTCACGCATTGCACCCACGAGGAAATCACGCCCGTGTAAAAGGGGCCTAAGGGTCTCGATTCAACAGCAACTTCTTCGACAGCCATTACTTACCCTCAAACTATAGTTTTGTTTAGTTTTTTTGCTTTTTTCTGGGCAAGATATTTTGGGCAAGAATTTTGGGCAAGAAAATTATAATAATTTGTTATCAGCATGGTTAGACACCGGATTGTATGATTTTTCTGCTCTGTATGGACTGGAATGCAGTGAGATGTCACCTTAGCATGCACTGCAGGCAGCCATTTTGGAATGTACATAAAGTATAATGCAGGGGGCAGTCGCGAGCTACTACTGACTGTGTAATTTGGATACGGTATAGGAGTAAAGGCCGTTTCCAGACCCCTGCCTTTGTTCAGTGTATGGCAGGGCCCACCCTTGCCTGGTTCCAATTTCAAGCAAAATCCAGTGTGCAGTGTTCTCGACGGGAACCGGTGTCCTTCACTTTGTCACTATGACCTTTGGGCGGGCATTGAGCGGTAGAATCTCCTGGAAATCTTTTGCCAGTTCTCGTAGGGCATCCATGTACGGATTCACGTTCTCTTCCATCCACTCTTCCACCGTGTCCGGGAAATAGATGGAATCGAGCTCGGATCGCAGGGCCTGTATGTGGGATTCCCATTCTTCATTGGCTCTGGAAGAGAATGGAAGAAGTTCATGAAGGACATCACGCTACCTGGAGTCATGCTGTTATTTCTGGTCATTCGGCCTATGAGATCTTTGGCGCTATAGTGTTTTAATTGTACATAAACAGCGCCACTCATGTCTATAGGCTGTCTCTGGTATTGCAGTTAAAGGTGATGTAAGCCTTCGGGGGCAATTTTATTTTATGATTGCGTTTGACTTATTTTGGGCTTAAAACCATTTTTTCAATTGGTCTTTATTAAAAAATATTTAGCAGCTTTGTTATAAAGGGTAAACTTCTGCCTAGCTGTGAGAATCGTACTTTCACTTTCACTTTGTGCCGGTCATCTAATAACCCTTATCTCTAAATTACTAATAGCTCAAAAACACTTATTTAAGCCACATTCTTATGAGTAAAATAAGAAGTGAGCTATAACGAATTTTTATAAGGTCAGAAATCAGAGATAAGGAGCCGTCAGCTGAGCTGCCTGACGGAACAGTAAAAATACAGAGCCTGCTACTAGAGAATCTCAAGGCTGTACAGAGAAAAGGGCTCAACATTTTTTATAAAGACCAATTGATAATAAAAAATTTTAGTTCAAAATTAGTACAATGCAATAATAAAAAAAACTGCCCCCAAAGGTGTCCACTGCCTTTAAGTGTTGTCATAGGGATTCAGAGTCTTGTAACCAGGCAGAATCTAGCCACTACAGGTAAGAAAGTGATAAATGATGCATCGCACCTATGATCATACTGCTAGAGCACATTTGCAGGAAGCGTTGTCTTGGGGATTATATTCTCATAGAAGGCCTGTAACTTTAAAGGGGCTCTCCAGGACTTCAAAATTTACAGCTCATCCTTAGGTCGGCTGATCAGCTCTCCAGCTAGCGCCACTTCCCCTTTATTGTTTACCAGGCAAACAATGAACCCAGCAGAGCACCACCACCCCTTCCCAAAAGCTGCTCGGCAGGGGTGCTAGGACTAAGGATAGGCCATCCAATTTAAAGCCCTGGAGAACCCCTTTAACCTACACAAAGAAGATATCTATTAACACATGTCCATGACATTTCCTCATGTGTGATTATTTTTATTTTTTTTACTCACTTTAAGATTTTTGCGCTGAATGTCTCCATTTTATGCGGATTGCCAAATCGGTGCGCCCTGTGGTAGCGTGAGAACCAGCCACTGATTTCACTGGACAAGAAAAAGAAAGAAAGTATTATCACACTGTAATAAATGCTTCATAGCATATAATATATGATACATGATACATATAAGATGCTTCAATGCAAGTACAATGTAACCATTGGGCCCTATACAAAACCTCCAGAAGGGGCCCGCTAGGCCGTAAACAGCAGATTCATATTACGTAGCATTATTACGGTTTTTACTCTATCCCCTGCCTCTCCACTCCTCCTGCACATACAATTTTTGTCCTTCCATTATTCATTGGGGCCACTACCTGCACCTCACGTCTAAGGGGGCATTTCAAACCAGCTGGGCCCTATAGCAGGGGACTTCTGAGTTTGAGCACTGTTGCGCAGGCGCCAGTAGCCGGCTCGCACTGTTGCGCAGGCGCCAGTAGCCGGCTCGCACTGTTGCGCAGGCGCCAGTAGCCGGCTCGCACTGTTGCGCAGGCGCCAGTAGCCGGCTCGCACTGTTGCGCAGGCGCCAGTAGCCGGCTCGCACTGTTGCGCAGGCGCCAGTAGCCGGCTCGCACTGTTGCGCAGGCGCCAGTAGCCGGCTCGCACTGTTGCGCAGGCGCCAGTAGCCGGCTCGCACTGTTGCGCAGGCGCCAGTAGCCCGCTCGCACTGTTGCGCAGGCGCCAGTACCCCGCTCGCACTGTTGCGCAGGCGCCAGTACCCCGCTCGCACTGTTGCGCAGGCGCCAGTACCCCGCTCGCACTGTTGCGCAGGCGCCAGTACCCCTGTCCAGCACTGTTGCGCAGGCGCCAGTACCCGCGCTCGCACTGCTGCGCAGGCGCCAGTACCCGGCTCGCACTGTTGCGCAGGCGCCAGTACCCGGCTCGCACTGTTGCGCAGGCGCCAGTACCCGGCTCGCACTGTTGCGCAGGCGCCAGTACCCGGCTCGCACTGTTGCGCAGGCGCCAGTACCCGGCTCGCACTGTTGCGCAGGCGCCAGTACCCGGCTCGCACTGTTGCGCAGGCGCCAGTACCCGGCTCGCACTGTTGCGCAGGCGCCAGTACCCGGCTCGCACTGGAGCTGTACTATAGGGATTTTAAGAATACGACCAGGTCAAGTTACTCAGCGTTTCAATCAGGGTCTACCTTAATCAGTTCATACTGCCCTCAGATAGGACATAAAACTGGTGACAGATGTCCGCTTAAGTTTCTGGTGTAATATGATCATGACCCATGGACAGGAGAATGAGGTCTAAGTTGTCACCCTGCGCCATAGTGCATCCCGCGCCCGTAAGTTATGCCCGTACTGCGCTCATATTGCACAGCGCAGTTGACTAGAAGGTACCTGGCTCAGAAACATTGAGAAGCACTGCCCTCATACTGCCCTGTGCCATGCTGAAGGCTGTGGTGGTGATGCCGTGCCACACAGCTCATACATCAGCTCAGGCACCAGCGCCTCTGTATTAGTTTGATGCTCGGCATTTATTCCTTACCTGTCTCCCTCTGTGATCTCATGAACCTTCTTTTTCAGCTCACTGTGGACTTTTCTCACCATGTTATAAATTTCAGCTCCAGGAAATGCACCGGTCCCTTCACTGCAAGTAGCAAATCATCAAATATTAGATTTCTGCCCTAAACCTAATTATGAAGCCTCAAATGAAATAGAGAACTGGGACTGCAGCCTCACTTAAAGGGCATCTGTCAGCAGTTTTGCACCTATGACACTGGCTGACCTGTTACATGTGCGCTTGGCAGCTGAAGGCATCTGTGTTGGTCCCATGTTCATATGTGCCCGCATTGCTGAGAAAAAGGATGTTTTATTATATGCAAATGAGCCTCTAGGAGCAACGGGGGCGTTACCATTACACCTAGAGGCTCTGCTCTCTCCGCAACTGCTGCGCCCTCTGCACTTTCACAGGAGCAGGCAGTGTAAATGTCATCACACCTGGTCCTGTCAATCAAAGTGCAGAGGCAGTTGCAGAGAGAGCAGAGTCTCCAGGAGTAAGGGTAACGCCCCCGTTGCTCCAAGAAGCTCGTTTGCCTATAATAAAACATAATTTTTCTCAGCAATGCGGGCACATATGAACATGGGGCCAACACAGATGTCTTACAGCTGCCAAGTGCACATGTACCAGGTACAAAACTGCTGACAGATGCCCTTTAAATAGAGCTGCAATACCAGACACAACAGTGGGACAACGGGGGCACTGTTTCTGGAAATAAAATCGCAGATACTTTTTACCTGATCCAGGACAACCCTAGTAAATATCGCTTGAGTTATAACACGCAGTGAAGACACAGGTTGTAGTTACCAAGTGTTTTTCTCTACATTGATGGTGCTGAATCCCAGGATGTGAGAAATGTCCTTCTTGGCCTCGTTGGTGAATTGTCCTGTGTGGGAGAGGGCAAGTGACAGTGCTGCAAATTAGACACCGCGTCTCAGTGACACCGGCGAATGCACTTACCGTACTTGAGAGTCTTGAGACACACAGCCAGGGAAGGGATGCCCACCGGCAGCAGCTCGCACAGCACTGAGTAATGGTCGTACCTGCGGGGACAGACAATGAGCGATCAGTCAGCCAGTGACGTGAACAGTGGAGGTATAACCTCCCAGCTATGATGCCATCATCAACACAATATAGCCAATAAAACCATTATACTCTGCCGAGCAGGCTGTAAATGCACAGGACACTGGTATAGGAGAGCGCCGAGCGGTACAGGAGTACCAGGACACACTCACCGATGTACCCGAGAGCTGCAGGGTTACTACATGATGTAGACATGGATGTATTTACAGTATAGGATCTCATACAACAGATGTAAGTAGCCTGCGGCTCGGCAGCTGCTCGGGAACTTTGAGGCCTATAATGTGATGCCAATTTTATGCCACTCTCAGTTATTATACATCATGAGACTGAAGATGAAAGCTGCCCTCTGCCTGCGCAGTCTTACATACCAGACAGCGCAAGCGGTTGTCAGGTTAGAAGAAGCTCTTAAAGGGGTTGTCCGAGATTTTTATATTGATGGCCTTTCCTCAGGATAGGTTACCAATATTTCCCATAGGTGAGATCTGACTCCTGACAGCCCCGTCAATCAGCTGTTCGAAGAGGCTGGGGCACTCCGGTGGGAGCTGTGGCCTCTTCCCAGACCACCAACATCACGTTCATCAGTCACACGGCCTAGGAGCAGCTCAGTCCCATTAAAGTGAATAGGCCTGGACTGCAATACCAAACACGGCCTCTATATAATGGACGGCGCTGCGAGAAGGCCGCAACACTCACCAGAGCGCTGGGTTGTCTTCAGATAGCTGATCAGCAGGGGAGCCGGGTGTCAGACCCCCCCCCCCGCCCCCCCCCCTGATTTGGCACTGAGGATAGGTCCTCAATATCAAACACTCGGAAAACCCCTTTAACACCCCTCCAAAAAAAAAAAAAAAAAAAAAAGCCCCATTTAATTGCCTGTTCGATCAATTTTAGACATTTTTGTCTGTGCCCCAAGAGGAGCATGTCATTGAAATGTGTCACATTTCTAGTAAAATAAATCTCAGAGCAGTGCCAAAGAGAGATTAAAGGGTTAATCTGAACAAGGACATTTATGGCATATCCACAGAGACCCCCTTCCTGAGCACTGGGTCTCATGGCTTCTGTGAATGGAGAGGTGCCCGGGCATGAGCGGTTCTCTCCATTCACTTCTATGTGACTACTGAAAATAGGCGAGTAAGCATGCTCGGCCATTTTCAGAAATCCCATAGATGTGCATGCACAGCCACCTCTCCAATCACTGCACACACACAAGACAATATTCGGGGTCCCAGAGCTGTTCCTGTGTATATGCCATAAATGTCCCAGATGGGAATAACCCTTTGAGCACAACCACCGCAAGGTTTCTGACCTCTGCCACCCGGTCAAAGCAATGCCGCTGTAGTGGATCTTGGGGAACTTGCTCATACTGTTGATGACTTTCTTCCACTCCTGGTGGTTCTTCATGTGCAGGTCCATTGGGGTCCACATCTGGGCTGGGCCGGACGCCCCTTTAAAAGCACTTGCAAACCAAATATTTGTAAATCCACTTTTCTCATATTTAGAAATAAATGACTCTGAGAACAGAAATATAAGAGATTCCCATTAGATATAAGATCTTCTCCGTGCATGCTAGGCGCCCCAGGCTGGTATGGCTGTACTTGTATATCAGGTCAGTCCTGCCATCCCCGCTGCCATAAGATCATGCATTGGACTTAGTGAATTGGTCTGGATGCAGGTCTGGGCTGTGTCACATCACTGCCCTGGAGTGAGCAGGAGACTGGCAAGGGACATAAGATCTTAGAGAAGGGGGGAGTGCTGCCAAAGAGTGGGGTCATGGTGGGGACTACGAATGAGAGGCGAGTCCTGCTGGGGAATAGGAATGAGAGGTGAGCCATTCTGGGGACTAGGATTGAGAGAAGGATCCATAACTGAGGACAAAGTATGAAAGAGACCACCACCTATCCAACCAAAGACCACCCAACTATCCAACCAAGGACCACCCAACTATCCAAGCAAAGACCACCACCTATCCAAGCAAAGACCACCCAACTATCCAAGCAAAGACCACCCAACTATCCAACCAAAGACCACCACCTATCCAACCAAAGACCACCCAACTATCCAACCAAAGACCACCCAACTATCCAACCAAAGACCACCCAACTATCCAACCAAAGACCACCCAACTATCCAACCAAAGACCACCCAACTATCCAACCAAAGACCACCCAACTATCCAACCAAAGACCACCACCTATCCAACCAAAGACCACCACCTATCCAACCAAAGACCAATACCTATCCAACCAAAGACCAATACCTATCCAACCAAAGACAACCGAACTATCCAACCAAAGACCACCACCTATCCAACCAAAGACCACCCAACTATCCAACCAAAGACCTCTTTTGTACGCACATTGTTAGTGGGAACCGCTTTGAAAAGACCATACATTGGACTTACTTGCAGGTCTGGGCTGCGTTGCATTACTGCCCTGGAGTTAGCAGAAGACTTGCAAGGGACATAAGTGAAGGATGTCAGAGAAGGGAAGAGTGCTTCCAAAGAGTAGGGTCATGGTGGGGGCTAGAAATAAGAGGGGAGGCCATGCTGGGGACCAGAAATAAGAGTGGAGCAATGGCGGCAATTAGGAATAAGAGGGAAGCCCAGTGGAGGACCAGTTAATAAGAGGGGAAGCAGTGCCCTGGACTAGGAATGAGAGGGGAGCCATGTTGGAGATCAGGAATGAGAGGGGAGCCATGGTGGGGACTAGAAATGAGAGGGGAGCCATGGTGGGGACTAGAAATGAGAGGGGAGCCATGGTGGGGACTAGAAATGAGAGGGGAGCCATGGTGGGGACTAGAAATGAGAGGGGAGCCATGGTGGGGACTAGAAATGAGAGGGGAGCCATGGTGGGGACCAGGAATGAGAGGGGAGCCATGGTGGGGACTAGAAATGAGAGGGGGGCCATGGTGGGGAAAAGAAATAAGAAGGGAGCCATGGTGGGGACCAGGAATGAGAGTGGAGCCATGGTGGGGACTAGGAATGAGAGGGGAGCCATGGTGGGGACTAGGAATGAGAGGGGATCCATGCTGGGGACCAGGAATGAGAGGAGCCATGGTGGGGACTAGAAATGAGAGGGGAGCCATAGTGGGGACTAGAAATGAGAGGGGAGCCATGGTGGGGACTAGAAATGAGAGGGGAGCCATGGTGGGGACTAGAAATGAGAGGGGAGCCATGGTGGGGACCAGGAATGAGAGGGGAGCCATGGTGGGGACTAGAAATGAGAGGGGGGCCATGGTGGGGAAAAGAAATAAGAAGGGAGCCATGGTGGGGACCAGGAATGAGAGGGGAGCCATGGTGGGGACTAGGAATGAGAGGGGAGCCATGGTGGGGACTAGGAATGAGAGGGGATCCATGCTGGGGACCAGGAATGAGAGGGGAGCCATGGTGGGGACTAGGAATGAGAGGGGAGCCATGGTGGGGACTGGGAGACAAGTTGGAGACCAAGAATTAGAGGGGGGCCATGTTGGCGGACACCTATGGTATTGCGTTTGGCATGGGTTACTTGTAAGTCCTAGTCTAGGACTGGTCCTGTGTGATATGCTAATGTGATGCCAAGCATAATAAAAAAAACAACATGATTTGGACACTTTAACCTTCAGTCTGTATAATTTCTTCTTTAAGAGGACCACTCCCAAAAAAAGGTCAGCTCATATAGGTTTGCCTGCACTTGGTAAATGTATAACTCACACTGAGATTTCCATTCAGGCTCCAGTAATAATAATAACCGTGCATTGTCCTCCTCGGCCTCGCCTAACCAGTCGCATTCCATCTGTCTTACTAGCGATGGCGCCAAGTCGCTCTCCTCAGCCTCCTTACAAGCTAATCGCAGTGATAAGCGGTTTAATGTGCTTTGCATGGCTGTGGAGCTCACAAAGCAAGAAAATCTGCCTCTACCTCATTAGGATCAGGAATTCACTTTAATATGAGAAATACAAAAAGTCAAGACAGAAAATGTCTAAATGCGAAATGAAGAGCAAATACGCGGCTGCAGAGAAGACTCCGAAAATCTCAACCAACATTAATATGTGTAACGTACAAAGATATAGCCAACGACTCCTCCCTGACTGCAGGGGGCAGCATTATACACTCCATCCCTGCACGTTTCTACCTCCGTTTGGGCCATGTTTCAATTTCCAGCCTTTGGGCTCATGCACACGAACGTTTTTTTTTCCCGTTTAGGTTGCGTTCCGTATACGGAACCATTCATTTCAATGGATCCGCAAAAAAAAACAGAAGGTACTCCGTATGCCTTCCGTTTCTGTTTTGCCGTTCCATACAAAGAAAGAACATGTCCTATTATTGTCTGCTTAACGGACAAGGATAGGACTGTTCTATCAGGGGCCAGCTGTTACGTTCCGCAAAAAAACGGAATGCACACGGACGTCATCCATATTTTTTGTGTATCCGTTTTTTGTGGACCGCAAATACTGAAGAAGCCATACGGTCGTGTGTATGATGTGTGATTTTCGATTTTTGTCAGGTCCCATGTCTTCATGGTTCGTTATCATTAATGTAGTCTTAGCATTGCATTGTATTGTATTGCTGCATAAGTTTGTCCCTCTTGTCTCCCTGTATGCCGCCCTGTTCTTGCTGCCCCCTCCCTCCTTCTTGCCCATAGTAGCCATTTTATGTTATATCTAGTGTTGAGCGAACTTGTTTTTTTAAAGGGAATCTGTCACCTGCATATTACCCAATTTTTTTTCCCATTAATCCAGGTGTAATAAATTACCTTATTTCGATATGTCGTCTTCTTTCAATTGTGTGTCTTGTATTTTCTTTAAAAAAACGCTTTATCCCATATGCAAATTAGGCTGTAAAGGAGCCCAGAGGGGCGTTTTTCCTCTTCCAAGGTGCCCAGGAACGCCCCCCTGATGTGCCCGGCCCGCCTAAATTTGAAAAATAGGAACACCTCCAGCATGTAAAATCGCCCCCTAGAGGCGAGGCTAAGTGCAAACACCCCCCCCCCCCCCTACCTCCGCTCTCTGCCAGAAACATCCCGAAATATCGCGCAGGCGCAGTGCCGGCGATTGCCTGCGCAATTGTGGCAACTGAGGGCAACAGCCTCACTGGGCTCGGCGCATGCCCAGTGCCCGCTGTCTGATGAGAGTCTGAAGTAAGTACCCAGTTCAATACAGACTGCCATTGTTACATGGTGCTATTGAGCACAACACTCATTGTCAGGATATTGAGTCAGAACAGTGTAAGAATGGTTTAGAAACACAGATCACAGAGCTGCTCCCGACTTCTTACAGCTGCAGTGTTGGTGCAGTGACAGGCAACCATCAGTGTGAATACTGCATAGTAGCTACACCTAAAACACAGCATAGCTTCTTCTAGCAATATCAGCTTATTTCCTAATAATCCTGCCTGGGTCACAACATGGCTAAAGGAAGCACTGCACAGAGCGACCAGTCAGAGCTGCAAGAGGATATGGACCTTAACCCACAACCTAGTGAAAGAACTAGACGCCTAACTCACCCTACATGGAAGGTCAGAGAAAATCTTGAGAGCAGGAATCTTGAAGTTTCTTCCAAAGTCTCTGGTTTTTGGCACCAGACGGAGCCCTAGTGCAACTTTCCACAATGTATGGGCTGCATTCTCTAGAAGAATTGCTTAGCCTCCAATACCTTCATCTTGAACGTAAAAACCTAGTAGGTAAAACCAAGTCCAAAATAGCGTCAAGAATCGCTCAACTGCAGGAAACGTCATCTCAGGTTTCCAAACCTGCCGGGCATTCCAAAAGATTATCTAAGTCATGATCTTCAAGACATTCTACGCTCAGTGACCAGCTTATAAGAGCATATGCGGAGGCTGAGACTACCAGGATACAGGCTGAATGTGCGCAAAAAAGGCCACTATGGAAGCCAAAAGAGCCGAGATAGAAGCATCCAAAAAAGCCAAGATGGAAGCAGAAGAAGCATCCAAAAGAGCCGAGATGGAAGCAGCAGAAGCATTAACAGGGTGCAGATCCTTCAATGTCAGTACAATACTGTACCCATGCTGCGTCCTGTACCTCCTTCACACATCACAGTGCACCAAGACCCTACACCTCTGCAACCTCATTACATAGGTACCCGGGTCCAAACCAATATACCAGCAAGTTGTCAAATCCCTGGCAGCCATAACAGTAGAGCTTCATGTGAAACTAGACCTGTGGACTCTAAACTAGCTCTCGGACTGAATGCTTACGCAGCGCCATATGTTCCTATGTCTCTTAATCAGGCTACCACAGACAATGTGATCAGCGCTACTCAACCCACAATTTCCTGTCTGAAGTCAGAGAAGTCAGACATGTCAAAATTTGGAAGGTACATGGTCCTTTGTGACCTTACCGAAACCGGCCTCGCTAAGTGTGATGAGCAGCACGAAAACTGCAGAGGTTGAAAGTGTGCATTCAGGTAGTGCAATTGATGATCTTGGCATTACAGCTGCTGACGAACTTGACCTGCTCGTCAGACGTCTCGGCCTGCAATCTACAGAATGTGTCGTCAAGAGACTCAGATCTGTCCACATTAATATTCCTGCAACAGGTCTAATTGCTGAGACTAGAACGGCAGTCCAGAAGGCCATAGAAAACGCTCTGTTTAAACAGCTTCAAAGTTTCCCAAAAATATCTGGCAAAGAGCATGAAAAATTTCAGGAGCTCAGTGATCTACTCCTAGAATTTCAGCTGGTCAACGCATACACTCATCTACCTGGCCTCAGTTACGTGGACACTGCTTGTGGAGTAAACCCAATAGTTGCCAAACTGCCATACAATGTACAAGAAAAGTGGACTACCCTTGGGTCAAGATACAAAAGGGAGTATCAGGTTTCCTTCCCTCCATTTTCCTACTTCTGTGAGTTCATAAGGAACGTTGCAAGAACGACCCACGCTTCCCTTACGGTGAGTCTGGTGGTCCTGCCTCACCTCCTACTAAGTATGACAGCCCACGCACTAATTACAGGAATCGCAGAGCTCCAGACCGACGTTCTTCCTTCGCTCACACCATCTCTGGACAAGAGCAATCAAGTTTAGAGAATTGAAAACCCGAATTTTCAATGCCCTATTCGTAAGGAGCCACATCCTCTCAAGAAGTGCATCAGCTTCGGAAAGAAACCGCTTCAGGAACGCAAGAAGCTTCTGAAGAAATTTGAGGTATGTTTCAAACGTTGTGCTTCCACTGAACATTTTGCTAAGGTCTCTAAAGCGGTCAGTAAGTGCATAAAATGTGATAGTGTTGACCAAGTCCAAGCACTTCACCCATCTCCACACAGCAGTGAGCCTCCACTCAGTCACCGCCAGTGGCAAAGCATGGCAGGAAAAAATGACATCCAATAGCAAATTCCACTACTGTATCTTCCGTGTGTACAGACGTTTGCAGTGAAGGTCTCTGTGACAAGTCTTGTGTAAAGATATGTCAATGTATACCCCAAGGATCAACCAGAGAGAGCGTTAAAGGTCTATACCATCATGGATGACCAAAGCAACCAATCGCTTGCAAGATCCAAACGTTTTGATGTGTTCGACCTTAAAGGAAACGCTAGTGACGTCACACAGGTTTCTGGAAGGACAGCCAGTGGACTTATGGTAGCCTTACTTGACAACAATGTCAGGATACCCTTGCCAACACTTGTTGAATGTAACCAGATACAGTCTAATACAGAGGAGACTCCTATGCCAGAAGTGGCTCTCCATCATACTTATGAAGGTCCTTGAGGTTGGTGGCCTGATCAACAGAGAGACGTGCATTTAATACCTCTGGACCATTGGAGATAATCTTGTGAACTCTAACCCTAACCCTGGGAACACACTTCGTGTGTTCCCAGGGCGCGCCTATGACGCGCGCTTCTGCCACGAAGTGGCTGTTTTATGGAAGCGCGCGTCATATGCGCGCTCCCATAATAGAATATGGGTTGGATCGCACGTGCTGCCGCGCGATAGTCACGGCAGCCGACGCGATCGCGTAGGGCGTTTTACAGCGCGGTCGACCGCGCTGTAAAACGCCGACATGTAAACCATGCACATAGGGATGCATGGCTTTTCACATGTTGAGCGTTTTTCAGCGCGTATGAACGCGCTGAAAAACGCTCAGGTGTGTTCCCAGGGTAAGTTCGTTTGTCGCGCGTTTTGTGATTGACACCACAGTAGTCAATCACAAGAACGCGCGTACGAACGCGCGTTTCCTATTTGCAAAAACGCGCGTAAAACCCAGGGTAAAGGTTTCTGTGTTCTGGCGAGGAGAGCAATTCTTTACTGCTAGGTAAGGATTTCAGTCCATCATCCACATAAAAGTTGGATATGAATAGTATCTATGATCCTCTTGGATTTATAGCTCCAATCACCATTCATGGCAAGATGTTGGTGAGATAGTTAACTGCAGAGAACCTAGACTTGGACACACAGCTACCTACTTAAAGGGAGGCATGGAATAAGTCTTTAAAAGTGTTAGAGCAATTTCAAGTACCACGTTGCTATGTTTCTATTTCCCTTACAGCTGCTGTCAGAAAGGCAGTCCACGTCTTCTCGGAGGCCATAGCTTCAGTAGTCTACCTGACGGCAGAAATTGCTGAGGTCATAAAGGATGAAATGGACACTACTACTGATTCATTTACGTCCTACACTGATAGTAAGGTCGTGCAACCAGACAAGACAATTTTACATATACATTAGCAATAGAGTTGAACGCTTCAAAAGCTTCTCCACTCCTGGACAGTGGCATTACATCTCCACTGACCTCAATCCAGCTGACCGCAGAACAAGGTCTGCTCCTGTTTCAGGCCTCGTTGCTGCCACCCCCAAGTTTCTTGCTTCAGGACCTTTGTTCCTTACCTGCTGAGGCCAGTTATGAACTGGTGGAACCTAAGTCTGACCAAGAAATCAGACCTACAAACTCTACGCTCCATACTACAGTGATTCCTAAATTAAGGCTCAAGACACACTGCTTTGAGCTCTTTCTCAAGACGGTCATCTCTCTAATCCACATTGCTCGTTTAATCCACATTGCTCGATCTTTTACAAAGGACACCTCTTCATGGTTGGCACATCTGTAAGGATAACCCTTCAGTTGTGGATATTGAACTTGCAGGAGAAGCTGTCATTGGGTGTGAACTGCAAGAAACATAGTACGAGGAAAATGCTACCTGAAGAAGGAAGCCTACCATAAGGAACTTCCAGCCGCATTGTACTTCAAACATTTCCACTGGATTACAATGTGGGTTGGTGGAAGTGTTGGCATGTTGTGGCTTCCCCGATCCGAAGATGGGTTTCCCTTGGAACTTACTGGATTATTTTCTTCATAATTTGCTGTTCCAGAATGTGACTTAGACTATACTATTCTTATTGTTGTATGTTTTCTCTTCTTCTAGGTACACAGACTTATATAGGACCTTTCGGTCACAAATATTATAGTGAAATCTAAAGATTTCAGACAGGGAGCGTCATGTCTCATGTCTTATGGTTCATTATCATTAGTGTAATCTTAGCATTGCATTGTATTGCTGCATACATTTGTCCCTCTTGTCTCCCCCCTTTATGTCGCCCTGTTTATGTCGCCATGCCCCGCGCTCATTTTCGTAAGCAACCACTCCCCTTTCACCCATTCGGCCCGCCCTTGGACTGGATCTTCACCTCCTTTGTCCGTAGCCAAATCACGCACCTGCGCCGACAAACGGGAGGTCCGCGTCTGCGCACTGGTTTACCCATTACTGGCAGAAGCATTGGAGTATCCAGTGCACAGGCTCCGGCCCATACGTCACATAACAGCAAGCGCCGCACAGTAAGGACAGCCCTCTGATGCGGCGCTTGCTGTAATGTGACGTACGGGCTGGCGCCTGTGCACTGGATACTCCAATGCTTCTACCAGTAATGGGTAAACCAATGCACAGGCGCGGACCTCCCGTTCGTCGGCGCAGGCTCGCAATTTGGCTACAGACGAAGGAGGTGAAGATCCGGTCAAAGGGCGGGCCGAATGGCCGAAAGGGGAGTGGTTGCTTATGAAAATCAGCACGGGGCCTGGGCATCTTCACACACTGATTTGCATATGAAATAAAAGTGTGTTTTGGACGACCTGTGGAACGGACAACAATATGGTAAGATGCATTTTAATGTGGGGGCTGTGTTGGACAAAATGGTGTAAGTGTTAGATATTGCAATTTTGGGGTGAAAGACTCCCTTTAAGGTGCTTGGTATCATGGGCGTAGCTATAGGGGGTGCAGAGGTCCCAGGAGCCTAAGGGGGCCCAAAGACCCTTGTGCCACATAGGAAGATACACAAAGCACTAAGGGAAGGGGGGCCCAAGCTGAACTCTTGCACCAGGGCCCATGAGCCGTTAGCTACGCCCCTGCTTGGTATGGCAGATATCCTAAGTCATGCTGCAAGGCCTGTTAAAGGGTCGGGCACAGACTACATTATAGATACCTTCACTAGGTGGCACTACAGAGACTTTCTCTTGGAAAAGAGCTAATCTGCATATATGCTTTTTCCAGGGAGCACCACCCTAGCCTATAAAATGCTTTACATCACAAAACAGATTCATGGTACATGTAGAAATATGTCCCAATACGCGAGCGATCAGAAAAACGATGACGTTCAGGTCTTACCTGTTTGCGCCATATTAAAATTGCCATGGTAGAGCCATAGAACTGGAGACACGTGCTTGGTGATCCCAGAGGCTGCAAGAGATTGTGTGACATCAAGTGAAAAGCAATATAAGAAGTCAGATAAAGTTGTATCTTATTACACAAGAGTCATGTCGGCAAATCACATTGACATTGGCAGCATCTGTCACTAATCTAATGCATATGGCGGTCTCCTGACTGACAGGGAAATCCGATGTGTCTTACAGCATGCTCGAGACCTGGTATCACTACACCTTGCTCTCTTCCACTAGCCTAGTGTTTGGCTTCCAGTATGTCTCCATTCCCCTCCTAAAAAAGCATGATCATTACAATCATATGCTGAAATACTATGTGCTGCTGGGGAGCCTCCTTTCACTGTGAACAAACAAGTCACTGCCTCCTGCAAAACCAGCATACTCATACCAGAAATATACTGGCCGCAAAATACAACTATATAGTTTACAACCTACTACTTGTCTCCATCACCCCATCATGGCGCTGACTTGACACACACAGCCCTATCCTCACTAACATAACCACTTCCTGCCCTAACATCAGCACGCTCATTTTTTTAAACACTGCCGCTGTAGGTTTTTGCTCCTTTCATTATCAGTTGGTGACCTTGCACTTTTGTACGTTTCTCTCCTTGTGATGCACATGCAACATGTCAAAGAAAGTGGACAGGTCACTGCCTCCCCCATGTTCAGCACACTCATCTGCTGCTGCTGCAATCTTTGCCATGATCTGGATACTGGATACAGTGTGTCATAGCTCCATCCACTTCTCGCTCCGATCGGCTCTTACCCTGTATGCTCTCTGTGCTCAGCTTTCTCAGCATATCATCCCACATGAGCTGGTTCTTCTCGGGGAACTCAGCGTGGAGGAAGCCGACCACATTCTTCAAGTGATCGAGGAACATCTTGCCCAGGTCTCCTTTGTTACCGTTCAGCCAGGACTTGGAGTCCTGCCCTTCTCCCAGATGGTAAACCTATAGATATGGAGGATGGAGGTAGTTATAATGGATGGTCTAGTCTACAAGGTACGGCACAAGTCCATATTTACAGCATCAATCTATATAAAATATTCAGAAACCCCGTAAACACATCTCTTTAATGTCGTCCTTCTTGTTCTGATCACATCTTACTCTCTTCACCTCATGAGCTACAGTTTTATATTTCTGCCGCTTTCCGCTTGCCTCCAGCCTTTACTCGACTCCAGACGCGGTCTCCTGCTCTGGCTGTACAGTGGCACCAGGTGGCCAGGACAACCAGTGCCTAAAGATGTCAGACCTGGCGTCCTTTGTTAGAGGGAATCGTCATGCATTACCCGGTACTTAAGATATATCGTCCCTGACCCTGTTCCTGTTTTTGTAGGGCCATCACTATTTGCCTATCAATCCTGACCTTCGCTTTGCTCCTGCCTATGCTCCCGCCTTACACTTTCGAAACTGCTCCTGGTACTGACTTCTTGCTGATTCCTGACTACGCTCCTGTCTCATACTTTGGCATGTCACATCCTATCTACTCTTCCGATGACGATCCTTGGCTCCATTCTTGAGCATGGCATTGCGACGCTAATCCAAACCTCCTGCAGCAAATTCCTTTAAGCCGACCATACACATTAGTTAACCTGATGATTTTAGTGGCAGAGGCCAACCGTGTAATGTGGATAGGGGCCCCCACGGCAGATGTGGGTTGGATTTCAATGCACCCAATCCTTCTCTCTCCTGGTAACATCTGTTGAGGGAAAGTTGGGAGCTCCCCATACACATTAAATTGCCCAGAAATGTGGGTTCAGCCAACCACAGTGCAATGTATATAGGGGTCTAACCGCTGTGAATCTGCACTGTAAAGCTACTGAACAAGCAGGCGGTGCTGAGAAGTGTTGGATCATGTCATCTGAGAGCTAATGGGAAACCAGGATAGCTCTGAATGCAGCTGCTGGCATGGCCGACATGCATTATTAGCCCCAAATCAGTACATGATACTGCAAAGTATACACAGTTTCCTCAATGTGTTCGCTTTACAGCAGTGTGGTGAAAGCAAGTGAACAGCACCTTCCTAGGATAAGTGTTCCTACCTCGTCAGATCCAATATGGACCCAACTGCTCATTGGATGCTTTTGAAGAACCTGAGTGAAGATCATCTTGACCAGCGGCAGGGTTTCCGCATTGTGAGGGTTCAGGCTGTTGGGGTAACGATCCACCTCCCTCAGCGCTTTGTACTTGTCGTGCTTCAGGGCGTACTGTATAGAAGGAAGCGCTTATTTTAGCTTATTTAAAACTGCCCCTATAGTAGCAAAAAAACGGACACCAGTTACCTGGACGTAAGGATTCATATCTGGACGGAGGTAGACTTAAAGGGATATTCCCATCTTATAGAGTGATGGCATATGGCTTCACTTCATGATCGGTGGAGGTGAAACTGGGGCCACCATTATTTGCAAGAATGAAGGAGGCGCAGCAATTTTAGGCAACATGCACACGACCGTTGTTTGTTTCCGCGTCCGTTCCGTCCGCAAAGTTTGCAGCCGCCCAAAAAAACGGATGACGGACCGTTTATTTGGGCGGATCCGTTTTTATGGCAGATCCATTGTAATAATGCCTATGCTTGTCCGCAAACGTGAAAAATATAGGACATGCTCTATTTTTTTGACGGAATGTAAACACGGACCACGGATGCGGAACAAAAACGGTTGACCATCCGCATTTTTTGACGGACCCATTGAAATGAATGGGGAAGCATCCTATCCGTCAAAAAAAAAAATGGAACAGACGCGGAAACAAACAACGGTCGTGTGCATGAAGCCTAAGACTGTGTCCCCTTCACTCTTTTTCCCGGCCACTCGCTGCACAGTGGGTATGTTCAAGTCAATGGCGCCGGCCGCACTTACCTACACAGCCAGGTGGCTGGGCTGCCATTTTGCAGCTCCTTGATTTTCAGGATCACGGAGGTCCGACTATAATAAAGTGACGGCCTGTCCTAGCACTTGTGAGAGTCTCTAGTGGGACCCTTTTTATTTCCTACGGTGACGCAGCACGTACTATTAGGCCCGTGACTTACCTCCATGTGCCCAAACGTCTGCACGAGTGGTACCACTTCTAGGTTGTTAGTCTCTGCAAGATGCAGAATCTTCTTCAGGTCGTCCTCACTGCGAACAGCAAAGGGGAATCAGATGCAGTTAATGTACAAGTCACCACGTCTGACGGTGAGAGGGTTGACAATGCCCGCACGCCTCTTACAAGGAATACGTATCCTCGTCAGCTCGAGGTGCTCTCTGGTGCTTTCTTCTTCTGACACTATGGGGCGCAAGCGTGGTATTTGAGTGCTGGGTTAGATGCCCTGTGTGTCTGTGCCATGTTTAAGGCTACTTTGACATATGCGTTTTGGTTTCAGGTTTTGAGATCCGCCAGAGGATCGGAATCCGTTTTGATGACACATCCTGATGCATCCGTTCCGCTAGGATGCGGCTGTGTGAAATCGAAACGGAAAAAACTGGATCACAGTTTAAGGTGTGTGCAAACCGTCAATTCTTTTTAGGATCCTTAAAAACCGAATCCGTCACCATTGACTTACATTCTTTTTAGTGACGGATCTGGTTTGTTCCGTTTCGATGACCGGACACAAAACCGCAGCTTGCGCTGGTTTGTGTCCGGTCACAAAACGGAATGCTGACGGAACGGAAGGCCTCCTGATGCATCCTGAACGGATCTCTTTCCATTCAGAATGCATGAGGACCAAATGCAAACGTCTTGGCCCGGTTTTGAGATCCTCTGCCGGATGTCAAACCTGATAAGCCAAAACGCATATGTAAAAGTAGGCTAAGATGTGTATTATGAGTGGAGACATCACTCATAATCACTGGTGTGGGCCATATACCTTCAGACAGGATGTCAATGCCTGCTACAAAAGTGCATCTATGTAAGGCCTCTTTCACACTTGCATTGTGAGGATCCGGCGTGCACTTCTGTCACCGGAAATGCCTGCCGGATCCGTTACAACGCAAGAGAACTGAAAGCATTTGAAGAGTTATCAGTCTTCAATATGCTTTCAGTGTTACTATGACAGCCAGGACGCTACTAAAGTCCTGGTTGCCATAGTAGTAGTGGGGAGCGGTATACTTACAGTCCGTGCGGCTCCCGGGGCGTTCCACAATGACATCAGAGCGCCCCACGCGCATGAATCACGTGATCCATGTTCATGGGGCGCTCTGACGTAAGTGTGGAGCGCCCCGGGATTCGGGAGCCGCATGGACCTTAATTATACTTCTCCGCTGCCTCCCCACTACACTTTACCATGGCAGCTGGGACTTTAGTAGCGTCCTGGCTGCCATGGTAACCATTCACAAAAGCTAAACGTCGGATCCGGCGATGCGCCAAAACGACGTTTAGCTTAAAGCCGGATCCGGATTAATGCTTTTCAATGGGCATTAATCCGGATCCGGCATGTCTTTCGGATTTTTGGACGGAAACCAATCCGCAGCATGCTGCGGTTTTGTCAACGTCCAAAAAACGTTCACATACTGAACGGAAGACATCCTGATGCATCCTGAACGGATTTCTCTCCATTCAGAATGCATTGGGATAATCCTGATCAGTATCTTTCCGTCCTAGAGCTCAGAGGACGGATCTCTAGGACGGAAATGAAAAACGCAGATGTGAAAGGGGCCTAACGTGTATATTGGGAAAGTACACTGTTACTCGTTTGCAAGTAAGGGGTTAAAGTGGTTTTCCAGCATTTTTACGTTGATAACCCATCCTCAGCATAGGCCATCAATATCTAAATGGTGGGGGTCCCGAGTTGCTCCAGAGCCTGAACTACATGGCTCCCCCCTCTCTGTAATGGACAGAGCTGGTTATCTCAGTGCAGTATATATGTCCCTGTTCAGACCTAGAATAGTGCTCTTCAGCAGTCTGCACAAAGATAACCTTCTTAAAGGGGAACAGCAGACACATAGGTGCTCCACAGCAGTTTACACAAAGATAACTCTCTTAAAGGGGAATTTCAGGAGCAGAGAAGGAAGAGAAGAGAGCGCTGTCGGCATTGGTAAGAAAGGATTGAGGTGTGTATAGTATTAGTTTGATTCGTTTATTGGCGGAATGACGCGTTTCAGGGCTGTTGTGGCCCCTTCCTCAGATACAATACCAACAATTAAACGGGAATTCCAGAAAAATAGGCGCTAAAACAGATCTGAAGAGAGCCGGAATAATAAGAATTGTTACTAAATATAGATTTTGAATGGATTGTTTGAGACATGAATAATTCTTTCCAATCATTTCCTAACACCCTGCATACCCTCTGAGTTTCCCCTTATGTTCTGCGGACCAGAGGGTTGCCGGATTATCAGAACGTCTCACCTGTAAGCATATGGAGACTTCAAGATGGCCAGCTCTCCAGTGAATGGAAACATATCCTCATATTCAATGAGTAAACCATTGGCCCCAAGCTTGGAGAGAAGAGGAAATATCTAATAAAGAGAGAAAAGAGTCATCAGGATAACGCCCCCGGACCTGACGCCACACCTCCGCTTTTACCAAGAGGTTCTGCAGCAAGAAGGATCCTGTATAAACTTGCACGGCTGACATAGCGCAATTTACATTCTGGGTGTTAGATGTCAAATAATTAATGAATCAATTACCGTTGCTTCGCATGTTTACTTTGAAACGCCCTTGACTCATATGACTAGAAGTAGGAATCGTGTAAGTAAACAAGTGATTATTTCTCCACCTACATAAACTGTGAAAAAAATCTGATTACTATGGCATTTTAAAGGTACCTTTACACGAGCCGATTATTGCGTCAATTCTCGTTAAATTGTGTAAAAGCTATGAATGAGCGAGCGAGCAACGACAACCGTTACATTTCTCGCTGGTCCGATCATTTGTGTGGGCACAAAAAAATCATCATTGGACGTTAATGATTTTATACGTGTAAACAGGAATCGTTGAATACAACGTGGCAACGTGTTGTTTTAGCATGTGTGGACACTTCCCCTTTAAGTCTGGTGTTCCTTCCGATTTTGGTGTGTACGGGGTTAAGGTGTGTGCAAGGTAGAGCTGGGTGTGGCCTCATGGCTCTTCTTATACTGGAGTTGTGAGCCTGAGGTTAGTTTTATGTTTGCCTTTGTATGAGATGGAGCTTTGCTCCTCTCTGGATGTGTCACCTATCCGTGAGGGCCTCCTTGTGGAACATCAAGGTCTTTGGCAATGGTACCACTTGTTTCTATGTCCCCCTCCCTACCTTACCTGTTGTGATGTTTGGTGTGGGTTTTTGTACAGGGTGTTTGTTGTATGTAATTTGGTGTTCCATGTCTGGTCTATGTGGTGTTTGTAGTCCAACATGGTTATTTAAGATTTTCGCTGTCTGTCTGTGCCTGTGGAAGGAAGTGGGCTCCATGGTTTCCAGGAGGGGTGAACCACAAGTCAGCAAACTGTAGTTGTTCCACCCAGTGGTTGAGGCAGGTAGGTGGTGGTTGTTCCAGTGCGTGTTGTTTACCTGCCCTTGTGTGTTTGTGCTTACTTTCTGCCCCTTCCTTGTTGCTGGGCCTGTGGAAGACTCCGATTCCTCGGTGTCTTGGAGGAACCGGTCGTCTCTTGTTCCTGAAAATACCATCAGGGATCATTAGGACGAATTAGGGTCCTAGGTTCCGGGTATGAGCCCTTCCACCATCAGGGTTGGCTCATACAGTCAGGAGGTCAGGGATTGTATTTAGGGATGCATAGGAGGTGACCTGCTCCCTTATCCTGTCTTTCAGGCCTAGTGTCATAGTCTACATAGACATTGTACGGTGGGGGGTTTTCCCCCACCCCCCACCATGACACCTTTCTTTTACAGCCGTCAATAAATGGTTAAAAGTGGCTTCAGGCAAGTGACTGCGGAAATCATCTTGGTCGGTTACTTTAATCTCGTTGATCAGAGCCATAGGACAAAAACTCTCTCTTTTTTTGTAGCACCTCCTCCTTCTGCATTTTCATCTGATTTCGATGACCATACTCTTTGGCATTTTTTTTCAGCAAGGTGATGTTTACCCCACCAGCTCATCTTCCAAAGTGTGGTCTTAAGGTGGAACTGAACTCAAATAGAGAAGAAGGTGGAGATATTGAAGGTGGAGGGGTGAAGAAGGTGGAAGGCAAAGGTGTACACTCAAACACACCCTTTCACACCTTTAATTTGCTACATTACTAGTCATTATTAGTCATTATTACATTATTAGTCTACTTTACAAACATTGGAATATGCAATCGCAACAAATAATCGTCATGTCTAAAAGGTCATTGTTGAAACGTTCAATACACCCAGAAACAGGGGCGGATTGGCGATAGACCTTACAGGGAAATTTCCCAGTTGGCCGATGCCCAGGGGGCCGTCTAAGCCCTCCTCACGGCCGGCCAGTGGAGGTTTTTGAGAATGTATTGCTGATGGGGGCAGTAATTTGTGATGGACTGTGGTATTTGGCTCTGCGAGGGCGGTGTAATGTGCCGCAATATGGTATTGCTGGCTCTGCCTTCCATCAGTTTGGACCTGACTACAAAATGGGCCAGTTTTAGTATTTTTTCCAGGGCCATTTAAGTTCCCAATCCGCCCCTGCCCAGAAACGACTCGTTCTTTGCTCAATCGTTCCGATAATCGCTCTGTGTAAAGGCGCCATTAGAAGGAGTTCCATAGATTTTGCACTCCTACTCAGTCCTCAGATCACTGCCGGTTCTGCCCTATGTAACATGAGACAGAGCAGTTGCTAGGGATGTGACAACCCCATTGAAGAGACTGTGGTATCCCCTGCCACCAGTTTATTTTAAATGACTATACTGTGCTATTTCCACCTTGCTTTATTAATCAGATTTTTTAGAAAAAAATTAAATGTGGAGAAACAACATGACACGAGACGAAGATGCTCACTCAGGAATCCGCATCAATCCGGGACCAATTTTTCTCGCACAGAATCAGCACCTCTCTGCGGATTTTATTACCGCCCAGGTGATATATTTTTTTTCATGGGTTAAAAACACAAAATGGTGGGATTGTGCAGAGAAATGTCTCACAGGTGATCACTTACATTAACACTGCATAGACAGCTTAATAAATACCAGAACCCTCTCCACTTTGATTGACGGGACCAGACAGAAAAAACATTTTCACTTCCCGGTCCTGTCAATCAAAGTACAGAGGGCGCTGCAGCTGCAAAGAGAGCAGAGCCTCTAGGTGTAATGGTAACGCCCCCGTTGCTCCCAGAGGCTCATTTGCATATAATAAAACATCATTTTTCTCAGCAATGCGGGCACATATGAACATGGGACCAACACAGATGCCTTCAGCTGCCAAGTGCCCATGTAACAGGTCAGCCAGTGTCATAGGGACAAAACTGCTGACAGATGCCCTTTAAAAGTTCTTCAATATACAATGATGAGACGTCCTCTCACCTGCTCATAGTAGGACACTTTCGGAGGCGCTCCCTTCAGATCCAAGTGGACTAGCTTCATCTCGATGCCACTGAAATCTTTCAATGCGACCTTTCCTGCCACTTTCTTGGTCTTTGGCTGAGGAATTATTTCCTCCTCACGTTGCGGCTCAGGAGGAAGATCCTTAATTACCGGGTCTACTGGATCTTCTGCTTTCTCACCCCAAAAAAAGTCAGATCTTTTTTCTACCATTACAGGCTGTGTTATCGGAGGACGACTGTAGACAGGAAAATGTGTGAAAATATCTGCTCAAGTGTGAGTGAAGATGGACAGATGACATATTGGAGAGATAAAATAGATAGATAGATTAAGCATGGAGAGGGAGAGTCAGCTCTGCAGCCAAGGGAGGGCAAACCTATGCACTATATCCCATTAGTACAGCCAGGGGCATAGCTATAGGGGGTGCAGAGGTAGCAGTCGCTACCGGGCCCAGGAGCCTGAGGGGGCCCAAAGACCCTTGTGCCACATAAGAAGACACACAAAGCACTGAGGGAAGGGGGGCCCAAGCTGAACTCTTACACCAGGGCCCGTGAGCTGCTAGCTACGCCCCTGAGTACAGCTGTAAACATGTCAGCTCTGCAGCCAAGATAATCCCAGCTCATGCCCATCAGCACTGGCACAAGCAGGAACAGGACTGTCAGCTCTGCAGACAAGAGGACAGAACTGGTATGTTATTAACTCCTCTCTGCCCTTCATAAGAGCATGAGCATAAGACCCTCTGCCCCCAGGAGATGGTGCAGAGTGTGCCAAACGATCAGCTGGGCAATGCCTGCCGTACCAGTGCCCTACCATGCCAATAAACACAGCCACCAGCCTGCTGCCAGATCCAGGTCACCCCTGCCCCGCCATACTGAGGAAGGGGGGTCCTCAGCTCTGAAGCCTGGGCACTGAGGACTGGCATGCCAGCCATCACCCATCAACAAAGGCGCCAGCCTGCTGCCAAATCCGGGGCAACTGCCAGGCACCAGCTCCTACCCCCTGAGGTGGGCACCGATCAGCTAGCCCTGCAGTATGCACAGCAGTACATAGGCTGGTTACCGTACCCACCAGCAGAGAGGGTAAGGGAGCAGGTGGGCACCTTGAACACTGTAGACTAGAGAGATCATCGCTCTCTCTGCTTGTCACGCTGCCACCCTTACCCCACTCACCCAGGCGCATGGCACACAACTTCTCCTCCATGTCCGGCCAGTACTGCCAGACGGGAGCAGGACCACTCCCTCTCCTGGCTGAGCCTTCTCGACTCCTATAGCTCCGCCATTGGATAGATAGATATCAGATAGAGCCGCACCATCAATATCACGGCGTGTAATGTATCAGCAGGGTAGCGGGGGGGCGGAGTCCAGCAACTCCTGGCAGGGGCGCAGCTCACAGTAGCATTTATCTCTAAGTAGGAATCCTTGTCCTCTTAATAACTAACTAAAGTTGCGCTGTCCCCGTATCCCTACTTACTAATCGCGTCCTATAGCAGGCAGAGCGGCGCAGCGGCTGTCAGGGTAACGTCCTCACTGATGTCACGCGCCTGCTCCTCCCAGAAGCAGGCAGAGCTGGCGCGTGACGTCAGTGAGGACGTTACCCTGACTGCCGCTGCGCCGCTCTGCCTGCTATAGGACGCGATTAGTAAGTAGGGATACGGGGACAGCGCAACTTTAGTTAGTTATTAAGAGGATTCCTACTTGGAGATAAATGCTACTGTGAGCGGCAGGGCCCGATCTATTAGTGGATGGCACTTATGGGGGGGGGGGGGGCAGCTGTGGATGACACTAATAGCGGTGATCTGTGGATGACACATAAGGTATATAGCATGACATGCTATATATGTGTTATCTACAGATGCCCCCCATAAGTGCCATCCACAGATGCACCCCATAAGTGCCACCCACAGATGCCCCCAATAAGTGCCATCCACAGATCCCCCATAAAAGAGCCATCCCCAGAAGCCTCCCATAACAGTGCCATCCCCAGATCCATAACAGTGCCATCCACAGATCCCCCATTAGTTCAAAACCCACCAAAAGCACACCTTTTGGGTAAAAATATTTTTTTCCTTATTTTCCTCCTCAAAACCGAGGTGCGTCTTATGGGCCAGTGCCTCTTATAGGGCGAAAAATGCGGTAGATATATTTATAGAAAGATATGGATACATCGGTGAATAAAAGTTTTTTCTATTCTTTATTTTTTCTGCGTGTGCTGCCTTTTTGCGTTTTTTATCTACTGGTCAAATAGTCTAGTCCCTTTGGGCTTGCACCAATCTCTTTTCCATTCGATTTATATTTTTGTCTGGGGCTGCCATTGTGCATTTGTGTAGATAGATTAGTGATTGGATAAGATTGGATAAGATTAGATTAGATAGATTGATTAGATAGATAGACACATGGACAAGTTAGATTTATGACATAATTATTTCCATCAGGGTTGAACTTGTGTTTTTTGGATTCAACAAAGGAAATTATTTTGAGGGCTCCATCTATACTTTCGGGACTTCTGATTTTCTTCATGCTCAGCTTCATGTTTCCTAGTGAAACATCTCATTATTGTATCAGAGCCCACCAGAGGATCAGGGTTGCCAACTGTCCAGAAATTTCTAGACAGTCCATAAAAATAAGTGACTTTTTTTTCTGTCCGTAAAAAAAATAGACGTGTTTGTGATTTTTTTTTTTTTGAGGCTGGACGTACTTGACTAGATTATTTTAGTGGTAATTCTCATCATAATACAGCTCACAGTAAATTCTGGTGATGAGTTCTTATCAGTATATTGAGCTATAGACATATATTACTTATGATATTTATCCTTCATTATCGTTTTCCAATTTGCCCATTGGCTGTCCATGATTTTGGGATAAATTGTCCAGAAAAAAAAAAAATTCTGGTTGCCAACCCTGCGGAGGATCTCTGGTGGCCTAGAAATCAGCAGCACCACGCACTCATTGAGACTGTCCGTGTTAGTGAGAGAGCTGGCAGCCCAAAAACAGATGTGGACCTGGCGAGCCACCATAGATGCACAGAAGGGTATTGGGCCTAGGACGTTCCGGCACAACTGGGATGAACACTTAACGGAACCTATTAAAACTCCACTTAATCCCAAACCAGATCCAGAATTCCCGCTAATCTGACATAAATACTCCGAACCTCTTATACTAATTATGTCGCGGAGGCTTCCCAGGCAAACGTGTTTCCGATTTTACGAGCTTCATGTGCGGTATTTCAGAAAAGCAGGGCTTGGCCTTTACAACGAGAGCCATGATTCTGCAAATAAGGCAGAGGTGCAATAAATTCCGCCAAACCAGTGGTGCCCGCTGGGTGCTGGCGGGCACTTACAAGTCATAATGCAGCAATCCCAGGAAGGCCTAGCTGCCCCTCTGGGCAGCCCCTCCACAAGTTCGGGGAGGTCCCAGATCACAGACCACTATTCATTCTATCTTGTATGTCTCTATGAAAAATAGACACTTGGTATAAGCTTCTAAGATGAGATGTGACACCTTAACACTGCCCTTCTCCCGTCACTAACTTTACTAGACATACACCAGCTTTATTTGCACCATCATAGGTGTATACACATAGTCTTCCCTGTCCAGGTCCTTCGTCTTTTAGCCAAAGCAGCCACAAACAGTCTCTCTGTCTCTCGACCACCTTCCATGTCTATAGATCGCGCGTGCAGTCCAGTCAAAACTGTGTGGTAATACCTTATTTCGCCTGCGGGTGTGCTGCAGGGAAATTCAACACTTGCTGAACGATGGGCAAGAGGACATCCAGTGATAAGCGAACCTGAAGGGACCCGATAAGGGGACACCAACTCCATAAATGACTATTTTTAATATATTTTATATAGGGGCCCAAGAGCTTCTAGCTTTTGGGAGTTGACCTTACTTGATGTCTGTTGCATGAATGAATCTTTTTTGAAGGCCATGAGCGTTTCTTTGCCTCCATCCTGGCTGGTATCAGCGATCATGCGTCAAATGGCTAAAGGCTATAGTGTGTGGAGGAGATCACTTACCTGCCTCTTTGCATATACTTTATCATAGCCAGTGCCACAATGACGAGGACTCCCAAACGCAGAAAATGAATTTTCCTTTGGTAAGACATCTCTATGGAGAGATTGGAGAAATAAAATGAAAACCTGAAACCAAAGCCGAACTGTAACACAGCTCCCTCCATTGTGTGGCGGACTGAGTCGGTTACCTGCAGTTACCAGCTCCGGCCACTACACAATGGACGGAGCTGTGGAGTTCTTCTGCCAGAACTGATTGGTGGGTGCTGCGTGTCGGCCTGTCCTGAGGACAGGGCATCAATATTAAAATTCTGAAAACCCCCTTTAAACAGTTCTGGGACTATTATTGGAATTTAAAAAACAGTGTCATTTGACATCTACAGAAAAGTTGTAAATGGTTACAAAACCAAAAAAATAGGGAAATAGGAAAAAAAATTACCATAACTAAATCAGATAAGTCAAGTTTCTAAAAAGAGTCTGTTAACAGTAAATACAATTATAATAACTAAATTAGATAAGGCAAATCTTTAAAGAGAGTCTGTCAGCAGTTTTCACCCTGCAAAACTGCTGATGGAGCTAAATAGGATGAGGATGGGTGGGTATACCTCATCCTGACCTTTATGGCAGCTTTTATCAGAAAGATTGAGAAAATGGAGTTTTATTCCATTGGGTGCTGTACCTGCGAAGCAGTCCGCACCATAATGGTATGATTAGCCACCTCTCCCTGACCTTTACCTACCTCTGTCAGCAGTTTTGCAGGGTAAAAACTGATGACCGACTCCCTTTAAGATGGCCATACGCATAAGGCCAAGTTCACACTTCAGTTATTTGGTCAGTTATTTCCATCAGTAAGTTTAGTGAAGAGCTGGAATGGGGCGGGGAGCCAGTAAGTATAGATATCATCACAAGTACCACTTTGTCACAGCTTGGTGATGTTTGTTGTGACACTTTGGCCACGCATGCTTGTTGCCAGTGGCAACTTTGTGGCATTCTGGTAAGCACGGGGTTAAGAGGTGAGCTAGGTGGAGCTGGGTGTGACCTCATGGCTCTTATTGTTCTGGAGTAGTAAACCTGAGTTCAGTTTGTCTTCAGTGTCTTGAGAAGCTGGTGCTAGTCCATCTGCCCAGTCCTTGAAGGCCACCTTATGGGACGTCAATGTCACCTGATGTCTTTTGATGTCACCCCTTTGTGTCTGTTTCATTTACCCTACCTCACTTGTATGTTTCGTGTGGGTTTATGTTTGGTGTTGTTGTTATGTCCGGTTTGGCGTTTCATGTCTGGCCTGTTTGGCGTTTCTGGTCTGCATGGATGCCAGACATATCCTTGGTATGTCCTATGCTCCGAAAGGGGGTCTCTGGAGTTCCCCGGAGGGGGAACTACAAGCAGCGCTGCCTGGTGCAGCCATGGTTCATCCCGCATAGTGGTCTAGGGTGGTTTCTACTAGATTCTGTGTTTGTGCTGGGCTCTGTCTCGTGTGTGTTTTTGGGCCCAGGCGCATTACCAGGATCCAGTGGTAGCAGCGTGGACGGCTCGAGTTCCTGGTTGCAGCTGTGTCAGGTAGGTGTCCATGTTGTTCGTGTTGGCAGTGGTGTTTTCTGCCTTAGGACACATACCTGTCGTGTTGTCCTTGGCTGGCTGCTTTCTTCCCCTTTGTTGCTAGACCTGTTGGAGACTCCGGTTCCTCCGCATCGTGGAGGAATCAGTTGTCTCTACCTTCTGACGCCATATTATAGGGACCAATAGGGTCTGTAGGGCCCAGGTTCAAGATATGAGCCCCCCTACCAACAAGGGCTGCTCATACAGTCAGGAGGTCAGGTGAGAAAACAGGAAAATCCAGCTTCTTAAAAGCTGCAAATTTATTCCATCAGGTAAAATCTTCAGATACAGGAATAGACTCAACGAACAACGCGTTTCAGACCTTAAGAAACATTACGGTTCTTACTCATGAACCAGTCAGGAGGTCAGGGATAGGTTGAGGGAAGCCTAGGATGTGACCTGCTCCCCTTTTCCCAGTGTCCTGGCTTAGTTGCTTTCCCAAATTCCCTATATTGTACGGTGGGGAGTTTTCCCCCACTCCCCACCGTGACAGTATGTCCCATAAAGGAAGTGGGTGCAGCTTGTATCGCCTTCCCTTTCTGGCATACTTGCTTTTCCTCCGGAGGGAGGGTGAAAGGGTAGTTACTGTTAACGGCGTGGTTCTTGGTAACAGGCGTTGCCATGGTTGTGAACCGTTGCTTGTGCTGGTGTTTCCCCTCGTCCTTCTCAGTTGCTGGCAGCATTTTTTTGAGGTACTGACTGTGTGCTGGTTGGGGAATGTCTGCTGGCAGCGATCTGGAGTAGAAACTGTGTCTGAGTTGGACGCGGTGTTCATTACAATTTCTCCAGACTGTTTCGTGGCTGGCAGCCAGGGGCTTAGTTGTGGTCCTGGCATGCTGGTGGCAGTTTTGGAGGAATGTGCTGAAACTGATTTTGTCCTTTTTTTTTCTCTCCCCGTTATGTTGTGTGTGGGGGGGGGGGGGGAGTGTCACGGCTTGGTGATGTTTGCTGTGACACTTTGACCAGGCATGCTAGTTGCCGGTGGAACTGATAGGGTCTGTAGGGCCCAGGTTCGAGAGTATGAGCCCCCCTACCATCGAGGGCGGCTCATACAGTCAGGAGGTCAGGGATAGGTCGAGGAAAGCCTAGAAGATGACCTGCTCCCTTATCCTTGCTTCCAGGCTTAGTATCTTTCCCGTTATACCAACCAGTTTACGGTGGGGGTTTCCCCCACTCCCCATCGTGACACACTTGGGGCAGGGGAAATTTCATAAAAATCCTGGACAACCTCTCAAGGCAAAACCATCAATTTGGCTCAAATTAATAGAATTGTGACATGTAATATGCACCCTCAGATTTCCATGCACCTTAGATTAAAATCAGCCACAATTAAGTGGGATTAATCTATGCTCTAATCTATGATGGCAGCCTCCCAACCTTTCCCCGACAGGAGATGTCAGCAGCTCCTTAAATTCCTCATTAAAATAAACATGCATGCTCTCCTGCATGCTCTCCGGGAGAGGCAGGTAAAAGGTAAAATTAGGACACACACATACATGCAAGTTTAATTAAAAGTCATAGATGTCATATTTTGTTGGAAGAGTTCAGCCCTGTACCTCCAATATCCCTCCCTACTTGGATGATCCATCTTAAATGACGGCCTCCAACTGGTCGACGGTCCATAATTTTAAGTGCAGGGGCCTAAACAAAAAGTGGTACAAATACCGGCTGACAAAGACAGAACAAAAAGTTAAAAAGCCAAACCAGGATATAATCAAATAACAGGCAGGGTCAATACCAGGCGGTAACGTCAGAAATATAATCAACTGTCAGAGGTAAAGTCAAAGCAGAAGTCAAAATGAACAAACATTAGTGTGGCAATGAAGACCAATCACAGCGACCTGTGCGGCCGGACTCGCCAACCAATCATGGGCAGGTAAGTACTTAAAGCAACATCGTCACTATATCAAACCCTCCTATACAGGGACACGGTCACAATTTAGCATTAGCTGCAAAGAACAATTGACATTGCATTACCACTGTGACTTGTTCTTGGCGCCATATAGTCCTGGCCTCCTTGATTTTTTTTACTTTTGCTGAACTTCCAGGACGATACCTCCCATCATGCCAACGTCCAAGTTGATTTTGGACAACAGAGTTGTTCTAACATGGAGATCAGCCTCTGCCAGACCCATCTGGTGCCGCCTATCTCTTTGGGAGACAATAATACAAGCTAAAAAACTTCCCGCATTTCTTCTGTCGGTAGACATTGGGGGGTTGTCAGACACCTTAGATTGTCAGTGCATCCTGCAAATTTCACCAATAGGTGGCAAATACGACCAGTCATCTGATAAGGCTACTTCACATCTGCGGCATTGTGATCGGCCGCCAGTTCTGGCAGAGAATGCCGGGAATCGGCCGGACACAAACCGCAGCGTGCAGTTGTTTCTGTCCGGCCAATTCTTGCCATTTTTGCCGGATCTGCGCTGGACCCCATAATAATTAATGGGGCAGGCGGTATTCCGGTTGCACCTGGCAGCGCTAGATCTGGAGAACTCTGGCAGGCTGTCGCGAGAAGTGAGACTAGCCTAATGGATAGTCAGGGATTTCTGGGCAGGCGAGCCAATGTTGTCATGAGGGTCTGACAACTCTGGATCCAGGGGAATGAATAATAAGCCACAAAAAATAAATTAATTAAGTTCTGCATATCCCATTAACCCCTTGGCATCAGTCACTTGGGGTATCTGAGGATGTCCACAGTCGTCACAATCATTTAGATTAAAAAGGGGCAGCACAACCTAGGACACGGAGGGTAAAAGGAGGAAATTCTGACCGTACAGGGTTAAAATTAGGCAACAAGAATATAATAGTATGGAGGGAACGGAGTGAGAGACTGGCATAATAAGATGGCAGTGCCCATAGGAGGCATTGCATTATTGCTTCAGATAACAGTAGCCAGGCTTACTATGAGAAGCAAGGGACAGAAATGCAGATCTCATTACCTGGTCACCCCATGAATTCCTCTGCAGGTGTCAGAGCGTGCAGCCGGAGAACTACTGCAGGCTGTCGGCTTGCTGCGATCTTACAAGGACACACCAGGAAGTCCACAGCAGAACCCGTATTTCCTGCTCAGGAGAAGTGTCACAGGCTTTACGGTATCAGCGGGTGATCTCTTGAGCCGATGAACGCAAACGTCTGTCCCCAGGAGGACAGCCATGGATTAGAAAGAATCGGAGGTTACCGGACTGCGAGTCACCAGGATGTGCGACATTCACAAGGATCGCTCCTGACCCCTGCTCGACTGTTCTGCCATAAAACAACATAAAGATTCGGCCGCACCTACTAATATACAAAGAAGTGTCAATCTGCAGCTACCGAGCATGCACAATGCAAGAGCTACGAAATACTGCCGACATTAACCCCTGACTGCCCCAACCACAGCACACTGCGCCAAAGCCCTCCATTTAACGTGTATGCCAGGAAAAGCATATCAATTAACCTTTAGTGACATCTTCGCCACACCCGTCCCTGGTATTGTAGCCCTGCTCTATAGAAGCTAATGGGGTTGAGCTGCAATACCGCACACAACCAATGGACAGGTGTGGCGCTGTTTTTGGAAGAAAGCAGCCATGTTTTTCTAACCCTGGACATCTCCTTTAGATGCATCTATAGGGCTCGATTCACCCCACAGAGTTGAGTGGCCTTTTTGGTAGGTGCTGGATTTATTTCAACCGCATAGAAAAACGTAGCAGACTGCGCATTCCTGTACAGAGGGCATGGCAAAAAGAACACAAAACGTACACTATGCAGTATTTTGACAATGGCACGCTATGGGTAATGCATGCTACTGCTTATACAGTGTCATACATCGGGGACTTGTGAAGGAGGTATACGCCAGGACATTTTCCTGATGACGATAACGCAGTGTGCACAGAGCCTTAGCTTTCCAGTGCAATCCTGATCTCCCCCCCCCCCCTGTAATAACCTGATTCTCTCCTAGACTGCCACAGATCAAGCACTGAATTTAACAGGCATCTGTCAGCAGTTCTGTCCCTATGACACCGGCTGACCTGTTACATGTGCACTTGGCAGCTGAAGGCATCTGTGTTGGTCCCATGTTCATATGTGCCCGCATTACTGAGAAAAAAGATGTTTTAATACATGCAAATTACCTCTCGGAGCAACGGGGGCGTTGCCGTTACTCCTAGAGCAGGGTTTCTCAACGCCGGTCCTCGGGACCCACCTACCGGTCAGGATTTGAGAATATCCCACAGAATGAATACCTGTGGTAAGTCCTGATGCATGGACACTAATTATATCACCCATGGGCGTAGCTTTAGGGGGTGCAGAGGTAGCAGTCGCTACCGGGCCCAGGAGCCTGAAGGGGCCCAAAGACCCTTGTGCCGCATAGGAGGACACACAAAGCACCGAGGGAAGGGGGCCCAAGCTGAACTCTTGCACCAGGGCCCATAAGCCTTTAGCTACGCCCCTGATATCACCTGCTCAATACCAAGGAAATCCTGAAAACATGACCGGTAGGTGGGTCGACCGCAGTTGAGAGACCCTCTCCTAGAGGATCAGATTTCTTTGCAACTGACGCATCCTCTGATTTGACAGGGTCAGGTGTGATGACGTTTTCACTGGCTGGTCCTGTCAAAGTGCAGAGGGCGCAGCAGTTGCAGAGAGAGCTGAGCCTCTAGGTGTAATGGTAACGCCCCCGTTGCTCCTAGAGGCTCATTTGCATACATTAAAACATCATTTTTCTCAGTAATGCGGGTACATATGAACATGGGACCAACACAGATGTCTTCAGCTGCCAAGCGCCCATGTAACAGGTCAGCCGGTGTCATAGGGACAAAACTGCTGACAGATGCCCTTTAATCCTATGCACAATTTGATAGGAGGGACAAAGCTTTTTTAGGAAGCCTGGATGACCTAGGGATTAAATGCTTGCTCCAGCGCTGCTAAAAATGGCTGCCGCATCCTGGAAAGAGGAGGGATGCTGCAAAGATCTGCCTTAGCATCAGCAATATAGTGCGTGATCGGTGGTGGAAGTTACAGGGCCCTATTGCAAAATCTGTAACAGGACCACTACCTACCTAAGGTGCCATACACATTAGACGTACGTTGGCCTAACCCGCTGTTTTCAGCAGGGCTGGATAACCATCTACTGGGTATGAAATGTTCAGTAGGCATATGTCAGGGAAAAGAAGGATCAGACATGCTGAATTTCAACACGCCCGATCCTCAGCTGAGAAGTCTGGCAGAGGCTTATTCCTTTCTTTTCTCACTGAGAACACACGCATGCTCGGTCAAACCAAGTAAGCATGTGTACGGGGATCTTGCTGGGAACAGACGAATGACAGGTATTGAAAGTGTAGCGTCACCTATATTTGGCAGGGGGGCTTTTGGACCCCCTCTGAGAGGGGAATGTGACTGCTCCCTCTGCAATCAGTCCCTACACAGTGGGTTTGTATTACCATTGTCTCCTGGGGCGGTGTGACGATCCTCTCACATTACAAGAGAAGGAGAAACGGAGAACATCATGTGAGGTTAGGCATGAGGTCAGCAAAAGAGGCAGGGGCGAGGACAACAAAAAGGACACACCCTGCGTTATCTATTCACACCCTGTGAACATACAGTATATGCAGTGTATACACGTGAAATCAGAAGACATGTCATTCATGTGACAATTGCAGGGGTGAGATGTGACCGCTGCGGCCAGTGATTGGCTGCAGTGGTCACATACCCTGTGTCAAACCGGATGTTGATGCAGGGAGACCCAGGACCTCTAGAGTCGGCACCCCGAGCGGCATAGACCAGGTAAGCATAATTACCTCCTTGACTCCGGCCATGCTGTGCGGCCTATAAAAAACATCATAAAAGTGAACAACCCCTTTAATGTGGTTGTCCCACAACATTCTACATTTTTCAAACCTGCACCTGGGTCTGAATACTTTTTCAATTAAATGTAATTAAAAATGTTGTTTAGACACTGAGCTATTCAATAAAATGTATCTGTAGAGCGCCATCTGCTGCCTGTTCTTTTTCTCATTTCTCTGGCCACGTGGCTGAGGTGGACGCACGTGCCCAGTTTCATCCTTCAACTGCCACCAGCTGTATCCACGCCCCCTGGGAAGGACATGCCCCTGAGCTGCCAGCCTGAAATTGGAGCAATGAATGCGGAGATCTCCGGATCCATGTGAGGTACAGGGCCGGTTCTAACTGTGTTGAAAAGAGATTGTGATGTATTATATGAGGTCTGATTTTCATATATTTTTTTCATTAAAGGGGTTGGGTCATGAAACATAGTCTACATTTTTTAAACCGGCACCTGGATCTGAATACTTTTGTAATTGCATGTAATAAAAAATTGAGTATGTCCACTGAGTTATTCAATAAAATGTATCTGTATAGCGCCACCTGCTGTTTGTTTTTATTCTTATTTCTTAGTCCGTTTCACTGAGGTGGTCGAACGGGCTCAGTTGTAATCTTCAACTACCACCAGCCTTATCTTCTGTTAGATCAGGGAGGCTCAACCTGCAAAATTACAACTCCCAGCATGCCCCAATTGCTGTAGGCCGTCCAGGCATGCTCGGAGTTATAGTTTTGTAACAGCTGGAGGGCCGGAGATTGGGCCTCCTTGTGTTAGATAATGTGCCAGTTAGAGGGAGAGAGCTGTAGCAGAAAGGACACGCCTCCTGAGCTGTGATAGGGAGAGAGCTGCAACAGAAAGGACATGCCCCTTGAACTGTCAGACTGAAGATAATCTAGCAGAGCAACTGGAGCAATAAATGGGGAGAGCTCTGGACCCATATGAGGTACAGGGCTGTTCTACCTTTGTTCAGGACCCAGTCACATGACCGTATTTTTGGTCTACATCTGATCCGCATTTTTTTCCGCATCTGTGTGTCCGTTCTGTAGTCCCGCAAAAAAGATAGAACGTGTACTATGCTTATTCGTTTTGCAGACAAAAATAGGCATTGCTACAATGGATCCCCCAAAAAAACGGATGCAACACGGATCCGTTTTGCAGATATGTCGTGTCCATGAGTCCTAAGAAAGTATACGATGTCTGATTTTAATTTTTTTACATGAATCATGGCCTAACCCCTTTAGCCATGGGATGACACAACGATGCAATTGCTTTATTAGGCAAATGATCTCACAAACTTTAGGCTGGCGGAATGATCAACCCCTCCCCCACACGTATGCAAGATCGGACAATTTTCCTGAACATTTATTGTTGCTCCGTGTGATAATTGGCATTTTATATATCTGACAGACGCTTATCTCCCCTGCCTCGTTGGCCTACTGCAAAGGTGCAAATTAATAAAGGCATCAAGACTTATAACTAGACGAAAAGCAGTTATCCTATTTCACCGAGAGTAGTATTATTTCCTAGGTCATGAATTGGTTTCAGCAGGTGGTCTGTAAGGATGTGACTGTTGCTGCTGGAGAAATATACATATATTATATATTTCATTAATTCCATAAGAAAATATTGGCATAATTCTATTTACTGCATTGAAACAGATCATAATGTCACTCTGCCATCTAGTGGCCACATCGAGTACTTCAACAATAATAGACATTTATTGAATAGTCCTAGTATATTCCATACATTTTTTAATAAATCCCTGCCCTGGCATATTAGAGGAATAAGGATATGAAGATCACAAATGAAGACACCGGTCCCCCATTGTCTCAGCATTGGAACCCCCATCTTAACCAGAATACAATTCCATCAAGCTGATACTGATCAGCCATATGGATTTATGCTCTTTCCACCAATTCTACCCGAATCCTTGCTTGCTGCAACAGCGTTAGGGCTCATGCTGTAAGTGTTTTATTTTATTTTTTTGTGGACATGTGGATGTGGACAACACACAGTGTGCTGTCCGCATCTTTTGCTGCCCTATTAAAATGAATGTGTAGCCTCCCCAAGTCAGGGTAGTGTGAGGGACTGACCTGGGGAATGCCAGTGATGGAGAGGCTGGCACGTGGATCCTCTGGGGCACTCTCTGGGTTCTTGAGGGACACAGCCAGGGGTAGTGTGAGGTGCCCTTGGTGTTGGTAGATTAACGTGCCTGTGGCTGGGTGTCCCTGATGTCCGTGACGCCAGTGCCGGTAACGGTGGCACACCGATTTGATAGGAGGAATAATTGAGGTGTAGGCTTGAATAGTGAACCAGAACTTCACTTTACTGAACAGTAATAAACAGCATACACTCTCTTGACAGTTCCTCAAGGCCCCAATGCCCTATCTCTGGCTTTTATCCTTGGGATTACAATTACTGAGTACCTCCTCTGGTATTTGTAGTACCTCTTGCCTTCTGGAATGGAACAGCTTGGCTCCTGCTGACCTGCCTAGGCCTGAGACGTGTGGCCTTCACAGACTCCAGGGTCTGCACTGAACTCTAGCCTGCTCTGGCCTAGCCATATATATATCCTAGCTCTCTAGCTCCCCCTGTGGCCTAATATCTACATAACACTCCTGCAGGCCTGTACATGGAAGCACATTAAAGGTAAATGACATTACAATATGTATACAACCAATCTCCCCACAGATGAGGGGAACGACAGCACCCAAGTGTCCCTTCTGTAGTGTCGGGCATCACAACTCCCGTACACTACAAATGGGTCCGCATCCGATCCATGCGGACGGAAACTACAACCGTGTGCATGAGGCCTTATAAGAAACTATCTGGAGGGTCTCAGCACCTAAATATTGAAGACAAGGATCAGGCGTGTTGGATTTCAGCTACCTGATCCTTGTATTCTTTGGGAGATAAGCTGCTGCCAGAGGAGTATGGCAGTTCCCTCTCCCCATTCACTACACATCGAGCATGCATATGAAAGGGATGATCGGGAGAGATTGCTGACAGTTACCTGGTGTATGGCCGGTGGGAGCTGCGGACCATCTAATGTATACGGTTTGCGTAGGTTGGAGAGAGAAGGGTTGTGCATGTCGGATTTCAAAGGCTTTCTCCCATTCACAAAACATGCATGCTCAGCTGTGCCGCGCATGTATGTGTATGGAGGGGATCGGGACAGATAGCAGGCAGCAGTTTTCTCCTGTGTATGGTCAGTTTTATGATACAACCTCACGGTAAGGGCTCGTTCACACGACCATGGTTTTGGTCCACATCCGAGCCGCATTTTTTGCGGCTCGGGTGCGGACCCATTCACTTCTATGGGGCCGCAAAAGATGTGGAGAGCACTCCGTGTGCTGTCCACATCGGTTACTCTATTCCGTGGCCCCGCAAAAATTATGAGTCATGTCCTATTCTTGTCCGTTTTGCGGACAAGAATAGTTATTTCTATAAAGGGATGCCGTTCCGTTCCGGACCGCAAAACACGGCACGGTCGTGTGAACAAGCCCTAAACCACGTCCACCTGCATGCATCCATTGGTGGCTGGCGGTGGGCATGGCTTGGCTGCATGTGGCCGGCCGCACCGTGGGGTCATGCCCTTTGTGTCCATATAGTAAGCATTATTTAGTCACAGTTCACACATCATCATGTACAGCTGTAGATCCACCTGCTCGCACGGACTATGTCACCCAGCACAGGCCACTGATCAACAGACCAAGTAGGCTCTGTTCACACCATGCTTTGCTGTCCGTTAAATGGAAGAATAATGTAACAGGCAGGGCTGTTTTTCCCCATTCAATAACAGCAAGCGGAGATTTTGAAAAATGGTGAAATATTCAAACAGAAAATAGCTTGATGATTGAACTCTATATACTGTAAAATAGACAAAAAAAAACCTTTTAAGAAGGTGACGTCGAGTCTGCCTGTTCCAGTGCGTGCCATCTGTTGAGCTTGGCCAAATTTCAGCATGAAGGTTGGTCACGGACCTCCTCCCATGGAGCTTACCATGGATACTGATACCATAGAGCCTACCTGAGCGGTGAGGAATACTCGGGGGAACTCACTTGCTGCAATGATGGATATTTCTGCACTCACACCTGGTGCCTGAGATGGCCCAGCGGGCACTCTGCCACTAGTATTATGCATGGCATATGATGGGGCCTTTTGCACATTTTGCACTGGGACCCAGGAGCCTCAAGTTAAGGCTATTTTCACACTAGCAGCAGGACGGATCCGACAGGCTGTTCCGCCTGTCGGATCCGTCCTGCCACAAGTTCGAGTTTGTCGCCGGACTGCCGCTAGTCCCCCATTGACTTCAATCAGGCCGGGGCGGAGTTCCGGCGCAGCACGGCAGTGCACGGCGAGGCGAGAGGCTGCCGGACTAAATGTTGGACATGTCGTAAGTTTTAGTCTGATGGCCTCTCGCCGCGCGCTGCCGTTCTACGCCAGAACTTCGCCCCCATTATAGTCAATAGGGACAAAGCGGCAGTCCGGCGACACACTTGAACTAGTGGCAGGACGGATCCGACAGGCGGAACAGCCTGTCGGATCCGTCCTGCCGCTAGTGTGAAAATAGCCTAAACCATATTTCCCCTCCCCACCATTGCCCAATCAGCTTCAGGAACACCTGCGAAAAACTTGGACCCACAATGAGAACTACTGCTATGGTTATACTGGCACATAGAAAATGCTTGTGCCAGTCGGACAACCTACACTCCTCCACATTGAAATTGCAGAAGGAAAAGTGGTGGCATTCTGGAAATCACAGGATGGATGGACATGTTAATGATATGCAAATGATAAAAAATGAAAACAAATTATTCAGTATTGAGTATGAGCGCCACTTGCAGAAATACCCACACTTACAGCCTTGGCATCGGCATCTGCGAGGTTATAAATGGTTGTCTGAGGAATGTTCTGCCAAACGGAATGCACTTGGGCACACAAATCATCAAGATCTGCTGCTGGCAGGTCCCTTTGCAATTGCCAACCAATGATGTGCCAGATGTGCTCCATGGGAGACAGGTCGGGAGATGATGCAGGCCATGGTAGCACACAGGCTGCTCACAGTAGCACAAGGAACATGTGGCCTGGCGTTGCCCTGTTAAAAAATGGCTCCTGGGACACTTTGGAGAAATTGCTGCACCACTGGCTCCAATACCAAATCAGTGTAACGCCGAGCTGTTAGTGTACCTGAAAGACTAGAGGGGTCCGGCTACAGTACCATACTCCCATATCTTGGAAGTAGGACCAGTGTGACGTTCTCTTGTGAAGGCCACTTCATGGTGTTGTCCATGTGGTCTACAGAGCAATCTCTTTGCATCAAAAGTGGGACTCATTGCTGAGGAGGACAGACCTCCATTCCAGCCTTCATTGCCGTCTTGCTGTGCACAATGACGGCCTTTGAGAGCGGTGGTGTGAGGTCAATAGACGTCTGGCTTGTAGCCCAATGTTGTGCAAACGCCTTCTGATGGTTCGCGTAGACGCACTTTGCCATCCTAGGCCTGGGATGTGACGTCCTCTTTCACTTTCAGTACAGAATGGGTCACTATGCGCCATTCTTCTAATCAGACGATTTCTCTGTGCACCTCTTGCTCTCATTCCAGTTCCTCGTTGTTCTCCCAACCATCGGGACACGGAATAAATGTCGGACATGTCGTAGTTTTATTTCCGGCAGCCTCTCGCCGTGCGCTGCCGTGCCTCCGCCCCGCCCCCATTATAGTCAATGGGGCTGGAGCGGTAGTCCGGGGGCACACGTTCACTAGCGGCAGAACGGATCCGACAAGCTGTTCCGTCAGGTGAACAGCCTGTCGGATGCGTCCTGCCGCTAGTGTGAAACAAGCCTTAGCGACACCAGCTACTTCCTGGATTTGCATAACCTTACAGCTTGTCCTTCTTGGTGTCTCAATTTCAATGTTGAGCAGTGATTCTTCCTGTGCCAGTCATACGGTTACCATTACCCTTGGACGGGTATATTTTGGTGCCAGGTGATTCAGAGGCAGATAGTGGTAAACGGTCACTGCACTGTCACTTACCACGGACCATCAGAGGCCTTTCTTGTGGCCAGCTCGCTGTCTATTAACCCTTTCTGAAATCGGTCACTCCTACAGAAGCCTCCCACCTTCATGGGCAACTTCGCTGGAAAAAACAAAGAGAACATATGCTCATGGTTATTTCCAAGCTGAACTTCTGCCAAATCTACACTCAGTGTTTTCCTGGAACAGCACTTAGCCATTTTGGACGAGAGCCATAAAAAATGCTACTTAAGTGGCAGAAATTGACTGTCTTTGCCAAGGAAGCCTGGCATTAAGATGTTTTCAAATACCATAGCAGGGCATGAGAGCACACCGGGCTGTACCCGAGATAACATCAGGGTGGTATTATTTCTTCCCATAGCTTCCTTGATGTGTATGGATAATATTGGGGACCAAAGGGGTTGTGCAGATAGGACAAACCCTTTAAGATGGGGGTGTGGCTGGCGAGTCATGCCAAGGTCACCAGCACGCCTGTCTGCCATGGCCAGCAAACTTAATGCTTGCTCCTGTTGAAGGAAAGCCTGGCTACAAACTCAACATTGATGGGGCATTCCCAATATGGAGCCTTTTTTTCTGTACAGAGCTGAGATGCTCTAGCAGAACCCTTTGGATTTTCTGTCTTTTCCATCAGACCAGGACCTGACAGACTCCTTATCTCTGCTCTCATTATAGCTCAGGTCTTATCTTATTAATGAGAATGTGGCTTAAATAAGTGTTTCTGGCCTCTTAGTAGTTTAGAGATAAGGTTTATTAGATGACCGACACAAAGTGAAAGTACCAGTCACAAAGAAAAACTGTTAACCCTTTGTGACAGAACAGCTCAATATTTTTAATAAAGGACAATTGATTTCTAGCCAAAATGAGTAACATGCAATCAAAAAAAAAATTCCTTCGAAGGTATACATAGCCTTTAAAGAGGACCTTTCATCGGGGCAAAAAATGTGAACTAAGCATGCTGACATGTAGAGTGGCGCCCAGGGATCTCCCTGCACTTACTATTATCCCTGGGCGCCGCTCCGTTCGCCCGGTATAGTCTCCGGTATCTTCTGTGACTGAGCCTAGTATCACTTGGTTATACTAGGCGTATCCCAGGCTGTAGCACTGGCCAATCACAGCGCTCAGCTCACAGCCTGGGAGAAAAAAAACTCCCAGGCTGTGAGCTGTGCGCTGTGATTGGCCAGCGCTACAGCCTGGAATACGCCTAGTATAACCAAGTGATACTAGGCTCCGCCCAGTATAACCAAGTCACAGAAGATACCGGAGACTATACCGGGCGAACGGAGCTGCGCCCAGGGATAATAGTAAGTGCAGGGAGATCCCTGGGCGCTGCTCTACATGTCAGCATACTTAGTTTACATTTTTTGCCCCGATGAAAGGTCCTCTTTAAAGCCTGGTGGCGGCTCCAATCTTTGAGGGTCCCTTTGGCGTATATTCCTGCACAAAGACGCCACCTGTTTAAAGAAACTCAGTCAACATCTTGGCCGCAAGACCCAACTCGCAAATTGCCACAACCCCAGAATTGCAAAGAAATTCAACCCTTCTGGATTTTTTGCAATTCTGGCGTTGTGGTCACACTCCAGGTTCAAAATCGACATGTGGCCCCAGCAAATGCAACCCATCTTTGAATAGAAGTCAGCTGGGTGATCAGCTGATCCCTGTAGATCTAGTTTCTCTTACCTCCAGTGATTCAAGCGGAGCCACGTCTGCCTGTGCACAACTCTTGCAGCCCCTGCTACAGGGGAAATGATATAGGCAGTTTGAGCACCCCCTTCTATGACGCACATTACGCCCTAATAGGATTTGCAATAATGGGACACTTAAAGGCTATGGACACCTTTGGTGGCATTTTGTTTTTAATTTTTGCATTGTACTCATTTTGAGCTAAAAATCTTTTTTTCAATTGGTCTTTGATAAATGTTTAAAGCCCCTTTCTCTGTACAGCCTTGAGACTCTCTAGTAGCAGAATCTGTATTTTTACTGCGTTCCATCAGGCAGATCCTTATCTCTGATCTCTGACCTTATAAACACTCATTATAGCTGAGTTCTTATCCTACTGATAACAATTTGGCTTAAATAACTGTTTTTGAGCTATTAGTTATTTAGAGATAAGGTTATTTAGATGACCAAAGTGAAAGTGAAAGTAAAATTCACCCAGCTAGACAAACCCTTTGTGATATAACGGCTCAATATTTTTAATAAAAAACAATTTAACACATGATTTTGAGCCCAAAATGAGTAAAATGCAATCATTGGTGTACACAGGCTTTAAGGATGCATGCACATGGCAGTGTAGTTTATGCAGATTTTCCCGACGATTTTCGCCGTGTTTCAGCACGCAAAAATTGTCAAGCTGCAGATTTCAAAGCCCACCCCACAGGTCAAATTCTGCGTGGAAATTTTGTGTATTATGTTCCAGATTTTCCATATGAAAATCAGTGTAGAGGTAGCCTAAGGCTACTTTCACACTAGCGTTTTTGCTGGATCCGGCAGGGTTAAGCAAAAACGCTTCCGCTACTGATAATACAACCATCTGCGTCCGAATGGATCCGGTTGTATTATCTTCAACATTGCCAAGACGGATCCGTCATTAACTCCATTGAAAGTCAATGGGGGACGGATCCGTTTACTATTGTGGCAGATACTGTCAGAGAAAACGGATCCGTCCCCATTGACTTGCGGTGTGGGTCATGCCGGATCTGTCTTGCTCTGCATCCGAGGACGGAAAACAAACTACAACATGTTGCGGTTTACTTTCCGGTAAGGGGAACGCGACTAAACTGTACAGAATGCGTTTTGGATCATTCTGTTCAGTTCAGTTTTGTCCCCATTGACAATAAATGGGGACAAAACTGAAGCGTTTTTTTTCCGGTATTGAGCCCCCATGACGGATCTCAATACCGGAAAACTAAAACGATTGTGTGAAAGTAGCCTTAGGGTGCTTTCACATGCAGTTTTTTGCTGGTGTTTTCTGCACTTTTGCTTTGTTAGTGGCATTTTTTGCACCTGGTGCTATTATGATTTATACATTTTTAGAGCCCCTTTCTCTGTACAGCGTTGAGACTCTCTAGTAGCAGAATCTGTATTTTTACTTTTATGTAGGTGCTTTTATGTTTTATTTTTTTGCTATAAAAACACCAGCTCTAGTTGTTAACGGAAAGTCTATGGGAAATATGAAACGCAGGACTCACAAGTGCTTTTTGGTGTTGTTTTTCATTAGGTGGGTTTTTGTCTTTCTACCTTCTTTTAAAAACCCGGCTTGCTGGAGCTCTGGGTGTTTTTACATCATTTTTTCTATGGGGGAAAAACGCCAAGAAGAAAAAGTGGGCAAGCAGACTGTTTGCAAAAAAGCATTTGAAAAACACATGAGGTTATTTTGTTGTTTTTGCAGCCCAAATAAATACGCCAGTGCAAATACCCTGGGTATGTTAACCACTTAATTACCGGAGTGTTTATCCCCCTTCCTTACCAAGGCCAATTTTTCAGGTGTAGCAATGGGCCTATCGAATTGCAAATAACAATTGTTATTTTTCTCCGGACACTTTACTTTTCTTTTGCGCCATTAGATAATGGCTATAATATTTAACCTAGAAAAACTGTTAAAATTATAAAAAAAAAAAATTTCCCTTTCTTATCAATTTTTTTTATAACTATTCCAAACGGTTTCAAGAAAAAACATTTCTTAAACAATTGTGGTACGCTTGTACTCTGAAAATAGTCGCTATTTACCGTATGTACCATATTTTTCACTTTATAAGATGCACCTGATGATAAGACGCACCCTAGGTTTTAGAGGAGGAAAATAAGAAAAATATATTTTTCATCAGACCAGATCCTCAGATCAGACCCCCATAAATATCAGCACATCACATCAGACCCCCATATCAGCCCTCCATATCAGAATCCCATCAGACCTCCATGTCAGACCCCATTAGACCTCAGATCAGTCCTCAATGTGAGACCCCCATCAGACCTCAGATCAGCCCTCAATGTCCAACCACCATCAGACCTCAGATCAGCCCTTTATTTCAGACCCCCATAAGACCTCAGATCAGCCCTCAATGTGAGACCCCCATCAGACCTCAGATCAGCCCTTTATTTCAGACCCTCATCACACCTTATATCAGCCCTTTATTTCAGACCCCATCGGACCTCAGATCAGCCCTTAATGTAAGACCCCCATCAGACCTCAGATTAGCCCTCATTGTCAGATCCCCCATCAGACCTCAGATCAGCCCTCATTGTCAGATCCCCCATCAGACATCAGATCAGCCCTCATTGTCAGATCCCCCATCAGACCTCAGATCAGCCCTCATTGTCAGATCCCCCATCAGACATCAGATCAGCCCTCATTGTCAGATCCCCTATCAGACCTCAGATCAGCCCTCAGTGTCAGATCCCCCATCAGACCTCAGATCAGCCCATATTGTCAGATCCCCCATCAGACATCAGATCAGCCCTCATTGTCAGATCCCCCATCAGACCTCAGATCAGCCCTCAGTGTCAGATCCCCCATCAGACCTCAGATCAGCCCTCAGTGTCAGATCCCCCATCAGACCTCAGATCAGCCCATATTGTCAGATCCCCCATCAGACATCAGATCAGCCCTCAGTGTCAGATCCCCCATCAGACCTCAGATCAGCCCATATTGTCAGATCCCCCATCAGACCTCAGATCAGCCCTTTATTTCAGACCCCCCATCAGACCTCAGATCAGCCCTGTATTTCAGACCCCCCATCAGACTTCAGATCAGCCCTCAATGTCAGACCACCCAGAGTTCCTTGCCAGAACCAACAGACCGCAGATCAGAATTAAAAAAAAGAAGCCCTCTTACTTTTCTGTGCCACGGCTCCTCTACATCTCTGGCAGCAGTCGTGATCCCATGTCTTCTTTGGCCTGCGCTGCACTGTCACCCGACTAGTATTTGCTTTATAAAATGCACGGCCATTTCCACGCCCCCCCCCCCCCACTTTTGGGGGGAAAAAAGTGCATCTTATAAAGCGAAAAATACTGTGATTTATCTACTGGCTGCGCCCACTGTAAGACTTCAAAAGACTGAAGCGCATTTTGGATTTTAGTGGCCTACTTTTCTGTTGCTGGTTCTATGGCATCGTACTGCCAGAAAAATCTTGTACAGCTCCAAAACGTTACAAGCCCCTTCAAAGTGTCTTTTTTATGTTATACCCCTAAGGTATTCATCTTGGGAAAATTTGGACATTTTAAGGATTTTTTTCTTTACATTTTTTTTTTGTGCGTTTGTATATTTTACACAGAAAAAAAACCTGCTATACAAAATATAGCTAAAACGAATACCTAGATTTTTAAAATAAAAAAATGTTTGTATATTTTACACACAGAAATTCCACTATACTATTTGCTAAAACTAATAAATGCCGTTATATATAAATATAAAAAATATTTTTATTTTATTTTTTTAATGAACGAAAATGGGGGGGGGCGGGATGCTTGTATGGGTGTGTACATGGTCTGCTATACTATTGCTAATACTAGTAACTATTTATATAACGTTATAATTTTATTATTTATTATTTTCTGTATTTCTCTTTTTATTATTATTTTTTATTCATTATTTATACATTTTTAAATTTTGATTTACTTTTTTTTTTTTTAAACTGAATTAACCCCTTCCTGCCACAGTCAAGGCAGGAAGAGGTTATTCCCTGCCTGCAGGCTGACTGTTCAATTTATAGCAGATCGCTATGTAACCCGACCATTTTATACGTTGGGTTACAGATAAGAGCCTACCGCCACAACCTATAAAGTCGTGCGGCGGTAGGCAAGTGGTTAACATATGATGTTACATTAAAGGGCATCTGTCAGCAGTTCTGTCCCTATGACACCGGCTGACCGGTTACATGTGCACTTCGCAGCTGAAGGCGTCTGTGTTGGTCCCATGTTCATATGTGCCCGCATTGCTGAGAAAAATGATGTTTTAATATATGCAAATTAGTCTCTAGGAGCAACGGGGGCGTTACCATTACACCTAGAGGCTCATTTGCATGTATTAAAACTTATTTTTTTCTCAACAATGCAGGCACTTATGTGTGTATATCTATCTATCTATCTATCTAATAAGAAAAAATATACTCATTAAATATATGACTGCATTAATTAATAATGATAGTTACTTTTTTAATTAATATCCCTCCCCCCACCCTTTCCATTTTCCCCATCATATTCAATTTAGTCTCCCGATTGCCAGGCAACAACAGCTACAGTCACTAGAGAACAAGCTGCCGCTGCCACCTGTAGCCGAGAGGCGGCCATTTTTCCTGAGTCACTTCCTAGTGCTTTCCGCAATGGACTTCAGGAAAATGACTCCCTATATGAAGACAACATCCTCCTACGTCGGGTCACGTCCCCGTGACGTCTAAATGTACTGACCAGCAGGAGGAGAAGACTGGGGTAGAAGGAGGTGAGACAGTGAATGTGGCTATGTATTAGGGTTATGGCGGGGAGAAGGGCGCCTGACTGCCCTTCAGCTGTCTGGAGGGAGGGGGGTGCTAGAAACTATTGGCTTGGTTTATCTTGCTGGGAGTTGTAGTTCTCCAGCTAGGGTGTATCGTTTAATTGACTGCAGCCTGTCTTTGGCAGTGTATTGTCCTGGCTTCAGGCATTGCAGAAAACTGTCAGCTGTTAAAAGTATTCGGGCTGTTGGATTTTCCAGCCTCATTCACTGACAGCAAGCACTGTTACTGCCCATAAAACGTGCTTGTTTACTTTTCTGAGGGGCTCTTCAGAAAGGAGGCGATCTCCTGGCCGAGAAAAACCTGGGTCTGCCCAGTTGGGCACAATATGGTGACATTGTAGTGCCTGCCTTAGACTAATTTCACTCGTACTGTCGCCAATGGTAACCTGCGTTGGCGTTTTCTGGTCAAATAACCTGGGCGCCGACAGCGCTAATGGTCCCCTAGCAAATTAAAGATAACAAAAACCTCATCTGTCTCTGCCCACGGGTGCTAAATCTACTTATTTTCCACACTAATATAGCGCTGACGTATTCCTCATCGCTTTACAGACATTGTCACCGCTCGCTGTCCCCAGAGGAGCTCACAGTCTAGATGATCAGGGAGGCCCAACCTGCTGCCCTCCAGCTGTTGCAAAACTACAATTCCCAGCATGCCCTAATAGCTGTAGGCTGTCCAGGCATGCTGGGAGTTGTAGTCCCTGGTCCAGATGATCAGTAAGGGCTCATGGACACGAACGTGTGCTGGCCAGGCCCGCAAACTTCAGGTCCGTAATATACGGTCACTCGCTGTTTCTGCACCGCATCGCTACGGAGTGCTTCCTTGTTTTTTTTTTTCTTCGATGCAGATCACGGACCCCATTCAAGTGAATGGGTCCTCGTCTGCAGACTGTGGGCACACGGACAGTACCCGTGCAATGCATTGTGGTGGCCGCGCAATTGGCGGTCCGCAGCAGGAGGAAGCCCATGCGAACACGGGGAGAACATACAAACTGTTGTCCCTGGTTGTGATTAAACACCGTGCTGCCCTTTTTAACATGTCCTGTTCCCTTCTCCTTCTGGTGACCTGTCACTGCCATTGATTGTTACCACTGAGGTCAGTGATTGGCCTCAGCAGTCACTGGATCAAACCACTTCCAGTCCTGTTTGTGACATGGGAACGGGTCGGTTGAATGGTTTTTGGCCCCAGGTTACCACCACTAGGGTTGTCAGCTCCAAGGGCCGACATCAATGCAGTTTAAGGGTCCATTTACACTGTGTGCTGTCTGCATCTTTTCTGGCCCCATTGAAAATGAATGGGTCCGCACCCATTCCGCACAATAGGGAACCGATCCGGACCAAACTCGCGGACGTGTGAATGGACCCTAAAGCGGTCTTTAGTTTGTATGTGCTCCTCATGTCTGCGTGGGTTTCCTTCCACACGCCAAAAACATACAGATCCGTTCTTTCAGATTGTGACCCCCATTGGGGACTGACATGATGACAGTCTCTGTTGTACAGCATTACAGAATATGCAAGCGCTATACAAATGAATAAAATAAGTGAAAAATAGATATTTGTCATCGCCCCCATCATAACGACCCGTAGAAAAAAAAAAAGATGACAAATCAATGGCATGACACATGGTGTGAAAAAGTAAAAGTCAAGCAGTGAATTATATGTAATGATGTAAAAATAAAACTGACCTTTTCTTTTTGTATTTAGGAATCATGATGAACTCGTCACAGGGCACCGTGGGCAGCGATCCCGTCATTCTCGCCACCGCTGGATATGACCACACCGTGCGGTTTTGGCAAGCCCATAGCGGCATCTGCACGAGGACCGTCCAGCACCAAGACTCTGTATCCTTTAATGGGGGAAGGGAGTAATATATACGGTGAAGTGTTGGGGTGTACATGGCCGTATTTTCTGTCCGCATCCAATCCGCATTTTTTTGTGGATCGGATGCGAACCCATTAATTTCACTGAGGCCGCAAATGATGTGGACAGTATTCCGTATGCGGTCTTCCTCCGTATGTCTGTCCCGTGGTATCCACAAAAATATAGAACATGTCCTATTCTTGTCCCTATTACGGACAAGGATGGGACAGTTCCGTTATGAGCCAGATGTTCTGTTCAGCACAATATGGCTGGTATCCGTGTTTTGCAGATCCACAATTTTCCGCGTGCATGAGCCCTTAGAATTGACAGCTGCAGGCGGGTACAGTAGTAGTTCTTTCTGCTTTTGTATGCTTTCCTATGACTGTCCAGTGTCCCATTGATGTCAGATTGAAAGAAGTTTACTGTATTAGGCTACATTCACACGTCCGTGTGTGTTTTGCGGATCCATGGATTCGCGGATCCGCAAAACACGGACACCGGCAATGTGCGTTCCGCATTTTGCGGACTTCATATTGCCGGCACTCTCATAGAAAATGCTTTTTCTTGTCCGCAATTGCGGACAAGAATAGGACATGTTCTATATTTTTCGGGAACGCGATTGCGGACCCATTAATTTCAATGGGGACAGACAATTTCCCGCCCAGGTCCGCAATCGCATTCCCTAAAATTATATAGAACATGTCCTATTCTTGTCCGCAGAGTGCCGGCGAACAGATTGCGGACCCGGGCGGGGCATCGTCTGTCACCATTGAAATTAATGGGTCCGCAATTCCGTTCCGCAAAATGCGGAACAGAATTGCGGACGTGTGAATGGAGCCTTAAAGGGGTTTCCCAAAACTGACATGTATCACCTATCCACACGATAGTTAAGTGTCTGATCGCTGCACCACTGATCATTAGTCCTGTGGCCCCCATTTACATGGAGCAGTGGTAAAGCTTGTGCGCTGCTGCACCATTCAAGCTCTATGAGAGAGAAGCAGAGTATAGCACTAAGCGGAGCAGCGCACATTCACATGAGAGCAACAGAACCCCCATTCTCGTGATCAGCGTGGGACCCCCAATGATCAGACTATTATCACCTATACTACGGATAAGCGATCAGTTTTGTTCTCTGAACAACCCCTTTAACTCCTTCCTCTTCTTGAATTCCACCATGACACCCTTAGATTTGACGGTCTGCAGGTCTCCACCTACATGATTGTGATCCTTGACTAAAAGTTTTAGCAAGTGAATTCTCTGGAAGTGACCCCAGACCGAAGCATGATCGCAGCTGCAGGTGAGCGCCGTACTTTCCGGTCCTTTTTTTTCCAAATGGTGTTATTAAAGGGGCTTTTTATACAATGGGTCTTCCATAATTTAACATTGACTCTAAGGCCTCCTGCTCACCACTGTAGCTGCTTTGCGGTCCGCAGTTCGCGGATCCCCAAAGTACCGTTGCTGTCCATGCGCATCCAACAATTATTGCATGACCCACTGTTAAAAAGCCTATTCTTGCCCATAAAACGGGCAAGAATAGGACAGGTTCTATAATTTGCGGGCCGGTTGTACGGATGCGGACAGTGTTCTATTTGCGGACCAGTAAACATAAATGGGTCCGTGTGGGATCTGTAGAAAATTCGGATCGGACACAACAAAAGTACGGCCACGTTCGAAAGGCCCAAGGATAAGCCATCAATGTGTGATTAGTAAGGCTAATCCCACCACGGTCCCCGACAAGGGGCCTGAAGGACACACTTTTGGCCTCCATTGGATTAATGGATAGGTTTGACATGCGCAGCAGCAACTTTCCCAGCGCAGACCGCAAACTTCAACGTGACAGCAGCCGTCTGCGCTGTCCACGTGGAGCTGTGTCCAGGAGTCAGGTTTGTCAGGTTCCCTCAGACGCCTCTGGCTTGTGCTCTTCTTCGCAGGATATCAGCACATCCGTATGTATGACCTGAACTCCAACAACCCCAACCCTGTGATCAACTATGACGGCGTGAGCAAGAACATCACCTCTGTTGGGTTTCATGAGGATGGGCGCTGGATGTATACAGGTGGAGAAGACTGTATGGCCAGGATATGGGACCTGAGGTATGAAGCCTGTTGGATCGCGGGAGGACACAGCAGGTCATCAGTGTTATTGGGGGGATTTGTGCTCTCATTGGCATGTATTAAATCAAGGCAAATGAAATATAAGGCAGTGCTGGCCAACCATGAGCTGATCGACACTGGCCTAGCTTCTCTAGCGATAGAAGCTGTATCTGGCTGTACGTTTTCCGGCAGTAGCTGCTGCCGAAGAAATGTAGGATTGCATGCCAGCCATAGAAAAGAATAGGGGTCCATGTGCTGCATGAACACCCAGGTCCTCCACAATGGGAGCTATTCCTTCCCATTTTGGCTTATAAAGGAGTTTCACAGTTGGGTTGTGGGGTTGTGATTAGAGATGAGCGAACTTGTATTTTAAGTTCGGGTTATCGAAGCATCCCGTTATGGATTCCGCTACCACGGACCATAACGGCATTTGGAATCCATAAGGGGATTCTTCAATGAACCCGAACCTTGGACAACACTAAGGACCTGGGGTGACGTCACCGTCATGTGATCAGTGCAGGGGGCGTGGCTCAGTACTGGATCACCTCTTATCCAATCCAGTGCTGAGCCACGCCCCCTGCACTGATTAAATGACGGTGACGTCACCCCAGGTCCATAGGGTTGTCCAAGGTTCGGGTTCAATGAAGCAGCCCCTTATGGATTCCAAATGCCGTTATCGAATCCATAACGGGATGCTACGATAACCTGAACTTTGGACTCCGAACTAAAAGTAGAAGTTCGCTCATCTCTAGTTGTGATGACCTCTTTAATGATTTGACTTACCTTATTGAGTTTTTTTTTTTTTTTTTTTACAGATCACGAAATCTTCAGTGTCAGCGAATCTTCCAAGTAAATGCACCAATCAATTGTGTTTTTCTCCATCCCAACCAGGTAATTGCACGGCGTTAAGTCTCGGGGTATATCGGCATGTAAGAAGTTAGGCTTGGTGTATCAGGTTTTACTTCTCTGGTACAATAAGGCGCAAGAATATATATATTTAGGCTCTGCTAACATCTCATGTTTGGCTAGGTACGCCTCCAGCAGACTTTCCTATACGGTGAAAAAAAGATGCCCAAGCATACTGGTGCAGCGTATGCCAAAAGGATGATTCGTTAGTATACGCTGCGAGCATAGGGGCCTATGGACAACTCCTGACATATACCACTGATATAGCCAAAAAGTGAGATGGGAACGCTGTATTACCACAGTGCTTCTCTTTTTAAACCCCCTAATGACCACTGGTACGGCGGTCATTACTAGGCTTTGTTCCTAGACTGCTGGCTTTCTATAGTGGCCAGGAATAATAAGCGCTGCACAGACCTCCTGTGCATCGGAGAGCGGGGGCTCAGCGTTCACATGAGAGCTGGGCCCCTGCTCTAACAATTCAGACTGACAGAAACCCCGATCTGGGCCGTTTAACCCCATAAATGCCACTGTCAATCGTGACAGGTTTAGAGGGCAAAAGCTCCCTCCGTCTCCCATCGGCACCCCGCAAGTAAGATTGTTGGGCGCTGATGTCTTGGCATGACATTCTGGGGCCTAATGAGGGCCCCCGTGCCTGCCTTCAGTGTATCCCCATCAGTCTGCACCTCTCTGGCGCTGCCTGCTGGTGACTGTCAGTATAGCACTGACAGTATGATATTCTGGACTGCATAAGCAATACAGGGTTTCATAGAAGCAGGGCTGTGGAGTCGGTAGATAAATTGTCCGACTCCGACTCCTCAGATTTTGAAACTTCCGACTCCGACTCCTCGACTCCGACTCCTCTGTATATAATATGCAAATACGAAGCTGTTCCACCAAGTTTTTCTAATCTCCTCTAGCATAGAGAGGTAGTTGAGCAGAAGCTGCTGCCTTCTCCTTTGTGTGCTGATCTTCTGCTTAAGATAGAGCAGTGGGAGGATCCAGGAAGGGGCAGGGGAAGGGGCATTTATTTTAAAACATGATTTTCCTAGTAGAATCCCATAGTCATGTTTAAAATTTAAGCTAACAATCTGAGTTTACATGTTTTATAGCCTTAGCTGAATGATAGCAGTTTTTCAAATGGTTTACAGCTTCAGTCTTGAACTATTGACTATCCATTCCCTTCACTTATACAAGTGTCTCCAGTCCTTAATCAGTTATCAGTGAGAGGCTAGGATAACCATGGGTTCCCTGTAACAGCAGACCACAAGACAATGGAAAGTGTAAGTATTGCCGCTCCTTAAAGGGACACTGACAGGCTGATTTTCCAGCTAAAGATATATATATATACTGGTATTCATCAGAGAATTAGGAATAAAACTATACTAATGTTACCCCCAGTTAAGCTGTACTTGTGTTTAAAAACATTTTAATCTGTATGCAAATTCACTATCTTTGTGCCCAATGGGGCAGCGTCTCCTGCGGCTTTGTGCCCAGCCGCGCCCGAAGTACAGCTTCCCAGCGCTGTTCCCTCGTTATTATTCACTGCACTGGCCTTTTTTTCAGGCTAGCCGAACGCTGAATTCCTGCGCAGGCGCACGTGCAGAGTGCTGGCAGCAGCCTCGTCTGGCTATGCTGAGGCTGTGCCAGCTTTCTCTCTTCCTCCTCGCTACCTAGTCCTGTCTAGTGCTGCCAGTACTCTACATGTGCGCCTGCCCCTTGGGCACAAAGGTAGAGAATTTGCATATTGATTAAAACATTTTTAAACACAAGTAAACCTCAACTGGGGGTAAATAGTCGTCTAGTTGTATTCCTAATCCTCTGATGAATACCAGCAGATATATCTTTAGCCGGCAAATCAGCCTGTCAGTGTCCCTTTAACTGCATAGTAAAGCATATGAAAAGCTTCTTCACAGTCACTTAACGTCTTTGTTTAGCGGTAACGTGACGCACTGCATGCATTGGCCTTTATTCTTACAGTAGAGAAGTAATTAATTATAACTTTATCTGAATTGGGACATTTAAACTTGCTTTTTTTTATTCCAATTTTTTTTTATTCCAATTTAAATCTAGTAGGAGTCGGAGTCGGTCCATTTTTTGCCGACTCCGACTCCAGGTACCCAAAATTGCCTCCGACTCCGACTCCTCGACTCCGACTCCACAGCCCTGCATAGAAGCGATCAAAAGAGAGCCTCTTAAAGTCCCCTTGAGGGGCTAGTGAATGGTTAAAAAAAAGGTAAAAAATAGTTTTATTAAAAAAAAATCCAAGTTAAAAAAAACATTTTTTTTCCCATGGAAAAAACATTTTTCAATGGAAAAAAAATAGCCAAAATAAAATCCCCTCCACATATTGCTGTGTCCGTAATGCCTCACACTACACGATTATGTCATTTATTCTGTACGAAGAAAGTTACAGAACTTTTCAAAGACTACTTGAAACTTTAGGCTGGATTTTGTCCCCTGTCTGGTTACAAGTCCCGGTGCAGCTTTTGTTGTGTGTGGAGTTCAAACTGTTATTTTATCCCCCGGAGGATTAAGCCCTTCCTATAGATCTGGCTGTGCTCGCAGTCGCTGGATGCGGATCAGAGTTACCTTTTCTTTCGACACGTGCACATAATACTATTTCAGCGCTGTAAAAGTTGTGCGCGGGGTAGGTCAGGTGCGTGGCAGCAGCTGGGTTTTACATGCTAGATAAGCCCGTAGACACAATGCTGCCTTGTTATTTGGGAGATTTCCCCTCTCACAAAGCCCTTTTGTGTCTGAACGGAACAAAAAATGTAATACTTTCTCCTAGCCCCCCGGCTGGCTGGGAACTTAACGTGCGGATCTAAGACATTTTGTGACCAGGCCACTTAAAGTGCATCAAAATAAGATTTTTTTTTCCTTGTAGGAGTCAAAATTATATACAGAGATCCGGGGTAAATGATATATACAGTAACATAAAGTGGAAATAATTGTTGCGGACTTCACTGTATGCATTCAAATTGGAAAAAATCTGCTAAATAAACGGAGATGCTGCAGATTTAGAATCTGCACTGCAGGTCCTTTTCCGTGCAGATTCTGCGTGGGTTTTTTCTATAGTGCGTACCTTATATTTGTGAAAATCTCATCCACTTTCCTGCTGCTGTAATACGCTGCAGATTTTCCCCTGCGAAATTTGCATGCAGAATGGACCATGAAGCGAGGCACAGTTCTACAACGCGACTAAAGTGACACTAAACTTTAAAGAAATTTAATAAGTTATAGAACAGTATAATGATGGGTTATGGCTTCTAGTCTTGATTAAAACAGATAAATGCAATAATTCCTTTACCCTAGGTACACACCTAAGCGTTTTTCAGCGCGTTCAAACGCGCTGTAAAACGCACAACATGTGGAAAGCCATGCTTCCCTATGGGCATGGTTCTTATTTGGGCGTTTTACAGCGCGTTTGATCGCGCTGAAAAACGCCAAACGCTGTCGCTTCAGCATGAGCTTCTTTTGGGCGTTTTAACACGCCAATGGACCATGCTGAAATAGGGGAGAATCACTGAATCGCGCGTATGATGCGCGTTTCTTAGTTACAAAAACGCGCGATTCAGAAACGCTTAGGTGTGTTCCCAGCCTCAAGGCTACTTTCACACTTGCAACAGGACAGTTTCAACAGGCTGCTCAGCCTGTCGGAACCGTCCTGCTACTAGTTCAAGTGTGTCGCCGGACTGCCGCTCCGTCCCCATTGACGGCGGTGCACAGCGAGAGGTCGCCGGACTAAATGTCGGACATGTCATAGCTTTAGTCCGGTGGCCTCTCGCCGTGCGCTGTGCCGGAACTCCGCCCCCGCCCCCATTATAGTCAGTGGGGACGAGCGGCAGTCCGGCGACACACTTGAACTAGCGGCAGGACGGATCCAACAGGCTGAACAGCCGATCAGATCCGTCCTGCCGCTAGTGTGAAACGAGCCTTAGCCAGCACCAGGAGGTCTGGAATTTTAGCATGTGGCAAAAACAGTACCATGCTGAGTTAGTAAGAATGACCAGATAGTCCAGCACTGGATATTGGAGGTCAGGAACTATGTCTTTGGTGTCGGGGAGGGTTCACACACGTGGCTGAATGGCCATTAATTCAGATTTCCTTGTAATCCAGCACCTCGGTTACCCCAGCTTGGATTATCAGAATTGACAATGAGATGAAGTATGACCTATCACAGTCATGCGGAACTGATGCCGGGTTTACCTTAGATAATCAATGCAGTTCATCGATTTGATTCACTCTGATGCTCATTCTCTCCTTAGGCTGAGCTCATCGTGGGCGACCAGAGCGGAGCAATTCACATATGGGACCTGAAAACCGATCAGAATGAGCAGCTTATTCCCGAGGCCGACGCCTCAGTCAATTCCGTCCACATAGACCCTGATGCCAGTTACATGGCCGCCGTCAATAGCTCTGTGAGTGTTTGCTAGTATTCTTCAACTAGTTGACCATCTTGTATATATGGTGGTGTCCCATTCAGGGTCGAACTGGTTCACCAGAGTACCAGAGGATCCTCCAGTGGGCCCAAGCTCTGACAATAATGGACCCCTAATATAACAGGTATTATACATAGGGTGGGCGCTTAGAATAATTTCCTCTGGTGGGCCCAAGGGACTTCAGTCTGGCGCTGGTCCCATTCCTCGCAGACTGCAAGTTGTTGGGAAACAGAAGAGTCGGCCATGTCGGATCCCCTCTCCCTATTGAGAACACTTGCACTCTTGGCCAAGCCAAATGTATGTGCTTGGAGTCTGGAAGAATAGCTGTCGGCTAGACGAGGTAGACTTAGGTAGAAAAGAGTTTTGTTATTTTTCTATAGGGGGTATCTGAAACTCATTAATAATAATTTCTCAGGCACAGTCTAGGCCTAATTCACACGTCCGCAAAATGGATCCGCATCCCATCCGCAATTTTGCAGAAGGGTTGCAGACCCATTCATTACAAAGGGGCAGGAATGGATGTGGACAGCACACTGTTATGTCCGCATCCGCAAAAAAATAGAACATGTCCTATTCTTGTCCGCAATTGCGGACAAGAAAAGGCATTCTCTATATAGTGCCAGCAATGTGCGGTCCGCAAAATGCGGAACGCACATTGCAGCTGTCCGTCTTTTGCGGATCCGTGTTTCCGCAAAACACACTACGGACGTGTGAATTAGGCCTAAAGGAATTGTCTCACCCAAGCAAACATCTGATTTGCCATGAGGTATGCATTTTCCCTGAAGTGAATAGTCAGCCATGTAATACATGTATTTCTGCAGTATGCCCGAGCATCAGCCACTGTATGTTAGTAGCTCTCCATTCTGATTTATTGGGTGGGATGGGGGACCACCACTATAATATCCATATGCACTTGGTGTACAGCTCCTTTAGGGGTTATGCACACAAACGTATTTTGTTTTTTTGCAAAAGGTACTCCATGTCCGTTCCACAAAAAAATAGAACATGTCCTAGTGTTGTCTGCATTACGGACAAGGATAGGACTGTTTTATCAGGGGCCGGCTGTTCCCTTCTGCAAAATACGGAATGCACACGGATGTCATCCGCATTTTTTGCGGACCGCAAAATACATATGGTCGTGCGCATGAGCCCTTAATTAGACATGTATATGTGGAGGGCCTAGGAATACGTTTGACTTGTGCCGGGAGCTTTCCTCTCATAGCCTACATCTTATTTTTAGGGAAATTGCTTTGTCTGGAACCTGACAGGAGGCCTCGGCGAAGATCTCACGCAGCTGATCCCTAAGACGAAAATCCCTTCACACAAACGCTGCGCTCTCCGCTGTAAATTCAGCCCAGATTCCACGTAAGTGTGCGCCGGACGTTCTCCCATCGCCAGGATAAAAGGCTTAGCGTGTAGTGGCATCATTGTATGTATATTGGCCTTTCACTTTCTGCTACACCCTTTTCCTCTCCAGGCTGCTGGCCACGTGTTCAGCTGACCAGACCTGTAAGATATGGAGGACTTCAAACTTTTCTCTGATGACAGAGCTGAGCATTAAGAGCAATAACCCTGGAGAGACGTCGCGGGGTTGGATGTGGGACTGCGCCTTTTCCGGGGACTCTCAATACATTGTGACCGGTATGAATCATTTCTTTCTATCATATATACGCCAACATTGTAAAGGGAATGAGATGATATACCCTAAAATTGAACATAGTACGATCTTTAGTTGACTTAATTCAGGGATGCCCGACCTGCAGCCCTCCAGCTGTTGCAAAACTACAACTCCCAACATCTCCTGATAGATGGAGGGCAGCTGGTTGGGCATCCCTGACTTAATTTATATAAAAGGGTATGCTGACGTGTGAACGTCCATGTGTTATTTCACGTGTTCCTCCAGATGACCGACCTGCTCTTTCTCCTCCAGCTTCCTCCGACAACCTAGCCCGGCTGTGGTGTGTGGAGACCGGCGAGATCAAGAGGGAGTACAGCGGGCACCAGAAAGCGGTGGTCTGCCTGGCTTTTAATGACAGTGTCCTGGGGTGAACTGGACTGAGCTCTAGTAATACATAAGACTTTCAGAGATTACACAAGACTGTGGACAAAAAATAATTTCCCCCCAGCCGTTAAAAGCATTGCTGTTATCACAGGTAAATACACTATACACGTTTTATCTGCGAACAGCTCCCTAGTAAATGAATGGAGTCCTGTACTCAAAAGTATTTTAATACATAATCAAGCATATATAAGGTGGAGCATACACTCGGGGATCGGCGTCTGTTCATCCCTGTGCTCAGTCTGGACAGTGGCTAGAGCCGAACTTGGGGGTCACACTGCGTAACCATAAACTTGTGTTAAAGACACATCTGTCTGGCATTCACTTCCATATCATTGTCGATCAGTCGTCCCAGAAGGTGCACACAGCAGCGCCACCGAAGGCAGTCCGTGATTATTCTCAGAAGGAGTACAACACGCCGCACAGTCCAGCTGTCACAAACGGTTAACAGGAAACCATACCGATCAATCCTAAACGAACTCCTCCCACACTTTGTGCAAAATCTGCTAGGGAGGGAATGTCCAGGCCGCGCTGGGAGGAGCCCGTGTGCAGGGCATGGCTGGCCTAGTCGGGTAGGTAGTAGAAGCAGACGGACACGCAGATGTTGTTGGGGAAGCAGATGTCGATGCAGAGGTAAATGAGGCGTCTTGTCGGGCCTGCAGCGACCAGAGAAGAGCATTTTATGTACAACCTGCTGCGATGGAGGAGGTCACTTTAAGAACTGTAGACTGCATCATGTCCAGAGTGATCCAGGGCTAACCGTGGGCAGCTTGCTACGTAGGCAAGGTTAGAGCCCCAAAATCGCTCCTTCAGGAGCCAACTGTACTGATCATGTGCTGAATTTGGACAATGACGTGGGACCCCTGGAAGAAAGATTGTGGGGCTACAATCTCTCTGTTATTTAAAGTGAAAAGAGGTAAGCCCAGTATCCTCTATTGGACCCCTACACTCCTGTATGTCTATTTCATATGGGAAAAGGGTCTCCTTTCAACATTTATGGTATATCTCTAGGACTGTGGTGGCGAACCTATGGCACGGGTGCCAGAGGCGGCACTCGGAGCCCTTTCTGTGGGCACCCGCACCCTGGAAAAGGTCTATGGTGTACCAATATGCCTTAGACTTTTCCTGCCATTCATCAGCACAGGGCGCACTGAATGTAGGCAGGCTATTATATCTAAATGATAAAGTACATGGAAGATATGCTATATGTACTCTAGTATTCAGGTTAAATTGCCGTGTTGGCAGTCTGTGATAAAAAAAAAAGTGGGTTTTGGGTTGCAGTTTGGGCACCCGGTCTCTAAAAGGTTCACCATCACTGCTCTAGGATATGGCATAAATGTCAAATAGGTGCAGGTCCCACCTTTGGGACCCGCTCCTATTTTCAAAACGGGGCCGCAGTAGTAAACGGGAAGCAGCTTCCCGTGTGCAGCCACCTCTCCATTCAGTTCTGAAAATAGTTGCGCACTGGCTCTGCTATTTCTGGCAGCTCCATAACTCTGAATGGAAAGGTGGACCTGCATGTGCGGCCGCTCTCCCTTCACTACATAGACCCCGTTCTGAAGATAGAAGCGGGTCCCCCTGAGACCTGCACCTACGGTATGTGACATTTGTTGCATATCCCAACGATATGACATAACAGGACGACCCTTTTAAGACCTTACTTACCTTCACTCTTTTTTACCCAGTAAATGGGGAGCTGGTCGCACAACATTTGTACAGGTTCCCCTACAAGTTCATGGTTGACTTTTCGACCTCCTATTACGCCGAGGAACTCGCGGTAGTAACGTGTCCTGTTGTTCTGCAGGAAAAGCACCCCATCCTGTTATAAAATAGCAGACAGACACATAATGGAGCTGAAAGAGACTGGGCATCTGAGTGAACTAGCAGAACATTTAAAGAGGACCTTTCATCAGTTTTTACTTGCTCACCCAGTAGCCCAAGATTAGGAGATGTCATCACGCTCTATTTTTTTTTTTCTTACTGATCCGCTCCTCTGTTGCGACGCTGTGTCCCCCGTTTCGGTTTTGGCCCCCTGTATGCTAATCAATAGCATTGGTACAGGGAGAAGAAGGCGGCAGCTCTTCTCAGGGGGCGTCGCCTTCTCCCTGGCTGTGAGCTGTCCAATTGCAGCGGAGAGCGTCACAGCCAGGGGGAAGGTGAGCTTTTTTTTTTTTTTCTCCCTGGCTGTGACGCTTTCTGCTGCAATTGGACAGCTCAGGGAGAAGGAGACGCCCCCTGAAAAAAGCTGCCGTCTCCTCCTCCCTGTACCGATGCACTTGATAAGCGTACAGGGCGCCAAAACCGAATGGGGGGACACATCGCTGTAACGGAGGAGCAGGTCAGTAAAAAAAAAAAAAGCGCAATGACATCTCCTAATCTTGGGCTACTGGGTGAGCAAGTAAAAACTGATGAAAGGTCCATCTCTTCACACAGCTGATCAGCGCCAGTGCTGGGTCAGACCCCCGCTGATCTGATATTGATGACCTATTCTTGAGGATAGCTCATCAATATCTTTGCACTGCACCACTGCACCCCTTTAACTTTTAAATACCCCTTGTCGTGGGCAACATAAGAGTGGAAATCTGATATATTGTCCATTGAATAGATTGATTTACAAAAACATGTATAAGGAAAAGTATAAATGATTCAGCTGTTTTTTTTTTAATAGCTATATATCTATACAGTCTGTACTTGTATGTCTTATAGGGTCGGAGTTTGGTTCTCTCTGATACTGCGCTCCAAATCCTGTGCATAGACTCGGAAAGAAATGATAGCATTGTGTCTGCCTGCAGCCACCACTAGAGGGAGCTGCCTGCATACTAGTTATACATAGAACTCCATAATAAAGCAGTATGCAGTGAGCTCCCTCTAGTGGTGGCTGCAGACAGACACAGTGTTGTTGTTTACTATGTGTATATGCAGGGGATTTGGAGCTCTGTACCAGAAAAACTGAACTGTGACCGCGTCAAGAATATAGGATGCAGAATGATGGTTTTCAAAACAACTTGATGATGAGTGGACGTATCTTATACATCGACAAATGCATATGGAAAACTCAGCGGCCCTTATAAATTCATTAAAGGTGGCCAGCATATTGTAATATCTGACCTTGGCTACAGACATATTTAGGAAGGACTGGATATTTTCCATATCTCTCATCTCCATACGTCGAAGGAAACAGGATTTCTCTCCAGCAGCCTTATAGCAAACCAGACCCTGCAAGTTAGTAGGAGTAGGCTTTTAGTAAGAATACATAATGAATAGAGCAATCGGCATTATGGCATGTGACCAGGGGCCTACACAGATCTCATGGGGCCCCATAGGAAAACGTAACATAATCCCTGCCCATCTTCCCAATACGCATACTACAATCACTCCCAGACAACTAAAAGTGTAAAGCCCCAGATTTCTGACATTTTTTTTTTTTTTTTATATTAAGCGGAAGACATCTTAATGAAATTCACCCTCGCCCACGCTCATTCTGATCACCGTATTTTTGAATGTATTTAACTGGCAAAGAACATTGATAAATCTCCTGCTTCTCTATTATAAAGCTGACTGCCTGCAGCCGCCACTAGGGGGAGCTCAGCGCATAGGAATGTATGCCGTTACAGGAAGCTGAAATAATCTCTTTGCATTGAGCTCCCCCTAGTGGCGGCTGTGTGAAAATACAATGTTTTTAAATCTTGAAGAGAAAGAAGTGGTTCAGTTCCGGCCCCCATAGCAGTTGCACGGTCTACCGCCATTAAAGGTACACCACTGCATGTGACATCATACAAGCGTCATTGGTGGAGGGAATCCCTTTATTCTTGGGGTCAGTGAGGGTCTAGATGGCTAGGACCCCCTCCCATCACACTTTTAATGATTTTATAGTCTAGTTAGGCTTTAGTCACCCTGCCTTCATAGAAATTCTTACCCCTTCTTCGCCCCTCTTGCTTCTCTCTCTGACTCCCTTTTTAAAGGGACCTAAACGTTTGCTGAAACCACAAAGCTGCATCAGTGCTTCTCAGAGCGGGCGGCACCCTGGGGTTTCATAGGCTTTGCTTGGCTTTTCCAGTGTGTGGAATGTGGAACCAGTATAATTTCTGTGGATCTGTACTCCGCATGCAGGAAAGGCAGAGCGCTCCAAGAAGGGCCGCTACACCCTTGTGGTTTGAGCAAAGACTTAGATCCCGTTTCAAGAGAACTGCTCTGCTTTCCTGACATCTCTGTGCTAATAAATTATGATATTCTAATTATTTTTAGATCTTAACATTGTGAGGTTTCTTTCTCTGTTATTCCTCCTGGAAATGTATGAATACATGTGCGACAGGCCATTGCTAGTTGGCGGTGTGTCCCCCTTTGGCGAAGGAAAAGCTATGACCCAGCTGTCAATTAGTCATACGTTTCCATTCGGAATAATGGACGGACAGCACAATGTAAAAAAATGCTCTAGAATTATATTTTTAATAATCTCTTTCCTCCGTTACTGCTCACATGTTTGCTGTCGAATAACACCACGGACGTCTGATTTCTGGAGGTCACGCGGTAGGTGACTGTATTCCTCCGCTTGTCGCTCACAGCAGACTGGTTTACCGAGGAAACTTGCAGATTTTTGTAAGTCAGCCGGACAACCTGCAAGAGAGGCTGAACATATAGGGATTAAGAGTTTGACAATGTGAGGGGATCAGATGAGAGCGCAGGTCACTGCCCTCCACAAGATCAGCACAATACTCTTCTCCTGCCGCACTGGAGTGACCATTACAGTGGATTGATTACCTAATGCTTTTTCTGTTCTAGTCTTTAAGAGCAGGGGTGGATTAATTTGTAATATACGAGGTTGCCCAAAGCAAACAATTCCAAATGTATGTGTTTATTAAACTCGAGAACAGATCTAAAGTGTCAGTCTTCACTGCAGTTCTGTCATTTAGTTTGTGTACCTGGGAGCTCAGGATAAATAGCTTCAGATGATGATGAGTACAATAATTATGTAACTATGGCTTTTTAAAGGCTGTGGACAACTTTGACATGAAAAAAATATTTTTGCATGTATTAGTGGTTTCCTTAAATAAAGAAAAAGTAGCTGCACCAAGTTTCAGTCTGCAATCTTCATTTGTCTTCAGACCCTCTGATGTTTGGGCCTATCCCTCTCTGTAATAAATTCTGGACGTGAGAACAGTTGGACCAGGATATTAATGCCTTCACTAGCTCTCATTTATAAGCACAGCTTCATTTCTGGACAGATTTCTCCAGCTCATAAGGGATCTCTTCTCAATTGTGCTGACTAGGGATGAGCGAATTGACTTCGGGTGAACCATCCGAAGTTGATGCGCATAAAACTTCGTTCTAATACTGTACGGAGCAGGAGGCCCTTTACAGTATTAGAATGTATTGGCTCCGATGAGCTGAAGTTATTGCGAGACTTCGCGTAATAACTTCATAAATTAATTTGTACTGTAAAAAAGCATTTCCCGAACTCTGGTTTAGGTCTAAGGTGCCACTCGGAGCCAATACATTCTAATACTGTACGGTTCTTCTGCTCTGTACAGTATAAGGCCCCATTCACACGTCCGCAATGTTTGTCTGCACCCGTTCTGCAAATCTGCGGAACGGGTGCGGACCCATTCATTTTGAATAGGGACGTGATGGATGCGGAGAGCACACACTGTTCTCTCTGCATCCGCATTTGCTGAGCGCGCAGCTGATCTTCCAGCCGGTGGCTCCGCAATAATATGGAGCATGTCGTATTCTTGCCCGCAATTGCGGACAAGTATAGGCATCTCTATTGGGCTGGCGGCAAGGTGTGTTGCGGATCTGCAACACACTACGGACGTGTGAATGGGGCCTAAGAACGAAGTTTTATGCGAATCGACTTTAGATGTTTCATCCGAAGTCAATTCGCTCATCCCTAGTGCTGACCCATGGATTCTGCACTGTTTGCTGTGGGTACTATCTTTTTGTACTTGTACCTGAAAATTTGCATGCGCTTTCCTCCTTATCTACAGCCTGTGTGTGCTTCCCTCCTTGGATGCTTTGCCCCCTCTCCACGCTCAGATCTGTCATGTACAACCTCTTCGTTAATACGTCTAAGGCCGCTCTTATGTGGTCATTTTTTGATGATTCTAAGCCAAAATCAGGAGTGAAGCCTACACACAGATAAGGTATAATGGAAAGATCTGCGCCCGTTCTGTGTTTTTGACCCGCAGCTGGTATTGGCTCACAATCGCTGATGGAAAACACTGACCAAACACTAAGGCCCCTTTCACACGGGCGAGTTTTCTGCGCGGGTGCAATGCGTGAGGTGGACGCATTGCACCCGCACTGAATCCGGACCCGTTCATTTCTATGGGGCTGTGCACATGAGCGGTGATTTTCACGCAACGCAGACTCCATAGAAGTAAATGGGGCTGCGGGAAAATCGCAAGCATCCGCAAGCAAGTGCGGATGCAGTGCGATTTTCCCGCATGGTTGCTAAGCGACGGGACCCGATCTTCATTATTTTCCCTTATAACATGGTTATAAGAGAAAATAATAGCATTCTCAATACAGAATGCTTTGTAGAATGTTGATTAAGTAGTTACAAATATAAAACTTAACTTACCTTAGCCACTTGATCGCGTAGTTGTCGATCTCTCCTCTCTCTTCAAGCATTAGCTGCAGTCTAAAGGACCTGTGATGACGTCACATCACATGGTTCCATCACGGACCATGTGATCTGACGTCATCACAGGTCCTTTAGACTTCAGCTAATGCTTGAAGAGAGAAGACAGATCGCCAACTACGCGATCAAGTGGCTAAGGTAAGTTGTTTTTTTATTTTGAACCACTTAATCAACATTCCACAAAGCATTCTTTATTGAAACCATGTTATGAAACCATGTTTTAAGGGAAAATAATAAAATCTCCAGAATACTCAACCCAAAACCGGACTTCAGTGATGAAGTCCGGCTTCGGGTCTGGGTACCAAACATGGCGATTTTTCCAACACGCGTGCAAAACGCATTACAAACGTTTGCACACGCGCGGAAAAATCGTGCATATTCCCGCAACACACCAGCATCCTATCCGGGCGTCAAACGTGACGCCCATGTGAAAGAGGCCTAACACTGAGAGAGGGGAAGGGGAAAGCAAAGAGAGCCGACAAGAACAGCGTTCTGAGGGATCTATTTTCAGCACCACCAGCCAGGTGAAGGACTTACACACGTTCTTCAGAAGCAAAGGATAGGACATTATTAATAAAGACTATTTAGAAAATTGGTCACTTTTGCTTTTCAGTACTTGTGTCCATAACCTGTAATATTGGACAGTCCAGTGTAAGCCATAAGAGTGACTGTAAGGTCTGTAAATATAATTGTGTCTCAAGTGGTTCTAGGATTGATCTGTACCTTGGTTTTATTATCTTTCCATCCTAAAACGCCAACCACACTTATTCCCACTATGGAGAAGAGCAGCGCAACGGCCAGGAAGCCCCAGAATATTCTAGTAGTAGCTTTTGATCTTCTTCGGGGTCCTCTGTCAGTGGGAGGCTGGGGGAAAATAGACTGTGTTTAGTCAGGGTTCCTTGGAATGATACTTAAAAGATGTCTCCCGGAAGGATATGGTAAGGAAGGCCAGGACCACCCCAAGCAAGCGGGGAGTAGCTCATAGCAGCCAGTCCTGCTCTCTTTTCCAGAGGTCCTATGGAAAATGTAAGCTAAAATCCCAACCACCCAAAGTGTTTTATTCTGTGCTCATTCACCCCCTCCCACACCTGTACACAGAGGAGATAACCAACCCCTGCACCTCGACGTACTACTCTGCGGAGATGGCACGTGTACAGAAGTTATGCCCGCACCATCGGCAGCAGGAGCCGGGATCAGAGCTAGCTTTGATCCCAGCTATTTGACCCCTTAGGTGCCATGGTCAATAGCAACTGTGGCATCTAAGCAGTAGAAGGAGGGTCCCCCGAGATGCAATTGTGTTACTAACAATGGCCTTCAGTCTGCCAAATTTGGAAGCCTGTAGAATACCAACAGGTGGACATAATGCACTGCACTACTTAGAGGGGTATTCCCATTTGAGACAATGGGGGCATATTGCTAGGATATGTGCCCATTATCTGATAGAGGTGGGACCCGAACGGAGCGGGTAAAGTGGTGGCTGGAGGACCCCGGGTTTGCCTCAGTTCGGCCACCACCAAGTGTTCTCCCCATAGACGCCTATTCCGATTAGCTGTTCCCGCAGCCTCCAGCACTGTGAATGGGACAGGAAGCACAGCGCCGTTCAAAGTGTAGTGGCCGCGCTGGGTTACTGCACCTCAGCTCACATTGAAGTGAATGGGAGCAGAGCTGCAGTAACTTAGCATGACCACTACACTTTGAACGCCGCTGTGCTTCCTGTCCCATTCACAGTGCTTTAGGCTGCAGGGAAAAGCTGATCAGTGGGGGTATTAGGCAACGGACCCTCAACGATTAGATATTAGACCTTTTCTGAGGATGGGTCATCAAAAGCAGGAGCCTGGAAAACGCCTCCCTGCATACTGTTTGTGCACTGAATAATATAGCAGTCTGCAATGAGCTCCCCCTGGTGGTGGCTGCAGAAATACAGAATGTCTGCCTTTAACTCTGGCTATGCAAGGAAATTTAAAAAAACAGAGCTGCAGCTGCTATGAAGGTACATTAAGAAATGTATCAGCATGTTATGTTGAACCTAAAAATGCAATTGGGTTAAATGAAGTAAATTCACTTTGACATAGCAAGCTACACATACAGGGCATGGACCTCAAGGCTTTGCCCGTCCTCAGATCCTCTATACGTCTCTACATCAGGGACCTAACCGTCATGTCCGATAACGTTTGCAGCGTTCATCATTGGAGTCACATAACGCCCCCCACCCATCCAGGCCACCAGCTATTGGATGTGGCTGCTACTATTATATGGAGATATCACTAAAATATATCAGCAATATACAAGCAGGGATTACTACAGATATCCTGGCTGATGAACTGGCCCATAGCTGGACCAACAGTAATAATAGCTCGTGGACCATGAAGAGTTGAGGTCCCATGACTGCCCCCAATATGTTAATACAGTCCCTTCTGATACCGGGTGGCAGGGTACCCAGCCCATAAAGACAGAGCGTGTCTTACCGTTGACTCTCCACCACCCTCCATACTGTGCTGCGGTCCCAATCTCTGCAAGTCCTTGCAATGTGAGGATTGTGCATGGTCCGGGGACAGCACAGGCTGAAGGGCGCGTCCATCAGCACCCAGGCAGCTAGCACCTCCAGAGCCACCTTCTTCAGCCAGGCTCCACCTGAGAAACTTGAGAGGCAGGAATGTAACAATGGAGGGGCTGTGATGAGAAACTGAGAGACGGGCAAAAGAATGAGCCCCCCTGGAACTGGAACCAGTGAGATGGAAACACAAACCTAGGCTTTGTAATAAAGGGGAGGGGGGGGGGGGGGGATATGGAGAAAAAAACTCATCGTTGGCAGGATGGAGCGGACGCCAAGTGCACACATTCCTGACTCGGAACAAGTCACAAAAGACGCTGTGTGTGCGGGAAACGGAGGACTGAAGGAACCGGACTTTAAGAAATAAGACAGAACCTAGTAGGCTACCTGCCAGTCTGTAATCTGTCGTGAAGGGCAGCCAAAAATGGACCAAGAGCCAATGGAGACTGACAGTTGTGGACATACGGGCCCTTCTTCAGATCCCTGAGAGGTGACTATCCCCCACCCAAGAAAAATGGAGCTCTGAACCCTATAAAGACATATTAAAGAGCTTATGGGGGGCGTGTCCTCTGCTTGAGCTAGAACCGCTGTGTACTGTGGCTCCGATCCTGGTTGGCTCAAGTCCTGTGTAGTACTACATTTCAACTGCAGCGGAAATGTCTGGCTATTACAGATGAGCGAATATCATGTTATGAAATTCGTTCACGCTTCGTTTGGTGGTAAAAGCAGAATTGCGTTATGGATTCCGTTACCATAGACTATAACACAATTCTATGACGTAATGCATAACGGAATGTCTTTAGAGGCATTCCGTCATAATAGAAGTCTTTGGCCTGCATAACGGATCCGCCCCGTTTCGCACAAGAGGACTCCCCTGCATAACGGAAACGGGGCGGATCCGTTATGCAGGCCATAGACTTCTATTATAACGGAATGCCTCTAAAGACATTCCGTTATGCACTCCGTCATAGAATTGTGTTATAGTCTATGGTAACGGAATCCATAACGCAATTCTGCTTTTACCACCAAACGAAGCGTGAGCGAATTTCAGAATATGAAATTCGCACATCTCTACTGGCTATACCCCCCTTCCCCCTACATATTGGTGGTCATCACCGGTCCATACATAGAAAGGTGGGGCCGTTCAGCTATTCACGCGCTTCATTATACTGCCCTCTAGAGGACACCGAGTGGCAGCACAAGATTCCTCACAGTAAGCACAGACCCAGAGTTTCTGAGGCCGTAGATGACTTTGTATTTAACCCTTGCTTATTTTCCTACAAAAAATTCTGTATAAATGGACATGCTGTGGATTAAAAATTAAGAACCGCAAGTCACGTTATGTGTGGATTCCGCTGCGCAGGTGCGCGCTATATGGTGATTACATCAGAGCGATCTTCTGGGCAGTGCAATTCAGCTGAGGTCCACGCTCTTGCTGGCTGAACCGCTAAACAGTACTACAAACCAAACCAGAAACCCATCTGGCGCATGCGCAGTGAAGTGAGGTGTGCTGCCACCATTTGCACTGCGAATGACCTGAATTGTGGTGACAAATTGCGATCTGCAGGATATCGGTCAAGCCGAAGACACGCTCACAGAACAGGCCGTGAATGTCTCGGACCCTGCAGAATTTACATAGATTACGATGGAGAGTGGTGCGTGACCAGACCTCAGTTGGTTTTCCCCTAAATGCAGCTGTAACCGTTGCTGAACAGGGGTCACTTGAGCTCCGCTCCTCCTGCTCTATAATCCGCTGCCTGCCGATTACACGGTGACGGGTCCTCTTTATATATAATCTGCTCAGCTCCTCCTGCTCTATAATCCGCTGCCTGCCGATTACACGGTGACGGGTTCTCTTTATATATAATCTGCTCAGCTCCTCCTGCTCTATAACACGCTGCCTGCAGATTACATGGTGACAGGTCCTCTATATATAATCTGCTCAGCTCCTCCTGCTCTATAACACGCTGCCTGCAGATTACATGGTGACAGGTTCTCTTTATATATAATCTGCTCAGCTCCTCCTGCTCTATAACACACTGCCTGCAGATTACATGGTGACAGGTTCTCTTTATATATAATCTGCTCAGCTCCTCCTGCTCTATAACACACTGCCTGCAGATTACATGGTGACAGGTTCTCTTTATATATAATCTGCTCAGCTCCTCCTGCTCTATAACACACTGCCTGCAGATTACATGGTGACAGGTTCTCTTTATATATAATCTGCTCAGCTCCTCCTGCTCTATAACACGCTGCCTGCAGATTACATGGTGACAGGTTCTCTGTATATATAATCTGCTCAGCTCCTCCTGCTCTATAACACGCTGCCTGCAGATTACATGGTGACAGGTTCTCTGTATATATAATCTGCTCAGCTCCTCCTGCTCTATAACACGCTGCCTGCAGATTACATGGTGACAGGTTCTCTGTATATATAATCTGCTCAGCTCCTCCTGCTCTATAACACGCTGCCTGCAGATTACATGGTGACAGGTTCTCTGTATATATAATCTGCTCAGCTCCTCTTGCTCTAGAACACGCTGCCTGCAGATTACATGGTGACAGGTTCTCTGTGTATATAATCTGCTCAGCTCCTCCTGCTCTATAACACACTGCCTGCAGATTACATGGTGACAGGTTCTCTGTGTATATAATCTGCTCAGCTCCTCTTGCTCTAGAACACGCTGCCTGCAGATTACATGGTGACAGGTTCTCTTTATATATAATCTGCTCAGCTCCTCCTGCTCTATAACACGCTGCCTGCAGATTACACGGTGACAGGTTCTCTGTGTATATAATCTGCTCAGCTCCTCCTGCTCTATAACACACTGCCTGCAGATTACATGGTGACAGGTTCTCTTTATATATAATCTGCTCAGCTCCTCCTGCTCTATAACACGCTGCCTGCAGATTACATGGTGACAGGTTCTCTTTATATATAATCTGCTCAGCTCCTCCTGCTCTATAACACGCTGCCTGCAGATTACATGGTGACAGGTTCTCTTTATATATAATCTGCTCAGCTCCTCCTGCTCTATAACACACTGCCTGCAGATTACACGGTGACAGGTTCTCTTTATATACAATCTGCTCAGCTCCTCCTGCTCTATAACACGCTGCCTGCAGATTACACGGTGACAGGTTCTCTTTATATATAATCTGCTCAGCTCCTCCTGCTCTATAACACGCTGCCTGCAGATTACACGGTGACAGGTCCTCTTTATATATAATCTGCTCAGCTCCTCCTGCTCTATAACACGCTGCCTGCAGATTACATGGTGACAGGCTCTCTTTATATATAATCTGCTCAGCTCCTCCTGCTCTATAACACGCTGCCTGCAGATTACACGGTGACGGGTTCTCTTTATATATAATCTGCTCAGCTCCTCCTGCTCTATAACACACTGCCTGCAGATTACATGGTGACAGGTTCTCTGTGTATATAATCTGCTCAGCTCCTCCTGCTCTATAACACACTGCCTGCAGATTACATGGTGACAGGTTCTCTGTATATATAATCTGCTCAGCTCCTCCTGCTCTATAACACGCTGCCTGCAGATTACATGGTGACAGGTTCTCTTTATATATAATCTGCTCAGCTCCTCCTGCTCTATAACACGCTGCCTGCAGATTACACGGTGACAGGTTCTCTTTATATATAATCTGCTCAGCTCCTCCTGCTCTATAACACACTGCCTGCAGATTACACGGTGACAGGTTCTCTTTATATATAATCTGCTCAGCTCCTCCTGCTCTATAACACGCTGCCTGCAGATTACATGGTGACAGGTTCTCTGTGTATATAATCTGCTCAGCTCCTCCTGCTCTATAACACGCTGCCTGCAGATTACATGGTGACAGGTTCTCTGTATATATAATCTGCTCAGCTCCTCCTGCTCTATAACACGCTGCCTGCAGATTACATGGTGACAGGTTCTCTTTATATATAATCTGCTCAGCTCCTCCTGCTCTATAACACGCTGCCTGCAGATTACATGGTGGCAGGCTCTCTTTATATATAATCTGCTCAGCTCCTCCTGCTCTATAACACGCTGCCTGCAGATTACATGGTGACAGGTTCTCTTTATATATAATCTGCTCAGCTCCTCCTGCTCTATAACACGCTGCCTGCAGATTACATGGTGACAGGTTCTCTTTATATATAATCTGCTCAGCTCCTCCTGCTCTATAACACACTGCTTGCAGCTCAAACACCATGTTCAAGGTGACAGGTTCCCTTTAAGTTTCATCAGACACAATTCTATGATCTGAGGAAACCAAAATGTGTGTGCGCAATCCATCTAGAGCAGTGTTTCCCAACCAGTGTGCCTCCAGCTGTTGCAAAACTACAACTCCCAGCATGCCCGAACAGCAAAAGGCTGTCCGGGCATGCTGGGAGTAGTAGTTTTGCAAGAGCTGGAGGCACACTGGTTGGGAAACACTGATAGAGGAAGTGGCTCCTCCTTATGAAGACACTTGGCCTCCACACAAAAACGGAAGACAAAAGAAACACGACAAGACGTTCCTGTAAAATGTCTCGTTCTGTATTATAAAATAAATTAGATGTTAACTTCTATTTGAAGGCAAATTCTGCCACGGATCGATCGCACCTCGGACAGGCTGGCAGAACATAACCGTTACTTCTGATAAAATATATTATTAAAACGGAGGCTGTGCGGACCTGAGCGCATGTACCGAAGTAGACAAACCACGGACCGATAGGAGAACGCAATCATCATAATGATGGTTCAAGCCAGAAGGAAAGCGGGCATAAATGAGTCAATCGAGTCATCGGCGCCAATCTTCCAGTTCTCTCGCCTGGAGGGACGGGTCACTGATCAGCAGAAGACAGCGCCGGTAACAGATCAGCCACGGAGTCCACGTAGAAGTCTGGGACCATGGAGAGGTTGCCGCTTTCTTGATAGGACTTTGCGTCCTCCAGACTAGAGAATCCGGTGAGGGTCAAGAGTGTGCGGATCCGGCATGTGGATCCCATCTGGATGTCCGTGTCCAGGCGATCTCCCACCATCACAGTCCTTTCGGGATCCAAGCCGCATTCACTGACTACACAGTCGTAGAGGAAGGAGTTGGGCTTTCCAATGACCTGGGCTTTGCGATGAGCGGCAGTTTCTACCGCTCGCACCAAGCAGCCGGTTCCTAAGGAGTGGATGACAAAGGGTTAAAAGCTTGAACGCATCCAATGTGAATATACGGCTTAGGGCTCATGCACACGAACGTGATTTCTTTCCGTGTCCGTTCTTTTTGCGGGCCGTATGCGGAACCCCTCAAAAAAACGGAAATTAGTTCATGTGCATTCCGTTATCATATGTCAGTACCGCAAAAAAATAGAGCATGTCCTATTATTGTCCGCATTACGGACAAAGATAGTACAGTTATATTGGGGCCAGCTGTTCCCTTACGCAAAATACGGAATGCACACGGATGCCATCTGTATTTTTTTCGGATCCGTTTTTTTTTGCAGACTGCAAAATACATAGGGTCCTGTGCATGAGCCCTTAGGCTGGATTTACATGACTGTTTCCGTTCTTTAAAAAAAAAACGCATCCTGAGCAGTTATGCACATTTTGCATCCGTTTTAGCCATTATCGTCTGAGATCCGTTATTTTACACTGTAAAAAATAGCCTAACGTGCAGTATTTTTTTTCCCATCTAAAAAACAGATCTCGGACAGAAATGGCTAAAACGGACGCAAAATGTGCACAGCTGATGCTCAGGATCCATTTTTTTTTTTTTTTACAGGATGCGTTTTTTTCTGACGGATCAGAAGTAAGGAAAGTGAAACGGTGATGTGAACCCGGCCTAACTGAATGGTGGGTGGGTGCGGGGCATATCGCTAGGGACCCCAAAGTGAAGGAGAGCCCCGGCATATCCCCTTCATAAAGGGGATTCTGTACTGGGGATAATCCCCTCACTCAAAGACCTTGATGTCGCCCCAATAGGAGTCCCCCTTGAGTGTAAACTCGCTGGGAGATCAGCCAGCGATTACTCGGACGATGGTATCCGCAGGAGCGCAGTCATGGGGAAACAAGTCAGCAGGTTTGTCACAGGACCTGAGCTGCCAGCGCTGTGTGAACAGAGCAATTCTGCATGCTGAAAAGCAAAGTCCACCCAGAGCTGCTCCTGCCTCGCTGCCCAGCACCCACCTCCAGCCTCATGTCACGTGTGTAGTGACTGCCCTGCCAGCGCCCAGCTGGTGCCCTGCCCCACGGTGCGGGGGGTGAACGAGGCCACTTCCTCAGTCAGAATGATGTAGCAGATCTGGCCGTTCCCTCGTGAGGACTTGGCGTCAGAAGGACATTTCCTTCCCCATATAGTCCCGCGGCCTCTATATATAGTCAGGGTCCAGGTGCTGCAAGTCTTAGGTCAGTGGAAATCTAGTCCTCCAAAAGGTCACAGAACAGGTTCCTGCACAGGACGGCACTGACCCCCTCCGCCACGGTCAGACCTCCACCATTTAATCCTGGCCCGTCCTCCCTGGATCACAGTGTCATACCTCATCAGAATACGGCTCTGTGCACACTGCGGATTGCGTTCACCCGGGAAAATCTCAAATGTGCGCATAGGAGCGTCTCTTTGGCCTCTATTGAGCCCCGTACTGAAAGCACACCAGACCCCGCTATTCTACACAGTGAGCCGCGGCAAGAAAACATACCATGCGGTAATCTTTTTTAAGGGGCTGTGCGCCGTTTGGGTTTTTTTTTTAACCCCGCCCCCAGAAAGCATACTTACCTGCGTCCTGACGCTGCGCTCTCCGGCCTCATGGATGTAAACTTCCGGTTTGTCGCCGCTGCAGCCAATTGCCAATTGCTGGCGACCTGCTCCCCTTGTGTCACATGACAATTTGTCATGAGGCAAGGGAAGCAGGTCACCTCTGCAGCCAGCAACTGGCTGCAGCTGCGTCAAAATGGAAGCTTACATCCAGGGACCCGAGGGAGCATAGGGAAGCAGGTAAGTATGTTTCCCTTCGCAGGTCTGCCTCCCCCCAAACGGGCACAACCCCTTTTTTTTGTGGCCAAAACGCGTGGCACAGTGCCTAATTGTCACACTAAAGGGGGCTGAAATCGGCCATTACGGCATGATCGGTCGTTGGCGGCGGTCTTCAGATATCTGCGGTGATCGGCCATGTTGTAGTATAATGTCTATCCAGTGTCTGAAACACGACGCGTTTAGTGAATCGCGTCTGACCATTCCTTACTTTGGGCATCATTTTCTTTTCTCCTAAGGGTTAATTCACACTGCGGATTCTGCTGCAAAAAATAAAAAAAAGTCCCCCCCCACCCCAATATAAACATGGCAGATCTGCTACATTGCGAGTGGACACCCATCGATGTTTCCTGCAGCGTCCGCGCGGATCCTGTCCTAAACACATCCTTTCTTGGCACAGTTGCGCAACAAACTGCCATGGCGTGAAAACAACAGGAGGCGGTTTCCTCACGGAGACCTTTGGCGTGTGAACTAGCCCTAAACCAGATGACTGGACGGCTGCTTAGTCCTTTACGGGGAAAAAAATCGGACGTCTCTGATCGACCACACGCCGCAGATCAGCAGACGTTCGGCAACCCCATACGTATCCGTTAACATCTGAGAAATATTGCCACACGTACGGGTTACTGCCGCAAAACGCTGCATTTCCAACGCAAAAATGGCGGCTACGTGGGTTTAGATCCTACGCCCAACTATACAGACGAAAATAAATCCCGCACAAACTAAGACTTGATCGAACTTGGTGTAAAGTAGCAACCAATCAGATCCCACCTTTCATTTTTCACAGCGCCTTTGGGAAATGAAAGCTGGAATCTGATTGGTTGCTATGGGCAACTAAACCAGTTTCTCTTTTCACCAGGAAAAGATCAATCTACCCCTATAAATCCAACATGGCCGACCATCTTTCTGGCAGATATCGCTCCCACAGTCCACTAGAGCCAAGGACACGGTGACGGTGTCCAGGGTGCGGTCAGGTAAGTACCGGGGATGGCGCGCCCCCCCTCCAGCGGCAGGCGGGTGTCCGTGTTGGTGGCGATGAACAGACAGTCCGGGTCCTGCAGATACTGGAGCGATCGGGTCAGCTTCATGTAGCTGAAGTGCTCGTCGAAGCCGACCACCACGGCCCGCACGTCCGGCTCCTTCACCAGGGCCGCCCATTCCTTCATGCCGCCTGTCACCGGCTCCGGGCCGCTCCCCACATGCGGGATGCCCGCCGCCTCCAGCTCCTGGCTCAGCGCCGTCCCTCCGATCAGGTAGACCTTGCCTCGAAGCCGAGCCACATCTCGCAGATACCGGGCCGTGCAGTACGCGGTGCCGAACACCTCCCCCGGCTCGGCGCCGAAGCCCAGCCGCCCCAGCTTGTCGGCGTACATGGCCCGGGTCTTCGTGCTGTTATTCGTCAGGTAGAAGACCCGCTTCCCGCTCTTCCGAAGACCGGTGACGAGCTCCGCAGCCCCCGGGACCGCCTCGTCCCCCCGCCATAAAACTCCGTCACAGTCAAAGAGAACAGTGTCCACCGAAGCCAGAAACCGGCGGGAAAGGTCTCCTGTCAGACGCGTACACTTGGAGGTCGCCATCTTGTCTCGGTGTCCGCGCGCTGTCACTGACTCCTTCTGTCAGAGGGGAGGGACGGGAACATCCTGACAGGACGACAGCTACACCCGACCATACAGGAGAGAAATGGCAGCCCTACCTTATCCTACAGTCCGCCCACACCAGTAATGTCACTGCTGGCTAGGCGCATGTTCACACTGGGGCTCTTCAATGCGAATTTTGGCATCTACTTGACGCCCAGTTAAAAGAAATGTGCACCTGACTTCATATGAAGCAGATTAGCTGCATTTCTGCCTCAGAAAAGTGAGGGGTCTTTCACACAGGCAGATTATAGGAAACAAGCGTTTATACTCATCCCCAATAATTTGCCAGATAATCGGTCCGTGTAAATGACCTTTAGGCTACATGCACACGACAGTTGTTTTTTGCTGTCCGCAAATCGCGGTTCCGTCTTCCTTTTTTTTTTTCCACATCCACATCCGTTCTGTGTGTCCGCAAATTTTGTAGGTTGTGCTTCCGTGTGTCTTCTGTTTTTTTTTTTTTTTTTGCGGATCCGCAAAAAAAACGGAAGGCTTGAACCAGTTTCTTAAAGTACCTGTACAAGTGCCCTGGTTTCCAAGCAACCATCCGCAAAAAAAACGGATGCGGATGACAAACGGATGGCTTCCGTTGGTCATCCGCATTTTTTGTGGACCCATTGACTTCTATAGGTCCGCAAACCGTTTTTGCGGACAAGAATAGGACATGCCATATTTTTTTTGCGAACGTGAAATGCGGACGCGGACAGGCAATGGAAGAGGCATCCGCATTTTTAACGGATCCATAGAAATGAATGGGAAACCATCGGATCCTCAAAAAAAACGGAACGGAGGCTGCAAAAAAACACTGCCGTGTGCATGTAGGCTTAAGGTAAGTCATCAACATCAGATCGGGTGGGGGGGGGGGGTGTGTGACCCCCGGCACTGAGCACACCGCACTTCGGAACGAGGTCGCAGCTCTACCCTCTGTGAAGTGGTCCTGGTACTGACTTGTGTGAGCTGTAGTGACCCCACACATCCACTACACCCTTCTAGAGAAGTAAAAAATAAAAAAAATGAACAGTTGAAATCGTTTTTCTTTTTTTAATTTATTTTGTGAAATACCAAAAAGCAGTGAACAATCAATTAGCACATATCTGAGGTGAGGTGGATTCCGCGTGGGTGCCAGCTCTCCGTTCCAAAATGGCGGCTACAGATATAGATGCTGAGGAGCTGGCCAGAGAAGATCTGCAAAGAAACCGATGAAAAGAGATGAGTTCAAGTATAAAGGAGCTTCATATCGTACCGAGGCTCCAGACCGCCCTGCCCCGTCACTATCGGTGCTCCGGACAGACTCGGCGACTGACGTCTCCCTCCTCTACTCGCCCCTCCATTCAGGAGGCCATTATGACGTTTAACCCGTCCAATTTTTATTTTAGTTTTTTACTCCCCACCTTCCAAGCTCCATAACTTTTTTACTTTTCCATTCCATTCCATTCGTCTTATGAGGACTTATTTTTTTTTTTTGCATGACAAGTTGTATCTTTAGTAAATCTTGTATTGAAGAACAGAAAAAAATTCTTTGTTGGATCAAGTGAAAAAAAACCCAAAGGTTGGTTTGGTGTTTTGTGTTTATGGTGTACATCTGCATAATCGGGCACCCAACTTTTTGATGGTTTTTGTCTACAGAGCTGTATTAGGCCCCTTTCACATCAGCGTTTTTGCTTTCCGTCCTAGAGTTCTGTCCTCGGGGCTCTAGGACGGAAAGATACTGATCAGGATTATCCCAATGCATTCTGAATGGAGAGAAATCCGTTCAGGATGCATCAGGATGTCTTCAGTTCAGGACTGGAACGTTTTTTGGACGTTGACAAAAGCGCAGCATGCTGCGGATTTGTCTCCGTCCAAAAATCCGGAAGACATGCCCATTGAAAGGCATTGATCCGGATCCGGCCTTAAGCTAAACGTCGTTTCGGCGCATCGCCGGATCCGACGTTTAGCTTTTTCTCAATGGTTACCATGGCAGCCAGGACGCTAAAGTCCTGGTTGCCATGGTAAAGTGTAGTGGGGAGCGGGGGAGCAGTATACTTACCATCCGTGCGGCTCCCGGGGCGCTCCAGAGTGACGTCGGGGCGCCCCACACACATGGATCACGTGATCGCATGGACCATGTGATCCATGCGCATGGGGCGCTCTGACGTCATCCAGGAGCGCCCCGGGAGCCGCACGGACTGTAAGTATACTGCTCCCCCCCTCCCCACTACTTACTGTGGCAACCAGGACTTTAGTAGCGTCCTGGCTGCCATAGTAACGCTGAAAGCATACTGAAGACTGATCAGGATCCTGATCAGTCTTCTAATGCTTTCAGACGACTTGCGCTCTGACAGATCCGGCGGGACGGAAGTGCCTGCCGGATCCTCAGAACACAAGTGTGAAAGAGGCCTTAGGGCTTTTTTATTTTAAGGGATGAACTCTAGTTTTTTTTTATCACTTTTTATTTTTTTTGGTAGGGGCAAGGTGACCAAACAATGAGGAATTGTGCATTTTTATTTCTTTTTTAATTACAGCGTTTACTGCGTAGGAAAAATATTTTTAGATTTTAATAGTTCAAGCATTTTGGGAAGCGGCAATGCCTATTATATTTATTTTTTATTGTTTATTTTAATATGTAAAATTGGGAAAAGAGGGTATTTTTTTTTCTTTATTTTACTGTAATTTTTTGTCCCCTTAGGAGACTTGAATATGAAATCTTCTGATCTCCTGTAGCATAGACTGCAGTAGAATACTGTTGCAGTCTATGGGATTTTCACTGGCTGCCTGTTAGGCCATGCCTTGAGCATAGCTCTGTAGGCAGCTGACTATGAAAGGCCTGGCAGCCTGCACAAGGCCCTAGGCTGTCATAGCAAGGGGTCATCAGAGCCCCACAATTTCACCCTCCCTCTGCCTAACCACTCAAATGCTGTGGTCGCTGTTGACCGGGATCAGAGTTATCGCCCATCCTGTGATCGTGGCCAGGTGCCGGAAGTATTATATGTCGATTCATACACAGATCGCTCCCCGATCACGTACTATTACGTATTGGGAATTGCTGGTAATGGCCGCATCCATCGTGACATCGATGAGTTATACCATAGCACTGAAATCTCCGACTTTGTCCAAATGTGTTCATATGCCCTGTAGAGTGCCACCGCCTAAAAAAATGGGGCACATACCTATTGTACTGTACATACAAAGCACAGCTAGCGGGCGTACATACAAGAGGTGACGCCATGCCGCGCTGTGTTCACCTGAAGAGACAGAGCTGTTGATTGGCTTGTTGTACATTGTGAAGAACTCTTCCGGCTTGAGAAACCTCTCGGATGGAAGAAGGAAGCAGATGATCTCCTCTCGCACCAGCAGTTCTGGGGCCAAATCATGCAGATCCTCTCCAGGTCCTTTGCTGCCGGGCTGCACAAATATAATTATTAGTTTATAATTAAGCTTTTACCGATAGGTCACCAAATCAAGAATTTCAGCATCTGACATATAACGTTGTATAACGTTTGTCCTTCGTTCTACCTGGTGTCACAGATCTTGAGGACTACACCTTCTTTCGAGACTGATCGCAACCTCTAAAGCCAACGCTGTCTAGATACAGGCCTCGGCTGGCCATTGAGTTTCTACAGCCATCTTATCATGGACGTCTCCTGGTTTGGACAACAAGTCATTCACCATTAATGGAGCCCGCACCTCTGACATATCAGACTTGGGGCTCATGCACATGCCCGTTGTTCGGCCGTGCCCACATTGCTGCTCGCGGGTCCACAATATGCGGCATCGGCCATGTGCACCCTGCATCACGGATGCGGACCCGTTCACCTGAATCGGTTTGCAATCTGGAAGACCGGTGCGGAACGAAGGCATGGAAGCACTACGGAGTGCTTCCGCGGGGTTTCTGTCTGTGCCTTAGCACCACAAAAAAAAAAAGAGCATGTTCTAATGTTGTGCGGCTGGATCACGCACGAATCCGTTGCGGCAGCCGCACGGACTGCAAATCGTGTTCCCCCAATGCACGGAACGGCTGTGTGAATGAGCCCTTACTGAAAAACATTGTCCTGTGATGAAAAGAAATCCATTGTTGGTAGGGTTGCATCGGGTATCGAAATATCAATCCTTTTTTTCGATACTTTGATCCCCGATTCTGTTCGATACTGAGATTACAGCTTAGTAGCAGTTCCGTATACAGAACATGGCGCGTGCACAAGGGGGCGCATGCCATGTTCTCATCAGCGGCCACACAGTGGAGAAGGAGGAAGAGTGTTCCTCCCTTCCCACTGTGGCCGGCCACTGCCACCCATGAAAATGCGGAGTGGCTGAGGGGGAGTACCAGGAAGGGACGGGAACGGTGTGATCTGCGAGCGGAGGGTTCCGTCTGCTTCCGATGACTTGTGCAGTGGCATCCATCAAAAGGAAGTGAGAGAAGAGGAAAGAAAGCGTTTGTATATTGATGGGTCACCAAAAGACCTTGCTTCAAGACTGACGTGGAGGAAGGAAAGGACCAGTACGGAGAGGAACATTGGGGTTAATGTGACTTTTTAACCCCAATGTTGCCATTACTGTATGTCAGATAAATGAAGGGGACACAAGGGGGGGTCAGTCAGCATGTCCCTGTATGCAGGTGCACGTAGCCATGGCAAAATATACATACAAACACAGAAATGCAACAGCACTCTGCCCTGCCTCTATGCTAGAAGCTATCAGAGGTCGTTAGTGTACATTTTGATCAAAAAGTAATAAGCCACTTGCCACGCCAAGGCTGCCTCTATGAGTGGTCCTAACGCTAAATCCTACCTGTTATGGGCCATAACAGCCACATAAAATCCAGGGAGTGCAGGCCCAGCATGCATGCTAGGATCCACCGTGCTTATTAACCCTTTTTGGTGCCATAACAGCCTCCAATAAATCCAGGGATGCAGGTACCAACATGCATGCTGAGCCCGCTATGTACTCTTCCTGGAGACAAATGGCTATTAGTAGGTATTATGATTGCAAGTTCAGTTTTATACTTACTGATTAAAACCAGCCTCTAGGGCAGACAAACTAGTAGGATTTAGCGTTAGGACCACTCATAGAGGCGGCCTTGGCGTGGCGAGTGGCTTATTACTTTTGTACACTAAACGACCTCTGATAGCTTCTAGCATAGAGGCAGGGCAGAGTGCTGTTGCAGGGGGTCACTTATTATTAATGTGAGGCACATGGTGTTATTACTTTAGTACGTCCATGTACCTTACATTGATAGTGACCTCATCCAGTACCTCCTCACATAGTGGGCAACAAGGGGTTATTGTGAGGTACATGTTGGGGTCACTTACTATTAAAATGAGGCACATGGAGGTCAAAATTAATAAAACCATGTGCCTCATACTAATGGAAAGTAGCTCCATCATGTAAATCACGCATTAACCCCATATTGTGAGCCCCATTGGGGACAGTGTGATGCCTGTAAAGCACTGCAGAATATAGTACTGCTATATAAGCGCATATAATAAATATGGCCCATTATGTGAGGAGGAACTTGATGGACTTACCATTAAAGGGGTTTTATACTGACGACCTAAACTAGGTTATCAGTGTCTCATCGGTGGGGGTCCGACACCCAGGACCCCTGCTGATCAGCTGCGCGGAGGCCTCGGTGGGGCCTTACACTGTATAGTGGCTGTTCTTGGTATTGCAGCTCAGCCCCATTCACTTCAATGTGACTGAGCTGTGACGAGACCATGTGAGCGATGAACGTGATGTCACTGGCCAGAGGATGTGCTTACTGACCCCCTTTTTTTTTGCAGAGGATAGGTCATCAATATAAAACAGTCGAAAAATCCCTTTAATGTGAGACACATGGTTTTATCAATTTGGATCTCCATGTGCCTCACATTAACGGTAAGTGACCCCATCACGTACCGCCTGACATAATGGGCAATATAGGATAAATGTGTGGGTGTTTTATGTGTTGTTGCTTTTTGCATTGGTATTGAGTATTGTGATCCTTAACTTGGTATCAAAGTCCAAATTCTGGTATCGTGACAACCCTAGTGGCTGCCATCAAGTCCAAGAACCGCAGATCTTGAAAAAAAGACCATCTTATCAATGTTCTGTAGATATTTGGTAATGTCATCCCCTATCCATTGGGGGTCTGTACAGTACAACACTCGGCTATTTCCTGCAGCCTCATATCCATATTCTCTGCAAAATCTCACCTTTAGTATCTGAGACAAGAACATTCCTAGCTTCAACATGAGGGTGAGACATTCTTCCACCGCCGCGTCCACCGTCTGTCCATGCCCATAGTCTCCCAAGTACTGTGTGGGGAGTCTCACTATGCGGAAATACCACTGAGGAAGGAGCCTGCTTGGGATATTGTGGGAGATCACAAGGATTTTGATGTCCTGCAGAAGTGAGCTAGAAAACATGGACGAGTCATGTCAGGAAAGTACATTGTGGAGATCTGACGAGCGAGCTGCTTCAGATGATCAGTTCAGCCATGATACAGTACAATTATTTTGCCATTTGCCCCAGCAGAATGAAAAACACCTACTTTTCACCCTGATTCTGGATCTGGATGAGATCTTGATTTATCCCAGTCAGGATTTCGGAAGAAGCCTGGATAACAGAGAAGCATTAAAAAATGACCAAGAGGGCAGCCCCTACTTCAAGGAGAAGATCTCATCGTAAAAATTAGAATATGTGACAAAATAGGTGGATATGTAGTGATACCAGTTACCGAATAAGGAAGAAAGAGTAAATAAATGTGATCTGATGCCGTTCTTCATTTGTGGAACCCAAATTGTTCATCTTTGGTTTGCTCTACTTTCAAAAAATTCCCCTCCCGTTGTCTGATTCCTATGTTCCCTGATCGCTGCCTTTGGATGAGGGTTTGCCCCCTGGACATTTCATTGTTGTGCGTCTTGCCGTAATTCACAGGGTCCACAAACAGTATTCTGAAATCTATGGCCAGGTTAATGCACATCTACAGTGCTCTGTGGAACCAAGGCGCCCATCTATATTTCCTCACTAATCTCCAGAAACCAACCCATACGCCGCCTCTATTCAAACCGCCTCCTCGCAGTCTTGTCTTCGAGAGTTCTCTTACATCTCTCTTCTCTCTAATTAGTTTCCTCCCACTCTCCACCTTCATACCCAACCTAAAAATCATTCATTCCCATGACCTCTGTGTTTCTGGGGGTCCTAGTGGTGGGAGTTACGGCATATGTGAATATGCCATAAATTTCTAAGGTGCAAATACCCCTTTAATCAATTTAAATCCATTTCATGGCACTCACCTCAATCATGTGAATGACAGAGCTGGGGTAGAGCAGGAGTAATCCCGAGATGGATTCTCCAAGGTTGGATTTTACCAGCCGATGAAATAGTCTGTTGTAATGGTCTGTGTGCAGAGAATAACAAATCTATACATTTTACACTTAATTTGATGAATATAATTATAGCTGAATGGGTGCTAATACGGCACGCACTCTACCACACTGCGAAAAGCAAAGTTCACAGCACATTCCCAAAATTTGTATCCCTCATCAGGAATAAATGCAGACGCATGGCCACCCAGTCCAAGAATCCCAAAGAGACTCCCTTACCAGAAATAGTAGAATGGGACTGCATCTAATGAGCTATATTAATCCAGCATAAAAACAGACAACGTTACGACTTGTGCAGGGGCTTTTCTCAGGCTTTTTATGCTGGATCAATAAAGCTTATTGGAAACCTATAAGGGTTACTACCTTTACAAAAAACTTTTGCATGGAGAAATTCAAATTTGAGATCCGTGGGGGAGCGCTGAGAAGGGGAGAGAAGCAATCGCACAGTGTGCAGTCTTCTAGACAGTCCCATAAACTTCTACACAGCCCATCTCAAGCTGCGAAGAGAGTGAGAATGCGCTATGCATGCACTTCTCTTCCCTCGGCACTCAGACCGCTACAGATCTAAACTTCTCATGTGTTTGAAAAGTTAGTGGCCCTTTAACAATCAGATTCTTCTACCATGCGACCCATCGTCTATAGAGCGTCCATGGTAGCATTGGGGATATGCACTGAAAACAGCACATACATGAATTTCCCAAGTAGACCTCATATTGTAGAAGGATAGAGATACATATACACATGCAGAAACGTATAGTACACCGCATCCTTCTGCCATGTGAGGAGAGAAGGATAGCATGGCAGGCAGAGGCCCTGGTTAGCTCTGAAGGTCTACATCTCTCATAAAGGACTTGGTGACAACCCCCAGGAGATCACAGAAGGACGATGTCGCAGCCCAAACCTGGAGTCCAGCTCTTTTTGGCAGCCTGGTACTAGCCTTGGCCTTAGTACCCACCCCGTCCAGTGGTACAACACCCGTGAGACCACCCTCCTGTATGGCTCTGCACCCGTCCATAGGTAGGTTGCCACAGCATTTTACAGCACAATTTTGATGAAAGTACTAATAAATGTGCTAAAAAGTTAGTACAGACCCCGATCCCGATTGCCCCCATGTTGACTAAATTAGTATAGCGGTGTAAATTGCACAATGCTGACAAGTGATAAATGTCTGACTGCTGTCACCAGGAACGGACCCCCTTTCTATTTATTGGTGGGAGTCCCAGTGGTGCTTCCCCCAGTGATCAGATATTGATGTGATAAATTCGGATTGTAGGAATCCCTCTTTAAATGTAAAGCGTCCTGAGTGAAGTGAAAGCAGAGACTATGTAAATCCATGAAGCCTTGGTGACTCTATGACAATATGGCTCCATCACTGCTAAACATGACTTCTTCCTAAGCCATACTGACCAATGTCCAGGAGGCTCCTCGAAAAGTGATAGACCCCTTGGAAGATCTGACAAATCCCCCCAGCCACAGCAAGGAGCGATGTTTTCCTCCCGGAAAGAAAATCTCCATGTACCCAAACTGTATGGGGAGCCGGGATTCTCGTCATTAGATGCAGCCTGGGTGCCCAAAGTGCATTGAGTGGATGGGGTGCTGCCCAAATGTGGGCTGAAAATGGATGTATTGATGTGAGAAATATTTCACTGCCATAGTGCATGCACCGTGACCTCACATCACCCAGAAGCCAACTTTCAGAAGTTGTGAAGTATGCCTTGAAGAGGAAGAAGAAGGTCTGCATTTCCTGCACCGACTGCGGCGCGGCGAACTCACTGTGTCATAGTGATCTAGGATGCTATGAGTTCCAGCGCGATCGCGGGTCTACTATCTCATAAAGACGTGATCCAGTGAGTACGAGGCAGAATACCCGCAGTCGGGCTGGAGCCAGGGGTGCACCACCAATGAGGCAGCACCAAGTAGGGGCAAGAGGAGGGCAACGGAAGGGCCAAGGGCAATAAGCTCTTTCATTGCGGCAAAGGGGTTAGGTTAAGAAATTGGGGGGGGGGGCATTTCAGTTTTCGCCTCAGGCAACAGACAGTCTAGGTCACCCCTGGCTGGAACTCCCAACATCCTAGATTATTATGATACTGTGAGTTCGGGTCAGCCGGGCCGCGGTTGGTCCAGGAGATGCGTCCGTCACACAGACCGTATTTTCCAGACCGCACATGCTCATGTGACTCTGGCCTTAGGAAGAAAACGCATGACACATGGATAGAAGAAGCTCCTCAGATAGCACCGTTACCTGGTATATCCCTGCGGTGCCCTCGCTCCGGAGATATCCTTGCTACATAAATCAGCCTATGAACGACCGACTTCTGCAGAAATAATAGCACACAAGGTTAAGACGGTCAAATTAGAGCGGTGAGCAGTTTTTTTTTTTTTAACTAAGGTTACCCATTATATCGTCTATCAAGAATTCTCTACATGTCTAAGCGATATTATAAGGGGCGGGCAGTTTGCACGCACCAGGTGCTGGGCTTCGAGGAGCACTGTCAGGGCTGAGGTGTGTGGAAGTCCGGGTGTAGAGGAGCGTCTCTTACGAGAGGCCATGATGCCCTATGTCACATCAGGATGCTACTATGAGATTAACAGCAGCTCCTAGGTTCCCAAGGCAACCAAGGAGGAGGGACCAGATCACGGCAACCAGGTGACGAAGGTAATCAGCAGGGAGGACGCCGGGTATCGCATGGCGGAGGGAAGCGGAATAGATGATTAACTTAGAAACTGAGCCCAGATGGTAAATTAACCATGAGCAGTAATTATTCATTAACTCCCCTGTCTTATTGCAGGCAACAGGAGACGAGGAAAACGACGACTCCCCGAGTACTGACCCGACATCGGCCTCTTCCAGTCTTCAGATTCCAGCGTTGGAGCCACTTTAATCATGACATAGGGGAATTGCATAACTAACCATTGCATAATAGAAGATGATTATATTAAGTGCCCCTCTTCCATAATACCCCTGCAGGGGACATCCATATTGCCCCATAGAGGGTGCCGCAGGCTCCTCGTGGGTGTGAACCCTTGGCTGACCCGATCATGGTGGCTATCCCACAGGCCATGTCCCCATGCTGAGAGAATACAGGCTGCTGCCATACAGTGCCTCTTGCACCCGACCGTATGTATTTTGCGGTCCACACAAAACGGATCCGCAAAAAATAAGGTTTACGTCCGTGTGCATTCCGTATTTTGCAGAACAGAACAGCTGGCCCCTAATAGAACAGTCCTATCCTTGTCCGTTATGTGGACATTAATAGGACATGTTCTATCTTTTTGCAGAACGGACATACAGAAACGGAATGCACATCTTCCGTTTTTTATTTTTTGCGGACCCGTTGAAATGAATGGTTACGCATACGGTCCACAGAACGGACACGGAAAGAAAATACGTTCGTGTGCAAGAGGCCTAAGGCCAGCCGTTCCATGTAATAGAGACCGCCGTTTGCGCTCCCCACTGCGTGGGCCACCATCTGTGCAGTTGCCGCAGATGGATGCAGACCCATTCAACTTGAATGGGTACGGGAATGTGACTGTATCCAGTCTAGACTCTGTGACCCCCATGCTAATACATTTTACCTACTACTGAAACACTGTAACAGACCCTCAGGATAGTCAGAGATTAGTACTGCTGTGCACAGAAAACTGCCTGGATTGAATAGCTTTATCCCTGGTGGCATACAGACTGTTGGAAAACTCTATAAGGACTTGTTCACACATCTGTCTCCGTGATGACATCCATGACAAGATGGTCAGTGGTTCATCCGTAGAGAAGCCAGTGAAGGGTCCGTGTTTTGTCCGTTTTGTTGCACTCCATCTGTCGTCTGTATTTTACGGACACCGCTGGGCTGAAAACTAAAGGGATTATCCAATACTAGTGCTAGGGCTGTATGGCGACATGTGTCGCGCGATAATTAGTCACGCGACATAAAGGGTACAACTACATTGCAAAAAGTGTTGCGCAACATTTTTTTATAAGGATAGTCTATGGTGTCACACTGCGACATTCAACATGCTACTGCTGCGGCGCAACAGTCGCATAAAAATCCATCTTGGATGGATTTTTTGTGACTGCTGTGTCGCACTGTGACTACATAGACTATTAATTTGAAAAACGTTTTGCGACTTTTCTGCGACACATGTCGCCGTGTAGCCGTAGCCTAAGAAAGTGGCCCTGGGTGTGGGTGACATGTGTCACAGAAAAGTCGCGCAACATTTTTCAAATTAATAGTCTATGTAGTCACAGTGCGACACAGCAGTCACAAAAAATCCATCCAAGATGGATTTTTATGAGACTGTTGACATAAGTGGAGCAGGTCAGCGTTGCGGGCTGTGTGATTGGCTGCAGTGGTCATCTGTGGTGTGTCCATAGTTTTCACAGACCCAAGGAGCATCTTAGGGCACGCCCCTTTCCAAGCATAACCACACCCCTTTTAATCAAACCAAACCCCCTTGACATGCTAGGTGCAGTGGATTTTTCTACAACCGGATGGCAGCACCAAATTTTTGTGCAATTTAGTACAACATGTAGGTGCCCTCACATTATCAAATGCGGGCCTTTACGTTTCGCTTCTTTACAATTTTTCTGCTTGCTATCAGTGAATGTAACCTCATCCAGTCTAACCAGTGTAACCCCCATGCTAATACATTTTGCCAACTACTGACACACTGTAACAGACCCTCAGGATAGTCAGAGATTAGTACTGGCTGTGGACAGAAAACTGCCTGGATTGGATAGCTTTGTGGCAAACCCTCAGCTCTGTGTTCAGTGTTTTCATTCACTGGCAGCAAACAGAGATTTTCACGTTGGATAGAGAATAGAGACACAAAGTGGAAATATATGAAAGTGCGTAAAATAAAACCAACCAATCACAGCGCAGTTTACATCGTTCACCTGCACTGTAAGAAATCTAAGCTGCGCTGTGATTGGCACCATAGACCGTTTTCCATTACCAAGCTGTATTGGAAAGATGCTGATAAATCTATCTCTCCCCCCCATTAGAGATGAGGAAAGCTACACTTTTTTTTAGCTTTCTACACCCTTCCCAATCACCTATTATAAAGTTACTGGCGTTCTGCCCTTAACCAACATGGCGGCTGTACCATCCGTGCGTCGCGCCGTCACGCCCCCTACTCCGCTCTCTCCTTTACGTGCCGCCCGTCAGCCCCGTTGTTATGACGACACGGTCGTAAAGTCGCCATTTTGTGTTGTGTTGCAGCCGCCGTGCGCTCGTTCGTTGCGACAGAGGAGGAGAAGTCCTGGCTGGGATGAGCTCGGAGCTGGAGCCGGGGGTGGGAGGTACGGTGACTGTTCCCAGCGGTCTGGTTCTCCCCTGCCTGCCTGTGGTGCCCCTCATCACCCACTTTAAGGAGGAAGGTGAGTGCGTGACTGGGGCTGTGCACTCCGCGGCACTGATCGGGCTGCACTGCTCCGCTCTGCCCTGTCCTGTGTCATAACAAGTGCACGTGTGTGCGAGGGAGGAGGGGCATTCTCTACATACATGGAACATATCTGCAGCAGGTTAGTATTACATGTATCCAGCGGCATAGGGAGCTATATACACCCCTCAGAGAGCAGTATTAAGAAGGGGGATGCCTACATTTTTATTTTTTTGCATCCTCTAGCCGCCTTAAAGGGATCCTCCTAATATTTATTATTGTTGCGCCCTTCAGTCCATACAGTAAGTGTGAACAAGAGCTTACAATCTTCTTCTGATGGATGCTCTGTGGCGGTTAGGGAACTACAACTCCCATCATTCGCAGCAGCTACAGGTCATGTGCAGGGATCAGACTTCAAGGGGGTGTCGGGATATGGCATTGCTTTCTGATTTGTGGGGGTGTCTTGACTGGTGGAACCGCGACTGGTGCCAGGAGTAGGATGCCCTTAAAGGTCCCAGCATCGGTTAATAAAGGGGGGTCCCCTTTATGAGGTCCAGATGAAGGGTGTCCCCTGTATGAGGTCCGTATAAAAGGGGGCCCCCTGTATGAGGTCTGTATAAAAGGGGGCCCCCTGTATGAGGTCCGTATTAAAGGGGGCCCCCTGTATGAGGTCCGTATTAAAGGGGGGCCCCCTGTATGAGGTCCGTATAAAAGGGGGGGCCCCCTGTATGAGGTCCGTATAAAGGGGGGGCCCCCTGTATGAGGTCCGTATAAAGGGGGGGCCCCCTGTATGAGGTCCGTATAAAGGGGGGGCCCCCTGTATGAGGTCCGTATAAAAGGGGGGCCCCCTGTATGAGGTCCGTATAAAAGGGGGGCCCCCTGTATGAGGTCCGTATAAAAGGGGGGCCCCCTGTATGAGGTCCGTATATGTGGGGACCGTCTTCACGTTCGCCGAGCTTTCATCAGATGCAGGGGTCAGACTTCAAGGGGGTGTTGGGATATAAACATTGCCTTCTTAAAGGGGGGGGGGGTTATGACTGGGGGAACCCTGACTGATCCCGAGAATGCAGTGCTGGGTGGTTTAGCTTTTGAAGCAGTGTTCCCCAATCATCTTGGTCACCCTAACTGGTCCCAAAACTACAACTCCCAACATTCCCATCAACTGCAAGTTGAAGACCACCGGTTAATGTGGAGGGGGTCCCCTTTATGAGGTCCGTATAAATGGCGGATGTCTTCAGGCGTGCCCAGCTTACGTTGTGTGTTGCAATATTGATTTCGATTTGTGACCAGTGAGGGGGGGGGGGGGTCTAGCTGGTGGATCCCCAGCTGGTCCCAGTAAGGGGGTGCCATGCGTCTGCCAGGTCTCCCTCAGCATGCCCTGACATCCTGTGGCTGTCAGGGCATGCTGGGATTGTTTTTAATTTTCAATTAATGTCAATATCTAAATTTAAACAAAAACCGTAAACTCCTGCAGTTTTCGCACTGGTCGCTAAGAATAATGGGCGCCACTTTATTGCAGTTATCTGCTTATCTGTCATTCTAATCCTGCCTGTAATGATATCACCTTTTTTGTATAGATAGGACAGTATCCACCATCCACAGTAGGTGATTGTCAGAGCTTATCTATTCCCTCCCTGTACAATGACCTTTCCCATTGAAGTCAACGAGGCTCCATTGTGTCTGTGGCCCCGTGGGGCTGCCGTAAAGCAATTTTCTAAATGCTGTTAAGAACGGCTCAGGCAAGATGGCCGCCCCCATAATCCTGTCAGAAAACAGAATAAATAAATCTGCAGGGATGTGTGCCGCTGTCTGGTTTAGCTGACAGATAACATTTTTGCTCACACTTTTCCTTTAAAGTCTTAGATTTTCGGGTGGCCGCCATCTTTCCTGTAAACCTCTGTATAGAGATAAGCGGCGAGGTCTCCGTTCAATAGGCTGACGCTTTGCCTATCTCCCTCTGTGCAGGGTGGATGTTATCAGAAGGGTCATCCTATTATCCCTGCCTATTGTCTCTGGCACATTCGTGTCCCCCCACCCCCACCCCGCAGCACAATGGAGCTGTCACCCCCCCAATGCAGCGACCTGTGATAACATCCAGTCTGGGCAGCTGCTGATGGAGTCCGCAGGGTATGTCCGCCGCTCTGAGGCCGGGATGGTGGCAGTGCGATTTGGAATTTTATTTTTATGTGCATGGTCACAAAAAATGAATAGTTGCAAAAATCCCCTCGTGGCGGATGCCCTGGGGGTCACTGTCGGCCCCTGAAAGCAGTGCCTCCTGCTCCTCTTGATTCGGGGGTCTCGTCCATATGTTGCTCGGCTGACAGCGCTTTATCGCGCTCTACCTCTTCACTGCCGGAATCGAGACCGACCCATACGCTATATCCCTGAGTGTCTCATACAGACAGGAGAGAGCGCGTCATGAGAGCTCGTTCTGGCGATCAGAGGGGTCTCAGCGCTCAGACCCCTACCCTTCAAAACATATCAAAAGTTTTTTTTTGAAAATTCAGTGACACCCCCCCTCCCCAAAGGAAATGTGCCACAAAAATTTTATTTGCCAGTTAAACTAGTAAACTAGACTGTGACACAAGTTTTTATTTTCTGAATTTTTTTATTTTCTATTCTACTTCCTGAACATGGTTTTGGGGGCGGCCATCTTGCCTGAGCTGTTCTTTTCCTGAGATAGGTCTGGATAGGTCATCAATAGCTGATCGGTGAGGGTCCAACACCGAGACCACCCAACCGATCAGCTGTTTGAGAAGACATCGGAGCTCGCTCCGGCGGAAGGTCAAACTCTCAGGAAACCCCTTTAAGAAAATTGTTTTACGGCAGCCCCATGGGGCAGAGACACAGTGGTCAGGAGGCGGCCTCATTGACTTCTATGGGAGAGTCTTCTAGACAAACTGTGCAGAGGTCATTGTACAGGGAGGGAATAGATAAGCTCTGACAATCCCCTATTGTGAAGGGTGGATCCTGTCTTATCTATACACAGAGCGCCGGCCTCTTCTAACAGCTGGTCAGCGGAGGTCCAGGGTGTCGGACCCCCGTTGTTCTGATATTGATGACATAGGCCTGTTTCACACGAGGGTGACGGATTAGGTCCGGATGCGTTCAGTGAAACTCGAACCAGTTTGCAAGCAAGTTCAGTCAGTCTTGTCTGCGATTGCGTTCAGTTGTTCAGTTTTTTCCTTGCGAGTGCAATGCGTTTTGATGCGTTTTTCACGCGCGTGATAAAAAAAACGGAAGGTTTACAAACCACATCTCTTAGCAACCTTTAGTGAAAAACGCATTGCATCCGCACTTGTTTCCGGATGCAATGCGTTTTTCACTGAAGCCCCATTCACTTCTATGGGACCAGGGCTGTGTAAAAAAACGCAGAATATAGAACATGCTGCGATTTTTCATGTAACGCAGAAGTGATGCGTGAAAACCAACGCTCATGTACACACTCATTGAAATTAAAGGGTCAGGATTCAGTGCGGCTGCAATGCGTTCACGTCACCCATTGCACCCGTGCGGAAAACTCGCTCGCGTGAAAGTGGCCTTTTATCATGAAGGTAGGTCATTACTATAATTTACTGCATGACACCATTAGGGAGCTGGGGGTGCCACCATTTTAACCCTTTACATGTATCTGGTTGGCAGAGACAGCCCCTTTCAGCTGATCGTCCCACTCCTGGCAAACAGCCGACTTGTTCCGGCCATAAAGTGTCACACGGCAGCTATTCAGATGAGTAGCCATCCACATAATACAAGGCCAGGTGGGGCCGATTGGCCAAAGACGCGAGAAGGAAATTTCCGGCTGGGCCAATGTCCGGGGGCCACCTGAGCCCCTCTGACAGCCGCTGGCCAGGTACATAACAATCTGATGCTCTCAGCATCAATCAAATTCAACTCTATGGCTGTCCTCGGAACACTGATACGGTTGAATACTGCGGCTCGGACGGCACTATTTTTTGCTGCAATGTGGTATTTGTTTCTGCTGGGGCAGTATTTTGTGTTGCACCTAGGTATTCTTGACCTGTTTTTCCCTCCCCCCGTTAATTGGGACCCACCCACTTTTATTTTTCTGGGCCACTTTAAGTTCCCAGTCCGTCCCAAGCCCTCCAGAATGGGAGCTGCCCTTACGGACTCTTTCTTAGTGGGGGTCTCCCTTCTTCCCTTCTAACTACTGTTTGTTAGGGCGTCACCTGGATGATGATGATGATGATGTGGGTGGATAACAATGACCTATAAGACTTCTTTTTAATTAATATGTTTTGCAGACATAAAACAGACCTCATAGCATGACGGGTTGTGGCGGACTCCCCCCTGAACGCCACTACGTGTGTATATATATCCAGGGTCCATACACATGTGATTGCTGTTGGCCGATTCTTGTTCTCGCCCAACCCCTCACACACATGCATGCTCAGTCTAGCATACATGTGTCCTGGATGGAGAGAGGGGTGAAAGCTGCTGCCAGAAACCTCCGGCAGTGTATGTCCCCGAGAACTAAAGGATTGGGCATGTTGAAACCTAGCTGCCTGATCCTGATCTCCCTAACCTCTGCTGTCTCCGGACACATTAGATCAGGGTTTCTCAACCCCGGTCCGTGGGACCCACCTACCGGTCACGTTTTTTAGGATTTCCTTAATATTGAGCAGGTGATAGATTTGGTGTCCGTGCATCAGGACTTACCACAGGTCTTCATTCTGTGGGATATTCTCAAATCCTGACCGGTAGGTGGGTCCCGGGGACCGGCGTTGAGAAACCCTGCATTAGACGGACGGCCGGGTCATCTGACATTTATCTAATATGTGAGCAGAGTTTTCTGATAGAAGTCAGTGGGCACCGGAAAAATCACAATCCGCAAAGAACAGGGGTCGGCAGCCTCCAGGACTCCCACTGCTGTGAAACTACCACTCCCAGCATGCTCCTTTTACTTCTATTGGAGTTCCGAGAACAACTGAGTCTGTGTGAATGCTGGGAGTGGTAGTTTCCCAGCAGCTGGCGTGCCGTAGGTTGCTGACCCCTATAAGACTTTGTTGTTGGTGCAGAGCAGTGGTGACTTTCCCTCTGGCGTGGCAGTGCCCACTAATCCTGTAATCTCCCCCTCCCCGCTCTGGTATTGTCTGCAGTGTAATCCTGTCAGTCACTGTAACCTCATCCTCCTACAGAGATTATGGGACGCTGCTCCGGACTAGGGGATGTAAGAAAATCCGGTTATAACCAATCAATATCGAGGAGTAAATATCGGATGTACCCCTGACATAATATACAAATTACGGTAAACTGCCCTTCTCCCCTCAAAAACACAACCTAAAAACTACAAAAAATGGGAACATTTATCGCTGTCCTCAATGGGACGATATCAGAATGGCTGCATCCACTGCAAACTGTCCCTGTAGTATTAAAACGTACAGATATAACGAACGTCAGCAAAATCTTCAAAAAAAAAATAAAAAAAAATTGTGCTACAAAAACAGGAAGAAGGAATAAACTTTCCGAACATCCAAAACTATACTACTGCCTGTCTAAACAATAACCATAAAATCACAAGGCCTAATAATAGGCCCCACTTCTTGGTCTTTACAGATCACTTTACTGCAGTTATCTGCTCATCTGTCATTCTAATCCCGCCTGTAATGTTATCACCCCTGTGTCTAGATAAGACAGGATCCACCACTCACAATAACCCTAAGTTCACACCTGAGCGTTTTACAGCGCGTTCAAACGTGCTGTAAAACGCTCAACACATGAAAACCAATGCTTTCCTATGGCCCTGGTTCTCACTTGAGCGTTTTACAGCGCGTTTGAACGCGCTGTAAAACGCCCGACACATAAACAAGTACTTGAGCTTTTTTTGGGGCGTTTGTCGCGCGTTTTGTGATTGACACCACAGTAGTTAATCACAAGAACGTACGAACGCGCGTTTCCTATTTGCAAAAACGCGCGTAAAACGCGCGTTTCAAGAACGCTCAGGTCTGAACCCAGGGTAAGTGATTTTCAAAGCTTATCTATTCCCTCCCTGTACAATGACCTCTGCACAGGTGACCGAGCATGCCTAGAACGCTCTCCCATAGAAGTCAATGAGGGTCCCCTCCTGACCATTGTGTCTATGGCCCATGGGGCTGCCGTAAAACAATTGCCTTTAGAACAGCTCAGGCAAGATGGCCGCCCCCATAATCGTGTTCAGAAAGTATAATTAATAAATCTGTAATCAGAAAATAAAAAGCATGTCTGTCCCTGTCTGGTTTTAACCGTCAGATAACATTTTTGGTCACATTTCCTTTAAAAAAATAAAAATAAAAAAAGTCTTGTTTCCTAATAAAGAGCCCCTTTAATTAGCAGTGATCCTCGTTCTGACATTTTTCTTGCTGCTTCCAGGTGAAGATGTGCATCGATGTGGTCGCTGTCAGGCGGAATTCACGAGCTTGGAAGAGTTTGTCCAGCACAAGATACAAAAAGTCTGCCAGCAGGAGCTGGAGCAGAGCCTCGCGTCTTCCATGTCGGCCCTCAGCAGCCAAGAGGTAATCGACCTTCCTTCCTTAAAGGCCATGTATCACCCCTAACAGTCCAGAGAGCTTCTTTACAGCGGCCACATGGACCTCTATGGGCGAGCGATGTGGGCATGCTGTGTGACCCGTGTTGAAATCGCAGCGAGGGCAGTAGGTAAGCTGTGTCCATCCCCCATGGTGAAAGGTGAATCCTGTGCTATCTATGTAAAGGTGTTACCTGCCATTGTAATCCTGCCTGGGAAGATAATGAGAGGACTGCTGAGAAGTGTCAGAATAGGAAGTGTCAGTCAGTGTATGTGGCTCAGGGCAAAGAGATAATTACATGGGGGAAAAAAACAACTTGTTCTGCAATATTCAAGCTTCCCTGATGATAAGCCAAAATTTCCATTTTATTTATTCATTTATTTTTTTGTAGCTCACTCCTCAGCTTTGGGCTGCATGCACACGGCCGTATGTGTTTTGCGGTCCGCAAATTGCGGATCCGTAAAAAGAAATGGATGCCATCAGTTTTTTTTGGGAATCCATTGTAACAATGCCTAATAAGGACAAGAATAGGAGTTTTTTTTTTTTTTTTTGCGGGGCTACGGAACGGACATACGGATGCGGATAGCACGCGGTGTAATGTCAGCACTTTTTTTTGCGCACCCGTTGAAATGAATGGGTCTGCATCCTTTCTGCAAAAAAAAACGGAACGGACACAGAAACAAAATACGTTTGTGTGCATGAGGCCTTGTTGTGTAGACTGGGGCAGGGTCAGCACTCGTGGCATTTATATTAGAGGGTGGGGGATTTGATGTCAGCAGAATAGAAGGGATAGCAGTAATATATAGACAGATTAGGGAGGAAGTGCAGCAGTGGGGGTGTTGGGGAGCTGCTCACACGGTATGTGGCTCCACCTGTAGATGCCCTGATGCAGCAGTGATTTAAACACTGTGCACACTGCTGGGAGGACGGGGCTGCTGTAGTGCTGGAAAATAGGTGGTGAGAGCGTATAGACGGAGATGAGGCAGGATCGCAGCAGATAAGGCCCTGTCAGCAGCTCTGGGGATGGACTCTGCTCCAAGTCTTCCTGGAGACTAATAATCTGTCCATTCATTGCCATAAAGTGTAAACTTTTTTTTTTATTTTTTTTAAAGGCTCGTCCGGGCTCCAGATATTGACCTCTCCTTGGGATAGGTCATCAATCTCAGATCAGAGGTCCGACACCGAGCAGCTGATTGGTGGGGGTGTCAGTTGTCAGACTTCAACCAATCAAATATTAAAGACCTATCCTAAGGCTTGTTTCACATTTGCGTTGAAACTGATCCGGCCGAGAACAGCCCGCCGATCTGTGAATACCGGGCGCTGCAGAGGTTCTGTCCGGACCCGTTCTCTATAATGGGTGACCGGCGGAAATCCATCCGCAACCCAGCAAATAGGCCAAGGGGCGGCTGGCCAAAACTGCTGCGCACATCGGTATTTATCCGGTCGCTCGTCGGCCTATTTTCTGGGTTGCAGCCAGATCTCCGCCTTTCCCCATTATAGTGTTTGAGGCTGGACGGAACCTCGGCAGCGCCCAGTATTCACGGATCCGGCAGGCTGTTCCTGGCCGGATCAGTTTCATGCAGATGTGAAACAAGTCGAAGGATAGGTCATCAGTATCTGGAACCTGGATAACCCCTTTAAAATGCATGTACAGCTGGCCCTCAGAGCCTAGTGGCCCTTTACATGGGACATTATTGGACCAGTTATCGGGAACAAACGTGTACCAATGCTTGTTCCCGATATTCGGCTCGTACACAGAGTCCGCCCGATCACCTGATGAACGAGCAAACTCTCACGTATCTGGTAAAATCATAATTTATGCTGATGCATAAATCAGCGTTTCTGTGTCGCATCATGCTGTGTGAACAGGGATCTGCTGCCCAGAAACAATAAATCTGTATGGGGACGAGCGATTGCAGTGGAGGTGATCACTGCGTGGAAATGCAGCTCTCACCTCCGACGAGCAGGAAGTTAATTGCCTACTCAGTCGGCACATTCATCATCCAGTGTGAAAACCGTGGTAAATTTAACGCATTTTCAGACTGTCTACACTTGGTTTACGCTGTCTAAATGTTAGACTGAGTTTTGTAAAACTGGTCCAGTAGTCATGGATAACTATTTCTGCACTGGTGCATCGTAGCTGAGGGTTTCTCACATTATACTAATCTAATGCACCGCACCTCGGGGCACCGCTGTATTATATACAGGAGCCACCTGAGGTACTGTGCATTAGTATAATGAAAGTACCCCTCAGCTCCTGTGTATATGGAAATACGAGGTTATAAATCTCATGAATATTTGTAACAGCAGGTGGTGCCGTGTATAGAAGAAGATAACGGGGACATGTCTCATGTGTTTGTGGAGACCACCTCCTTGCAAGAGGACATCAGCACTGCTCCAGATATAGGTACCTTACCAGCTATTATACCAGTTACTCCCGACACTTATGACTCCTGTGTCTACTGTGGAAAACTTAAGAGTAAGGGCTCATTCAGACTGCCTTATGAATGAGTCCGCAATTTTGCGGAACAGGTGCAAACCCATTCATAGAACATATCCTATTCTTGTCCGCAATCACGGACAAGAATAGGCATTCTTTTATTATGGTTGCGGCGATGTGCGGTCTGCAAATTGCCTGTATCCGTGTTTTTACGGATCCGCAAAGCACTAGGGGCGTCTGAATGGGCCCTAAACCTGTAGTAACGTCTGAAATGAACCATGCAGAGACTAAACATCACATTTATTTTGTCATCCTAGCAATATCTGAGGAGGTGAAGGTCGTGACCAGTGAGGACAGCATGGACTGTGGCCAGAAGACTGATGTTCAGGAATTTGAGGTGGAGTGGCAGGAAACCTCGGAAATGTCGGCGCACAGTGACGAGGCTGCCATGATGATCGTGGACGAGAGAGGACGCTTTGTTTGTCAGATGTGTGAAAAGACCTTTAAAAGCGTAAGTGCGTGTGTGTTGGGTTCGCATGATCTCGGTGCGGTCTTGAGAATCCCTGTTTAATGCCCTCCTTCTTCTGCCTAGTGCACCATTCTGAAAGCTCACATGCTCACCCATAGCACCAAGAAAGACTTTGAATGCAAGATATGTGGAGATTCGTTCAGGACAAAGGGCTCTCTAATCCGCCACATCAGGAGGCACACCGGTAAGGAATATTGGAACGAAAGTAGGCGCCTCACGTGACCACGGGCCGGTCAGTGAGATGATAGCGGATATGATGTATTGAGGTGTTATGCTGTACTCTGCCTATGTATGCACTCTGTCTCACAACCAGATCTGATGAAAGTTCAGCAAATGATCTCCAAGGAGAGAGGCTTGAGCTGAACCGTCAGAAAGGCCGTCACCATTCTGCAGCTTGCCGTGTATTGGAGTACATACAGGCTGCAGAAGCCAAACAGAGCAAAAGTTTTAAGAAAAAGCAGCTGGAAATGTTTATTATTACACCTTTCCTGGGGGCGGCCATATTGGAGACACACACTTCCTCCTTGTATTTCCTGCATAGACGCGATAGAAGAGTGCGTGCACTTTATGGCAGCTTCAATGAATAAGAGTCTGTTGACAGAGCAATTTCATAGATTATTCGATATTGTATATTTGTCTCACCACATATCAGTATGTTAGGGCATGTTGATGTCTGGGGGCTCCCCGCTTCCTAGCTTTATTGGCTAGGTTCTCCCCGCTTCCTAGCTTTATTGGCTAGGTTCTCCCCGCTTCCTAGCTTTATTGGCTAGGTTGAGAAACAACTGAAAAGAGTGTCTCTCGATCTGCCAATCCAGCTCATCCATGTATTACATCAGCCAACCATATCGGAATACATCTAGATGCGTCTGCAGAATTAAAGATTTCATTTAGGATTAGAAAGTAGGGTAGTATTTAGGGATGAGTGAATCGACTTCGGATGAAACATCCGAAGTCGATTCGCATAAAACTTCGTTCCAATACTGTACGAAGCAGGAGCTCCGTACAGTATTAGAATGTATTGGCTCCGATGAGCCGAAGTTATTGCTTTTCGAAGTCTCGCGAGAGTTCAAGTAATAACTTCATAAATGAATTTGTATTGTAAAAAAGCATTTCCCGAACTCCGGTTCAGTTCCAAGGTACCACTAAGAACAGTATTGGAAAAAAGTTTTATGCAAATCGACTTCGGATGTTTCATCCGAAGTCGATTCGCTCATCCCTAGTAGCATTCTTCCAAAAGCAATGCCGTGCTCCACCACTGAGTGTTTGTCATATAAGATCTGTCTCATTCACTGAAATAGATCTGAACCGTAAGACCAGGCATGTGGACAGATGTGGCGCCATTTCTGAAAGAAAACGGCCATGTTTTTCTAGCCATGTGCAACCTGTAATATCCAGCTTGCCACCCAACTGTCCACTGACATCTGGTGACTTTCAGTCTTGCACAGTCCGAGTCCTAGAGATAATCGGCACCATGGGTGTCTAGCAGCCGCTTATTCCAGTAGGCACAAAATGAGCTCCCCGGTATATTCTGATGACTGTGGCTAGATTCAGTAGTTGGCAGCTGAACTCTCGTGTGTACAGCCGCTGCATCATGTGTGGATGGCCAGCTTTACACTGTGCAGTTCTTTCTAGATTATGAGAATAGTAATATTATATTTAAAAAAACTTTTTTTTTTTTTTTTATCTATTCGTACCAGACGAGCGCCCGTACAGCTGTTCAAAGTGTGGGAAGAGTTTCCGTGAGTCAGGGGCATTATCAAGGCATATGAGGTCTCTCACACCCTGCACAGAGAAGATCAGCCACGTCCTGGGGAACAGCATTGTGCTCAAACGCGATGAAAACTCATCAGGTCTGTTCACAGCAAAAATTTAAAAGGAGTATTCCCATCTGGAAAATGATGGCACATCCATGGAATATCCCTTAAATGTCGACCTCTTAGACCTGCTGCTGTCTCTAGAATTAGACCCCATCTCATGCCACCGTGAATGGAGAGGAGACCATGCATTCACTTCTACAGGACTTCCGAAAATAGCTGAGCACCCCTTCCTGACTATTAGAAGTGAATGGAGAGAGCCTAGCGTGCACGGCAGTGTGATGCAGGTCCCAGAGATGGGAACCGCATCTATCGGTCCCATGGATATGCCATAAACATCCAGATGGGAATAGCCCTTTAAGCTTCCTGTACGCTTGGATGACATTGTCTTACAATTGGCGATTAGTAGTGATTTATTTTTTTTTTTTAATGGTGAAATTCAGTCCTTGTATGTGCATGGCATTTACACCATCCCAATGTGAATTTTTCTTTCTCTCGTTGCAGTGTTGGTGTCTACAGACGTCACTTCACATTTAGGAACAGATGAAATGGATGGCAGTCCAGTGATCCAGCTCGTAACTGACGACAAAGGCAATCTACTACACGAAATTCACGTCCAGGTGCGAGCTGTGGCTTTCCAAACGGGGGTGAGTAGAGATTTTCCTGTAAAGTGTCAGATCAAGTCTCCTGACCTCGAGGTGCAGCCATCACTGTACAGACGCAGCTATGTGCTAGTAGGTTTGTTTGACATTCAGGGCAGATGAAGACTGGAAAGCTATAATCATTTATGTAATCTACCCATCTTCATGTGCAGAGGCATCAATAGTAAAAAGCTGCAGAGCGAAATAAAAGTCTGATATCCGTAATATCTGGTTCTCTTTTTAAATAGATAGATGGTATACTGAACAAGGACGGAGAGAATTTCAAGTGTCCTCAATGTGGTGAAATCTGCAGAAGTAGCAACTCCTTGAAGGTCCATCTGAAAGGGCATGAAGGTAAACTAAGAAATCTAAAACGCAGTATATAAAGAGGGGAAGATTTTCTGAGACTGGCGTTTCCTATGCCAGTCTGAGGCTACTTTCACACCAACATTTTTGCTGGATCCATCATGGATCAGCAAAAACGCTTCCGTCACGATAATACAACCGTCTGCATCTGCTATGAACTGATCCGGTTGTATTATCTTTAAAACAGCCAAGACTAATACGTCATGAACACCATTGAAAGTCAGTGAAGGACGGATCCGTTTTCTATTGTGTCCGAGAAAACTGATCCGTATCCACTGACTTAGTTATTCTGTCCGCGATGAGCGCAACCAAACGGAACGGAATGCATTCTGGTGCACTCCGTTTCCTTCAGTTCAATTTTGTCCCCATTGACTATGAATGGGGACAAATCGGAAGCGGTTTCCCCGGTATTAAGATCCTGTAAAGGGTCTCGATAGCAAAAAGGGAAAGCGCAGATGTGAAAGTAGCCTAAACTTGATTGGTTGGAGGGTGAGGTGCCAAATGTGTGTTTGCAGAATTTTTTCAAGACTGCATGCTCTAGGAATTTTTCTTTGTTTTATCACTTTGATGCCTTCAGGCTGCCCTCACACTGTGTATTGCAGTGTCAGTTTGCCATATATACGTACAGAGGCATCCAAAGTATTTTTTTTTTTTTTTAACCTCTTGTGAGCCTGTTGACAACAGATGCCACTATGTGCCTGTGCAGTGCCATCCATGAGAGTTATGCAGAATATTCTGACACATGCTTCTGGCAAACACCATAAAACCCAGTGCAAAAGCATCCTAAGGCCTTTTTCACACGGGCGAGTTTTCCGTGCGGGTGCAATGCGTGAGGTGGATGCATTGCACCCGCACTGAATCTGGACCCATTCATTTCTATGGGGCTGTGCACATGAGCGGTGATTTTCACGCATCACTCCTGCGTTGCGTGAAAATCGCAGCATGCTCCAGTTTCTGCGTTTTTCACGCAACACAGGCCCCATAGAAGTGAATGGGGCTGCGGGAAAATCGCAAGCATCCGCAAGCCGGTGCGGATGCGGTGTGATTTTCCCGCATAGTTGCTAAGTGACGGGACCCGATCTTCATTATTTTCCCTTATAACATGGTTATAAGGGGAAATAATAGCATTCTTAATAAAGAATGCTTTGTAAAATGAGGATGAAGGGGTTAAAAATAAAAAAACTTAACTTGCCTTAGCCACTTGATCGCGTAGTTGGCGATCTCTCTTCTCACTTCAAGCTTTAGCTGTATTCTAATGGACCTGTGATGACGTCACATCACATGGTCCAATCACATGGTCCATCACGGACCATATGATGTGACGTCATCACAGATCCTTTAGCTGGTAGCTGAAGCTTGAAGAGAGAAGACAGATCGCCAACTACGCGATCAAGTGGCTTAGGTAAGTTAAGTTTTTTTTTTTTATTTTTAACCCCTTCATCCTCATTTTACAAAGCATTCTTTATTAAGAATGCTATTATTTCCCCTTATAACCATGTTATAAGGGAAAATAATGAATTCTCCAGAATACTCTACCCGAAACCGGACTTCAGTGATGAAGTTCGGGTCTGGGTACCAAACATGGCGATTTTTCTCAAAATCGCGCATATTCCCGCAACACACCCGCATTCAATCCGGGCGTCAAACATGACGCTCGTGTGAAAGAGGCCTAAGGGTATGGCCGCACACAGGGAGTCCTGTGCAGATTTTGGGCTGCAATCCGCTTTGACAAAAAAAACACCTGAAATGGGCTTTCACAGCAGCTACCAGGTTGCAATGGGGTCTTCCACTGCTTTGACTCTATGCATTTCAAAGGTTTGGGTAAAACCCGCAGCATAAATTGACATGCTACAGATTGGAGACCTGCAGCGCCAGTCATATTATGCTGGGGGTTTTCTCCAGAGCATATAGATAAAATGTCATCCTCTTCACTCAAGAAAATCTGCAGTGTTTGCTCCACTTGTGGCTGTACCTGAAGTCTTCGGTACTATGTTCTAAGGGTGATGGTATAATAGCTTGTGGTTGGAGCACGTACCAGCAGTGGAGACTGGTCGGAAGTACAGGCATGCCTAGAAACAATGGCTTGTCAGCGTGCCATGGAGGCATTTATGGTTTTCATATTGGCTTGATCCGTCCTTCACATAAATACAATGTTTAGTTATTTGATACGGCTATTTTTAATATTGTTAGATGGTTCCCACTCCTAAGGATCTTACATTTTCTTGTGAGACGCGAAGGCACTGCGGTACGACCAAGTAATGAATTGCTGCTGGTTGTCTTGGCAGGCTGCAAGCTGTTTCGCTGTGATCAGTGCGGCCGGGAATTCTTAAAGGCTCACATGCTCAAAAAGCACCAGGAATCCCATGGCGATATTCGGAAATACAAATGTGGAGAATGTGGGAAGATGTACAAAACGGTAGCTCACGTCAAAGGCCATATGAGGGTGCACTCTGATGACCGGCCATACCCCTGCCCAAAATGTGGAAAGAGATATAAAACTAAGGTGAGAGGGCCAGAGGCTGACCAGGTTACAAGCTCTTCAGTCCAGCTATGCGTGTAGCTAATGGCTAGGTATGTGGTACATAGTTGTGAACAGTCAGACGTTTACGGCATGTCGCTTTAGTATGCCATGTGTGTCGCACAGTAAAAATAGACAAAGTATATAGTCTAACAGAAATCCATAATTTTCTTTTTGTTACAGAACGCTCAGCAAGTTCATTTGCGTACCCACATGGAGGAGAAGCCTTATGTATGTCAGTACTGCCCCCATAGCTTCAGGGAGAAGGGCTCCTTGGTCCGGCATATTAGGCATCACACAGGCGAGAAACCTTTCAAATGTCCAAGATGTGGCCGAGGATTTGCAGAACACGGAACACTCAACCGCCACATGAAAACCAAAGGTGACACTTACATAGGTTGCAGCATCATTACAGTTGCACAGTATAGACTCCATGAGACGGTGTGTAAATCCAGAATTTCACCTTGATTCATTGCTTCCTCCTACTCTTGTACATAAGGAGTCTGATGGAGGCATATGGAGAAACCATAGAGGGTTCATGCACCTCTATAGCAGCCTATAGCAACAAAATGAACTATAACACAGCAGGGTGCATGAACCCCAAGATTTGACTTCTCTTTATAATGACGCTTGACATGGCACAGTGTTAAAGGGGTTGTCCAGGCTTAAAAAGTAAATGTCTGCTTTTCCGCACCACCTCTGTCCATGGGTCATGTCTGGTATTGCAGCTTTGTGGTGTTGAAGCGTATGGGGCTGAGTTGCAATACCACACACAACCTCTGAAGAGGTGTAGTACTGTTCTTAGAAGGAGGTAACCATGGTACAACCCCTTTAAGGCATTGATTTAAAGGATTTCACACAGATTAATTTAAAATTCCGGTGGCTGCCCTACCTTTGTTTAGTACAGAGTTCTATATGGTGACCAATATCTGCTGTCAGGGGAAAAGCAGCGGCCGTGGCTGGTGCTATAAAAAGTGTTCCCAAAGGGGAAACTATGCCTTGATGGGGTTGAACCCTGACATATCCCCTTTTTCACCCAGGCAGCCCCTCTGATATGAGCATCACACTGCTAGGTGGAGGCTTCTGCTAGACAGAAGCGTCCGCCTCGCAGAGACCCAGTAAGTCGCCAGATCTAATGAAAAACCCCTTGCCCTGCACAATTCAGTGCAGAGCAAAAGAGAGCATCGGGGCATGAAACTCCGAGGGGTTGCCTGGGTGAAAAAGAGCTCTGAACCCGGACAACCCCTTTAAAGGACATCTACATGCTTGGGGACACTAACTGTTCAGCATCTATATTCCATTGGCCAGTAGTAATGGCTTTTCTTCACTTCAGGTGGTTGTGTAATTCTCCAGCAACATTCAGAGCAGACAGAACATACTGCAACTGAAAACAGCAATAGCTCGGAAACCATGAGCAGCACAACTGCCTCTGAGGAGCCGCATACTATGCTGGTGGAGTTTTCTTCAGTAGTCGCCGACACTCAGGAATATATTATTGAGGTGAGGAGAAAAAAAAATATTACTTTATCTGCATTAAAACCGATCAAGGAGTTTTAGCAGCAGCGGCCGGGTGGTGACACTTGTTCATGGCTGCCACGTTTTGAATGCGCCACATTATGACTTTTTGAGTTGAATCTGTCTTTTTTTTGTTCCCTCCTGATACAGACTTCTGAAGACATAGAAACTAGTGAGGCTGCTGAGCTGCTCCAGAGTACAGGAACCCAGGAGGTGAGTCACTTTAATATGTTAGATATGTCCTTTCAGTCAGTCAGTGCAAACAGTCGAGATGGCCATACATAGATGTTGGGCCCATATACACATGCAGGCTGGGTTTTAGCTGAGAATGCATGTGCTGTCAATAGCGCAGGGGAATAATCTGCTGCCAGACCGCTCAGGCCGGTGACTTGTCTCCCATGAAAACATAGGATCATTCTTGTTGAACTCCGGCAGCCCGATTCTTCTTTCCCCCGACGCCTGATGCCGAAAGAGAGTCGGGATGCTCCCATAAACATCGGATGGTTGGCCGGTCCCACCAAAATCTGTGTACAATCATGGGTCCTGTTAGAGTTGTGTGCCTTTGACATTGATGCCCCCTCTCCTTGCAAGTTGGTTCATCTATTTTCTGCCATAATGGAGCTGCCCAGTACGGCCTATGGAAAGTGATGGCACTAAACAGTAAGCCCCACAACCTCCCAGGATGCCATGTATGTATTAAGATATAAAATCAGCAGTTTTTGTCTTTCCTTTGCTATGTTTTTAATATTTGCTTTCCATGCCTTCATGTCTATACAGGTGGACGGCCATATTCTGAATGTAGTACAGCAGTTGGTAAGCAACGCCAGCCCAGGACAGCAGATCATTGTACAAAATGTGACCCTGGACGATACTACTGAGCCCTGCATAGAGGAGGTCCCCACTACAGACACTATAACCATAGCTACCCCAGAATCTCTGACTGAGCAGGTCGCAATGACTCTGGCCTCTGCCATTGGAGACGGAGCAGTAATCGCTAACGAAGTTTCTCCTGTGGAGGAAGTAATAGCCCCCGAGGACGTGGAACAGGTTGGAGAGTTTGTCATAACCTCACAAGAAGGGGAGGTGGAGGTCCAGACGGTTATTGTGTAGCCGCCTACACCTTCCATGTGATAGCCTCGGTTTAAAACAGGAAGCCAAATCTGTACACTGGTCTGCTGTGAATTGCATACTTCCGCCTCCACTAGATGGCGCTGTCTCAGGTCTAAGCCTTCCTGCTGCAGACTGACAAAGGAGTCCAGAGATGAGCCCGCGTTCCTGATGGCAGAGTTGCTGGGAAGTAATGCTCAAGGCTTTTCCTCTTAAGCTACTGGTGCATAAAGTGACTGTGACCTGGAGATCACTGGTTCTGTCAGAGGTCGGAGGAGGTGGTAAGCTCAGAATAATGCCTGTGCCTTTTTGAGCTTTGCACTTGTATCCTCAGTCACAACCCAGCGTCAGATGTGCCGGTGTCTTCTCAAGCCTGTATTTCTGTGGGTAGCTGCACCCCAAATCCTTCTCACATTGAGAAAGCTGCAGCTCTCCGCTCACCAATGGAAACCTAATGGGTATGCCATGCATGGGTTGTCGGATGTTACTGCACAGCAACCACCAGAGGAATGTTCTTAGAAAGTAAACCCTTCACCGCTCGAGCGTATGGTTACCATCACACGCAGTCTTGCTATATAACGGACCTGTGCCACTAAACAATAAGCTGTATCCTCAATTCTCCAGCATCCATACATCAGCAAATATCTGAGAGCAGTTATTACCGGCTGACAGAGCGGTGCCTGCAGCAACGGGAGGAGCATTTTAAGGAATTGACTGTAATTTTAAAGTCCAGCTATTGCCTAAAATTTAGTACGATGTCTGCTGATTGACTATTAGCACCTGAGATTGCGTGCAAGCTAAACATTCCTTGAAAGGGCATTTAAAGGGGTTGTCGAAAAGCAAAGAATCAAGTCTTCACCTGAAGGATCTTCTTCTCTGGTGTTTAAAGAGGACCTTTTGTTGTGTTTTTTTTATTTTTTATATATATATATATATATATATATATATATATATATATATATATATATATATATATTAAATACCTTTTACTTGCGAGGTAAAAAAAAAAAAGCTCACCTTCTCCCTGGCTGTGAGGCTCTCCGCTGTGATTGGATCGCAGCACAGCCAGGGAGAAGGAAACGCCCATTGAGAAACCCTGGCGTCTCCTCCTCCCTGTACCGATGTTCAGTATTAACATACTGAGCGGGAAAACTTACAGGGGGTCACAGCGGGGCGTAAGATATTTAAAAAAAAAAAAAAAACAGGAAGGGGGGTACCCCGCAAGTAAAGGTATTTATCTAGAGTAAAAAAACACGAAAGCTCCTCTTTAAATACTGGCTAATTAGGAGGTTCCCTCTAGCACAGGAGGTATTGGTTTTCTGTAGTTGTCACTTTGAGTGATCGCTGATGGGAGTCACCTCTGCCGAGTGCAGCACGTAAGGGTATGTTCACACAGTGACACTTGAAATCCACACATTTACTAGCCATCTTATGTGTGTACTTTGACATGCATTTCTGTTGACTGGGAAAATTGGGCACGTAAAGAGAAACTGACGCGCAGTTTCTATTTTCGCGCAATATGGATTTCAAATTGCCGCCATGAAAGTATTTACCATTGAAAACAAGAGACAATGGTTTGTGGCCATATTTCGGTGTGGAATGTGTGTGAAAATATGCTGTGCGAACATGCCCTTAAAGGGGTTTCCTGAGACCTAAATACTGATGACCTATCCTCTGAATAGGTCATGCTCGGTGTTTGTACGATACCTGGGACCCTGCTGATCAGCTGTTCTAAAAGGCAGCGGTGCTCGCAGTAGCGTCGAGGCCGTCTCACAGCTTTCCCTAGGCCAGTGATGACACACTAGGGAGAAGCAAAGCCCCATAGAAGAGAATGGGGCTGAGCTGTGATACCAAGCACGGCCACTATACAATGTACGGCGCTGTGCTTGGTGAGCAGGAAGAAGGCGGCGGAGCTCACAGGGGCGCCTGTGTCTTCTCAAACAGCTGATCGGCGGGGTTCTGGTTGTCGGCTCCCCATCAGAGGGAAACCCTTTTAGAGGGCATGTTACAACATCTTATCCTCTTTCCACGGAATGGAGGATAAGTGGCTGATCAGTGGCGATCCCACCGCTGGAGCCCAGCTGTGTGGGGCTGTGAGAGGTGGCTAACTGTGCAATAGAATATAGCCGAGTACAAGCACTTGGCCATCTCTGACAGCCCCATACACCTGAATGGAGCAGCAGCAGCAGCATGCATCTCCGCTGCTCCAGTCTAAAGGGGGAATACGGGCCACCATTATCCTCATTAGCAGGATAGTCCATCAATATAAAAGGACTGGAAGCCCCCTTTAAGTGCACGAGACCTGATGATTGTAGGAAGGGAGCAACTATTTGGTGCTGATAGACTGGTTTCTGAAGTTCAATCGGCTTGTGCTATTTATTCCAAAGATGAGGATTTTTTTTACCTTTTATGGTATTCTAGGATATAATCAGTAATAGTAGATGAATGCGCGGTGACCATATTGGAGAATACATCCATATTCTGCCCAATGTCCGTTCCAGCGGTTATCCCCTTTTAGTTCAATCAAGTTCTTTTGTCTGTACCCTAATATCTTTAAGAGGAGGTACAGCGCTGACAACTAATAGATCACAAAATGAGCGTAGGGCAGTTGTCACTGTTTAGTGAGAGGGCTGCTCATGTATACTGGGGAACGGTTACCAAACTGGATGGTCTGCAACGTACCGCTGCACGGATCCGGACGGGGCTGCTCTGTAAAGATCTGCATCGGATCGTACGTCTTCTCTGCTGTAATTTGGGAACCCCATTTTGGTTAGCAGTGATATTCCACAGGGTTTCATTTTTAAGGTTGCTTACATGCCTATGCAATGCTTCAGAACCTGTTTTATACTCCCCTCCCCCTCTACATGAACTTTGGGACCCGGCCTATAATGGGCGACTTCCACATCATGGAGGAAATGTGAAGAGCACACGTCACTACTGGCTCTGTATTAGTAGTGTTATTAATAAACCTTATTTTATAAAACATCCATGGCGGACTTTTCCTTATAACGTGTCTTTACTTTTGGATAAGGGTACTTTCACACTTGCGTTGGTGCGGATCCATCTGTTTATTTGCACAGACGGATCCATAATGCAAACGTTTGTATCCGTTCAGAACGGATCCGTTTGTCATTTTTCTTTAAAACTAATGCAAAGTCCAAAACGGATCCGTTTTGAATTACATTAAAAGTCAATGGGGGACGGATCCGTTTTCAAATGCACCATATTGTGTCATTGAAAATGGATCCGTCCCCATTGACTTACATTGTAAAAAAAAACAGATCCGTTAGGCTCCGCCACTTCAGACTGACACCAAAATGCTGCATGCTGCGTTTTGGTGTCCGCCAAAACGGAATAGAGGCGGAACGGAGCTGAACTGATGCATTCTGAACGGATCCTTATCCATTCAGAATGTATTGGGGCTGAACTGATCCGTTTTGGACCGTTTGTGAGAGCCCTGAAACGGATCTCACAAACGGAATCCAAAACGCTAGTGTGAAAGTACCCTTAGTGTAGAGTTTTTAACAATTTCTGCAACTTAGTGATGGGGGGGTCTGTTCACACATGACTTTTTTTTTTTTTTTGCAGAAAGCTCTGCAGCAGTCTCCTATATCTGACTATGGCTGCAGAAATGTATGTACGGGCTGCTGAAGCACCAATATTCAGATGGATGGAGTTCTGCTAAAAAAATAATAAATCTGACCGGTGAATATACATTTATCAAAAGCAGAAAGTAAGGGGCACACTCTGAATATCTGTTACCCACAAGTAGTCACAAATTTATTAACACATATAATAAAAATATAATAAACTCCCGTAAGTACACTAAAAGACTACTATATAGATTAAAATAGTGATTAATGGTTGCCACCTAAAATATCAAATATTAAAAAGGGGTTGTATCCTCAAGATGCCTGAATGTCCAGAAAAATCTGTGCCACTTACTTCTGATCGTGGTGAGTCTGGTAAGAGGTTATAGCCAGTCTCCTTATTAGTATCGCTGGAGAAAAGCGGCGTCCCGCTCCCAGCATATAGTCCGAGCGGCGTCCCGCTCAAGAATAAAAAGTTGCGATTGCTTGCAGGGACTTGAATTATATCACCATCGGAACAGTCTTACCCCAAGGATTTATAGAAGCCCTCGACACAGATTTATCTTCTTATCGAAGCGTATGTCGGCTGGTCTCAAGGGCTGCCTCACCAGAGCGTGTCTGGCGATGCACGTGCTTCCTCTTGGAGAGCAGTACCTCCGTGCGCTTAAGTGGTGGTCGCGCAGGCACCCGGTGTCATTTGGCAGGATTCCATCTCTAATATGGGTCGGATGGTAATGAAGTGGTGGTCCTTGCTGTTGAACTTGGTGGGGATAATTACCAAACGCATTTCGGGGTTTTTGTTTGTGCGACCCCCTTCCTCAGTGGTACCCTGAGATACTTGCAGTATCACAGGGCTCTATGACTACATAAGTCTGGGTCATTACACGCGCCGCTGTCCCCGGATGTTGCAGCTGTAATACGGTTACTAAACTGTGGCTGCATCATAGCCAGATGACTGAGGGGTTTCCAGTAGCAGAAGTCTAAGCAGTATAATAGGAGTCTGATCTCTTTACAGCCTGTTTATTCTGGAGAGCAAAGACCTGTCTATGACATAAGAACCACTGAAGAGGTAGAGGATTGTTTTACAGTGTATTCTAAGGTATAGGAATCAAAAGGGCTTAACAAAGGCTAAGTGAATAAAAAGTTTAGAAAACAGGGAGATGTATGCAGACAGTTCACATATAGAATAAAAAAAAATAAACAAATCACTTAACCTGGAATCAATGGGCAAGCTCCTCGCCAGCCGGCACCCAACGTGGTAACTCTACAAAGAGGTAGTCTGATGTCTTCCTTGGAGCTTAACCCCTTCCCGACACATGACGTAATAGTACGTCATGGTGGCAAGTGACTTCACTCATTTGGATGTACTATTACGTCGTGATCGGGCGGGCACCTGAGCACCTCTGACCCCCAAAAGTTGACAGAAAAAACACCTTTCCCCAGATTTTATAGTAAAAAATAGAAGAAAACACATGTATCGCCGCGTCCGTAACAACCGACTTTATAAATATCACATGCCCCAACCTGTCCAATAAACACCATAAAAAATAAAAACTGTCAAAGCCATTTTTGTCACCTTACATCACATAAAGTGCAATACCAAGCGATCAAAAAGGTGTATGTCCCACAAAATGGTACCAATAAGTCACCTCATCCCGCAAAAAAATGAAACCCTACCTAAGACAATCGGTCAAAAAAAAATAAAAATAACTATAGCTCTGACTATGGAGACACTGAAACAATTTTTTTTTGTTTCAAAAATGCTACTGTCTAAAACTTAAATAAGAAAAACATATTAGGTATTCCCACGTCCGTAACAACCAGCTCTATAAAAATATCACATGACCTAACCCCTCAGTGAACACTGTAAAAAATAAAAACTGCCAAAACAACCAATTTTTTGGTCACCTTGCGCCATAAAGTGTAATATTGAAATGATTAAAAAAATCATATGTACCCAAAAATGGTACCAATAAAAAGTCAACTCTTCCTGCAAAAAACAAGCCTCTGCACAAGACGATCAGCAAAAAAATGGCATTCAGAAAATGGAGGCACAAAAATATAATTTTTTCAAAAATGCTTTATTATGTAAAGCTGAAACAAAGAAAGTAAACATATTTGATATAATTGCATCCGTAACAACCTTCTCTAAAAAAATAGCACATGATCTAATGTCAGATGAATGTTGTTGTAAAAAATTGAAACTGTGCCCAAACAGCCATTTTTTGGTTACCTTTCCTCACAAAAACGTAATATAGAGCGACAAAAAAATCATATGTACCCCAAAGTAGTACCCATAAAACTGTTGCCTTATCCTGTAGTTTTCAAAATGGGGTCACTTTTGGGAGTTTCTACTGTGTGGGTGCATCAGGGAGGCTTGAAATGGTACATGGCATCTAAAAATCAGTCCAGCAAAATTTGCCTTAAAAACCATACGGCGCTCTTTTCTCCTGCGTCCTGCCGTGTGCCCTTACATCAGTTTACAACCACATATGGGGTGATTTTGTAAACCACAGAATCAGGGTAAGAAAAATTGTTTTGTTTGGCTGTTAACCCTCGATGTGTTAAAGAAAGAAATGGAAAATTTGCCAAAAAAGTGAAGTTTTTGAAAAATATTCCTTTAATTCTTGTGGAACACCTAAAGGGTTAACAAAGTTAGTAAAATCAGTTTTGAGTAAGGGTGGGTTCACACTAGCGGTATGGTTTCCGTTATTGCCTTCTGTTATAACGGAACATAAAGGAAACCATAAGACGGAAAGACGGATCCTGTTCTTTTGCCCAAAAGTTTCTATTATGACGGAATGCAAAACGCATTCCGTTCGCTTTCCGTCATAATAGAAGTCTATGGGAAAGCATAACTGATCCGTCTGGTTCCCGTTATGCAAGACGGAAAACAAAGTCCTGTCGACAAGTCCATGTTATAACAGAAAGCAATAACGGAATCGCTAACGCTAGTGTGAACCCACCCTAACTTGAGGGGTGTAGTTTCTACAATGGGGTCATTTATGGGGGGTTTCCCACTATGTTAAGCCCTACAAAGTGACTTCAGAACTGAACTGGTGCTTAAAAAGTGTTTTTTTGACATTTTCTTAAATTTTAAGAATTGCTTCTAAAATTCTAAGCCTTCTAACGTCCTAAAAAAAAATGTACAAAATGATGCTAACATAAAGTAGACATATGGGGAATGTGAAGTAATAAATATTTAATGAGGTATCACTTTTTGTTTTAAAAGCCGAGAAATTTAAATTTGAAAATTGCAAATTTTTCTAAATTTTGGGTAAATTTGGGATTTTTTCATAAATAAAGGGGAAATATATTGACTCAATTGACTGTCACGAAGTACAATGTGTCACAGGAAAACAATCTGAGAATGGCTTGGATAAATAAGTGTCCCAAAGTTATTACCACCTAAAGTATCATCAGATTTGCGAAAAATGGCCTGGGATCGGTCTTAGAGGAAATGTCACAAAAATTGTATCTGCCAGTTGCAATCACATAACATTTTTTCCATCTCATCACCAAGACAGCACACGAGGAGATTGACCCTGACCTCTGTAGAGGCAGGAACAGAGAAAGGTTTAAATCCCCTCCACCACCACCAATGTTGAGGTGAAGATGCTTACCACTGCACCATATCTGGGATACATTGTGTCCCCCTGTCCTCCCGCGGTCTAAGTACTAACACTGGGCAGGGGAGATGAAATGCCAAGTTTATTGATGGCAGTACGGGCCACTATGGGGGTAGAAGAGGCGCAGAAAACCCATTCCGTTCAAGATGAGATGTTTGGGGGACTAAGTTAAAAAAAACACACGAGTATTCCCCACTAATGAAAACATCCGTGATATGGTTTTGGAAGAATAGTCTGACCCCGAGAAATGCCTGGGTGTCTCCAAAGCCTTTAGAAACAGTTTACTCTTTGACCCTTCTGAATCTAAAATATTCAATGAGATACCTAAGATAGATGTTCAGGTGGCAAAAGTCAATAAAAAAAAAACTGCGTTACGCTTTGAGGACGCATCTCAGTTACGGGATCCCATGGATAGGAAGGCCGACCGTTTGGTATGAAAATCATGAAGGCTGAGTGGTTTTTGCCTCCACACTCACTCCGTACCGCTCTTAGTGACGTCACTCGCTCCGAAGTTGGAGCGCGACCATAGAGGTAACTGTGGAGTTGTGCTACCGGCCGGAGCACACTCCAAAGAAGGAACGCCCGATTAAGGATTTTTCCCCTTAAGAAAACGCTGCAAGAAGGTAACAGTGACAGCGTCGAATACAACAGCATAGAGATACAACACAGACGCACAAGGTAGGCTGGACTAATACACATATGTTGGAAAGAGGATAGATGTTATATTGTGAACAGGGTCAGATCTCTATTGAAGTTTTAAGCGCGATATCTTAAAGTAATTCGATTGTTGGTTTAACTACATTTGTCCGTATATATACACGGTATACGGGGATATCGCTGCTATCAAATAGCAAAGACAGCGCCTGTGAACCAATAATATAATAGCATGAAAATCATGAAGCGGCAATGTTTAACCTGAAATCTAACATAGCCGCAACATCTGTCGCTAGGTCTATGTTCCTTTTGCTAAATGAGCTAGAGAATCATATCAGGGATAAGACCCCAAGAGAGGAGATCTTGAATTCTATTCCCTGTTAAAATCAGCCACAGCTTTCTTGGCTGACGCCTCCACGGAATCTGTAAGTTTCTCCGCCAAACGCGCGGGTCTCTCTAATGCAGCCCCCAGAGCCCTCTGGATGAAGTGCTGGTCGGGGGACAAGACTTCAAAAATAAAGCCGTGTTCCATCCTATTTTCAGGGGAGTACGTTTTTGGGCCCGTACTGGACAGGATATTAGAAAAAGCTTCAGATAAGAAAAAGGGCTTTCCCGAGGACAGGCCATACAGAAGGAAATTTCCCTTTCGCTCCTCCTCTAGCCAGAGTAGATCATATAGAGACAAAGGAAAGTCAGGTCGCTGGAGCTACCCCAAGGGGTGGGGGTAAAGGAAGGGGCTTCCTTCCTACTCCCCAGAACAAACCCAGCGATAAACAATGACGTCGGGGAGACTGAAGACTGAAGAATTTTCTAGCATCTTGGGAAATCATTTCCCTGAATCCTTGGGCTCGGGAGATTATAAAGTCTGGGTTACCGGATAGTTTTCTACTGCTCCCCCCAAACAGGTTCATTGTCTCCAGACTCAGGTCCCTAATTGCTCAGGGAAGAATTTTACAAGTACAAGACCTTTTAAAAATGGGAGTAGTGGTCAAGGTCACGGGGGTCTTGCTCCAATCTTTTCCTAGTGGAAAAGAAAGGGGGCTCATTTCGAACCATTATAAACCTAAAAGCTCTGAACAAGTTCATTACTTACCAGAAATTTATGATGGAGTCCCGAGGGTTCTTAATTCCACTAATAGGCAAAGATGCCTTGATGTCTACGGTGGACCTGGGGGACGCCTACTACCACGTCCCAATTCATCCCAGCTCCCAGAAATTTCTGAGATTCGCCAAAGACCATAAAGGTTCCATACATCATTATCAATTTACGGCCCTACCATTTGGAATTTTATCTGCACCCAGTGTTTTCAGAAAGCTCGTAATCGAAATGATGGCTTTTTTAAGGCAGAAGGGTCTAGTTGTAGTTCCATAGTTAGACGACTTCCTTTGGATTGGACACCAAGAGCCACCTTATGGCAGATCTAGACACCTTCCTGTCAACACTTTGGTGTCTCGGCTGCATAGTGAACCTCGAAAAGTCAAGCTTACAACAGACAACAAAGATTCGGCTCTTGGGAGTTGTTCTGGACTCTCATACTCAATCTACCTTCCTTTCGCAAGACGAGATCAGAAATCTTCAAGAGAAAATCTGAATATTTGAAAGGAAAAGGATCTGTTCCATAAGGGAGGCTATGAGTCACCTGGGTCTTCTCACGTCCTGCATACCCTCAGTTCCTTGGAGTCAATCACACTTCCTGCCTCTACAAACGAGGATTCTTAGGGTTTGGAACAGTCAGCAGATTTCCCTGGATTACAAAGAGTCTATTCCTCACATGATAAAAACTTCCCTAAATTGGTGGGTAGTCTCAAAAAACCGCTCCAAGGGTGTTGTGTGGGAAAAGACCCCTTACATACAAGTCATGATGGACGCAAGTTAGTCAGGATGGGAAGCGAAGGTGGGGGACCATTATTATGAGGGTTCTTGGCCCCAATTATTCAGCACTCAATCGTCCAATTTCAGGGAACTGAGGGCAGTATGGGAATCTCTGAAGATGGCGAAAGACTATCTTCGCGGTCTCCACCTAAAAACTCTCAGACAACACGACGACAGTTGCCTATCTTTCCCATCAAGGAGGAACAAGGTCAAAGAGTCTCCGGTCCTTATCCACCAGAATATTCAACTGGGCAGAAAACAATGTGAAATCTTTCTCAGCAATTCACCTCAAGGGATCACTGAACCTAGAGGCGGATTACCTCAGTTAGAGAAAAATTGGACCAGACCGAATAGTCCCTGAACTCAGACGTCTTTCAAATGATAGTGGACAAATGGGGCGCTCCAGAGGTGGACCTGTTTACCACAAGAGAAATACGAAGATGGCAAGATTTTGTTCCCTAAACCCCTGGGACAATCCCTGGGCACTAGATGCATTTACCCTGCAGTGGGACTGGGATCTCAGTTACGCCTTTTCTCCACTTCCACTCATTCCCAAAGTGGTCCAAAAGATCTGCCGAGAAAGCACGACGTTAATTCTAATAACCCCATTTTGGCCAAAGAAAAGCTGGTTTCCATCCCTCAAGAAACTCTCAATCTCAGATCCTTGGCTTCGTCCGTCCAGGAAGGACCTTCATCAGGGCCCGATCCTGCATCCTAGTCCAGAGTTCTTGAAATTAGAAGCCTGGATCCTAACAATCCAGATATTGAAACATCAAGGTCTTTCAGACCAGGTAATATCTACGCTCAAAGCCTGTAGGAAGAAAGTAACTTACGCTATATACCTGAAGATTTGGAAAAGGTTTTGTTCATGGTCGGGGAACTCATCTCCAAACTTGGAAGGGCCAAACATCCAAATGATCTTAGAGTTTTTCCAGCAGGGGCTCGAGTTGGGACTTAGACCTTCCACTCTCAAAGTACAGGTGTCAGCTCTAGGTTGTTTTTTCAACTCTGACCTAGCCAATCACAGATGGATAAGGAGATTTATGAAGGCAGCCTCCAGGCTTCGACCAGCTCTAAGATCTCACGTTCCCTCCTGGGACCTTAACGCAGTACTCACCGGTCTAACGATTTCTCCCTTTCAGCCACTAGATGATTGTTCTGTCAAACTTATTTCTTTTAAGACTGCACTCCTCATTGCTATCACATCTGCCAGAAGACTGGGCGAAATACAGGCCCTCTCCATTAGGGAGCCTTACCTGCGGGTATAGGTTTCTCCCAAAGGTCGTGTCTGACTTTCATCGTAACCAAGAGATCATTTTGCCATCTTTTTGTAATAACCCTTCTAACAACAAAGAGTTGGTCTTTCATTCTTTAGATGTCGGGCGTTCAGTTTTGAGGTATATTGAGGCCACTAAAGGGTTCAGGAAGTCAGATTAGGTTCAGGAAGTTAGTCTAATTCAATTCTCTGGTAGGAACAAAGGTCAGAAGATTGATTTATAATTTTGTATATCTCCTTGTGTGCCGTCGTGGTGATGAGATGGAAAGCCGGAATTGGACTTACCGGTAATCCAGTTTCCATGAAATTACCACGACGTTACATTATTCCCTCCTAGGTTTAAGGGGTCAATCTCCTCGTGTTCAGTCGTGGTGATTTTATGGAAAGTGAATTACCGGTAAGTCTAATTCCGGCTTTTTTCTAATTGGTTTCCATTTTCTGATTGCAGATTTATTTATTCTAATTCCTGAATCTGATGGGCAGCCATCTTTCCTGAGCTGTTTATAACAGCATTTAGAAAGCATTAAGAAAATTGCATAACGGCAGCCCCAAGGGCCATAGACACTATGGACAGGAGGGGACCTCAGTGACTTCTATGGTAGAGTTTTCTAGGCCTGCTAGAGGTGATACCTAGGCTTAACTGAATCGGGTTTGGAATACTCTACCAGGGATGTCAAACTCGTGGCCCTCCAGCTGTTGCAAAACTACAACTCCCATCATGCCTGGACATCCTACAGCTATCAAGGCATGCTGGAAGTTGTAGTTTTGCAACAGCTGGAGGGCCATGAGTTTGACATCTGTGCTCTAGCCAAAGGTTAATTTGAAAATGTTGTTTACAATATGCGCTCTGTACCGCAATAAAATGTATTGGCTCCACTGAGGCCTTGTTTTTCTCACCACAAGTAATGCAAGATTTGTGGTGTAGTGCCCGCGCTGGGTTACTGGGGCATCTGCCATCCAGATCACTGAGAGGTAAGGTGCAGTAACCCAGCACGGCCACTACACTTTGAACGGCGCTGTGCTTCCTGTCACATTGACAGTGCTAGACCCAGGGCCAAAGGGTGCAGGGTGTCAGACCTTCACCTTTTGGCTATTCACGACCTATCCTAAGGATAGGTCATCAATATAAAGAACCTGGAAACCCCCTTTACAGTTGTTGCTAGATTAAGATTCGGGTGATAAATCCATTCCACCTGGCTCATCTTTGTCATGGTCGGGGAGACAGGTGGGTAAACCTCTTCTTGCAGTCTGTGGTGTGCAGGCCAGAACCCTCATCTCTCCTTCTTGTAGAGGGTGTAAGGTTGGAATATTTCTTTCAGGTTACCCACAATCCCCCTTGAGAACCCTTTACACGAGTCTGGGATCCACCTTGCTTTATACCACTCATTGGTGGTCCGGTTAGTGATGGATAGATACCAGAGGAAGCAGGTGTACCCTCCTAAGAACAGGATCAGGAGGAACAGGAATCCCAGCGTGAAGACAATCCTTGGAAAAGTCAAGAACAAGTGCTGGGGAAGTAAAATAAAGATGTTGGTGAGGCTTAAGAGAAAGCAGAAAGGGTGTCAATCTGTGGCCACATATACAAGAAGCATGAGGCCTCATTCACACAAGCAGCTTTCAGGTCTGTATTCGAAAGGTCTAAATCTATTGCTCTGGAGGACCCAGCAATACATAGAAAGCCTACTGATTTCAATGGGAATGGTGTAATGCTTGATCCGCCCTGTGGTGGCGCTGGAGGGGAATTAAACACTTCCCCAACAAATAACAGCTGGTCTCTGGGGGCACCAACAGCAGCTAAACCTTTGATATGGTCATTAAACAGCTTGGAAGATCGTTCAGGAGAGGCGAGAGAGGGATTGATGGATTTCACAGTGAGCGGCGTTCTGCAGCCTGCTATGTATTAAAATGCATGCAAGCTGCAGAAGCCAATATTATCCAAGATTTTCTACTAAAAACCCGTTTCAAAATCATTTTTAACCCCAGATACATACAATTATATACAACTGGTGAAAGGTGGCAAAAGCCTCTAACCTCCCTGCTATTTTGACCATGTCTCATACCTGTATAACGTAAGCTAAGCTCGCAATCTCTTGGTGTCCCTCGCTGTCCACGTAGGCTGCAGTCATCATATGGGAGAGCAGCACCACCTGCAGGAGGAAGGCTGTCATCACAGCAGCTAAGGAGACAGCTGTGAGAGTCAAGCTCAGCAGGTACAGTAAGAAGTATCTGATATTCAGGGCTCCAATGCAGTTATTCACCCAAACACAGTGATGGTCAAACCGCTGGATACAGCAGCCACAGACACCTGCAAGGAAAAGCAAACGGAGATAGTGACACACCTGTAGCCTCAAGCTTTTGGCTATAGTTGGCATATGATGGATCAAACAGCTAATTTTAATGCGCCTAAAGAAAACTAGGGTGCTTGTACTTCTGCAATCAGCTATTTCAATGGAAAAAAAAAAAAAAAGTATAGTAACATTTCTTTAATAATCCAGAATATTTGGTAATTGCACATTGTGTCCTGTTAAAGGATATTTACTGTATACTTTACCTATATAATTATTTTTGCAGCCGAATTCAGGAGTGGATCCTAAATAAAGGGAAATGTTCTACCTCTTGGAACCCCCCACCCTGCAGGATAGAGCGGAGGACAGCTAACGAAGGGCAGTTCTCACTCCAGCGTACCCGAACGGTGTACGTATTACATGGTGAGCAGCTCATTTCAATGGCCACATGTAATACTACATCTCACCAGTAGTGGCTGCTGCAGTTTAAGAGCTGATCACCATTGGGACTGTTGGTGATCAGCTGATTAATGCTATCCGCATTTTTTTTCATGGACCCATTGACTTCAACGGGTCTTGGACCACATTTCGCAGACCAGAATAGGCCATGTTCTATAATTTGTGCAACGGACATACGGATGTGCATTATGCAGATTATAGAACATGTGCAATGCTGGTCTGCTAAATGCGGTCCACAGACCTATTGAATACAATGGATCTGCAAGAAAATGCAGATGGCGCACGGACGTCACCCGTATTTTGCGGACCCACGCTTTCTTGACCACAAAATACATATGGTCATCTGCCTGTAGACCAAGACTGGGGCTGCACAGTGACAGTAGACATAATTGCCTATAGTGTCGCACTGCGACATACTGCAACTGTCACCTACAATCTAGACTTGGATTTAGCGTCGCAGTTCACACACCCTTTTTCGCTTTTACCTGACTGACTTGAATGTAAGTCGCATGCCACACTCAACTCAGCTTCACAGTTCTAAAATAGCAGCGTGACAGCAAATCGGAAACAAGTCGCACGTATTTTTTGTCGCATGACATGTTGCAGTGTAGCCTCAGGCCTAAGACCACATGCACATGGCTGTTGCTCGGCAGTTCCGTGTGGCTGCCACAGACAGATCCAGACTCATTCAACTTGACTGGGACCATGATCCGTCCGCACCGCAAGAAAATAAAACAAGTTCCGGTGCCCATGTACATGTGGCCTAATGGTTAGGGATTAAAGGTTCAGTATTTAAAAAAAAAAAAAACATATCCGCTTTCTTCCAAAATTGGCACCACACCTTTCTGTCCACAGGTTGTTTCTTATATTGTAGCTCAGCACATCTACGTCAATGGAGCAGAGCTGCAATACCCGGCGTAACCCATGAACAGCTGAGACACCGGTTTTGGAAGATTTTTCTTTTAATCTCAAACAACCCCGATATAAATACTTCCGGTTTGCGATTTGTAAATTCCAACTTCTCACCGCAATGCTTTGATCGTGCCGGTTTAATCAGGTCACAGGTCGGACACTTATTGCTGCGGTGAAACATAATCTCATCATACTCATAGACCCCAATACAAAATGACTCATTCTGCGCGGTGACTCTTCCTAGAAACAAACAAAAAAAAAAACTGAATCTCAAGATCCTAAGAATTTGAATTCCACTTTTCTCCAAGAGAATTAAAGTTTACATGACGCTTGGTCCAATGTATTCAGTTTAGGTTATTCCCGGGGGTTCCAGAGGAGGGCCCCTTTAAAGGTATGTGTGTAAGTGACTGCAGCGAGTACCTGGGTCTGTGGTGCAGCACTTGTAGAAGTAGTACAGATTCCCCGTTATCAGAACATACGGCAGGAAAACCAACATCCAGTTCAGCTCCAGTTCTAGACTATAGTCGAGAACCTCCCAGGTGTACTCCGCAAACACCAGCGAATCCAGGATCAGGTGCAGGAACACAAAAGCCCCGCTCCTAAAACCAGAGAAGAAATGAATGACGAATCACAACACGTCCATCACATGACCGCAGTTATTGTGCCGCAGGATCTCATGGACTTCACGAGGATGAAATCACAAAAACATCTGAACATGACCCCTAAGCCTCACACACGCGGGTGTATTAAAGGGGGTTGTCCAGAATAATAAAAACCTGCCTACACGCCGTGGATTTTCGTGCGATAAATCTGCAGTGTTGTACAGTATTAGCGAAGTGGATGAGGTTTTAAGATATCTCATCCACACGCTCCGCAAAAATCCAGTGCAAATTGACCTGTGGTGTGGATTTGATATCTGCAGCATGTTGATTTATGCTCTGGAACTCCACCATGAATTTTCACCCAATAAAATCTGCAGCTATTTCTATTTTACAGCTAAAATCTACACATCATTCAGGCACTTTGTGTTGTGGACCTGTGCCAAAATTCGCAGCAGACCTTTTAAATACTCACCTTTCCACGCCAGACCTGCGGAATCAAGCATGTGTACCTGCTACTCACCACTCGGTTCTGGCTTTCTCAGCCCACTGCTCCATTTTCTATCCAATCCTTACTCCAGTGCAGACAGGAGTCATGTGCACTGCTGCAGCCAATGGCCGCGCCGGAATTTTACATGCGAGGGCTACGGGTGAAGACAGAGGTGGACCATAGGAGCCGGAACCGAGCGTCAGGGAACTGGTAAGTATGCCTGACTCACACAGATCCGGCGGGGAGGGAGGAGCCTTTAAAAACTTACAAAAAACTGCACAACCACTTCAAAGAGGATCTGACAATTGTGCAAAAGTGAACGATTCCTTTAAGGGGTTCTCCAGGAATTAAGAAAATGAAAATACTTAAATATTACTTTATTATAAATATGTTCCCAAATACCTTTCATTAGCTATAGTGGCTTATTTGTCTGGGGAGCAATCATTAGGAGAAATAAAAATGGCAGCCGTCCTATTAGTGCACACAAAACCTGTCCTAATCACACAGGCGGACAAGTTACTTCACAACACTGAGGTGAAGAGCTGCCTCATCCTCCTCTCTACTCTGCTCGTCCGGGATTATGATCCTGAATACAGCTGGTAAAACGAATCTCTGTAGAATGGAGGTCATGAGAAAACATGAACTACAGAGAGGGGGCTGGGGGTAATGAGCAGCAGCCGTTGTATGTAGTCTCCATTACCATAGTCTGTCCTGTCTCCTCATGAACTCCATTCCTACAGAGATTCAGCTAAAGATCTTATCATCTGTATTCAGGACCATAATCCCTGACAAGTAGAGCAGAGAGGAGACACGTCCTCCTGTGTTATAAGGACAGGTTTTGTGCGAACTGATGGGACAGCGGCCATTTTATTTCTCCTAATGACTGCTCTCTAGACAAAACGAGACTTTGAAACCAATGAAAGATATTTGGGAATATATTTATAATAAAGTAATATTTAAGTATTTTCATTTTCTTGAATCCTGGAGAACCCCTTTAAAGTATTATATACAATATAGGTGTGACCTAGGGAGGAATATGTTACTCACCTGGTGTGGAAGCAGCTGCTGATGCATTTCTGAAGCCAGGCCGGGGACACAAGGGAAATGACCTGTAAAATAAACCACTTCAGCTGAATGTATAGAAAGGGAAGAACAGGAATCTCTATTATAATTTAAGGGACACTCCAACCTCAAACACATACGATAAAAGGTTATAGAAAGATAGAGAATCCTGGAATCCAGGCTGATACAGATGATTGGCTACATTGAATGAAAATGTAGCAATCACTCAGCTGTGAGATGTAATAGACCTGTACCAGTTTTCAGCTTCTGGATGTCAGTAATGAATATATTCTTATACTGACAGCAAGCAGAGATCTTGTCAATGAAAGAAAACTGAAACTTCTAAGAAAGTTGCAGAATGTTTCAGGGAATCCGAATCACCAAATACACTGATGTCTCCATCTACCGGCAGGATGTAGATATTGATGTAGATGGTGATTTGGATACACACAAGGTCTCCAAGACAACTCAGCACCTGAATAAAATCTGAATGGTACAGGTTGGAATCCCTCAGTAGTGCAGCCTCGCGCTTTGGGCCTGTAACGTCAAGTGATTATATCACAGAACAGGAGTTCAGCTGGGCATGCAGATTATATCAACGTCAGGTGAAGTTGGTGTGACTGTCCGACCCCCCCCAACAGCAGATATAGGGGGGGGAGATAAGGATCCGACAGCTGGATTTCAACATGTCCGATCCTTTTGTTCTTAGGGAGATAAAACGCTGATAAACTCGACCGATATTATAAAACAGTTTTTGTGTTCTTAAAGGGTTGTCCAGCCTAGGAGCCGACAATCCCAATGCTACTAACGCATGACCCATTAAAAAAAGAAAAAACACCTGTGTGCAGACCTGCCGTGCCCACAATGCTGCCAGTTCCCGCAGGCCCAGAAAGTTGCTCGGTCCCATGAATGCTTCTGCCCATCACAGGCCTCAGCGGTCACATCTGCTGAACAGCAGCGATCACAGGACCAACCCACTGCGGGAATCGTAAGTGGCAAGGAATGAGGCAGCTGCGCAGGCGTAACAGGACCACAAACAGTGTTTGCTTTAATATTTTATATAACAACTATTTAATATTTTATATTAATAATATTATAATATAATCTCTCATATATATAAAAATTAGTTTCTGTCTGCCTGTTCTTTATGCGCGACAAAACTAAACATAGAAACATAGAATGTGTCGGCAGATAAGAACCATTTGGCCCATCTAGTCTGCCCAATATGCTGAATACTATGGATAGCCCCAGGCCCTATCTTATATGAAGGATGGCCTTATGCCTATCCCATGCATGCTTAAACTCCTTCACTGTATTTGCAGCTACCACTTCTGCAGGAAGGCTATTCCATGCGTCCACTACTCTCTCAGTAAAGTAATTCTTCCTTATATTACTTTTAAACCTTTGCCCCTCTAATTTAAAACTATATCCTCTTGTAGCAACTACTGCTCTGATCTTCATTAAAATTGGCACACCGATACATCTGGTGTCCAGGAAGGTTTACATCAGGTCTCAGCTCTCTAGGACGCACCGTTCCTGAGATATTCCCAAAAAATTACCTGCATTAGCCAATACAAGCCTGCAAGTCTTTCTCTTAATATCCTTACTGCCATACACACGGTCACATGTCCCTTATCAGCCAATAGAAGCTTGCAGGCCCTTAGTGTCCACGTACACACAGGTTTACTCCAGGTTTCCATAACAACCCAGCCATTTTCCTTCACTGCTGTAGGTCAGCTTTGGGCTAGGGCTACACGACGACAATAAGTTGCACGACACATAGGGCACAACTACACTATTACATGTTACACCAATGTCGGGCGACAATTTTAATAATCATAGTCTATGGTGTTGCACTGCTACATGCTGCAACTGCAACAGTCGCAGAAAAATCCATCTTGGATGGGTTTTTTGCAACTGTGGTGTCACAGTCGCAGCATGTCGCAGTGCGACACCATCGACTATTATTATAAAAATTGTCGCAACAAAATGTAGCGAGACACATGTCGTTGTGTAGCCCTAGCCTTAAAGGGGCAGGGTGCTGTGAAGGTCACTGTTAAGGGGGCCGGCACTGTGGAGGTCAATGTTAAGGGGCATGGGCCACTATTAAAGGGGCAGCTCCTGTGGAGGTCACTGTTAAGGCAGTAGGGTACTGTGAGGTCACTGTTAATGAAGCGGGGTATTGTTGAGGTCACTGTTAAGGGAACGAGTTATTGTCGCAATTCTGTTAAGGAGATGGGGTACTGTGGAAGTCACTTATAAATGGGCGGTTGCTGTGGAGAACATTGTTAAATAAGCGGGCGCTGTGGAGATCACTGCTAAGGGGCGGGATGCTGTGGCGGTCACTGTTAAAGGGGCAGGCACTGTAGAGGTCACTGTTAAAGGAGCAGGCACTGTAGAGGTCACTGTTAAAGGAGCAGGCACTGTAGAGGTCACTGTTAAAGGAGCAGGCACTGTAGAGGTCACTGTTAAGGGACAGGGGCCACTATCAAAGGGGCAGCTGCTGTGGAGGTCACTATTAAGGCAGCAGGGTACTGTGAGGTCACTGTTAATGGAGCAGGGTACTGTGGAGGTCACTGTAAATGGAGTGGGGTACTGTGGAGGTCACTGTTAAGGGAACGGGTTATTGTGGAAGTCACTGTTAAAGGGGCAGGATGCTGTAGAGGTCACTGAGATGGAGAACACTGTGGATATCTTTTAACCTCACACACAAACATTAAATGAAATGTACCCGTGCAAAGACGGGTCCTTCTGCTAGAAATATATAATACTTTATATAACAACAACTTTAATATTTAGGAATCCTTTATAAATCCTGAAAAAGTACTGGATCGGGATGAATCGTCTTGAGCTACTGCCTTATGACCAGGAAGAAGGGCTAACTCACCCGCTCTGCTCTCTGGAGGGCGCTGTCCAGACCGCTGCTGGATCTTCCAGACAAGAGGCAGAAGACAGAAACACAAAGAACGAGGAAAAACACATAGAGGATGAAAAGCCACAGAAAGTCCATGCTGGGACTAGAATAAAACACAATGTAGGTTAGTGCTGCACTGTACATACTGTGACAGAAACCATACAGACCTGACCAAAAAACCCGCCAGACCACCCCGCCCTTACAGCCACGACAACCCACGTCTATGTCCCCTCTCCTGACATATCTGCTTTAGTAACTACGTTCATTCTCCATGTAATAACAAGTCTGGATTATTTATTCTTCTGACACTGTGTCGTCCCGTTCCTTTATTATTCCTGAAAGAAGTTATAATTATTTTACTAGTAGATTACAATGAAGCTTTAGGAGGGTGTTACCAGTTCAGGGTGTGCCCCCGACACTGGCAGCACCGATTGGATATTGTCATTGTACAGGGACACACCTCCAACTGGTAACACCCATCTGGACCTTCAATGCAAAATGCTAGCAATTCATTCATAAGTTCTAAAAGGAATAATAGAGGAACAGCACAACACAGAGTCATAAGAATAGATGCTCCAGAATTTTTATTACATGGGGGATGCAAGTAGTTACTACTACTAGACCTGTCAGGAGAGGGAAAGGGTCCTCATTTATACCAAATGGACCCCACTCAGCCAACACACGCAACTTGTATTGTGATCTCTAATGACAGCCACTTGCAACTCATTACTAGAGTTGAGCGAACTTCTGTTTTAAGTTCGGCTTTCAAAGTTCGGGTTATCCAAGCATCCGGTTATGGATTCCGCTATCACGGACCATAACGGCATTTGGAATCCATAAGGGGATTCTTCAATGAACCCGAACCTTGGACAACCCTAAGGACCTGGGGTGACGTCACTGTCATGTGATCAGTACAGGGGGCGTGGCTCGGTACTGGATCACCTCTTATCCAATCCAGTGCTGAGCCACGCCCCCTGCACTGATCACATGACGGTGACATCACCCCAGGTCCTCCGTGTTGTCCAAGGTTCGGGTTCATTAAAGAATCCCCTTATGGATTCCAAATGCCGTTATAGTCCGTGGTAGCGGAATCCATAACGGGATGCTTGGATAACCCGAACTTTGGAAGCCGAACTTAAAACAGAAGTTCGCTCAACTCTTCTCGTGACCTGTAACCAAAATGTTGGATATCGTGTGACCGTCACAATACGACACAGACACATCGCCTTGTAGAGCATGCCTTCCCAACACAATTGCATGGCTACTCTATTTAAGAGCCCCATCCAAATCCTGTGGGGGGGCTGCTGCTGCAACGCGAGGGCCTGGCCTACTTGCTTAAAAAGGTTTTAGGAGGTTAGGGCCACTCTTGACCACAGGCTGTGTCTGGTATTGCAGAAGAGCTCTATCTACTTGAATGGAGCAGAGTTGCAATTCTCCACACAGCTTATGGACAAGGGTGGCGCTGCTGCGGGACAAAAGCAGCCATGTTTTTGTAAAATCCCACAGAGAACCCTGCAAACAGACCCACATAGCTCAGCTTCCTGGACCCCAAGGACAAATGGCACTGAAATGCAGTATTACGGGGGGAGACCAACGAGCAGTGTCCTAGGAATATCGCCCATAATAACACACAAATTATACAAACCCTCACATGTGTCACTGTCATCACACCACAAGCACAAACGTCTTATTCAGCCAGCGACACACATGAACACAGGGCGCAGACATCTTGGCAAACCCGGAAGAGGAGCCAAGGCGGCGGCTTCAGTTCATACAACAGAACGCCGATACAGGGAGGTTCAGACTTCTAAGCTAAGCGCCGAGCCAGAGCGTCGACGGTCTACTTGAGCGCCGAGGAGGAGGCCCGCCCAGCCATTTGTAATTGATCGCAGAACGACAGGGGTTACTTTGAAAGATGCAGGTAGCGGGAATAAATGGGTTTATAAACATGGTGACAGTGGGTTTCTCAAATTTGGGTCTGAGTACACAACATCAAGTATAAAAAGTATAGATATTAAGTGGTAGGGAAATAATCTGTTTATCTCCCTGGAAACCATCAACAAGTAGGTTAGCTGCAATTGATGATAATAACAACAACATACCATACATACTTGAAGATGGCAGACTGTAGTCAGGAGCACAAGATAGCCATCATCGGCCTCCAGAGCCAGCTATAATACGGGTTTTGGGGTGTACACAGCTTAGTGCCATAGTACCCTCCTGGCTGTAGTGGAGGACCGTCCGCTGCTATTACATTCCCCTAATGAATAGTGACACTTGGCGCTTGTGTGTGCGTCCCCAGACACCTGAGTCTCTTATCTAAGAGTGACATCTTCATCTTCTCACATTACCTTTGCTGCAGACAAAAATACACTTGATAAAAGACGTAGCAGAACAATCACTAGTCTCCTGTCACACATAGCGCCAAGTATAAGAGAGTGTTCCAGCATCAGATCCAAATCAAGTCTAATCGTACTTTATCACGGATGGGTTTACTTACCATGCTGGCATAGATCTGAATAGTAAAAATAGTAAATTCATACTGCCTGACGTCACCACTAGGGGGAGCTTACCGAGTACTTGCAAGCTCCCCTGGTAGTGCCTGCAGGCAGCCAGAGTGCTATATTTTAATGGGCCTTTCTGTAAAATATAATTGCTGTAATAATAACTACTGCCAGCTATGTACAAGAATATATCTACTATAATACTGCTCCTATGTACAAGAATATATCTACTAGAATACTGCTCCTATGTACAAGAATATAACTACTAGAATACTATCTCCTATGTACAAGAATATAACTACTATAATACTATCTCCTATGTACAAGTATATAACTACTATAATACTGCTCCTATGTACAATAATATAACTACTATAACACTGCTTCCTATGTACAAGAATATAACTACTATAATACTGCTCCTATGTACAATAATATAACTACTATAACACTGCTCCTATGTACAAGAATATAACTACTATAATACTGCCTCCTATGTACAAGAATATAACTACTATAATACTGCTGCTATGTACAAGAATATAACTGCTATAATACTGCTCCTATGTACAAGAATATAACTACTATAATACTGCTCCTATGTACAGGAATATAACTACTATAATACTGCTCCTATGTACAAGAATATAACTGCTATAATACTGCTCCTATGTACAGGAATATAACTACTATAATACTGCTCCTATGTACAGGAATATAACTACTATAATACTGCTCCTATGTACAAGAATATAACTGCTATAATACTGCTCCTATGTACAGGAATATAACTACTATAATACTGCCCCCTGTGGACATGCTGCCCATATATCTGTGCAGGGTCCTAGTTTGTGTGGATAGCGGTGGGTCTTCTGGCACTGCTCCCCTCCCTGTCAGCAGCATATCACTCAAGCTTCCTCCCTAATGAATGGTTGATTGGGTTTCAAGGCAACCAGAGCGCTTGTTATAGAAACTCCCTTCTCTCCGGGTGTAATTGATACAAACCCCGCGCTGCTCCTCTACTACTCAGGCACTCGGCGTCCCTCTTCTCCCTGGTCCTGGAGTCCTGCAGGTAAGACATGGAGGTCACATCCTGGAGAGATGATTGCAGGTCTTGGAGGGTGTCTCTGTCCCAGTCTTCAGCTTAGTGTGGTAGGTGCTACGTGGACGCAGTGGGAGGCATTTTAACAGGGGCACTGTGGTAGGTACTATGTGGGGTTTGGGACAGGCACTGTCTTAGAGGCACTGTGGCAGGTACTATGTGCATACTGTAAGGGGCACTGTGGCATGTACTCTGGGTACTTTGAAAGGCACTGGCATGGGGCACTGGGGTGGGTACTCTTGGTAGTTTGACAGGCACTATTATAGGGTGCACTGGGGTAGGTACAGTAGGTACTTTCACAGGCACTATCATGGGACACTGTAGTAGGTACTCTAGGTACTTTGACAGGTAATATCATAGGGTCACTGTGGTAGGTACTCTGGATACTTTGACAGTTGACAAGTACTATAATAAGGGGCACTGTGCCAGCTACTCTAGGTACTTTGACAGGTACCATCATAGCGGCACTGAGGCATTTGCTGAGTACTTTGACAGGCACTATTAAATGGGGGCAGTTTGGCAGGTATTCTGGGTACTTTGACAGGCACTGTGATGGAGCATTGTGGTAGATACTCTGGGTACTTTGACAGTTGACAAGTACTATCATAGGGGGCACTGTGCCAGCTACTCTGGGTATTTTGACAGGCACTAATATAGGGGCACTGAGGCAGGTACTCTGGGTACTTTGATGGGCACTATCATGGGGCATTCTGGTAGGTACTCTGGGTACTTTGACAGTTGACAATTACTATCATGGGGCATTCTGGTAGGTACTCTGGGTACTTTGACAGGCACTAATATTGGGGCACTGAGGCAGGTACTCTGGGTACTTTGACAGGCACTATTATAGGGGGCACGGTGATAGGTACTATGTGAATTCTGCAACAAACTATCTTAAGGGTACTGTGGCAGGTACTATGTGGGTGCACTAAGTGTTGGAGGGATATGCTGGGTGAGCTAAACATATCAGCAGCCGCAAAAGCTGAGATGTAAACAATTGTGTTCTCATTCACTGACAGCAAGCATAGATCTTGAAAATGGTGAAAAATTGAAACACAAAGTATATTGGAAAGTTGACGAATTTTATTTTTACTTGTACAGGGATTTAAGGGATTATCGAATTCTAAAAACTCCCCCACAATGCCTGGGCCCCTCCTATAAGTCCTACTTACCCCGCTCCCCGGCACCTGCGTCACTCCGGATCCCTGCACGGCTGCCACCCTTAATGCTGGGGAGGCTGGTCACTGTTGCGGCACCCCTCATCGCCGGATGTTTTGATCTGCACAACGGGGAAGATGTAGCAGCGTTTGTGCAGAGATCCGGAGTGACGCAGGTGTCGGGGAGCGGAGTAAGTATGATCTATAGGAGGGGCCCGGCCATTTTTAGAATTGGAAAACCCCTTTAAGCCTGTATAAAATTGGAATGCCCCCCTTTAGCTGTAATTACGTTGCATGTAAGGAGCTCCCTCTAGTGGCGGCTGTTGGAAGAAACCATTTTATCATTTAAAGTGTAACTGTAATTTTTTTCTATTGTGAACATTTTTATAATATACTTTATTTAGGGAAAATATGGCAATTACACTTTGACTGGATGACTGTGTGGCAGTGAGGGGGGGGTTCTGAGTTCTAGGAATCCTGCCTATGTTCTTCCCTGCTTCAACATCTAACTTTCATGCTGTCGCCTTGTAGTCCCTATTACAAAGGCTAACTCAAGGAAGAGGAATTATATTATCTTCTTAGTCCCCGGGAGTATGCCGGATAATACGTATAATCCATGGAGTCCCTATGGGACTGTATTATATGCGGCCTCCACGAGCATAGCGCCACAATATGGCATTTGTTGTATATTGCCTCATTTTTAACATCTGTATAAAATCAGAGGCACCACTGGGCCCATAGCTGTCCATGGGTGCCATACAACACGGGTCTGAATACGGTAGTATTCATGAGGCCTATAACAGCCTAGTCATCGCTTCTGTGGGGTGCTGCACAGAAGCACCATATGGCAGCACTATAATTTGGACATGTATGCCGCTATACAGGGTCAGTGCAAATAACATTGTATAAGTAAAATGTAGAAGCCCAGCGCCCAGGGTGTGTCCATGTCATGGCCCATTAACCCCCCCCCCAACTAATTAAGCTTACTTACTGTGCAGCCAAGCTGATAATGCCGTAAGCTGTCTGCGCTCTGAGCCGGGAGTCATCCATTGTGAGACGCATCTTACCTCTGTCCAGTCATCATTTTCTTCTCCGTCTTGGCACTTTCTGGGTATAAATGTACTTTGACAACCTATGTGCCATAGTCACCGTACCTACCTGCTGGGTGACCCGTTGCCAAGCGCCTGGACCGTACCTTGGACCTCTTCTTCTAATGACGCAGAAGTGTCCGTTCCGTAAGTGACTTTCCCTCTAGCTGACCCTATATCAGAGGAATCAGCAACCTCCGGCACTCCAGCTGTTCTGAAACTACAACTCCCAGCATGCTCCATTCAGTTCTTTGGTAGTTACGAGAACAGCCGAGTAAGTGTGCATACTGGGAGTTGTAGTTTCAGAGCAGATGGAGTGCTGAAGGTTGCTGACCCCTTAGAATAATCAAAAGGTCTTTTTATATAATACACCCAGACCAGAAGGAAGGATCCGGCACTAATACATTCCGATGGAAAAAAATGGCGGATCCGGCATTCCGGCAAGTGTTCCGGAATTTTGGACAGAGATAAAACTGCAGCATCCTGATGCATCCTGAACGGATTTCTCTCCGGTCAGAATGCATGGGGATGTGACTGATCAGTTCTTTTCCGGTATTGAGCCCCTATGACGGAGCTCTATGCCGGAAAAGAATAACGCTAGTGTGAAAGGACCCTAAGATGGTGACTGCCGTTCTTCATGAATTTCCTTTGCACGTGGAGGAAAGGGAACCTTCTGTCCAATTCTGCATAATGAAGATAAAGAACTTTGATGCATTGAGACACCAGTAAGGAGTCATGTGGGTGGAGCCATCCTTATGATAGTCATGCTAATCAGTCCACCACAAGGATTGGTTAACGTCCCACAACATGACACGATCCTCTCACGCCTTCTCCAATGGTGCCACTATATCATTCGTCACTGCACACCATGCCAGGTGGAGAACCAGCCAGCATGACTCCTTGGTAGAGCGGCTCCGCCCCCATGACTCTTTACTGGCGTCTGAAGGCACCAGTCTACAATGACCAGGAGGTAGAAGATCAATCATTGTAAATGGATGACAGGTGGGTGGTAGTTTGGGAGGGGGGCTGACAGGTTTCTTTTAATTATCAATATAAGAAAGGGTTCTTCACAGTTCAAGTAGTAAAACATAGTATTTTTCCTTGGTGTCTTTGGTATAGGTGCAATTGTATATTTGTAGGTAGGTACATCTAAGGTCTATAACAGAGGTGTATCTATAACTCATGGGGCCCCCACCACCTAGTGTAAGGAAATTAAAACAGCAGCATAAGTAGCAATAATTAAAGATATGTTTAATACTGTCATATATCAGAAGACCCACATTATAGCAAAAAGCCATCATATTGTCGTTCTCCTCAAGAAGGTACAATGTTCTTGCACCTGATAGGGCCCCATCAACCTCAGGGCCCCATAACAAGTGCTACGGCTGTAGTTATGCCCATGGTCTATCAGGGTCTGGGTAGACCCTAGGCCAAGAGTTGCCAGTAGAGGACTCGGGACTCATATTTGGCGGCCATTGACTGTGTGGTTCAATGTCTGCCTTTTGAATGAAGGATAGAAGAAGTTTCTCTTTATCCATGCAGAACCATGGTCTGACTAATGGTGTCCCATCTTCTTCTGACATGGTCTCCATCCTTTATGGGTTGTTACCAGTGTTTTTTCCCCCTAAGTTGTGTGCTTTAAAGGGCCCACAGTAGATGTATATAACCTATGAACCTATGTCCTATTGGGTAATTCGGAGTCCTCCGTTCAGGATCCTCATCTCTGGTTAGATAGAGCGTCACTTTCTCTGGAGGATCTGACCTCTCTGGTGTTACATGGACAATCCGATGATTTCAGTGAGCACTGTGTAATACTTTATTTCCCCTCTGGAGGCGCTGCAGGGAAGTTGAACTCTTGCTGCCAAGATTTCCCCACAGATTACCGCTAATCTTTGGAGGTCCTACCAGGAGGACATTTTGTGATTGGCTTGTTCACCAGCGTGCGACCTCCTTTAACATCCAACCTTCTCTGTCTTCACAGTTCTATCAATGCCGGTCACTAATGAAGGGTGGCCAGAGGCGTTTGGCTTTGGGCTCGGCGGTTCTGGTCCCTGTTACATCTTATGGGTGGAGGATGGAAGCAGTGCCCATGCTGCTGGACTGAAGCCTGGAGACCAGATTTTGGAAGTAGAAGGAAGGCCGGTGTCATCCCTGACCTGTGAAGCTCTGACCAGACTGGGTCAGGAGTGTCTTAAAGTGCCGCCAAGTATTGGAGTCATATCAAGAGTCCAGTATGTGGAAATGTCCAGAGGAGCACAGGAGGAGCTTGGCCTCACGCTCAGCGATGGTAGACCTCTGCTGGTGGCCAGCGTGGCCCCTGGATCTCCTGCCTCCTACACCGGGGTCAGAACCGGAGATTTACTCCTTGAAATTAATGAGGTCCCAGTGACAGATCTAACGGAGGCGTCCCGAATGATCTCCTCCAGTGGGGGGGATGTAATACGGCTCGGCATCCTGTGTATCAGTCGGAGGCAGAGGCACAGCAGGGTGTACAGTGCAAGCGGAAGCAGAACGGAGACCACGAGCCAAGCCCAGAGGCTCAAAGCCCAGGAATTTAACCAAAAGGTATGGTTCTTTAATGGGAAAGATGTTGCCCTACCAACCAATCACAGCACAGCTTTCATTCCTTAGGGGGCTCAATGAGAAATGAAAGCTGCACTGTGATTGGTCACTATGGGCAACAGGCAGTTTTACTTTCAGTTTCATAATTTTTTCTGTAATGTAAAGGTGTTGCCCGCGTAGCAACCAATATATACTTACCAACGTTAGTAAAATCAGAGCATATAAGCCCCGCACCCTGGAGATGCCCCAACCCTGCTTGGGAACACCCATTTATTAGTCAGTTTACACTAGCCCCGTGCATTTTTTGACTGGGACATTGCAAATTTGCCCAGACTGTCTCTGAAAATCAGGGACAGTCCCAGCAAATTTGGGACAGTTGACAACTATACCGATCGCAGTGCTGCTTTCATTCTTTGAGAGCGCTATGAGAAGTGGAAGCTGCACTGTGATTGGTTGCTGTGGGCAACAGGCAGTTTTACTTTCAGTTTCATTAATCTTTCTGTGATGTACAGGTGTTGCCCGTAGCAACCAATCACAGCTCAGCTATTATCATTTGAGTGCGCAGTGAAAAATGGAAGCTGCAGGCAATTTTATTTTCAGTTTCAGCAATTTTTGCAACCAAATCCATAACAGGACCAGGGTTGCCACCCGGCCAGTATTTTAGTGGCTCTGCCGGTGCCGATAATTTTTTTCTACCGGCAATGTAAATTGCCAGTATTTTCTTAGGGTACCTTCACACTGGCGTTTTTCTTTTCCAGCATAGAGTTCCGTCGTCGGGGCTCTATGCCGGAAGAAAACTGATCAGGATTATCCTAATGCATTCTGAATGGAGAGAAATCCGTTCAGTTTGCATCAGGATGTCTTCAGTTCAGTATGTGAATGTTTTTTGGACGTTGTCAAAACCGCAGCATGCTGCGGTTTTATCTCCATCCTGAAATGCCGGAACACATGACGGAATACCGGATCCGACATTAAGTCCCATTGACTTACATTAGTGCTGCAGACCTGAATGCGCAGACCTTTAAAACAGTGAAAAAAATACAAGACGGATCCGTCTATCCGCATGCAAACGGAGAGACGGATCCGCACTTGCAATGCATTTGTAGACAGATCCGCATCCAGATCCGTCTACAAATGCTTTCAGTTGTCATGCGGTATGCCGGATCCGGCGGGACAGAACTGCCTGCCGGATCCACACGCCGCAAGTGTGAAAGTACCCTTAACAGGACTGCTGCTGATTAGCGCTTCCATTGCTGAGCGCTTATTAGTGCAGCCTTTTATTAATAATAATAATATAAAAAAAACACACACTCACCTCCTCCATTTGCTCACGCTGCTGACTGGAGGACAGGACCTGTGAGACGTCATCACGCTGGAGCGCAGGTCCTGTCCTGAGCTTCCAGTCAGCAGGGGGCGTTCACAGTGGCGCCAGCAAATGGAGGAGGTGAGTGTTTTTTTTTTGTTTTTGCAGAAGCAGAGAAGGGGGCACTAATGGGGGCATTATTCTAACTGGGGGCACTAATGGGGGGCAATGCATTATTCTAACTGGGGGCACTGATGGGGGGCATTAATTCTGGGGGGCACTAATGGGACCATTACTTTTACTGGGGGACACTAATGGGGGCCATTAATTCTGGGGTGCACTAATGGGGGCATTACTATTACTGGGGCACTAATGGGGGCATTACTATTGCTGGGGGCACTAATGGGGGCATTACTATTGCTGGGGGACACTAATAGGGGGCATTAATTCTGGGGTGCACTAATGGGGGCATTACTATTACTGGGGCACTAATGGGGGCATTAATATAATTGGGAGCCACAGTATGATAGCGACTTAACTCCCAGCGTTAAGCCACGCTCCACAACCACACCCCCTTTGGGGTGGGGCTTACCTTGCCGGTATTTTTTGTTGGGAAAGGTGGCAATCCTAAGCAGGACCCCCACCCCATCAGGGGACATTTATAATACTTGTTTTTTGAGGGCCCCTCAGGCTTCGGGGCCAAGTCATGGCTGCGGCTAGTGACCCCCTATAGCTACAGCTCTAAGAGGGAAACCTGTATGATGTTTAGACACCCTGTAAGGGCAGAGGTAGTCCCGGGTGAACAACCCCTTTAATGCCCACATGCACCATCACCGTAAGGATCGTTGCCCCCATGCGCAGAATGAACATCGTACAGTCTATTAGGCGGATGATTTGCTGCGAGCGGGGGAAATGGACGACAGATGAATTGCGGCGGCGTACGGACTCTATTGACTTATATAAGACAACCAGTGTGAGGTCTGCCAAGAGCTCGCAGGCCGTCTCCCGGGGCGAGTGGCGGACACGAATTATTGAATAACGTATGATCAAGTGCCGTATGTCTACGGCTTCTCCTCATAGAGGACTACGGCGGTTGCTTTAAGACACACGTCAGAGGCTTAGCATGAAATACTGGGGCCCCCAGTGCAAACCTTATACCTGGGGCCATTATAGTGCATGAGAGTATAGCAGACCCTGTCCACTCCCTGGTTAAAAAGTCCACGGCATGTATACATTGACCTGTGTGGCGGGTGTCACTAAAAGGGCATCTGTCAGCAGTTCTGTCCCTATGACACCGTCTGACCTGTTACATGTGCACTTGGCAGCTGAAGGCGTCTGTGTTGGTCCCATGTTCACCTGAGCTGAGCATGCATGTGAATAAGAGGAGTGGGAGAGACTGAAGGAGGGTTTGGCCAACAGCTATCTAATGTGCATTTGCCCTGATAAAAAGTTTGTCCAGTGCCCCAAATTAGTCACCATTTACCGCCCCCTGGAGCTTGAGATGATGCAGCCAGTAATGTCTGACCGACATTACTAACGTGACTATGTGTCCCGAGGCTCCCCAAATTGTTGAGATTTTAAGGGGTTCTGCCATGATTGATGTAAAAAATGAAAATCAGACATCACATAGGACATGACAACCTCTTTCTAACAAAGCTAGAACCAGCCCTGCACCTCACGTGGATCCCCATTCATTGCTCCAATTGCTCTGCTAGATTTCTGTCAAGCTGGCAGCTCATTGGATGTGTCCTTTCTGCTGCAACTCATGGGGGTGTTTCATTTCTTCTGCAGGTCTCTCCCTATAAGGGCCCATTCACACGACCAATTCTGCGGAACGGGTGTGGACCCATTCATTCTCTATGGGGCCCGGACGTGAAGCGGAGAGCACACTATGTGCTCTCTGCTTCCGCATTTGCGGAGAGCGTCCCCGAACTTCTGGACTTCAGCCCCGAACTTCCGGTCCGCGGCTCCTCAAAAGATAGAACATGTCCTATTCTTGTCCGCAGCTGCGGACAAGAATAGGCATTTCTATGGGGGGTGCCGGCCGGATGTGTTGCGCAACACACCACGGACGTGTGAATGGACCCTTACAGTTCAAGAGGCAGTTGAAGGATGGAACTGGGCAGGTGTGTCCGCCTCAGCAAATTGGGGAAAGAAGTAAGGAAGGGAACAAACAGCAGGTGGCGCTATACACATATTTCATTGAATAAGGGTACTTTCACACTAGCGTTAGAAGAATCCGGCAGGCAGTTCCGTTGCCGAAACTGCCTGCTGGTTCCGGAAATCCGTATGCAAATGTTTATCATTTGTTTCTGGATGCGGATCCGTCTGACAAGTGCATTAAAATACCGGATCCGTCTCTCCAGTGTCATCCGGAAAAACGGATACGGTATTTATTTTTTCTTACATTTTTGAAGGTCTGCTCATGGGCAGACCGAAAAACCGGATCCGTTTTTCCGGAACACTTGGTACCGGATCCGGCATTAATACACTTTAATGAAAAATAATGCCGGATCCGGCAAGTGTCCTGGAAATTTCGGCCGGAGAAAAACCGCAGCATGCTGCGGTATTTTCTCCGGCCAAATACTGTAAAAGGGACGGAACCGAAGACATCCTGATGCATACTGAGTGGATTGCTTTCCATTCAGAATGCATTAGGACGAACTGATGCATTTTTTTCCGGTATTGAGCCCCTATGACGGAACTCAATACCGGAAAGAGGTTGTCACGGCTCCGCCCCTCGAATAGCATAACCCGGCCTAGAATTTTAGCATAGCCGTGACCTTACGTGTCACATCTAGGAAGACGTTTACCAGGATTAGAAAAACATGGCTGCTTTCTTCCAGAGACAGCGCCAGAGCTGTCCACAGGTGGTGCCTGGTATTGCAGCTTGAATCTATTGAAGTGAATAGGGCTGAGCCGCAATGCTACACATCACCTGTGAACAAGTGTGGCGCCATTTTAAGAAGAAAGCAGCCATGTTTTTTTAACCTTGTCCTCGCACTACTCCCCGTAGTGCTGCAAGCTACCCATCCGGTCTGGATAGGCCTTGATCATTGGCAGGTGCACTACAAGAACCTGTTTACCCAGGATTAACCTAAAGAGGTCCTGAATGCTGCACTGATCAGGTTCATAATATATCTTCATAGTGGTCGGAGTTCCCATTGAACTGAATGATAAACCTGTCTGTGGTGAGCTCCCTCTAGTGGCGGCCAGAATTTCATGCATTTTTTACAAGCATTTTTTGGGGTGGTGTTTTATTAGTCACAAATGTTTTTTTTTCTATGGAAAGGTCAATGAGAAAATGTCTATAAAAAAAAAAAAACGTCAGAGTGTGGAGGGGTCGTCTGAGATTTTGATAATAATGACCTATCCTCACCCCCTGCAGCACCGTTCAAAAGGCCTGGTCCCAATCAAGTGAAAGGGACTGAGCTGCAATACCAAGCACGGCCACTATACAGTGGAGGGCGCTGTGCTTGGTCAGTTCTGAGGAGGCAGCAGCTCACCAGAGCTCCACGACCGGGAGCGGACCCCCACCGATCAGATATTGATGATCTGTCCTTAAAGTCAAAATCGAAAAATCAATTTGAGCATATGTTACTGCTGCCACAGCATTATGCATAAAACGGTCTTTAGTTTCTTCACATACCACCGTTTTCTTGGAGCTTTTTCCTTGGTTACGGCTGTTTTGAACCCTGCAATATGAGGACTTTCTAAAGATGGCTCCTCTGCCTGTTCTCTCTGAGGCCCAAACTGCCTTCCCTCACTTCACATTTCCTTTAGCAGCTCTCTGCCAGCCAATCAGATTGGACTACTGAGAGACACGCCTCCTCACTCTGAAACCTGATACGATCTACACACAGGCATGCAGCGTGGAGGACCGCCCCTCTGTCTTCTGTTTACACTGAAGGGAAGACAGAAAAGACATAGCTTAAGAGACCAGTGGAAAGGGGCAGGGGACATTGATGAAAGCTGTTATTATAAGGTAATTATAATTACAGATTTTTTGACCGACTAAGGCCTTTTTCACACTTGCGTTCTGAGGATCCGGCAGGCACTTCCGTCCCGCCGGATCCGTCAGAACGCAAGTCGCCTGAAAGCATTAGAAGACTGATCAGGATCCTGATCAGTCTTTGAAATGCTTTGAGGTTACTATGGCAGCCAGGACGCTATTAAAGTCCTGGTTTCCATAGTAGTAGTGGGTAGCGGGGGAGCAGTATACTTACAGTCCGTGCGGCTCCCGGGGCGCTCCAGAATGACGTCAGAGCGCCTCATGCGCATGGATCACGTGATCCATGCGTGTAGGGCGCCCTGGCGTCACTCTGGAGCGCCCGGGAGTCACACGGATGGTAAGTATACTGCTCCCCACTCCCATTACACTTTACCATGGCAACCAGGACTTTAGCGTCCTGGCTGCCATGGTAACCATTGAGAAAAAGCTAAACGTCGGATCCGGCGATGCGCCGAAACGACGTTTAGCTTAAGGCCGGATCCGAATTAATGCTTTTCAATGGGCATTAATTCCGGATCCGGCCTTGCGGCAAGTGTTCCGGATTTTTGGACGGAACAAAAAGCGCAGCATGCTGCGGTATTTTCTCCGGCCAAAAAACGTTCCGGTCCTGAACTGAAGACATCCTGAACGGATTTCTCTCCATTCAGAATGCATGGGGATGATCCTGATCAGGATTTCTCCGGCATAAAGACTCGACGACGGATCTCTATGCCGGAAAACAAAAACGCTAGTGTAAAAAAGCCATAAGGCTGGGTTCAGACTTGCAATTGCGGACAAGAAAAGGCATTTTCTATGAGAGTGCCGGCGATGTGCGGTCCGCAAAATGCGGAACGCACATTGCCGGTGTCCGTGTTTTGCGGATCCGTGGATCCGAAAAACACACACGGACGTGTGAATGTAGCCTAACTCAGGTATACATGCCTAGCTCTAATAAACTAGCAAATAAAATAAAAAATATGACAGTTACCCTTTAAGATAGGCCTTCAATATTAAAATCTTAGACCACATAGGTTTACAAATGTTGGACTGGATGTGCGGAGCGGATTCCTGCTGCTCTGAAGCCCCCCAGTGTCCCCTTTCTGACTGATTGACATGTCGGAATACTCCCTTATATTAGACTTTGCTGCTGGTCATATGGCACATAGTACCCTGCAGAGTATACATATATATACCTGTATGTCCTACATAGATGGAGTCTTTCTCTGTCCTCTCTCCAGCTCGATGAGGTCCTGGGCGAGCGGCCGGCCCTGAAGGAGCAGGTCTTTGCCCTGTTGAAGCAGTATGCGCAGGAGAGGAAAGTGGAGCGTTTGGCCTATATGCTGCCCCTGATACTGACAGAAGAGTCCCAGCACCGTCTCATTGACAACATCAGGTAAGAATCTCCCTAGGGGCATGATTCACTTATGGATGTAGCAGAGCCGTGTTTGTCGTTTGGTGCAACTCAAGTTTATTTAGTCCCTGGATTTTAAAAGGTTATGCTAATTTCTGCAATTAAATGGGTTGTCCACGCCTTTACTATTGACAGCCTATCCTCAGGATAGGCCATCAATATCTAATCGACTGGGGTCTGACGCCCGGCACCTCCCCCGATCAGCTGTACTACCCAGCTCCCTGCATTGTGTAGTAGACTTCACAGGGAGCAGCGCTGCAGTAACCGGATCCGTCCACTACGCAGTGGGGGGAGCTCCGCAGGTTTCACCCCTGAGCTGCTCTGAAACAGCCGGTCGGCAGAGAAGCAGGGTGTCAGACCCCCGCCGATCGACGGCCATCACTACCTAAGGAGTGGACAACCCCTTTAAAGTCAACTTATATTCCAATATTCTTTCTGTATCGACTCTCCATTGTTTTCAAGATCTCTGCTTGCTGTCGAACCTTCATTACTTACTTCCACGTTCTTTCTGTATCGACTCTCCGTTATTGTCAATATCTTTGCTTGCCGTCGAACCTTCATTATTTACTTCCATGTTCTTTCTGTATCGACTGCCCATGGTTTTCAAGATCTCTGCTTGCTGTCGAACCTTCATTACTTACTTCCACGTTCTTTCTGTATCGACTCTCCATTATTGTCAATATCTCTGCTTGCCGTCGAACCTTCTTTATTTACTTCCATGTTCTTTCTGTATCGACTGCCCGTGGTTTTCAAGATCTCTGCTTGCTGGCGAACCTTCATTACTTACTTCCACGTTCTTTCTGTATCGACTCTCCGTTATTGTCAATATCTCTGCTTGCCGTCGAACCTTCATTATTTACTTCCAAGTTCTTTCTGTATCGACTGCCCATGGTTTTCAATATCTCTGCTTGCTGTCATTCTGCAGAAGCCCTCATTGTTTACTTCCATAATCTTTTTGTATCAACTCCCCATGGTTTTCACGATCTCTGCTTGCTGTCATTTAGTAGGTGCCTGTATTGATAGCTTGTTACAGTGTATCAGCGCTGGCAACCAATCAGTCACCCGGGATTACCCAGTCTGGATACCATTGTAGCAAACCCTCAGCTGCGAGGTCTCTACAGGGTTTTTCACCTCTGGATGTTCACATTCACTGATGTCAAGCAGAGATATTAAAAATGGTAAAAAATTCACCAAATATATTTGATAATTGCAGAATTTTTCCTAATGCAGTAATTGAGCTTTATCTACGTGACCCCCTGCTTCATGTGGAGCCTAGGGTGCTACTTTAATGCTCTAATAGCCCCTCCACCCCTGGTATTAATACTGCAGCCTTGAAGAATTTTTAAGGGTTATAGCTTGGGATATCAACTAAAAGTGACCAGATTAGAAAACATGGCTGCTTTCTTCTGGAAACAGCGCCACCTCTGTCTATGGGTTGTGCCTGGTATTGCAGCTCAGCTCCATTGAAGTGAATAGGTCGAGCTGCAATACCACACTTCACCTGGGGACCAGTGTGGCGCTGTGTTTGGTAGAAGGATAGACCCTTTGTTGCAGGGCTCAGGTCGTCCACATTCTGCATCCTTCACCGCTCGCTGATGAGGTAAAGGCTTCTTTTTTTTCCCCTTGATCTATTTTCGTCTCCTGACGATCACGAGATTGTAATTCACAAATCCTCAAATAGCAGAGCCGCGACAGATGCTTTAGGCGCAAAGTGCAGAAAAGATTTCGCGCGGATGTGGTCAGTGGATACAGCGGTGTCAGGCATTAACCCTTTCCATGCCTCGTGTATTGTATTTACACTTACCATTGTGGTCGACGTGATGCAAGTGCGAACAGCGCCCTAGCATTGTAGCGGTGACCTGATTTCCGAAACGAGCTAGTCCCCGGGGGCCCACCGGGCCTCATTTATCAAAACTGTCTAATGGAAAAATTGTCCTTGGTGCCCATAGGAACCAATATTCTGCGAGGAGCAATTAGTCCATTTCTCCACAGCACCTCCGCAGGGGAAATGAAGTATTACACGCTGCCCCCATCGGGTCCTCCAGAGACGGAGAGAGATTCCTTGGGCAGGAGATGTCCACAGCAACCAAGCTTTCATTTTCCAGAGCTTACATTTGAGGTCTAATAGGTCGCCCACACACGAAATTGGCAAAATCTTAGCTGCTTGTTTCTGCCACTAGGGGGCGACCTCTGTATAGATGTGCGTGATTTTTACATAGCCGCCAACATAATTCGGGTTATTTAAGTCCCACCCCAACATAGGAAACGCCCTCCAAACCGCTCACATTTCCTGTCCAAGGAATCTGTCTCTGGAGCGCTCAATGGGGGCAGCGTGTAATACTCCATTTCACCTGGGGAGGTGCTGTGGGGAAATTGACTTTACTTGTTTTTTGCAGAATTCTATCAATATGTAAAAAAGTCAAATTTGGCATTCAAGCCCTGCAAAGGAAACACCCCCCAAAATGGCCAAATCGGGCAGAGCTTGCATAAGCCCCACCCTTTTTAAGACATAGGTCAATTGTTTCGGCAAAATTGGGACTGTCGGCAAAAATGTTGCAGTGGGACACCCTTGACACCTCGGCTTGTACTGAGCGAGGCAGAAGAGGAGGTGTCACCCAGCTTTGGCAGACTCCTGAATGGCAAATCTGCCTGGAAAAGATGGGTGACAACCCTTTTAAGACTTCTGATGGTGGCCATATTGGTTGTCACCCGACTTTCCTATGGTATTTCTTATGGTTTTCAAGATCTCTGCTTGCTGTCGAACCGTCATTACTTACTTCCAAGTTCCTTCTGTATCGACTCCCCGTGGTTTCAAGATCTCTGCTTGCTGTCATTCAGCAGGAGTCCTCATTGTTTACTTCCATAATCTTTCTGTATCAACCCCCCATGGATTTCAAGATCTCTGCTTGCTGTCATTCAGTAGGCGCCTTTATTGTTTACTTCCATAATCTTTCTGTATCAACTCCCCAAGGGTTTTCAAGATCTCTGCTTGCTGTCGAACCGTCATTACTTGCATCCATGTTCCTTCTGTATCGACTCCCCATGGTTTTCAAGATCTCGGCTTGCTGTCATTCAGCAGGAGTCCTCATTGTTTACTTCCATAATCTTTCTGTATCAACCCCGCATGGATTTCAAGATCTCGGCTTGCTGTCATTCAGCAGGAGTCCTCATTGCTTACTTCCATAATCTTTCTGTATCAACCCCCCATGGATTTCAAGATCTCTGCTTTCTGTCATTAAGTAGGCGCCTTCATTGTTTACTTCCACAATCTTTCTGTATCAACTCCCCATGGTTTTCAAGATCTCTGCTTGCTGTCATTTAGTAGGTGCCTGTATTGATAGCTTGTTACAGTGTATCAGCGCTGGCAACCAGTCAGTCACCCGGGATTACCTAGTCTGGATACCATTGTAGCAAACCCTCAGCTGCGAGGTCTCTACAGGGTTTTTCACCTCTGGATGTTCACATTCACTGATGTCAAGCAGAGATCTTAAAAATGGTGAAAAATTGAATCACCAAATATATTTGATAATTGCAGAATTTTTCCTAATGCAGTAATTGATCTTTATCTACGTGACCCCCTGCTTCATGTGGAGCCTAGGGTGCTACTTTAATGCTCGAATAGCCCCTCCACCCCTGGTATTAATACTACACCCTTGAAGAATTTTTAAAGGTATAGCTTGGGATATGCCTAAGGCCGGATTAGGTCCAGATGCGTTCAGTGAAAACTGTACGATTTCGCAAGCAAGTACATTCCGTTTTGTTTGCGATCGCGTTCAGTTTGGTTTTTATTGCGCGGGTGCAATGCGATTTAATGCGTTTTGAACGCGCGTGATAAAAAAAACGGAATGTTTACAAACATCTCCTAGCAACCATCCGTGAAAAACGTATCGCATCCGCACTTGCTTGCGGATGCGATGCGATTTTCATGCAGCCCCATTCACTTCTATGGGGCCAGGGCTGCGTGAAAAACACAGAATTTAGAACATGCTGCGATTTTCACGCAACGCAGAAGTGATGCGTGAAAACCAACGCTCATGTACACAGACCCATTGAAATGAATGGGTCCGGATTCCGTGCGGGCGCAATGCGTTCGGATCACGCATTTCACCTGTGTGGAATTCTCGCTCGTGTGAAAGGAGCCTAAAAGGGACAGATTAGAAAACATGGTATAGAGTAAACTCTTATAATCTTAAAGCCAACTAATAGCTTTTAGGCCTTGTAATGTAGCTTTAGTCCTCTTTTTAAGGGGGAACCCCCCTGTAATCTGATTTTAAGTTTCTTTTTAAGGGGGAACCCCCCTGTAATCTGATTTTAAGTTTCTTTTTAAGGGGGAACCCCCCTGTAATCTGATTTTAAGTTTCTTTTTAAGGGGGAACCCCCCTGTAATCTGATTTTAAGTTTCTTTTTAAGGGGGAACCCCCTTGTAATTTAGTTTTAGGCCTCTTTTTAAGGTGGAAGTGGAGCCCTCTTGTAATCTAATATTGGGCCTCTTTTTAAAGGAGAACTCCACTGTAATCTAATATTAGGCCTCTTTTTAAGGGGTCATGCACACCACCGTATTTTCTTTCCGCTTCCATTCCGTTTTTTGTGCGGCCCATATGCGGAACCATTCACTTCAGTGGGGCTGTAGAAAATACGGAAGTTACTCCGTGTGCATTCCGTTTCCGTTTGTCCGCATGGCCGTTCCGCAAAAAAAGTAGTGCATGTCCTATTATTGTCCGCAAATCACGGTCCAAGGCCCCATTCAAGTCAATGGGTCAGCAAAAAATACGGAACGCACACGGAACAAATCCGTATTTTGCAGATCCGTACTGTAGAAATGCTATGCCCTACCCATATTGCTCATGTGTTTCGTGATTAACAAGTTACTGTTTCCGTTTCCGATTCCCAAAAAACGGATCGCATACGGAAACCATACGGATATGTTTTGTGGAATAACGGAAGAGAAAAAACGTGAAAAACGGACCGCAAAACAACAACGGTTGTGTGCATGAGCCCTAAGGGTGAATTTTTTTTATTTTTTATTTATTTTCGGAGGCAGTGACCTTCTTTATATTCATCCACGCTGAGGTGGGTTGCTGAAATCTATCAATTTACCCTCGGCTATACTAGTAAATATTTCAGCAGATAGAGGTTCGTACAGATAAATATAGCGCCGCTGCGATGAAATGGGCTCCCATGTGGCGGAGCTATAAAAATAGAGATTGTTCTATGTGAACGGGGCCGTGCATTAATGCTGAGGAGAGACCCAGCGAAAGAGATGGGGGGGGGGGGGCCTCATCTGGCCTCGGCATAATCTCTTGTCTCTGGCAGGCTACTACGCCTCCCGCCGCAAAGGGTTAATGCAGATGAAAGGCTAAGCTCCCAGAGATTTCCCGGCTAATCTCTACAGATGAATTGCTTCTGAATGCACCGTAGTATTAGCAGCCGATGGGCGTGCCCAATAGCGCCCTGGGGCGAGCCGCCGCATCATCAGCTGTTTTATTATGATTGATATTAGATAGGAAAGATATGAACGTGAAAGGGTTAATTCAGAAGATTCATTCGGAGGAAAACTGCGCAATGAATGGCGCTTGTCCTGTACCGGCGTCCCATCCCGCGTTTGGATGCTCATCACAACAACTCTTTCTGAGGGCTCATGCACATCAACGTAAGTTCCCCGTGTGCACTCCGACCCATTGACTTGAATGGGTCCCAGATCTGCAAGATACGCCAAAAGATGTCCTATCTTTTGCAGTGCGGAGGCCCAAAAGCCCACGGAAGCAGTTCGGAGTGTTTCCATGGGCTTCGGATCCGCGCCTCTGCTCAGCAAAAGATAAGACATGTCCTATCTTTGGCCGATCGCGGACCCTTTCAAGTCAATGGGTCAGAGTGCACAGGGCCAGTACCTGTATATTGCAGACCCGCCTTTTGCAGTCCGCAATATGGGCATGAGCCCGAAGATTGGCTGCACATAGGTGTAGGTCAACGTACAGAAGATCTGTGCGGATTTCTCTGCCTTTCTGCACCATAATCCCCAATTTCTAACGGCGGTTTTTGGTGCGGATTTGATGCGGTTCTGCCGCAGATCTCGCCCTTCAATTGAAAAGAGTGAGATTCGCAGCTAAAACAGCAAACATAGTTGACGTGCTGCGGATTTGGAAATTCGCACGGAAAAAAATCGGCAATATCTACATGACATTTGCATAATCTCACACACATTGCTGGTGCTGTAATACGATGTGTTTCCGCATGGGAATCTGCGCGGAGAAAATGTACGTATTGCAGCCAAAGCCACTAGTGGAGCCTCCACAGACACCAGGTATAAAGGAGAGCTCTGCTCCTGTTCTGTGTCTAGAGACGCACCTGCTTGTGGCTCAGAATCACTGACCGAACACTGAGTCCTCGTTCACATTTCCGTTTTTCACGGACGTTTGCTATCTGCGTTTTCCATACACCCATTGATTTTAATGTGTTTGTTCTGTGGGTCAGTTAAAAAAAATCTTGGAGACGTGCGCTCCTCGGTCCATGGAATACGGATGACAGGCAGATTTTTTTCACGGACACAGAAATGTGAATACGTCCTAACACTAAGGGGGCAGTCATTTGACCGTATTTTAGGTCCGATTCCATTCAGCATTTTGTCCGGATCAGATGCGGGCTCGTTCATTGCAATAGGGCCATAAAAGGTGCAGTCAGCGCAGCGTGTGATCTCCGCATCCGTATGTCCGTCCTTTTTGAAGAAAAGAATAGGGATGTTACATAGTGTGGGGCCTGCGGAAGGGAAAATGTGGGATGAACATGGCCGGGATCTGTGTGCAGTGGATGACAAAACGGATACAGTCATATGAATGCCACCTAAAGAAACTGACAAGGCGATAGATAGATAGATAGATATGAGATAGATAGATAGATAGATAGATAATAGAGATAGATAGATAGATAGATAGATATGAGATAGATAATAGATAGATATGAGATAGATAGATAGATAGATAGATAGATAGATAGATAGATAGATAGATAGATATATGAGATGAATAGATAGATAGATATTAGATAGATAGATATGAGATAGATAGATATGAGATAGATAGATAAGACAGATAGATAGAAGATAGATAGATAGATAGATAGATAGATAGATAATAGATAGACAGATAGATAGATAATAGATAGACAGATAGATAGATGATGATACATAGATAGATAATAGATAGATAGATAGATAGATAGATAGATAGATAATAGATAGATAGATAGATAGATAGATAGATAATAGATAGATAGATAATAGATAGATAGATAGATAGATAGATAGAGAGATAGATAGATAGATAGATAATAGATAGATAGATGATAGATAGATAATAGATAGATAGATAGATAATAGATAGATAATAGATAGATGTGCCCGTCTGCAGAGCTGCTTTACCCTCCCATTACTTTCTATCTTTCCAGCTGCTGTAGAAGCAGAGGAGCACAATTAACCCTTTACACCCCCCCCCTCATACATAATAGACTCATTTGGCTTCAAAAGTGACAACCACCTTTGTGCACAACGGAATCTGCCCAGAGCAGTTGTCACTTCCCCTCCCCCACTCTCCTTGGCAGCGGTACAAAGTGCATTACTCAGCGGGGGGCGGATGAAATGTGCCTCCTCCGAAATACATGATGGCAGCAGGGGAGGATTTGGCATTTCTGGGGCCCCAGAAAAGTCATGTCGTGGGGCCCCAATCTCCGCTTAGAGGTGCAGCCTGAGCACTTCTGCTCCTGCTCTACCACTGGGAAGGGCCCCCTCGGGCCCCTGTGTAGATCATATGTCCACATGTCCACTCCATTAGTCAGATTTTTCAGCCAACTACTTGTAGCCAGCAAGGGGGCCCCTGATCTCAGGGGCCCCATGCCTTTTCTCGGTTTGTGCGGTGGTAATGTCCGAGTTATAGCCAGAAGGGGGTCAGTATCCTGCAGGGAATGTATACATATGTTCTCGCCCTCCCCGGGGTCTCAGGGGTTAAGTGCTCAGTGCCTCCTTATTTTGCCCTTCCTTTAGACACATCCTTGAAGTTAGGAGCTGAGATCTTCCCGTCTTCCAGGACTTGGATTAGAGGTGGGATTTTCTGGATCTTTTCCCGGAGGATGGGATGCCCCCCATTAAAATGCCTGGAAATGGGTTGAAAATGTGAGAAGCGAGCCAGGGCTAAATCTCTCCCCGCAGACATGGCGCCCCTCCCTCCCCGCGCAGCCTGCCAGATCCCCTTCTCCTCGGGAGTTGCAGTCTTCTCCTGCAGACGCCAGCAGATGCTTCCCTGAGCTGAGATTTCAGGGAGAGGGTGGCAGCCGGTGGGTACCGCTGCGGGGGGCGCTCACACTTATCTACAAGAGGATGATTAACCCCGGATCATCAGAATGAGCTGCTGGGGGTAAGTCCTCTCCATTAACCCTCCATCTGCCAGCCGCAGGCAAATTCACCTGTACTGTTAATGACATTGATGAAGCCGTTCTCATCTGGGGGGGATTGTAGAGTGCTAGCTCCGAGGACAAGGGGCGGGCGGGTGAGGACTGTGTGTGGAGTTTTATGTGTAGTCTTTGTATTCGGGGGTGATGTTGGTAGGGGAGCGCTGCGGTGGGAGGGGGGCCCAATCAGCACCCCCAGAAACCTGCAGCAGCTCCGCTCAGGTGGAGGCGTCGGATCTGAGGTGATAGGAACCGAGGGTCGCAACACAGATACCGGACACAGCCCAGAGGGGAGGCTTCATATGCTGCTGTCCAGGGTCCGGCTGGGGGCCCACCAGTGTACCTGACTCTGGGGGCCCACCTTAGGGCTCCTGCACACTAACTTAGTTTATTTCCGTGTCTGTACCGATCACTTCAATGGGGCCGTACATTTTGTTCTTTTTTTTTCATTTGAGAGTGCTGCCTTTTTGCTACATCTATCTATCTATCTATCCATCCATTTCATATCTATCTATCTATCTATCTATCTATCTATCTATCTATCTATCTATCCTCTATCTCTCTATCAAATCAAATCAAATCAAATGAGCTTTATTGGCAGGACTAAATACATTTTAGCATTGCTAAAGCAAGTGGGAATCAATCTATCTATCTCATATCTATCTATCTATCTATCTATCTATCTATCCATTTCATATCTATCTATCTATCCATTCATTTCATATCTATCTATCTATCTATCTATCTATCTATCGATCTCATATCTATCTATCTATCCATCTATCTATCTATCCTTTTTATATCTATCTATCTATCTATCTATCTATCCATCTATCTCACATCTATCTATGGCTGATTATGGGGTTACCGGGTGTCAGACCCCGATCGATCCGATACTGATGAACTATCTGAAGGACAGGCCATCAATATAAAAAGCTGGAAAACCCCTGTAACTCTGAGAGTTATCATTATGGAGCAGTGTTGCCCCCATAACAGTTTCCCCTCTGCTACATCTGAGGTTGTCATTTCAATGATGGATATACGTTTGTCCATTTGGATTCTGGGGGCGCTGTCTCCTCTGCAGAGCTAGTGATGGTGAACCCAGTATGACCATAGAGAGACCCGGCCATCACATGGAAAGAGCCGCGAGGCACCGCACGCTGTGGGGGGCTGTGATCGCTGCAGCCTGATACCTCATGAGAAGCCTGTGGTCATTCTCATCTCCTGCATTCAGAGGCCGTATAATGTACTGCAGCCCCGCAGCGTGCACCAGTCTCTGCTGCCTACCCATCGGGCAAGGAGTGCGGCATGTAATACGGAACAGTCCTCTGCAGAACCAGAAGTGCCAGCATGTCTTAACAGCCAGGGGACCGCATGCAATGTTACAGCTGGTAGGAGACCACTTATTATTCTGCGCACGTAAAATACCTTCCGACAGTCTTGCGCTGGAGTGTAAAAAGAGGCAGGTTTATGCAAATTGAATCAAGAGGGGTGTTTCTTACCGGTTTTGGGGGTGCTCTGGATACTTGCTGAGTGGTCAGGCTCCTCCTAGCATGAGGTCAGAGCTGTGCTCTTTGACCTGAGCCGGTTGGATAATTCCACCTGCTGCTCCCTCTCCCCTCTCGCAGCCTCACACTCACAGCAGATAGATTGCAGCTGCATCCCCCCCCTCCCCTCCTATATACCATCTTGTGCTAGATTTTAGAGGTTTTGTGGTTCGCTGTCAGGAATAGGTGAATTATATGCGACGGAAGAGAAGAGGCCACTTTCTTATAAGATATATTACAATATATCTGCAAATAGATTAAGCTATTAACCCTCTAGAGTATAACGTTTAAAGGGGCAGTACCGGATTAGAAAAACATAGCAGCTTGCTTTCCGAAACAGCGCCACTCCAGTCCATGGGTTGTATCTGGTATTGCAGCTAAGCTCTATTGAAGTATATAAGACCGAGCTGCAATACCACACACGTCCTGCAGACAAGTGTGGCGCTGAAGAAGGCAGCCGTGTTTTTCTAATGTACAACCCCTTTAAGTAGCATTCACTCCCAGTCAGCCGGGGAAGTAGATCCTAATACACATGCAGGTTTACAGGAATTTTCACTTTCCCGCATACCGGCAGCTTCTTCTGTCATGACCCCATCTCTGCCTATGTGATTAGAGCACAAATCATGAAAAATGGAAAGAATCCTCGCGGCTGATGATAGGGAAATGCAGACCTCTTAATGAAGACAAAAACGGACATCTGAAGAAACACGCCTGCGGCAAGAAGACTTCACATTTCTTTCCTTCTCCTCTGTATCACATTAACCTACTAGCCCATAATTTATTCATGCTACGACCCTGGAATGACAAGCTGATCCCGCCTCAGAGCGAGTGGCCATATCCTAATAGCAGTCGCAGCTCCATTTTGTCTGACACAGAGCTCCAAATCCCCAGCATTAACATAGAACTAAGTGATAAAAGTCAGTACCTGTGGCCACCACTAGAGGGAGCTCAGGAGCTTACTGCATACTAGTTATACATAGAACTCAATTATAAAACAGCATGCAGTGAGCTCCCTCTAGTGGTGGCTGCAGACTAGATTTTTATTTTTAAAGGGTTTCTGTCACCAGGATTACACATTATAAGCTGTCTGACATTAGCTATGTGCTAATGTCAGATCAGCTTGATAATGTGCTTTATATTTGTTTCTGATGTATATTTAGGCTAAAAAACGTCTTTTTCTAATGTGTAAATTAGCCTCTAGGAGCAGGGGGGGGCGTTGCCCTGCTCCTAGAGGCTCCGTGCGCCAACCTGCTGCCATGCCCCTTCTTTCTTTGATTGACAGTGCCGGGCAGCGATTCTCTCCTGTCTCCCTGCTAAATCCTGCGCCTGCGGCGCCTGCTCTGTATTCGGCGCAGGCGCGGTGAGCAGAGGACGCTGGTGCCTGCTGTCCTCAGCTCACCGCGCCTGCGCCGAATACAGAGCGGCGGCGCAGGCGTGGATTTAGCAGGAAACAGTGCTGAAGGCAGGAGAGGATCGCTGCCCGGCACTGTCAATCAAAGAAAGAAGGGCGTGGCAGCAGGTTGAGCGACGGAGCCTCTAGGAGCAGGGCAACGCCCTGCTCCTAGAGGCTAATTTACATATTATAAAAAGACGTTTTTTAGCCTAAATATACATCAGAAATACATATAAAGCACATTATCAAGCTGATCTGACATTAGCACATAGCTAATGTCAGACAGCTTATAATGTGTAATCCTGGTGACAGAAACGCTTTAAGTCTAGTCTGTGCTGGGGATTTGGAGCCCTGTATCTGAAATATGCTTTAAAAATATTTAAAAAAATGAGTCAGCACAATGTGGTAAAGACCTATCAGTGTTTTTTTTTTTGTTTTGTTTTTTACACATTTTCTTCCCTGCACAGACTAGATTTGAAGAATAAAACTCAGTATGCCTGCAGCCACCACTAGAGGGAGCTCCGGAGCGTACTCATTTATAAAACAGTATGCAGTGAGCTCCCTCTGGTGGTGGCTGCAGGCAGAGCTCTGTTCTTTACATCTAGTCCGTGCAGGGGATTTGGAGCTCTGTATCAGAAATAAAATATTTTAAAAAATGAGTCAGCACAATGCGGTGTTTTTTATTTAAATCTCAATCACATCAGCTTCCTTAGCTGTAAAGAATAAGTTAAACAAGTCTTATTTTTTGTTGAAACCTCATAGTCCACGTACGTTACTATCCTGCTTATGTGTTAGGTTTGTTTCTTCGCCATAAGTGGACACCAGGGGGCGCCAGACTACACAGCGGAGCCATTTACTGTAGCATCTTGTTTTTTTCCATCTTTATTATTGTATTTTATCCTTTTTTTTTTCTACCTATTGACTGAGGACTCAGACTGACAGTTCATCAAATGTTCTGGTTACTAAGGGAAGGAGCAGCACCATGAAAGTGCGCAGCGCCCCGAGAACACCGGATACATTATCTATGGTTAGGGGAACAGTGATTGTGGAAAGACATCTATCTGCCTGTCTACGTATCTATCTATCTATCTATCTATCTATCTAATGTATCTAATGTATCTATCTATCTATCTATCTATCTAATGTATCTATCTATCTATCTATCTATCTATCTATCTCATATCTATCTATCTATCTTTCTTCTATCTGTCTGTCGGTCTATCTATCTATCTATCTATCTATCTATCTATCCGTATCTATCTCATATCTATCTATCTATCTATCTATCTATCTATCTATCTCATATCTATCTATCTATCTCATATCTATCTATCTATCTATCTATCTTATATCTATCTATCTATCTATCTTTCTTCTATCTGTCTGTCGGTCTATCTATCTCTCTATCTATCTCATATCTATCTATCTCATATCTATCTATCTATCTATCTATCTATCTATCTATCTTATATCTATCTATCTATCTATCGTATCTATCTATCTATCTATCTATCTTTCTTCTATCTGTCTGTCGGTCTATCTATCTATCTCATATCTATCTATCTCTCTATCTATCTATCTCATATCTATCTATCTATCTATTTATCTCATATCTATCTATATATCTATCTATCTTTCTTTCTTTCTTCTATCTGTCTGTCGGTCTATTTATCTATCTATCTATTATCTATCTATCTATCTATCTATCTATCTATCTAATGTATCTATCTCATATCTATCTATCTATCTATCTATCTCATATCTATCTTTCTATCTATCTATCTCATCTATCTATCTATCTATCTATCTATCTATCTATCTATCTATCTCCTATCTATCTATCTATCTTATATCTATCTATCTATCTATCTATCTATCTAATGTATCTATCTATAATCAGCTGATCACTGAGGCTGCACATTCTTGGAGAGGTTGTATATCTTGCCGCCCAGTATATTTCCAATTGCCGTTTCTTTGGTGGAATGAGAGTATGTCCTAGTTATCTAGCGGTGCCATGTACCACCACTGGGGCATCTGCAATGGTAATGAATATCCTGTGCTGAATTTCCTGATGCGTCTGTGGGAGAGATATATTTCTCTGACTTGATAAATGATAGAATCCTGGCTGAATGCAGCCACCACTAGGGGGAGCTCATTGTGGAGAAGATTGCTGCTCATTTTGAGTCTTGCCCTGGGGCCCTATTATTTCACCTATGCCGATGGATGGATAGATAGATAGATAAGACGGGCACCTGCCACCACTAGTGCACCCTTCATATGGCAGCTCTCATGTGCCCCACCTGCAGACAGACAGCAGATGGCGCAGACATTTTCCATGTTGTGTCTGAACGCAGCCCTGCCATACAGAAATGTGCGGGGCCCGCACTGTCATTTCTTCTGTTTCGCATCTGTCGTAGGAATGTGGAGCTGTTATCGTCGTGAAATGTCTGTGGGTGTCTAATACGGGTGCTCATCAGTCACAGCACGTGTACGTTAACCGCTTCAGTGCCGTGTGGTATAAAGGCTCGATTCATTAGAGCCAAGTGGTCAGGGCTCCAGCAGAGCCACCTGGGTAAAATTAACCCCTGCTGATCCTGGCAAGGAATCTTACCATCTGCCCATTTTTCAACAACCTTTTCCTTTCCCTCATAGGAGCCAAGAACTATGGCCCTACTGTCACCCTTAGGCTGTCAGGACATGCTGGGGGTTGTAGTTTTTTCAACAGCAGGAAGGCCACAAATCTAATCTTTAGTTAATCTCCCAGGCCCCAGTGTAAAAGTCTTCACATCCCTTTACACCCCATCTTCCTGCAGCCGCCACTAGAGGGAGTTTATCGCATACATTGACAGTATATGATAGTAAACCAGTATACAGTCACCTCTTAAGCTCCCCCTAGTGGTGGATGGAGGCAGGCAGAATTTTATTTTTTTTAAAGCTTTTCATGGACTAGCCTTAGGTGGGGGGTCAGTTAAAATAGGATCGCGCTGCTGTACCATTCATGGCCACTACCCTGTTATCCCGGGGTCTGTTCCTCAGCTGATCGGTGAGGGTTCTGGGAATCAGGTCGCCCACGGATCTCATATTGATGACTTATCCTGAGGAGATGCGCCTCATGCCTATTCATTGTCATCTCGTGTCACCTAGATGCAAGTAGCTAAATAAAAAGAAGACGAAGACTCGCTGCATGCGAAACACAATTTACTGTGCATAAATATTATATTATAATAGTTTTTATAACTACTTAATGCACACGATTTCGAGGCGAGACCGTCCCTTTAAGGCTGCTGCCTCAGCTGATACCAATGCTATGTTCATTACCACCCTGTGTCTGAGCTTGTTCCCGATCCACCATCATTTGATAACCTGTAATCTGCAGGGACACACCGCCATGATTTACATAGATATGGCGGCTATGTCATCTCCTGGGGAGAACTAGGGCAGATGCTTTTTTAGGGGGGCGTGTCCCCCAGCATCGGCTGACTGACCGGCCATGCCGCTAGTTGAATTTGTGAGCTACAGTACCAGGCACGGGCAGTAAGAAAATTATGCCAGGTACGCAGTAAAAGGTGCGCCAGAAAGCACCGCTGCCTCTTTTAGGGTCCATTCACACGTCCGATTTTGCAATCCGATTCCGTTCCGAAAAAAATCGGAACATTTAATCGGATGCATTCATTGCTATGGCCTCCGCAAAAATGCGGATAGCACTCATGGTGTTGTCCGCATCCGTGACTCCGTTCCGTTCCTCGGGATCCTTGCATGCGGATCCTGAAAAAAGAAACACCTTGTCCTACTTTCTGTCCAACTTTCCCTTCCGTTTTCCCATTGTAGTCAATGGATCCGCAAAATAAACGGAAGACATGCAGTTTAGCAGCCGAATGTCATCCGATTTTGCAGATCCACACTCTAGCAACATGTATTCCTCCTCCTCTCTTTTTTTATTTTGAAAAAAAAACAAAACGGAAACACGGAACGGATTCGGATGCACTTTAGTACAAAAACGGAAGGTTGTACAGAAAATCGGATCCACAAAAAAACTGAATGTTTATCTGGAAAGGTAAAAATACTGACGTGTGAATGGACCCTTAGTCAGGCAGCACAGGAGTCACACCCCCATCAATCCATTGTGACAACCTGCGGGACACTGTCGTAGTAGCACGACATTGCCATTTTATGCCACACCACTACAAGTGTGGCCCTCACCTTCACATTTGGCTTAGAAGATCTTCCTCGATAGGCTTACAGCCTATGTTCACCTTCAGGGGCAATTTTTTCTTATGATTGCATTTTACTCATTTTGGGCTAAAAATCATTTTTTTAATTTATTGAAAATATTGAGCCGTTCTGTCACAAAGGGTTAACCGTTTGTCTAGCTGTGTGAATCTACTTTCACTTTGTGCCGGTCACAAGTATGCAACAATAAAAAGAAAATTGTCCCAAAGGTGTACATAGCCTTTAGCGTACCCATGTTGCCAAGAGTCCTGACTTTTAAGGGACTGTCCCAAATATTCAGAGACAGTCCCTTCAAATTCAGGCTGTTGTAACCCCAAAATGGGTGTGGCTTAGAAGTGGTCAGTCCTTGAAAGATTTGAGCGTTACCAGGGTGACGCTTATACAGTATATGCCCCAAAGTTGGTAACTAAAATTTTGGTAATTATGTGTATGTAATGAGTTGCTCAAAATACACCACACCATGTCAGCCATTTTGACCAATCGAGCGATTTATGTTTCTGGCAAAATCTAGACATAAATCTCCCCCCAGTTAGGCCTCAGGTATCTAACAGGAAGACAGGCCTTTCCCATAGCAACCAATCACAGCTCAGCTTTCATTTTACCACAGCAGTTGAAGAAATGTAAGCCTAGCTCTGATTGGTTGCTATGGGAAACCAGGCCAGATTTCATTTTGGACAGTTTTCGTAAAAAGAGGCCTAGTTGGGCATTTTTCATTGAGGACAGGTGAGCCACCGGCACCCTAATCTTTTGTCTATCTGATCCGTGCGGAATAACAATGATATACTTTGGCCTGGTTCGGACTTCGCCGGCTTCTTTATATTCTAGTATATTGGGCAGAGTAGATGGGCCAAATGGTTCTTATCTGCCGACACATTCTATGTTTCTATGTTTCTGTAAACCCCCCCGTCCTTCTCTCCCGTCCTAGGACACCGTCAGTGTGTCTGAGGAAACTAGGATGACATGAAGAATCTAGGTTAGTGGGAAATGATACCGAATCACGTGCTGAAGAGAGCGCGTTAGACTTGTGCTCAGGATAATGGTAACAAGGCCAGAATTAAAGGGTGTCTGTCATCCAATCTATGTTAACTTTTATAGTATATTCCTATGGGACAATATGGCGGGACATCATAGTCCCTTCATATGTCCATTATCGTAGAGAAGTGCCCTCTCGCCAATCATTGGCTAAAACCGGTCCTGTGATTGGCTGAGCAGGCATTTCCTGTGTGTCTAGCGGGAACCAGGAAGTGGAGACAAGCGGCTAAGCATCATAACATCAGTGGTGGGGGGTGCGTGAAGGTGAGCAAGGCTTCTTTTTTAAAGGGGTTTTCCAAGATCTTTTGGATAGGTCATCAGTATCTGATTGGTGGGGGTCCAACATCCGGGACATTGTATAGTGGCCGTGCTTGGTATTGCAGCTCAGCTCCCTTCACTTCTATTGGACTGAGCTGCGCCTAGGCAATGTGACCAATGAACGTGATGTCACATGGCCTAGGAAAAGGTGAGAGAAGGCCGCGGCACTACTGCGAGTACCGCTGCCTTCTTAAACAGCTGATCGCCAGGGGTCCCGGGTGTCGGACCTCCACCAGTCAGATACTGGTGACCACTTAGCTAATCAGAATAGGTCACCTAGCTCGCAACTATCAGTGCATGCTGTTTTGCAGCCCAATGTCGAGTCTCCCAGTGCAGTGTGGGGTATACATCCCTGCAGAACAACCCCTAACGCTCTGCCGTGGACTCCATGTTGGTTGTCACCCAGCCTAGTAATGGCTGGATAGTGTGAAAGCTTCCTTTCACCAACAGTGCCACCCTTGTCCGTAGGCTGTTTCTGGTATTGCATCTCAATCCCATTCAACTAGAAATGGCTTTGGTGCAATACCACACACAACCTATGGTCAGCAGTGGCGCTGTTTCCGAAAGGTTGCCGCCATGTTTTCCTCATCTCATACAACCCACCCCCTCCCAGGCCTGGATTTTACGGTTATAACTAAGAGAATTTTTTCTGGAAAGCTCCTTAAGGAAAAACCGCATCAGCAACATTTGTACTTTCCAGCTCGACATTGACTTTTCCATTCTCTCAGGTGAGAGCTTTCCTCCATCCATTGGAAGTGAATGGATATCCTGGTAATGGATGGATAACTTTCCAGTGCCGTCTGACTTATGTGACCTTCTGTGCCAGGCTCCCGGGGGGTTTCTACAGTTACAGGAGAGCTCCGACCGTACGCCGCCCTTCCCCCCGCATGCCCCTTAAGATAAACCACCAGCAAAAGCCTATATATCTCGGCCTCTTCGAATGCAGATATCTAGAGTGCAATATCACCCAGATGTATGTGCAACTCCTTGAAACGCGTTGTCTCATGCATCGGTAATGGGCACTGCCATTGGTGGGCTACGGGGCAAAATGCACCGCGCTGCTTGGGTAGATGGGGCAGGACATGATAAAGGATAAGGGGATATCAGTGCCTTGGAGGCTTTCACATGACAAGGTCCTTTGCCAATCCAGTCCTGCAAACTTTTTGCACTAAGGGCTTCTATAGTCACTTAAAGGGCATGTCCACTATCATTGACATCCTGCTCCATAGAACAGAATGGTCTACAGAATGGGACTACATAGTAACTATCAGCGGATTCCAGTGCCTTGGCCGCTCCCATTTGACTTGGGCCCTTTGTTAGACCCATCAACGTGGGGTACTAGCCCTGCTGTGGTCACTGAAAGGGCATGTCCACCACCATTGGGATCAGTGGCCACATTGCTTTGGGGAGACAGGGGTAAAGGAAATTGAGACTCCCATAAGACTTGGCTTTGGTGGTTAGCATGCCAAAGCACTAAGCTATACCAGAGCTTGTACTGTTGGCACGCATGGTGACTTAAAGGGCATGTCCATTTGTTTATGTATTCACGTTTGGTTCTAGATTATGGGGCAGGAAAGCTCAAGACATAAGTTCATGAGGTATTTTTAAATAGTAGATGAAATAAGTACTTCCAATGGAGTCTTATACAATGAAGGAGTTGTACTTAAAGGGGAATTCCATTAAAAATATATACCGGATCCGGCTGGGTCCCTGAGTTCAGTAGACTCATAGCGAGGATTTATCATGAGGGGAATTTTTGAAGTTAGTTTTTCTTGAGTCTGCGTTGCCAAAATTGGTGACAATTTTATCAAATGTCCCACGATCACTTCCCTGCCCAATTTTTCAAAAATGGTGGGAATGGTTTGCACCAAAAATGGCAAAATTTGCAACCTTTTTTTTACCCCAGAATTCTGGAACAAAGGGAATAATACCCCCCCCCCTCCACTTCCGCATACAGTTTCCAACCGCAAGAGAGGTTAGAGTGAATTTAGGGTAGATTTCCCCTTTAAAAATAGCTGCGGAGACCCCCTTCTCAAGGTTACGCTCAGACACAAGGACCTTACCAAACAGCCCCTCATATCTCAGCTTCCTGGACTCCTTTGAGTGTGATGTTGGGGTGGGGAGTGCACAATGGGGTCAATATTTGGGCTTCGAGGGGAGTCAGATGTTGGCTATCATTGATAGCGTTGGGGTATGAGACATTTCAGCCTGATTGTGTCTGCCGGATCTCAGATCTGGGATGGTGTCCAGGTTTCGTTTTACGCTGGTGTAATCTCCCCAGACGAGCAGAATCGAGGTCAGGCAGGAGAGATGTTATTTTTAGGTCACAACTTTTTTTTTTTTTTTTTAGTTTTTGGATCATATTCTCCATCTCCGACCACGAGAAAGAGGACACTTACACTGAAAGCGGCCAAGTTTTGGACTTGTCCCATAAGACTTATACCTTCCCCTTCAATTACTAGTAAATAAAAAAAGGCACCAAAATAACGACCTCTCGAGGGTTGTCACCCAGCTTTCCCAACTCCAGAACCGCAAATCCGCCTAATTATGGAGTACAACATCCCTGGTACACATATTACAATGTCATGAGGTGGATCTGACACCAAATTTGGGTCTAAATTGGGTGACAACGCCTGTGCAGCCTGTAATGGCACCCGTCTTGGTTGTCAAAAACAGAAAAGGACGATGTACCTTTTGAAATTTTAAGAATAAAATCCTCATGGGTGTGACTACAGTTAAATCAGGAGGGGCACATTGAGGTGTGGGATTTTTTACTGCCAGGCAGCTGTGATAATAAAAATGCCTGCCTACAGCTGCCACTAGGGGGAGCTCCTTACATATAGAGATATACAGCTAATACCGGGTTCTGTAGGCATGAGCTCCCTTCAAAAATGGTGGGAATGGTGTAAAATTTTAAATTTTTATTAATTTTTGAGTCCTATAAAGATATACTGTAAAATTACCCTTAAACCCTTCACCATCCAAAAAAGGGCCGGGCTGGGGCTCCTTGGGCCCACCTGATAACGCCTTATCATCAATAGACAGAGATAGACCCTAGTAGCAAGTAATTGGCTTCAAAGGCAGCTCCAAATATTTTTTTTTCTCCTGGTTCTTTGGGGTCCACTACAGTATTAGAGCCTGGGCCCACCGGAGGAACCTCTGGCTGATCTTAAACCACCAGGTATATTAGATGTAGACCCGCTAACCACTGTAAACCCCAAGGATATTCGGTATTAACCTGTTACCACCCTAGAGCACCTTGTATATTTTCATCAACCCCCTTACTACCCTAGACCACCTGATATACCGTATATAGGTTATGAACTTATGACGTCAAAGCCAGCCCCCTAGTCTTCCCCACCGGCATGAATGTATTGAGTTGGAGTTTGCAAGGAGTGGCAGGTTGGGGAAAAAGCTGGGGGAGAGTAGTCGGACCCCCACCATCTAATGAACAGGTGGTAAATATTGTGGGTTGGAGTATGTTATTAACAAAAAAAAACTAAAAACTGATTGTTACAAATGAAGGCCTTTAGTAGCAGCGGCTATCCTGCTTGCTGATGGTTTCCATGTTTCAAGTAGAGCTTCCCTTTATACCTGAAAAGTCGAGTTCCCCTCTTGTGACATATTTCGGAATAATAGGGTGCCCATAAGAGGCGGTACAGACAGAGCAGGGACAGGGTTAATCGGAGCCGTGGTGGCGGTGTAAACTCCCTCTCTCTCTCTTGCAATGACTCGGCAGCGTTCCTGTGGGCATTCTCTGTGATTGAGGCAGCCAGCTCATTAACAGCTGCACCCCATGGGTATTCAGCACAAGTGAAGGAGGGGCAGGACACCGGGGACAGATAAGACATCAGATCTGAGGAGGATCTGTAGCTTCAGTACCGGGGACAGCGGCACAGACGCAGCAGGAGTGACTCTGACCAGCCTGTCCGTCATCTGGCCTCGGATGGTGCCGACCTGACTGAACATGGGCAAACATCACGGCTTTTCCAGGCATTTCCGGTAAGTTGGTCAAGCCTCGAAGGGTCTCGAAACCCATTGATTGATTGCAAAGGGGGGGGGGGGGTGCTCATGCTGCCATCAGTGGGACCCATGCAGGCTTGCAGACCACCACGACTTGACTCATTGACTTGTCATAGAAGACTATCATCAGAAAAGTCCTGTGGGCACGGATGCCAATTTTTGACGTATATAAGCCTGAGGTCATGTATAAGAGACGATGGTGTATGAACAGTATGCTGACAATTTTGGGGAACTAACGACACCTTGCAAAAATTAGCAAGTATGGGGAAGGTATAATCACACATGGACCTGTACCGACTCTCTGTTCCACCGTATAGGGTGAGTGCATGAAGCCTCATACATGCCCTAAACTCATATTCACACTTGCGTTCACTCTAGCTCATACACATACCCACCTTCATACTCATTCACAATCACTGTTATACTCACACTGACTCATACAGTCACAGCTGTATGTACTGTACATTCATACTCATACCCATGTGCATCCTCACTGTTATTCTCACTCATACGCTCACAATCACACTTGTACATATGTTCATACTCACTGTTATTCTCACTCATACGCTCACAATCACACTTGTACATATGTTCATACTCACTGGTATTCTCACTCATACGCTCACAATCACACTTGTACATATGTTCATACTCACTGGTATTCTCACTCATACGCTCACAATCACACTTGTACATATGTTCATACTCACTGGTATTCTCACTTATACGCTCACAATCACACTTGTACATATGTTCATACTCACTGTTATTCTTACAGTTGCACTCATGCCCTCTATACATCTGATCCAATTGTACTTTAATCTATGACACTGTAACACTGAATTGTACTCATACTAAGACTTACGCAAGCTCACACTCATACACACAGTCCGGTACAGTATGCATAATTGTATATCACTGTTATACTCACACTCATATATTTACAGCCACACATGTTCATATTCAATCTCACACTTTTACCCTGATACATAAACATGTATATTAATAGTTATTCACTGTGATGCTTACACCTTATACAAAATCACTCATACAGTCAAACTCACTCAAGCACGCACTCGTACTCACATTATACAATAGTCTCACACTTGTATTCACTATCACTGTTATACTCACTCATAATCACACTTGATCTTGTACTTATACCCTACACTCCTCAGACACTCTCAAATCATTTACGGTATGTATTTATATCAATGCTGATACACTCAATCATGCTCGCACACTTATAGTCTGATATTTAAACTTGTGTTCACAATCCCGGTTTTACTAGCACTCATTCATACATTAACAATCACAGTTGTGCTTGCACTTATTGTGCTTTTGCACTGTATACTCACTCATACACTCGGAAATCATCCGTGTACTTATATTCATGCTCACACTCACATTCTCATTGTTATCTCAGTCATACTGATACTCACACTTGAATTCATAGTTCTTGCTAAACTCCCCCATACTATCATAATCACACTTGAACTTGATATATATTTCATATTTATATACTCGTATGTCTATTCACTGTTATACATACTCTCTCATACACTCGCAAATCTTCTGTGTACTTATATTCATGCTCATAGACAGATTCACCCTCACTTATCTCAGTCATACTGATACTCACACTTGTATTCATAATTACTGCTTTACTCACTCATACTCTCATACTCATAGTTGAACTTATACTGCTCCTATACTCATATGCCTACCTTACTCACTGTTATACCCCCTCGTACACTCACAAATCATCGGTGTACTTATATTCATGCTCATAGACAGATTCACACTCGCTTATCTCAGTCATACTGATATCACACTTGTATTCATAATTACTGTCTTACTCACTCACTCTCATACTCACACTTGAACTTATGCTGATCCTATCCTCATTTGCTTACTCACTGTTATACCCTCTCATACACTCACAGATCATCTGTGTACTTATATTCTTGTTCATACACACGCATTCTCATTGACTCGGATTCTTACACTCAGTCATACTCATACGCTCCCTCTGATGCTCACACTTATACTGACATACTCTCTTTCCTGATGCTGCTCCTTGCCTTTAACTCCTAGAATAAGCTCTTCCCCCCTGAGCTGTACAGACACAACTGTTCACAAAGGACTAGTGCTGGGTGTGCTTTATATACTGGCTAAATCCCAAGTAATGTCCATTCCGGGGTGACAACCAGCCGTCGGTGGCGCTTGTCACCCAACTTGCTATAGGCATGTACACTTTGTTGTGCTGTTACAATCCTCCTTCCTCACCCTTCTCTGCTGCTCTGCCTGGGTGTGTCAGTCTCCACTGTAGTTCTCGCATTTTGTTCATGGATCAGGATGAACAGAATAATAAGTCCCTCTCAAGTAGTTCATGCACTTTGCCGTCTTTCTGTTTCCTGCGATAATTACCTTTAGTGTCTGATGCTCCTGGTATTTACACTTATCAGTAATTACAGGATAATCATGCTCCTAAATGAACGAGGCTTTTAAAAACTGGAGGTAATAGACACAAATGTCAGCTCTACCTCCATATAGGAGGGGAGAAGCCATTAACCCAGTGCTACTTTAATTCATTTATCTCGCCAGCTCCTGTCTTATTGAACGGATCATCTATCGCATGAAGTGATGAAAGGTGGGGGGGGGGGTGTGGGGGGTAATCGTTTTACAACTATGACACTGGAGCGCACTCACTTAACTGTTTTTATTATTTTTTTTATTATTATTATAATTATTATTTCCCATTCTTTTGTTAAAAATGTATGGTTGTAACAAGGAAAATATATTATCAGTGCGGACGAGCTGCCTTGGGTATGGTGGCACACAGCAAGCCTATAGCCCCATGCAGAGGAGCCATATGGACTGTGTGCATAGTGTCTCCTTACAGCACTATATTACAGAATGTCAGTCTGATGTTCAAATCATTGGAATTTAAAGTATCAATAAATGTCCACTGACGGTGCCCTGCCAGACAAACAAGATGTCGTCAATATAACGGTTCCATGATCGAACGCGTTTCTATGGTGGCCTGTTCCTGGGGCTGTGGGAAAGAAAGATTTTCCTTACGGACCCTACGAAACTATATAACAGAAGCAGTGCTGTAACCTCCGTAGAATATTTTATGACGTCAGAGACGTATGAAGGTACAAGAAGACGTCATAGGCTTCTTTGGTTGCTTGAAACTTGATTAGAGGTCTAATAGGGCTGTATGGGGTTTGGCCTTGTTCACACTTGAACTAAAATTCTCCATCACAAGCCATAACATGGAAGCATTCTCCTCTATAATCATAGGTTCTAGGGCAGGGATCAGCCACCTCCGGCACTCCAGCTGTTCTGAAACTACAACTGCCATAATCCTCCTTTCACTTTTTTGAGAGTTACAAGAACAGCCGAATAGGTATGCATGCTGGGAGTTGTAGTTTCACAGCAGCTGGACTGACGAAGGTTGCTGATCTCTGTTTTAGGGGAAAATACGATGTTATATGGCAGTGTATGGACTATGCAATGATAATGCGCTGCCCTATAGGGTCCTTGCTCATGCTTATCCACTATCTGTAAGGGTCTGACTGCCGGTGGTCCCACCGTTGGGACCTCTCACTGATCCCAAGAACTAAGCTATTTGCATCCCTTCTTTGAATGGAGCGGCAGTCCCACTCTGCGCTGTACTCCGCTATGTCCATCAGTCTCATAGGCTTTGAATGGAGTGGTAGCGCATTGATGGCACTCTCCTCCGGTCCCATAGAGCAGTGTTTCCCAACCAGTGTGCCTCCAGCTGTTGCAAAACTACAACTCCCAGCATGCCCACACAGCCAAAGGCTGTTCGGGCATGCTGGGAGTTGTAGTTTTGCAACAGCTGGAGGAACACTGGTTGGGAAACACTGCCATAGAGGGACAAACTGCTCTATTGACACGGGACGCTCATTTTGTGAAAGGTGCGGGTCCCATCAGTGGGAATCCCATTGATCAGACACGTATCACTTGTAGGTAGGTGATAGGTCAAATTGGGGACAACCCCTTTCTTCCTTATATCGAAAATATATGTTAGGTGCTAAATATAATATTCCACCACCAGTATCGTTCTGTAATAATTCACAGCAGCTGCACATGTTGCCTTTATGGTAGGTATTCCCATGGTGGTAAGTGACTCCACATTTACCCGATGGAAAACCCAATGGAAATATGTGTCCGATCAGCAGGCGTGCAGCTATAGACAGGTAGATCGAGCCATCAATTAGCGCCGAGTGTGTTTAATGAGGACTTAACGACTAGTGTAGCGCGCCAAGTGCGCCCTGGGACGGCCACGTCATCAGCAGTGTCCCCGATGAGACTAATGCCATAGTAAGGAGCGAATGATTAAGACATCGAGGCCTGGATCGCTTCCTGTTTTGTTTGGTAAAGCAAATTCGAGGTTGCGTTAAATGACAACATGTCAAGAACAAATCACAGGACGCGGTGCGCTTTGTACTTTGTGTGAACCTTGCAGTATGACGGGGAGAGGGGAGAATCTTTATCCTTTGATCTGAAAATACCAAGGTGGCAGACGCTGGAGATGCCGCCCGGGCTGAGTGATGGCGTGTGCATGCTTGCAAGCCGGCTTTTATCTCGCTGCTGGGATAATTATACGATGAGACTCGCTCTGCCAAATCTTCTGAGAGTTGCTTCTGCTCCCCGTTGAAATGTCAGCACGGCTGCTGGGAGGAGGGAGAAATAAGATGCGAAAGAAATTAAATGTTTGGGAATGAAAGGGTGGAACGGAGACGATAGGAGTAGCTGTCATGTGTCCTGCTGAGACGGAGGACAAAAAGACAAGAAGGAAGAGAACCGTGTCTCCAAATAGTAGCTCATTCTCTATCCTCGTGGATTATGAGATCCCAGAAGGACGTGATGAGTGGTTTGGAAGTGGAAGAAGGGGGTAAGAGTGGTGACCAACTGGTGGGATTCTGTGGTAGACTGGCTAGTTGACTGGGTGAAAGGGGTCACCGAGTTAGAAGGGCCATCATGTAAGTAGTAAATTGATTTAGTGGATAATTGTTTATTGGTTGCGTGGAATACGTGGATAGGTGAGATGGATGTTGGGGTGGAAGTGATCTTGGTTGGGTTCAAGAAAATGGAATGGACTGGTTCATGGATAGGACACGTGGACAAATTGGATACATGGGAGAAGAAGAAAGTAGATTGGGTGGAGAAGAAGAGGAAAGGATTGTGACCCGCCAGTAGGTTGGTGGTGGACTGGCTTGTGGATTTGGTGAAAGTTGCCACTGTTTTGGAAATGGCACGAGGAAAGCAGATTTGTTTTATGGTGAGGAGGAAAATTGTACATTAGTTGAAAGTGAACAAAGACATGATAGGTGAGTTGGGTTGTGGGAACTATGTGAGGGAAGTGATTGAGTAACTTGGTTTGATGGATGAAAGGAGTGAAAAATTGGTTAGACAAGGCGATTGAAGGACAGTAAGATGGTGGAAATAAGTGATAGACTGGGTGCATGAGGGCTGAAGAACGTAGTAGATTGTCTGTAGGTTGGTGGTAGACTATTTGGATTTGTGGTCTTGGTGAAAGTTATCATTTGTGAAAGTGGTGTGATGGAGTCCTAAGCTGATTTCATGGGTGATGGTACATTTTTATGAATGGAGGGACATCAAAGGTTGGATGGATGCTGGGGTGGAAGTGATCACTTGGTAGGACTCAGATGTGAGAGAAGTGGCTATTTTTTGGAATAGGGAAATGTTAAATTGGTTTAATGAAGAAAGAAAGTAGTGCTCTGGATACATGGGATAAAGAAAGATTGAAAGGGGAGAAGTGTTGGTGGTCGACTGTTTGGCCTGTGGTCTTAGTGAATTCTGTCACTTTTTTGGAAATGGCATGAGGGAAGTAGTGGAATGGTTTCTTGGAGAAGTGGGAAATGGTACATCGGTTGGATAAGAAGAAGGAGATAGTAGCTCAGTTCAGGTGTAAGGGAAGTGTTTGAGTAGTGGAAGAGGGAACGTTATATTGGTTTGATGGATGGTAGAAGTGGTAGACTGGTTGGATGATGGTAAGATGGGAGAAGTGAGGGACTGAGAAGTGAGTAGACTGGATGCATGAGAGGTGTAGAACGTAGTAGATTGGCTGGGGGAGAAGGGAGTTAGAGATGTGACCAACTGGTTAGTTGGTGGTAGATTGTTTGGCTGGTGGACTTGGCAGAAACTGTTGCTTTAGTGGAAATGGCTTGAGAGAAGTAGTAGATTGGCTTCATGAGGAAGGGGGAGATTATAGAGGGAAACATTGCATTGGTCTGATAGTTGAGAGAAGTGGTAGATGATTAAGATGTGGATGAGTGAAGAGATGCATGGGAGATGAAGAAAGTTTTAGGTTCAATAGGGGAAAATGAGATGTGACTAGATGGTGGGATGGAAGCAGACTATTCGGTTGGTGGATTTTGTAGATCGGTTGAACGAGAGGTGAAGAAAGTAGTAGTTGATTGTAAGGGGGTAAAGGAGGAAGGAGATTGGATGACGGAAGTGGTAGAATAGGGAATAGTGAAGGCAGTCATGGATTAGATGTGGATAAAGGAAGTAGTAGATGATCCCATCAACTCCCTACTTCACTAACTCTTATCTTGGCAGAATATTCATCCCCAGGAAGCATCGGCAACGCTTTGACCATGTGGTGTCCCAGAGTCTCATCAGCAAGATCTGCCGGTCCAGAAGTGAGCGCAGTAATCGTCTGAGGAGGAGTCGTAGTGAAGATCACCATGAGAGGTTGCTGGTGTCTACAAGGGCAGCGCCTATGCCCCACTGCCAGGACGATGTGGGCAGGGGATTGAAGAAGAGCAGTTCACTTGTTGCTGGCAATGTGGGCACTGGGAAGCCACACAGGTAAATGTAATACTTTAAAGAGATTGTGCAAGAATAGGCAGGGTATTTGGCAACCCTCCCCCTCCCCTTCACTTGGTCGGACCTGTAAAGGAAAGATTACCTACCTGCTTCCTGGCATCGGCTTCGCACTCGTTCTCCCCTAGGCCTGCGTTGCTCATCTTGGCTCCCTTGATGTCAACATCCGGAGGTGACTGGCTCCCCTTACGTCGTGACAAATTGTCACGTGGTCCAGCCAAGTGGGTGGGTTTGCCAAAACACCCCCTATTCTTGCCCAACCCCCTTAAAGGGTGTTTACACGTTTACAACCATTTTTTTTATTGCTCCAATAAGGCAACATTACAAGTAGTCTTGAATCTAATCCGACTACCGTTTTGGGTATACAGCTCCTGTTCAGACTTGTATATCTTCATGGTTACAGACTACAAACATACCCTGTGTGTAGTCTGACTTTCAGATCTGCCCCCTCTCCTTACAGATGGAAGAGAGTGACATGACTGAAGGATCAGACTAGACCGAGGGATTGTTTGTGGTCTGTAACCATGGAGACACATAGATCTGAAAAGGAGCTGCATGCACATGACAGCAGGATATTTTTAATCAAAGCTACTTCATTTTTTACATTTTTTTTCTTTTCTCTCCTAATACCTTGGCAGGACGGTACGGGTGTGTAAGGGAAGTAGCAGCTTTGGGTTCACATTACGGGGTAATGCTCCAGTATGGATTGAGTCCATTCTCCCAGGTACCGTTCTTCAGCATTGCTTTATCTTAAGTGCATAGTAAAATATTATTCTAAACGATACCAGCCAAAGCTAAATTGATTTCCTTCCGTATAATGTGTTAGACATGTTAGTGTCAGAATATGATGACTTATCTCTTCCAGGCAGCCCTGCAGAGGTGGCAGGACTCCAGCCTGGAGACAGAATATTATTCTTGAACGGCTTGGACATGAGGTGAGGATCTTGGTGCGTCTATCCTGACACAACGATGACAGATATGGCTCTTCTGCCTCTGATACATTGGGCTCAATGACAAAGAAGGAAATAGGGCCACTTAGCGGATCGACCTGTAATAAAGAGTGGATGATGACTTACCTGACAGCTCCTGCGTAGTCGCCCCAGTGCTCCCAGTAGGGCTCTTTTTTCCTGTCTACAGTGGTGATAACATGTCAACAACACGCGTTGTCTAGTTTCCTCTTGAAACTGGACAACCTCTTTAAAAGGGGTTTTCAAGGCTTTAATACTGATGACCTATCCTCAGCATGGGTCATCAGTATCTGAATGGTGGGGGTCCAACACCCGGGACCCCCTACCGATCATCTGTTTGGGAAGGCACGGGCTCTTCTTTGAGCGCCATGGTCTTCTCTCTGCTCACCAAGCACAGCGCCGTACATAGTCTAGTGATTGTGTTTGGTATTGCATTTACTTCTATGGGGCTCAGTTGCTCCTAGGCCACGTGACCAATTAACCTGTTGTCACTGGCCTAGGAAAAGCTTAGAAAAGGCCACAGTGCTACTGCGCCGGTGCCTTCTCAAACAGCTAGGGTGTCGGACCACCACTGATCAGATACTGATGAGCTATCCAGAAGATAGGTCATCAGTATAAAAGTATCGGAAAACTCCTTGTGTGCTGGAAAAATAATTGAAAGTGGTATTCCGACCATAATAGTCGGGGGTCCCATGACTGCAACAATGGTCCCGTGACATTAAAAGCCATAAATGCCTATGGTCAGAGTAACCCTTTAATCTGGCATTAAATGGACTTGCTGAATAATCTGATCATCTAGGTCAGTGATGGCGGACCTTTTAGAGACCGAGTGCCCAAACTGCAACCCAAATCCCACTTATTTATCACAAAGTACCAACACGGCAAATTACCCTGAATACTACAGTCCACTATATTATATCTTCCATGTGCTTTATCATTTTGCTATAATAGCCTGCCTACATTCAGTGCGCTGCCTGTGCTATCCATAGTGCGCTATGCGCTGACTGTGCCGTTCATAGTGCGCCTGTGCCGTACATATTGCACCCTGCACTGCCTGTGCCGTACATATAGTGCGCTATGCGCTGCCTGTGCAATTCATAGTGCGCCTGTGCTGTACATAGTGCACCCTGCGCTGCCTGTGCTATCCATAGTGCGCTATGCGCTGCCTGTGCCGTTCATAGTGCGCCTGTGCCGTACATAATGCACCCTGCACTGCCTGTGCAATTCATAGTGCGCTCTGTGCTGTACATAGTGCACCCTGCGCTGCCTGTGCTATCCATAGTGCGCTATGCGCTGCCTGTGCCGTTCATAGTGCGCCTGTGCCGTACATAGTGCACCCTGCACTGCCTGTGCAATTCATAGTGCGCTCTGTGCTGCACATAGTGCACCCTGCGCTGCCTGTTCCATACATAGTGTGCCCTGCGCTGCTTGTGCTGTACATAGTGCGCCCTGCGCCGTACATACTGCACCCTGCGCTGATGAATGGCAGGAAAAGTATATAGCATATTGGTACACTATAGACTTCTTCCAGGGTGCGGGTGCCCGCAGAGAGGGCTCTGAGTGCCGCCTCTGGCACCCGTGCTATAGGTTCGCCATCACTGATCTAGGTTATCGAGCCTGTAAAGGAAGGTGTATATAAAATCCACTTTTAATGGTAGAGAAATGTGCAAAATAAAATCTGCAACCAAGACCTTCTATTTATCGGAGGAATTTCCTGATTTCTCTACTATTCAGTTTTCCAGGATTGTGAAATCTCATATTGATCTGATGTCCATATTCTTTGCAAAAGAAGAAAAAGTCCTGAATGATGAGACTTTCCAGGTTATTAGATGTTGGACCCTAGGAATTTTGCTGCATGTTAATATTAAAGGGTTATCTGGGTTCAGAGCTGAACCTGGACATACCTCCATTTTCCCCCAGGCAGCCCCCCGACTTTAGCATCGGAGCAGTTTAGCGCAGGGCAAAGGCATTTCCCGGAGTTCCGGTGAAGCCCAGTGACATCACCGGCACTGATGGGCGGGCTTTAGCGCTGCCCTAACCTGTAAAACCGCTAGGACAGCGCTAAAGCACGCCCATCAGAGCCGGTGACGTCACCAAGCACACTGCCGGGCGGAAGGTTACCCCCGTCAGTGTGTTATTGTAAACAAAAGAGCCCTTGCCCCGCGCGATCTAGTGCAGGCCAAGGGAGCACATCGGAGCATGAGATGCTCCAATGCTAACATCAGGGGTGCTGCCTGGGTGAAAATATGGGTATGTCTGGGTTCAACTCTGAACCCGGACAATCCCTTTAAGGGGGAGAATTTATCAAAATTGGGGTAAAGGAAAACCCATTGAAACCAATCAGATTCCGCCTTTCATTTTCCAAAGGAATTCTGGAAAATGAAAGGTGGAATCTGATTGGTTACTATTGTCAACAAGCCAGTTTTTCTTTACACCCGTTTTGATATATCTGCCCCATAATGAGGCATGAGGCATTCAGTGCCTTGTGCATCAGTAGCATCTTAGATTAGGGTTATAGCACATCCTGTCCTGGCCCAAATAAATCCTCTATCCTTTTCTATTATTCTGCTTTGTACTTCACTTATTAGATCACCAGTTCATCCCCAAGAGCTGCTGTTCCTATTATACTCGGGGACAAGAATTCGCAACCGCTGTCGGCCATTTTGTATATATGGAGAACTGTCTTCTGAACTCTCCTATCTGCGCTATATGCCTACAGTGTAGTTTGTATAGTCTCATAGTCACGCCCCCTGTGAAAAGCACCGACATAAAGAAGGTCCACGTGACAGCCCAATGCAGATGTTTTCTTACATTTTGTACTGTTTTTCACTTTATTTTTTATTTCTTGTGTTCTTTTCTCTCCCCTTACCTTTTTAATTTGTTTGATATCATCTTGGCGGTATTTTTGGTGGGCTTTAATTTTTATCACGGAGGGCAGTAGATGACCCGCTCCACTTTTTCCTTCTATTTTCACTTTTAGGAACTGCTGCCATGAGAAGGTGGTCTGCATGCTGCAAGGCAGTGGCGCCATGCCCACGTTAGTAGTGGAAGAGGGCAGCGTGACATACTGCACAGGTGAGATGCCACAACATGCGTCCGGGAAAATATTCACATGCAAGGATATTTGTATCAGAAATACATGTGTTATTATACAGGCATTAACCTCCTTAACGTGAAACTCCAGTAAAAAAGTGATCTTATAGATGAGCACATGCAAGGCTGCAGTTTATATCTCCAAGTATCGGCATGATAAAAGGTGTGCTGCCATCTTGTGCCCAACATACGTTACTGCAAGGTCATGAATTTTTGGAACCCTGTTAAAAGACTGATTTTCCAATAACAATGTTTGGTAATTACAAGAATAAATTTTGCTGTTTCCTTCTAATGTTAACTTCATTAGATTTTCATCTCCTGCATTACAGATTCAGATTCTGATACTTCTGTCCCATCATCCGCCCTCACTTCCCTTCAGTGGGTAGCAGAAATTCTTCCCTCAAACATTCGTATACAAGGAAGGAGTTTTAGCCAACAACTGGAACATCTACTTACCCCTACAGAGCGGTACACAGTGTGCAAAGCGCTAGAGAGCTTTTTTCAGCACAGGTATATTAAGACAATAACTACTATAATACTGCCATCTATGTACACGAATATAACTACTATAATACTGCTCCTACAAACAAGAATATAACTACTATAATACTGCTCCTATATACAAGAATATAACTACTATAATACTCTGCTATAATACTGCTCCTATGTACAAGAATATAACTACTATAATACTGCCTCCTATGTACAAGAATATCACTACTATAATATTGTCTCCTATGTGCAAGAATATTACTACTATAATACTGCTCCTATGTACAATAATACAACTACTATAATATTGCTCCTATGTACAAGAATATAACTACTATAATATTGTCTCCTATGTACAAGAATATTACTACTATAATACTGCTCCTATGTACAAGAATATAACTACTATAATACTGCTCCTATATACAAGAATGTAACTACTATAATACTGCCTCCTATGTACAAGAATATAACTGCTATAATACTGCTCCTATGTACATGAATATAACTACTATAATACAGCTCCTATGTACAAGAATATAACTGCTATAATACTGCTCCTATGTACAAGAATATAACTACTATAATACTGCCCCCTATGTACAAGAATATAACTACTATAATACTGCCTCCTATGTACAAGAATATAACTACTATAATACTGCCTCCTATGTACAAGAATATAACTACTATAATACTGCTCCTATATACAAGAATGTAACTACTATAATACTGCCTCCTATGTACAAGAATATAACTACTATAATACTGCTCCTATGTACAAGAATATAACTACTATAATACAGCTCCTATGTACAAGAATATAACTGCTATAATACTGCCTCCTATGTACAAGAATATAACTACTATAATACTGCCCTCTATGTACAAGAATATAACTACTATAATACTGCCTCCTATGTACAAGAATATAACTACTATAATACTGCTCCTATGTACAAGAATATAACTGCTATAATACTGCTGTCTAACCCTCCTGTTAATAATGTGTGTATTGATGAGGGATTTCCATGTACAGTGTATTCAGAAATTCTTCAGACCTTTTCACTTTTTTCACATTTTGTTATGTTGCTTCTTGTGCTAAAATAAAATAATCTTGCAGTTTTCCCCCCTCCTTCTGCTCAATTCCCCATATTGAAAAGGTGAGAACAGAGTGTTTAAAATATTTACTTTATTGAAAAGGGAAAAGTAAAATCTTGCACTGATAAGTGTTCAGCCCCTTTAGGCCCTATTCACACGTCCGCAATGTCGTCCGCATGTATTCCACAATTCTGCGGAATACATCCGGACCCATTGACTGTGAATGGGGCACGGAACGATGCGGAGAGCACACACTGTACTCTCCGCATCAGTTTTTGCGGAGCGCGCCGCCGATCTTACGGCCGCAGCTCCGCAAAAAAGTAGAGCATGTCCTATTCTTGCCCGCAATTGCGGACAAGAATAGACATTTCTATGGGGCTGCCGGCCGGGTGTGTTTATGGATCCGCAATTTGCGGATCCATAAACACTACGGACGTGTGAATAAGGCCTTACTCAGGACTTAGTTGAAGCCCCGTTGGCAGTGATTTCAGCCTCCAGTCTTCTTGGGGTTGGGGCCACAAGGTTTACCCTTGGATTTGGGGATTTTCTGCTGTTTTTCCTCTGCAGGTCCTGTTGAGCTCTGTCAGGTTGGATGGAGACGTTGGTGGTCAGCCATTTTCAGATCTCTCCAGACATCTTCCATTGGTTCAGGGCTCTGGCTGTTGTCTCTCAGCCTCTCCTGTGTTGACTTCGCTATGTAGGGTCATTGTTTTGTTGGGAGGTGAACCTTCGGCCCAGTCTGAGGTCCAGGACTCTGGATCGGGGTTCCATTAAGACTATTTCTGTAACTTTGCTTCATTCAGCTTTCCCTCAACCCTGACCAGTCTCCCTGTCTCTCCAGCATGATGCTGCCCCCACCATGCTTCACTGTAGAAATGTTATTGGGCAGGTGATTGGAGGAAACTAGGCACTACCCGATACAACGCTTACGGTCAAAAAGTTCAATCTTGGTTTCATTAGACTGGAAAATCTTGTTTTTCAGTCTAAAAGTCCTTTAGGTGCTTTTTGCAAACTCCATGTGGCTTTCATGTGTACTGAGGAGAGGCTTGCTTATTTCTGGCCACTCTGCCATGAAGCCCAGATTGGTGGAGGCTGCAGTGATGGTTGACCTTCTAGAAGCTTTGGAGCTCAGCCAGAGTGACCACTGGGTCCTTGGTCACCTCTCTCACCAAGGCTCTTCTCCCCTGATTACTTAGTTTGGTGGGGCGGCAGCTCTAGAAAGACTCCTGATTGTCCAAACTTCTTCAATTTAAGAATTATGGAGGCCAGTGTTCTTGAGAACTTTCAGTGCTGTCCCCTTCTGGAGATCTGTGCCTCCACACACTCCTGTCTCTGAGCTCTACAGGCAGTTCTTTCCTCCTCACGGCTTGGTTTTTGCTCTGCTATGCATCGTCAGCCACGAGACCGGGCTGCGTCTTTCCAAATCATGTCCAATCACCTGAATTTACCACAGATGACTCCAATCAAGGTGCAGAAACATCTCAAAGGTGATCAAAAGAAATGGGAGTCCCCCAGAGCTAAATATCAAGTGTCAGAACCAAGCGAAATTTTGGAAAAATTGAAAATTTGCAAAAATTTCTAAAGTTCTGTGTTCACTCGACTCATTATCAAGCTTGGAGTGCAGATTGATGGGGGAAAACTAGATATTTTTTTTTATTTTAGCACAAGGAGCAACATAAAATGTGAAAAAGTGAAAAGGTCTGAAGACTTTTTGAACGCACTGTATGTAGACATTCATATAGATAGTTCTTCTCCCTCCTATGGTCCGATACATGATAAGGTCACGTCTGAGGACACGCTGTGACAGCTGCTCCATCTGTGACCTCCATTGTGATCTCTTTGTGTCCTCAGGAACATTGACACTCTCATCGTGGATATTTATCCGGTCCTCGACACTCCGGCCAAACAGATCATCTGGCAATTCATCTTCCAGCTGATGACATATGAGGAGCAGGAGCACTGCCAGCACAAGATCGCCCGTTTCCTGGGGTACAAGGCAGGTCAGAGAGCTCTGTAACCGAGCGCTCACCTCCTCATGTCCATCTCCTATCACCTCCCACCACCATGGGGACCTCTACAATGACAGTACCACTGGGGGCTGTTGTGTCATAGCTGCCCTGAGATTTTACCATTCACAGATTCAGGGGTGGACGCAGGATAACCTTCATTAACCACCACTGGTCAGCACACTTGGGTGGAGGAGAAAGGAGATAGACCCTTCATATGGATTAAGGGGCCACTATCGATATATTGTATAGTGCTAGTTCTATGCGGGTATACCGAAGCCCGCAATGCACCCAAAAGCTGCTCTGTGTTCTGTCAGTCCCATAGACTTGCACTGGAGTGGCGGGGCTCATGCCTGACCACCACTCCGCAGTGAGGACCTCCATTCCATCGATTGTGGGGGGGACCCCCAGTGATCAGACATTTATCACAGCCCCTTTAAATGGAGCCATGCCATGTTCTGGCCTCTCCACTGGGGGGTGCACTAGAGCAGAGTCAATGATAACAATTATAATTATTATGAAGGTGAATTCTTGAGGTTTTATGTTTTTTTTTTTATATATATTTATATATATATATATTTCTCTACGGCTTGAAGCCAGGAAAAATCTTGAACACATCGGATACGGATTTATGAGATTAATCGCTCAGCGTGCTCAAGGGCTGTCCCCTTTATTATTACAATGACAACATCTGTTCCCCCGACTCCCATCGTCTCCATCGTCCGCTCCTGCTGTCGCCATAACAACCGTATTTTCTTCCCTTAAATCCAGTTATTCGGAGGGGCCGGGTCACATGACCGCGCTATAAGTTCGCCCTCTCCATAATGCGGTTTATACAGGACTCCTCTGGTGAGGACTAATATGCATTACAGATAATGCGCAGCCATGTAAATTAAGCTTTTAATTCCTTGATCTGCTCCAGAAAAATCCCCGTTTTGGTTAGGTATTATAACTCTCAACATGTCGCGTGGCCTGCTTGAATCACGCCCTAGCCCTGATATGTGACACTGCCATAAAACAAATGATGGCGGCCATTTTTAAATGTGATCCTTTATGCTGAAATATTATCTTTTGCTCATTCCTATGCAGCTGGCATGGACGCCGATATTGGGGTCCCACATCGAGGGTCTCTCCATGGACAGGCAATGTACCAGGGGAGCATACGGGCACCACCTGCGGAGGAAGGGAAGACGGGTGACTATAATTCACGTATTAACGCTTTATATGCCTTAGCTATTATTCAGTTATGTGCGTTTAGAGAGAAAAAAGGGGGCGTTCCTTTTGGAGGATACCACACATGCCATGCAAACAAACTCAGCTCTACTACATCGACATACCTCCCAAATGTATGACGTACAAACAATGGCGTGTATTCTGTATAAAGTTGTACTTTACCAGTCAGAAATATGAAAATAAAGTACGGTAATTTAAAGCGAGTCACCTCCAAAATTGGTTTCAAAGTAAACATACCGCCATGTAGGGTAGGTGCCCCAAAATATAATCAGACCTTTCCTGTGCAAATTCAATACTCCGAGCCTGAGAAATGCTTCTTTTTATTCTTATGCAAATAAGCAGTTTGGTGCACCATGGGCGGGGCCTCTCAGCTTTAGTGCACCACCGCTTCCCTTGTAATGGCGCCAGACCTCCCCCCTTTGTTTGAATGACAGTCCCCGACAGCCACTATGATAAATCTGGTAAGGTATCCAATACAGATACCTATTTCCCCTCCCCAAGAGGTTTAGAAAAAGGGCGTGGCCTTTGCCTTTTGCTGGGAGGCAGTTTGTTACTAAAAACCTCCTCCCACTGCCTTGTCCTCAGTGTAGACAGAGCATCGTCTCGAAACTCCACCCCTTCCATAGTTGCTAACTGTCCCGAATTTTCCGGGACTGTCAAATTCGGCAAATTCGCGCTGTCCCAGGCCGAAAATGGGTGGAGCTAACTCAAACTCCATAAGTGGGTGTTTCCGGGTGGCTCTGGGATGTTCCCCAGGGGTGGGGCTTATATGCCCCGATTTTACCAACTGAAATGTTGTTAAGTATGCCCTTTCTATATCTGAAAACGGAAACCCCCCCGCCCCTTTCTAAATTTGCAGCCCCTTTAAGAGAGCTCATGGGCTCATGTAATAACATAGTGTATTTCTCTCACACAGTCGCCCAGTGTGACCCAATGGAAGTTACCCCCCGTCTGACGTCAGGAGAGAGACAAGCGGGAGACGGGACGTCGTTACCCGAAACACCGAACCCCAAAATGGTCTGCACTACTGTCTTATGTGAATGGCGTCTGTAGATTGCATGTTAGGGGTCATCAGGTTTCTGTGGATCGCGGTTACATAGCTGGTATATCACTGATGGCATTAAATAACTTTCTTCAGTGGAAAGATTTGACATGTTGTCATCAGAACATCAGAAGCTGTCAGTAGTGCAGCCCCAGGCTTCGGGCCTGTAACGTCAAGCCTTTATATCTCAGCACAGAAGTAAGATATTATTAACCGGTTTTCAGAATATTATTGAACATGAGAGGACTTTTTATACCTGTCTTCTCAGTAGGTCACCTTTAAAATATATTCATTGCCTGCAGTGGAGGTAGCCATTTGTGTAGAATGCTAATTAGCAATTCATAAGGCGACCACATAACATCCTGCGTCCGTTGATGTGTTGTGTGAATAAACCCTTAAAAAGTCCCTGCCTGTGTTACTAAATTCTGGAGTAGATTTCCTGTGTTTTCTCATACCTCTGTTATTACCCCTAGAAATGTATGACGGAGTTGACAACTGGGAGCTACCATTCCTTGTCTCAATTGTCGTGTCTGTGTCCAGTCTGACAGTGGGTGGTATTAGACTGTGTAGAAACACACCCTCTTTTGACAAGGGGGATGATAACACCCTGTTGGTCTCACATTTCCTGGAGGAATAACAGAGGGATCAGCACAGCTGTTATTTTATGGAGCATACACATTCATATACCACTCCTGGTTGTGACACTTTCTTCCTTTTGCCTCTTTCTCCCTCCTCCGTGTTTAGATGTCGGCCGTTTATGCGGAATTAGAGAACCGCTTCATTAATAATATGCCGGGTAAACTGAGCAGCTTGAGATCCCGCGGGTCGTGTAACCTCTACCACACCACAGGTACTACTACTGCCATCCTCCTGGGACTTTCTACCTGTCTCTTCCGTTTACCTCATGTAATGGGATGCCTTCTGTACCCAGGAGAGCACAAGCTGGTGCAAGGCAGTCACTGGCAAAATTCTGCGCCCCCTTTGGACCCGTGCCCTCCACGCCCACCCAGTGCCCCGTCGCCCAGCAGCTCCGAGTCAAATCCTTATGTCAGCCTGGATGGAAGTTTGCCACCGTCGCCAACGCACAGAAAGATCTTCACCTTCTCTCGACCAAGCCGCTCCCGAGACACTGACCGATTCTTGGATGTGCTCAGCCGGCAGCTGGGACAGAACTTGGCAATCACCGATCAGTTTCTTACTCCTGAGAATGACTACGAAGAGGTAAGGGACTTGATATGAGTGTTAATCCTGAGCTGCCTGCTTCATGAATAGAATGCCAGGACTGCAGTAAAATGCGGAACTTGTAGATGAGCAGGAAATTAGGGGATGTAACTGCATAACAATAGGCAATTAGACCCTTAAAGGAAAATTTAGGGCAAAAATGATAAACGGGGTTATCCCTAGGGCGGGGTAAAATCCATGTGTCATGCTCCGCCCCCTCAGGCCTTGTACTAGGCATAACACATTGTATCAGTTTTATCTGGAGTGTTCCTTTAAGAAAGCTATGTGACAACTCCTATTGGCACAGCAATGACGACTACTAGGGGTTGTCACTCAGAGGCATAAAGGGCGGACGCAATGTACTTGCCCTTTTTTTCACTAGACTTTTTTGCAGATGAGCTTTCAAGATGACCACCTGAGCTGTGCCCCACGCGCAGTGAGCACGACCAGCGAGTCAGCGGGCAGCAGTGAAGATGGCAGCTCGCTCACCTATTCCTCAGTATCCGACCACATCCCCCCACCCCCACACAGCCCCCCTCCCCCACCCCCTCCGCAGAATCCAAGAGGGGAGCCAGCCCGCAAAAAGGAACTATCCAAAACAGCGCCCCCTTCCTTTCCTCGAGGTGTGGGGGGTTGTATACAACCACCTTTACCTCCAGCTCCCCCTCCTCTCCCCATACCCCCCGTTCCTCCGGCACCACCTCTAGAGCCCCTGGCGCATCGTGGCATGCACCGACGCAGCGAGTCCAGCCACATGAGCGTGAAGAGACTACGGTGGGAACAGGTGGAAAACTCCGAAGGGACGATATGGGGGCAGGTAAGTCGTCTGCTTTGGACTTCCAACCATGGTCCCAGTGCTGTAAGGCAGCAGTGCTACCCGCCGGCCTTATTGTTGGGGGGGGCGTAGCTTTAGTGGCGGCAATGGTTGCCATTGTATTGCGCCCTAAGGGGCCCAAAATGTAATTTTAGGATCCATAAAGAACATCTCTCATTCTGGAGGACCAGGGAAGTCTGTGCATGACACGGACAGTCCATTGGTTTTAAAAGGGAGCATGCAATACTTAATTTTACCTGTGGAGGTGCTGCAGGGAAACTGAACATTTGCTACTAGGTCCCTCCACAGATTGCAGCTGATTGCTAGGGGTCTCAGCAGCAGGACACAGCGGGGGACTTCTTCTAGGAAAAAGGGGATTGTCCAAAACTGACCACCCCTAGGGTTATAATGGATATAGGCCATGTGCTGTATGTAAGTCATATACTATTGAGCTGCGGTGGTCTATGGTGGATTTAACGCCTACTCCTCAAACCCAATGACTTTCCCAATCTTTCTGCAGTTAGGGGAAGATTCAGACTATGAAAAACTTAGCGACATGGTGAAGTACCTGGACCTGGAGCTGCACTGGTACCCAGAAAGCAACACGTAAGCAGAGAATGGACCATTATGTATCATCATAACCCCCAATATGTACCAGCCAGATTCATAAAATTAAAAAAACAACAACAATTGTTTATTGTTTTGTGTATACAGCTCCTGTGCTGACTTATGTGTCTCTATGGATACAGACTACAAACAATTCCATGTGTAGTCTGATTTCTGGAGGCAGGTGTTACTTCCCTCAATCAGTTTCCGACTTCATGCTAATATACATTCGGTAAGAAGAAGATGGGTGGAAGGAAGTATGACTGTAGGATCAGACTACACAAGGTTTGTTTGTAGTCTGTAACCATGGAGACACATCTGCATTTCTGCGATTTGGAGGAGATTTGAAATCAAGACTAATGCAAGACATGGACGTAACTGTTGACATTTCTTTCTTACAGTCCTCCCAGTGATGCCAGAATCCCTGAAAAACAAAGGTGCTGTTGAAATTTTGTCTCACAAAAAGGCCTACAACACAGGTATGATAATATGTCATATTACAGAATGAAACGCGTGGATTATACTCTAGAGCTGCATTCAGAGCTGCAGACTTCACCGCTAAAACCTGCCAGGTTCCCTTGCTGGTCCAGGGTCTGCACAGAGATTCTTTTACTAGTTTGCATTTTGGGAAGAGTTATACTAACTTGTACAGTAATTATAGTAATATGATCGAGGGGAAACAAACATTACAGGAGATTAGCTAAGTGGACTGTTTTCAGTGACAACAAGCAGAATAATGAGTGCAGCTCTGGAGTATAATACAGGATGTAACTCAGGATCAGTACAGGATAAGTAATGTAATGTATGTACACAGTGACTGCACCAGCAGAATAGTGAGTGCAGCTCTGGAGAATAGTACAGGATGTAACTCGGGATCAGTACAGGATAAGTAATGTAATGTATGTACACAGTGACTGCACCAGCAGAATAGTGAGTGCAGCTCTGGAGTATAATACAGGATGTAACTCAGGATCAGTACAGGATAAGTAATGTAATGTATGTACACAGTGACTCCACCAGCAGAATAGTGAGTGCAGCTCTGGAGTATAATACAGGATGTAACTCAGGATCAGTACAGGATAAGTAATGTATGTACACAGTGACTGCACCAGCAGAATAGTGAGTACAGCTCTGGAGTATAATACAGGATGTAAGTGAGGATCAGTACAGGATAAGTAATGTAATGTATGTACACAGTGACTGCACCAGCAGAATAGCGAGTTCAGCTCTGGAGTATAATACAGGATATAACTCAGGATCTGTAAAGGATAATGTAATGTAATGTATGTACACAGTGACTGCAGCAGCAGAATAGTGAGTGCTGCTCTGGAGTATAATACAGGATTTAACTCAGGATCTGTACAAGATAATGTAATGTGAAGTATGTACACAGTGACTGCACCAGCAGAATAGCGAGTGCTGCTCTGGAGTATAATACAGGATATAATTCAGGATCAGTACAAGATAATGTAGTGTAAAGTATGGTAGTGTAAGCTTGTGCCTTCTCTTCCAGCTATCCTGATTGCACACTTGAAACTCACGCACCAGGAGCTGCGACACATATTGATGACAATGGAGAACGAGAGGCTGGAGCCCTCACACATTAAGCAGCTGTTGCTCTATGCACCAGGTGAAGAGGAGAGGAAGCATTTCCAGTCCTATTCAGGGAGTCCCAGCAAGCTGAGCGAGCCTGACCAGTTTGCAATGCAGGTAACAGTAGAGGGGATTCTAAGTCTACATTATCGATAATTGGAGACATTTTTTATAGGACGTGCAGCTCCACAAGGGAGCATATAGCACTGCTGGGGAGATGCGATTTGGGACAAAGATTTCGAACTAGGTTGGCCCCTCGGTTTGAGCGAACATGTGTTTTAAGTTCGGCGTCCGAAGTTTGGGTTATCGCAGAATCCTGTTATGGATTCAGCTACCACGGACCATAACGGAATTTGGAAACCACAACGGCCCATTATAGTTTCCAAATTCTGTTATGGGCCGTCGTAGTTAAATCCATAACGGGATTCTGCGATAACCCAAACTTCGGACGCCAAACTTAAAACACAAGTTCGCTCAACCCTAGTTGGCACCAGATACATCTGTGGGCACCGTCTCACAGGCCACTTTGTTCTAGTAATCAGTTGTGTCCATACGTCATAGTCTCCAGCAATATGATGTGGATGAGCAAATATTGACAGCACCCCAGATTTCTGGGATCTCCGAACCCGCAAGGACCCGATGCTATGAAGATTGTTCGGGGCCTCTTGGTTCTGGTGATTGATAGGTGTCCCTGCTTATCGATCCCCTCTAATGACTCGTCAAAACGGCTTTGTATGGTACAAGGTGGAAGTGCGCCTTTTTTGCGCCTGAATTTGTTGCAAAATCAGTCTAATTTCTACTGCACCCCAGGGCTGGCGTACTCTACTTCATGTGTTTTGAGTTGTTGAAGCGGGATTTTTTTGGCCTTAAAAGTCAAACTTTCCTGGAGAGATGCAACTTTTCTCCCCAAAGATGTGTCTTTTTTCATACGCAAATAAATTAGACCAGTCTTAGTGAATATGAACCTGTCATATTGCAAAACAACCACGAGAGGTCAGACTAATAATTCGTTGAGTCTAATTCATCAACGGCGGTGTGACTTTCAATACTCGGCAAAAGAAAAACAGACGAATGAAATACCCCAGTCTAATTTTATGGCTCAAAACAGGCACGCTTGATAAATGTGCCCCACTCTCTGTGTTTCATCCAGATTATTTGCAGACCCATTGATTTCAGTGGGTCCATGGCCCACATTTTGCGGCCAAGTATAGGACGGTTCCGTCTTTTTGCGGAATGGACATACGCATGTGGAAAGCACGCCGATCACATTATATGTCCATTCTGCAAAGGATAGAACCCTATTCTTGGCAGCAAATGCAGACCACGGACCCATTAAAGTCAATGGGTCTGCAAAAAAACGGATGCAACACAGACTGATGTCATCCGCAAAAATACTTACGGCCATGCACGAAGCCTTACTCTTTTTTTTGGGTCCTCTGCAGATGATGCAAGTTCCAGACTATAAGTTGCGCCTGAGAAGTCTCCTCTTTAAGAGCACCCTGCAGGAAAAGACGGAGGAGATCCGGGCCAGTTGTGACTGCGTCTTTAAGGCCTCCGCTGAACTGAAAAGCAGCAAAAAGCTGGCAAAGATCCTGGAGGTAAGTCGATTTACAGATATCCCGAGAAGAGACCATGGCACAACTGAGTATTCGGGGACACTATTACCGCCATATTCTAGGCTGTATTCACATACCCCACCGGATTTGTGGTGACCATATTTTCTTAGCATGGTCATTTTTAATGCACGCAATAGGGTTTTTAATTTCCTTTAGGTAGGTACGGGTGACTAAAAGACGTGTCCTGTAGATAAGGGCTTATTCTATTAAGGGCTCATTCACACGCCGGTCTTAATAACCCCTAAACCTGGCGGTGGATCCGCCAGAGTTATGAAGAGGCGCCAGGCTCTACTTAACTTTGGCATATCCACTGCCGGGTCTAAGGGTACGTTCACACGACGACATTTGTCGCACGACAATAAGTCGCACTATTGTCGCGCGACAATTTTTATAATGGGAGTCTGTGGTGTCGCATTACGACTTGCAACATGCTGCGACTGCGACGCGACAGCCGCAAAAAATCCATTCAAGATGGGTTTTTCTGCGACTGTCGCGTCGCAGTCGCAGCATGTTGCACGTCGCAATGCGACACCATAGACTCCCATTATAAAAATTGTCGCGCGACAATAGTGCGACAAAATGTCGCGCGACAAATGTTGCTGTGAAGTTGTGCCCTATTATGACCTAGCCTAAATGTAAGACAGCTTCCTTGCTGGCCCGTCCCTGCCTACGCCACACCCTGTTTTTTAGACCTGTCATCAGCTGGGAAGAAGTCGCAGATTCTGCCACAACATGGCGTGCGACTGAATCTGCGCCAGATGTACGCCACAAAAGTGGCGTATATCTGTTCTTAAATGACCCCCTATAACTGTGTGATATTCGCTGCCATCTAGGAGCTTGTGGTTAGTGTGTATTTATATCAGGATGACTCCTCAAAAACAATAGGCGCGATAAAAAATTGGTTTAGGCTTAAAACTTTGCGCAAATCTCAGTGGCATGATTTACATCGTTAGGGAGATAACTAACTTTAAAGGCTAGGTACATTTCAGGGACATTTTTTAAAGGATTGCATTGTACTTATTTTGGGCTAAAGTAATTTTTTCAATTCGTCTTTATTAAAAATATTTAGCCATTTTTGAGATACAAGGGTTAAAAAAAATCAGTCTGTTTGCAAGCTGTGACTTTCTGTTTTCTTTGAATCCCATCATCTGGCTCATGTGTAGCTCTTGTTCTTCTGACCTCATAAACACTTATTTAAGCCATATTGTTATCAGTTTGATAAGAATTGAGCTATAATGAGTGTTCATGAGGTCAGGAGATCACATGAGCCGTCAGCTGACCAGCATTGAAAGAAAACAAAAAGTCACATTTGCAAACAGACCGATGTTTTAAACCTTGTTTCTCAGAAATGGCTGAACATTTTTTAACTATACCTACCAATTAAAAAAATGATTTTTTTTGCCCAAAATGAGTAAAATGAAATCATAAAAAGAATTGCCCCTGAATGTGTACATATCCTTTTAAGAGAAACCTCATCACTTTGTCCATAAAGGTGCCCCCCAAAAAGAAAAAACTTTATATGTAGTTGAGTTCTTCATGTAGTAGTTATAACTATTGCTAAGAAAGCTAGGTGATCACCAAGATGAGCGGGGGTGGAGCTATACCGGGTGCAGAGGGGGTGGTTGCACACAGAATCTGTTGCCTGTGGGGGTCCAAGGCCCCTCTGCTTCATGAGAAGGGTCTGGTATTGTAATTGGCACAGGTGGGGCCTGTTACAGATTTGGTAGGTGGGGGGACTGTTGCAGATTTGGTGGGTGGGGGGCCTGTTACAGATTTGGTAGGTGGGGGGCCTGTTACAGATTTGGTAGGTGGGGGGCCTGTTACAGATTTGGTAGGTGGAGGGCCTGTTACAGGTTTGGTAGGTGGGGGTCCTGTTACAGATTTGGTAGGTGGGGGGACTGTTGCAGATTTGGTAGGTGGGGGGCCTGTTACAGATCTGCTAGGTGGGGGGCCTGTTGCAGATTTTGTAGGTGGGGGGGCCTGTTACAGATCTGCTAGGTGGGGGGAATGTTACAGATTTTGTAGGTGGGGGGCCTGTTACAGATCTGCTAGGTGGGGGGAATGTTACAGATTTGGTAGGTGGGGGACCTGTTGCAGATTTGGTAGGTGGGGGGCCTGTTGCAGATTTGGTAGGTGGGGGGCCTGTTGAAGATTTGGTAGGTGGGGGGCCTGTTGCAGATTTGGTAGGTGGGGGGCCTGTTGCAGATCTGCTAGGTGGGGGGCCTGTTGCAGATTTGGTAGGTGGGGGGCCTGTTACGGATTTGGCATTGGGCCATAGTTTTCCCGTACACATACCTGTAAGCCCCATATTACTTATGAACTGCATAAGGCTTTATAGCCTCGCCGGTGTAGATTATCGCTCCCTCCCGTCTCATGTAATGCGGGGTTGATGGTGCCTCTACTTTAGTGTCCGGTGTGGTAATAAAGAAGCCATTAATTGCCCTTTACTGCGGTGTTCTATAAAACCATATTGATCCTGAAAGGGAAAGTTGCTGACTGCACAGTGTACGGGACGTTACTGGGAGGTGATGGGACTGTAAGAGCTGACCGCGGTGTATAGTGTCTGAGCAACATCCAGTCGCTGACCGTGCACAATCATCTAGGAGTGGGAAATTCAGACTAGAAAATATAAAAAGAAAAAAAATTCTACCTCATTTCAACACCTTAGGCAAGGTGCTGAATCTCCTTTAAGGAGCTATCCCATCATTAATGTAAAAAATGAAAATCATACGTCACATAGCACATGACAATCTCTTTCTAACAAAGCTAGAGCCAGCCCTGTACTTTAAATCGGTCCAGGGATCTCCTCGTTAATTGCTCCAATTGCTCTGCTAGATTATCTAAAGCCAATCAGGTCAGGAAGGGGGGTGTCCTTTCTGCTGCAGCTCTCGCCCTGTAACTTATAGAACATATGCCTGGTGGCAGTTGAAGATTTAAAATGAGCATGTGCGACCACTTAGTGAGATGAATAACAAAAAAAATAAGGTAAAGAACAAACAGCAGGTGGCGCTATACATATACATTTTATTGAATAACTCAGTGGCCATGCTAAATTTTTAATTCCATGCAATTACAAAAGTATTCAGATCCAGGGGCTGGTTTGAAAAATGTAGAATATGTTTTGTGACACAATCCCTTTAAAGCAGAGGTGCACAACCTGCGGCCCGGGGTCCACATGCGGCCCTCGATACCATTCTGTGCGGCCCCCAAACATCTGGTAAAAGACATGTAGGTCTATGTCTTATGGCTTCTTACATGTATCTTTCATGTATTCTCCTATTAGATGGGAGTCCTAGAACTGTAACTAGACATTTATAGTATATACTGTATGTTCAATATGCCAAAAATACATATTTCAGTTGGTAATACCCCTCTAAGTTTTATTTTCGGCCCTTGGAATTGGTTCAGGCTGACAATGTGGCCCCCGACCAGAAAAGGTTGTGCATCCCTGCTTTAAAGAGACCATTAATGTAGCGAGACTTATTGGCAATGCTCCAGGGGAAACTAATATATAAAGAAGTATCTCCCAAGAAAGAGAACCATCTCGCCAGCGCCACCTATTGGAAGTGGCTCCCTATGACCCAAGATCAAACTTTCAGTAAGTGTCCATGCCGCTTTAAAGACATCGCACTGGGCCAGCCAGAATCCTACTCTGTACTGATTGGTGGTAAGTACCCCAAAACAGCCATCCGCCCCTGGATATCTGGACTGGCCATATTCCCTTATCAAATCCCAGGGCTTGTTGGAAAGTAGGATCTTGACTCATAGGGAGCCGCTTGCAATAGGTGGCGCTGATGAGATGCTTCTCTTTCTTGGGAGATGCTTTTTCACATGATTTCAACACCCTAATGCTTGTCACACAATCAGATTATACTCTGCTTGGTTACTGATAGACTGTATAATACCGCCATACAGTGCCCAAATAACACTGCCCAATATAAAAAAACACCATTCTGGGACCAGGCATGAGATCGGGGAGCAAAACCTTCAGCAGAGAGAGTAATGGTGCATCCTTGTCTCTCTGCTGGTTCAGTGTCTGCACAGGTCATGCTCCCTTGTGCTGCATCCCCCACCAGCAATACTATAGTAATACCACCCAAAATGTAAATCCCCAGTCTATCTAGGGACACCATTAAACACCCACGATCGAGCACATTTGCATAAGATCCAAGAGCTTTTGAGGGCCATTTGACGACATAATCATGCAAAAAAACGCCATGGTTGGCCGCGGCGGGTGTGCACCAGGGGCAAGGCGGCATCGTCCTGTCTGCAGTGGAGACCATGCAAGGCTCCCTATAGCTAAGCAGTGCTCCTCCACCTTTCCAGCTGAGCGTGGAGGGTCCTAGGACAACATGGACTCCTAAAGTCCTGCCAGGTCTTGGGGCTGAAGGAGCTAAGGTATCAGAAAGAGCCCCCGGAGGTGCATGTCTGAGCCCCCTGATAAGGTGTACCGATGTGTGGGAGGGCTGCTGACTGGTTCCAGGCCGGGCTGTCTCTGCCATTGTCACCGAATGATTAGTACTGGCGGAGAACCGGCAGCCCCATGCCGAGCGGTGCGGCAGCTGCATGGCTGTCATGTGTTATTAAAGCACTCTATTATTACCGGTCATGAAACCCTCCCTCAAGGCTACAATCCTATACTTAATAAGGCAGCGCACACTGATGTGATGTGCTGCACCTTCCATCAGGATGCTCTTCGGTCCACAATTCTCTGCTGATTATATTCATGTCGTATCTTTAGAGCGATCAGAGCTTAGTTCTCCTGATACAGAGCTCCAAATCCCCTGCTGGCCCCTCACGCAGCTATAAATGCAGCCACCACTAGGAGGTAGCTTAGGATCGGATTGCACTTGCAAATGATTGGCTTCAATAGGAGCTGTATAGTTTTGTATGCAGTGAGCTCCCCCTAGTGGTGGAGACAGGCTGATGGAATTGTATCGTGTACCTCTATGGCTTCGTCAGGAGCTCCGTGCCAGGTTCCCGCACATCACTCCAGGCCCTGTCAATCAAGAAGGAGAAGGAGGGGCCAGCAGAAGGAGCAAGGGTGCACAGGGCTTGGATCCGCCCTCGGTGCACTTAATTGCTCATTTGGATATGGATTGAAAGTACTTTTTCTCCTGAATGAAGCAACGGAACGCTAAGTAAAAGGTATCATTACATTCACCTGAGCTAGATCTACAGGGCATTGGTTCAACAGGAAAATTCCTAGTGATAGACCCCTTTAAAGGGGTCTTCTGGATTCTAGATATTGATGACCCATCCTCAGGATAGGTCAACTATATCAGACGGGTGGGCATCCGACATCCAGCATGTTCGCAGCAGCTGGCGAATAGGAGTCTAAGGCCCCATTCACACGACCGTATTGTTGGTCCGCATCCGATTCACATTTTTTGCAGATCAGATGCGGACCCATTCATTTCAATGGGTCCACAAAAAATGCGGAAAGCGCACCATGTGCTGTCCACATCCATATGCATTCTGTAGCCCCGCAAAAATGATAGAACATGCCCTATTATTGTCCGTTTTGCGGACAAGGATAGGCTTTGTTACAATGGATCCACAAACAATATATATGCAACATGGATGTTACACGGACGCCATCCGTATTTTTTGCGAATCCACCTTTTGCAGACCGCAAAATACCCACGGTCGTGTGAATGCACCCTAATATGTGCCAATGTCACATAGACACTATACATATCTGTAGAGAGGGGGGAACCTATTGGGTGTATTTAACCTTTTTCAGTTTCCTTAGTTTCCATTCTCCATCTTGTCATACAGCAATACTGGATTTTTTTATATAGTCTCTATACTTGCTCGGTCAATTTCAGTTGGACCATGCAGTGCTTCATTTCACCTGTGGGGGTGCTGTAGGCAAACGGAACACTTGCTGCTGGTTTCCTCCAGCTGATTGTTGGGATTCACAGCAATCCGCTTATCCTCGTGAGACCCTTCTAACCAAAAAAATGTCCAAAGCAGAGAACCTCATTAATATATACCGCTTTGGGATAAGAAGGGAAGGGGGCATTAATGAAACCTTAAATTCAGGAAGGGGGGGGGGGGGGCCCAGTTCTAAAACTAGAAGGGAGGTGATTAGTAGTAATTTAAAGGGCATCTGTCAGCAGTTTTGTACCAATGACACTGGCTGACCTGTTGGCAGCTGAAGGCATCTGTGTTGGTCCCATGTTCCTATGTGCCCGCATTGCTGAGAAAAATGAAGTTTTAATATATGCAAAGGAGTCTCTAGGAGCAACGGGGGCGTTACCATTACACATAGAGGCTCCGCTCTCTCTGCAACTGCTGCGCCCTCTGCACTCTGATTGACAGGTCCAGACAGCAAAAACATCATCAACCTGGACCTGTCAATCAAAGCGCAGAAGGAGCTGAGCCTCTATGTGTAATGGTAACGCCCCCGTTGCTCCTAGAGGCTCATTTGCATATAATAAAACTTCATTTTTCTCTGTAATGCGGGCACATATGAACATGGGACCAACACAGATGCCTTCAGCTGCCAAGTGCACATGTAACAGGTCAGCCAGTGTCATAGGGACAGAACTGCTGACAGATGCCCTTTTACAGTAAGTGATTTTAAAGGGTCCTTCCAACCAAAGATTTTCTGATTACAGGATTTATTATTCAGTGCCGTCAGGATCTCTCCCGTCCCCCGCCCGTCCTGACAGCTCATACATTAGTACATTGCGCAGGAGGGGGATGATGGTGACAGTAGCAGGGATAACACCTATGAGAAACCTGCATTATCATCCACCATAATTAGGTCTCTTTAAGCCCCTGAACTACTACCCACCTCAGGCACCTTATACCTTCCTATGAGTAATATCCCAGCCTACTCGCTATGTGCCAGCCTCTGTGCCCGTCTCCAATTATTACTGCCTTCCTGGCATTGCAGTGTGAGGCAGTGATTCATAGGATTGAGGAATCTTGCTGAGCACACTGGGAGAAGCGGGCGGGCGGGTAACAATTAACTGGGCGAGCGTCTTCTGCAGGAGGGGGGAACGTTCTTGTTTAATGAGTCTTTTCTCCTTAGTCAGCACATTGTGAGTGTAAGTCGTCTCCCCATCTGTCACCTTTGCTGTAGCTCCTGTACAGTGTGTCGTGGCCCAACCAGAGGGCCCGGCGCTTTAAATTAAAGATCTGTTTTGGAGCTATTTTATGGGTTGTGTAGACTTTTGCAATTGTTTTTACTGCTGTAAACTAAAAAAAATGAAGCAGTTCTGAGACTATCCTTCAGTGTTTATTTTTTTTAAAGCTTACCGTTTTGTCTATACAGTGGCTACGTTATGTGTCACCATGGTTACAGACTACAAACACACCCTAGGTGTAGTCAGATATTGCAGTCATAAAATCATGAACTGGTGATCTGTCCTACTGGGCAGATGGGCCGGATGGCTACGGGGCTGCCTGACATGTCTGAGCAGAAGCTGCACTGGTAATGCAGGCACCACAGCGTCCGTGCAGTTTCCCTGGTTAGAAGGGCCGGAGGACGTCAACCGGAGAAGTCTTCTGACACTCTCCAGGCCCTCCATCATCACTTGTGCCCGTGTCCTGTCAATCTGAGAGGTGTGAGAAATTGGAATGGGGGTGATGCTGCTGCACCCAGAGAAGTCAATGGAACTTTTACTGTGCCTGCTATTAGGGGAGGGGTGGTTAGTGGGACAGTGCTGCAGTCAGTGGGGTCGGGCGGGTTTTCAGCAATGGGGTATTTGTTAGGCACTGCTAGGGTGGTACGTTGTGCAGTGCTGTGGTGTCTGGCGTGTACTGTACATTATAGTATCGCATTATACTACTGTACACTATAGTACTGCAATATACTACTGTACATTATAGTATCGCATTATACTACTGTACACTATAGTACCCATTATACTACTGTACACTATAGTACCCATTATACTACTGTACACTATAGTACTGCAATATACTACTGTACACTATAGTACCCATTATACTACTGTACACTATAGTACCCATTAAACTACTGTACATTATAGTACCCATTATACTACTGTACATTATAGTACTCATTATACTACTGTACATTATAGTACCCATTATACTACTGTACACTATAGTACCCATTATACTACTGTACACTATAGTACCCATTATACTACTGTACACTATAGTACCCATTATACTACTGTACACTATAGTACTCATTATACTACTGTACATTATAGTACCCATTATACTACTGTACACTATAGTACCCATTATACTACTGTACACTATAGTACCCATTATACTACTGTACATTATAGTACCCATTATACTACTGTACACTATAGTACCCATTATACTACTGTACATTATAGTACCCATTATACTACTGTACACTATAGTACCCATTATACTACTGTACACTATAGTACTGCAATATACTACTGTACATTATAGTACTCATTATACTACTGTACACTATAGTACCCATTATACTACTGTACATTATAGTACCCATTATACTACTGTACACTATAGTACCCATTATACTACTGTACATTATAGTACCCATTATACTACTGTACATTATAGTACCCATTATACTACTGTACACTATAGTACCCATTATACTACTGTACATTATAGTACCCATTATACTACTGTACATTATAGTACCTCATTATACTACTGTACATTATAGTACCCATTATACTACTGTACATTATAGTACCCATTATACTACTGTACATTATAGTACCCATTATACTACTGTACATTATAGTACCCATTATACTACTGTACACTATAGTACAGGGCTTGACAAATTTTCTTGAAATCTAGGAGCCAGCTAAAAAAGTTAGGAGCCGTTTTTTTTGTTTGTTTGTTTTTAACCCTATAAAGCTTTACTTTATTAGTTATAACAATGGCAGTAAAAATAGTAAAAAAAAGGGGGGGAAGTATAATGTAAAATTTACATTATACTTTCTTTTTCCCCTTTTTTTTATTTACTATTATCACTGCCATTATTATTATAACTATTACTGCCATTAGAGTAGAGTAACCCTGGACTCTAGATTCCAAAAGTCAATGGCACAACATAATCAACAGAAGGTGCCCACCAGCTTTCCTGACTGTAGGATTCCAGGCAGTGCCACCTGGTCACTAAGTCTCCTTCACTACACTGCAATGTTCATGTCACTTCATGGCAGTCACTTGGAGAAGCAAGGCCCTTGTCTTCATTGTAGAACTGCCCTCAATGTCAACTCATGCCAGGTCCCTAAAACCGGTCTGCATATTCTAGGAGCCATGGTTATGCCAACTCATGCATCCTTTCCAATACTCCAGGAGCCATTGTGCCACCTCATGCTTCTTCTAAATCTGATACCAGTCACTGAGTTGTTATGCCCAGCATTGCTCTAGGTCTGAGGACCTAATCTATAGTAGCTCCCTTCTGTCTTCTGTCAGTGCCAGTCCCTATCCTCAGCATGGCATCTGCCACCTACCTGCATAGAAGCGGATGAGGCAGCCAATCTTGGGCTCCTTGCCCTCATCCTGCACCCTACACAGGTCTTGGAAGCCGAGCTGGAAGAGGTAATCGTTCTGCACCAGCTTCTCGTGCGGCTCTCCCCATGGCGCCGCGCGTACAGGGCCCCCTGCGGCTGGCCATGGCTCCGACGCCGGGCAGAGACGGTGACTGCAGGCAGCAGCTCCGCGCTCAGCTCTTCCACAGAGGAGGAGGAGCAAGACGCGGCCCCGCAGTGACCGGGCCGCGTGTTCTCCGGGTGCAGCCCATTCGCCTTCTCGCTGTCCCAGCAGTCTCTGCCCGGGCGGCTCATCTTGTTAGGTGTGCCCACCCAGGTTCCAGACAGACCCCGAGAACACTTTAGCCCGCTCGTTGCTGGTGCCCGCCTCAGGGGCCTGGCTCAGCACCCCGGATGAGCCGCCTCCTGAGGCCAGCGGGACAAGTGGCGCTTGTAGATCTGCAGGCAGCCCCTCCGTAGCTCTCCGCCCACCCATTCCCTCTCCTGCGGCTGCACCCACTGCCGGTACTTCAGCAGGGTCTTCCTGTCCAGGCTGCGGGTGCCAGGCCCCCAGGGTGGAGGAAGAGCAGGGGGCGGCGGCTGTGCCCAGCGAGTTCGCTGACAGATTCCTCTTCAGCCGCCGTCTCCTCCTCAGCAGCAGCACGGAGTTGACGCTGGAGCTCTGGCAGTTCGCAGCCGCGGGAAGCACAATTGTCGCACCGCCCTCCATCCCCGTCCGCGGTACCATCTGCCGCAGGCTGCCAAATACCCAGGCGCCAGGACCAAATTCCTGATCGCCATGGCGACCTGGCGCCTGGGATTTGTCGAGCCCTGCTATAGTACCCATTATACTACTGTACATTATAGTACCCATTATACTACTGTACATTATAGTACTGCAATATACTACTGTACACTATAGTACTGCAATATACTACTGTACACTATAGTACTGCAATATACTACTGTACACTATAGTACCCATTATACTACTGTACACTATAGTACCCATTATACTACTGTACACTATAGTACTCATTATACTACTGTACATTATAGTACCCATTATACTACTGTACACTATAGTACCCATTATACTACTGTACACTATAGTACCCATTATACTACTGTACACTATAGTACCCATTATACTACTGTACATTATAGTACCCATTATACTACTGTACATTATAGTACCCATTATACTACTGTACATTATAGTACCCATTATACTACTGTACACTATAGTACTGCAATATACTACTGTACATTATAGTACCTCATTATACTACTGTACACTATAGTACTGCAATATACTACTGTACATTATAGTACCCATTATACTACTGTACATTATAGTACCACATTATTGTAGTACCTCATTATACTGCTGTACATAATAGTACCAATTATACTACTGTACATTATAGCACCAATTATACTACTGTACATTATAGTACCTCATTATACTACTGTACCTCATTATACTACTGTACATTATAGTACCTCATTATACTACTGTACATTATAGTACCTCATTATACTACTGTACATTATAGTACCTCATTATACTACTGTACACTATAGTACCCATTATACTACTGTACATTATAGTACTCATTATACTACTGTACATTATAGTACCTCATTATACTACTGTACATTATAGTACCCATTATACTACTGTACATTATAGTACCCATTATACTACTGTACACTATAGTACTGCAATATACTACTGTACATTATAGTACCCATTATACTACTGTACATTATAGTACCCATTATACTACTGTACATTATTGTAGTACCTCATTATACTGCTGTACATAATAGTACCAAATTATACTACTGAATATTATAGCACCAATTATACTACTGTACATTATAGTACCTCATTATACTACTGTACATTATAGTACCTGCAATATACTACTGTACATTATAGTACCCATTATACTACTGTACATTATAGTACCCATTATACTACTGTACACTATAGTACCCATTATACTACTGTACACTATAGTACCCATTATACTACTGTACATTATAGTACCTCATTATACTACTGTACATTATAGTACTCATTATACTACTGTACATTATAGTACCTCATTATACTACTGTACATTATAGTACCCATTATACTACTGTACATTATAGTACTGCAATATACTACTGTACATTATAGTACCACATTATTGTAGTACCTCATTATACTACTGTACATTATAGTACCTCATTATACTACTGTACATTATAGTACCTCATTATACTACTGTACATTATAGTACCTCAAAAACTCATCTCCTCTTTGCTCTGAACTATAATTGACTTTTTTTTCTTGTATTCACCCCCCTTGTATTTCCTAATCTCGCAGTTGACTGAAGTGTCATTTTACCGTCACTAACTCTTCATCAGGTGGAAATTTCCAAAAGACGTTGATATTTACTTAGCATTACATTACTATTAAGAAATGTCTTCCAGGAGACAAGGCTCCGGTGACCCATTCTGGTACTTGTCGTTACAGTTTGTTCTGGCAATGGGGAACTATCTGAACGACGGACAACCCAAAACGAACAGGACCACCGGATTCAAGATTAACTTTCTAACAGAGGTACCAGGTGTCTTACTAACACCCCCCTTCGCTTTAATTAATATTTGGGATCTGCCGATATAACATCTGGCATATATATACCCTTTATTCCAATACTTTTCACTCCGTACAGCTTAGAAGAATCTTCTCCCTGGATGGAAACTGTCAACAAGCAGGATGCATAGTTCAAATACCAACTGTGAATATCAACTTGTTGATGGTTTCCATTTAATACTTTTTTTTTAATTTACTGTGTAAAAGTGAAAAATGAAGTATATCACATCGACAGTAGTGCGTGACAGGCAGTAGTAGCTGTGTGCCCTGTGACCCGCTTCATTTGCTTTCACAGCTCAACACCACAAAGACAGTAGACGGGAAGTTCACCTTTTTGCACATACTCGCCAAATCCCTCAGCCAGCATTTCCCTGAGCTGCTAAGCTTTGCCAAGGATCTCCCCACCGTGCCTCTCGCTGCCAAAGGTAGTCACCTGCCCTCAGTGTTGCGTTGTCGGTGTTTTCCTGCAGCCACCACTAGAGGAAGCTCACCGCATAGACATTTATTAAAAGCTCCCATTGAGTTTAATGTTAGCTGTGTCAATACATAGGCAGTGAGCTCCCTCTAGTGGTGGACTTTTATAATTTTATTTCTTGACTGTGATAAGGGGAGCAGAGGATTCAGAGTTCCATAAAGATAAAGCTGCAATATAACACTGTAGTTAATGTGTGCCGGGGGGGGGGGGGGGAGGTAGCGAGGTTTAGTTGTATTTCTATTGAATTAAAGGTAAGTCAGTAGAAGTATCAGTACACTGGGTGATAGGTGGATAGAAGGTGATGCATTAATACGGGTCCCATGGCTAGCAATTATTAGTGATGGGGTTACTGTGTAACTAGCTGCCATGTTGGGTGTCTGACCGGTGATCTGTATGATGGACGATCTGTTTCTTCTCTAGTAAACCAGAGGTCACTTACTGCTGATCTGAGTGACCTACACGTGACTATCCAGGAGATCAAAAACGCCTGCAGCCGGATGAACAGCTCCCCCGAGGACAAGTTCCCCCTCACCATGAGTGTATCCACCCGCATATAATGGGCGGCTGCGTTAGGGTCACACAGTAGGGAGCACTGGGAAGATAATTTCAACACCAGTATATCCCTGTCCGTAAAACAGCGCCTTTTGTGTACATTAAAAATGTGAAAACCGCTTGTGAATATCTTTTTTCTGCCCTGAGATATAATGGCTTGAAGTCACAGGCCCAAAGCCTGAGGCTGCACAACTGAGAGAAACTGATGACAACATGTCCCCTCCTAATATTGATTGGATTGTTGTCATAGAGACAACAATGGAACAAAATCACCACTAATCTTGACACAAATCATAGAGGGGCATGTTGTCATCAGAGTCTCTCAGTAGTGCAGCCTCGTGCTTTAGGCCTGTAACTTTAAATGGTCATATCTCGGCATAGAAATAAGATATTAGAAAGCAGTTTTCTCATTTTTAATGCTCATTAAAGGATCTTCTGGTATAACATGGGTTTTGTGCAATCATATGGTGTTATTGACCGATATTTTAAGCATCCTTAACCCCGCTCCTCAGACATTCCTCGAGAACACGTTCCCTTGTATGCAGAGTCTGGACACACTGCAGCATCGGGCCATGGAGGATTTCTTTAAAGTCTGCTCCTACTTCGGAGAGGATCCCAAGGGCTCTACCACCGAGGCTTTTTTCGGGATATTTGCTGATTTTATCAGCAAATTTGAGGTAAGAAGCTATGTGTAACACCTCTGCTTGCTGTCAGTGAGTGATAACATTGTGATTTACATCCAGAGGCTGAAAACCGGTACGGACGCAGTACTTTTTCACAGCTGAAGATTTGCTACAAGTTGATCCAGTCTGCACAACGCTGTGTGAACTAAATCTTTCTGGATACATTTTACCTGCACTGATACACTGTAGCAAACAGGTTTTGTGCTGCTGATGTATTTAGCACACACAGGAATGTCTAACCTGGATTATAATTGTAGCAAAGGCTCGGCTATGGGAAGTGTACATTCTAGCCTGGGAAGATGTTTTAATGCGCTGACAGCAAGCAGAGATCTTGATAATGCACAGAGTCTGTAAACGTTGCAGAACGTTTCAGTCTTTTTGTTCTCTTTTATCCAGAAAGCCTTCAGTGACCTTCAGTCAGGAGACGCACAGCTTCCCCCTGGGAGCATGCCCATCTGGTAAGAACGGCGCCAGGCAAGACACTGACCGTTTATGCCCTGGGTCCTCAGGGGCTGAGCAGGGGCCCTCGTCTTGGACAACCCGTCTGCATCTTGCTCTGCAGGAGAGGAAGCAGAGAAGCACCAGACGTGAGCGGCTGCAAAACGCCCGTCCTGGTAGCGGTCCGGCTCGAGGACAGAACCACAAGCTCTGCAGAAACCTAACGTATGCCAGGATCGTAGAATGTGAAGCGACCCACCAGAAGGAATCCAATGCGATCTGCTCTGTCACCCCCTTTATGTTACCGCAGGACCCGCTTTTTTGGAGTTTAAAGAACTGTCACCCCATAAGCTGCACTGACCCCCGCCTCCACCTCTTACCCAATCGTTTCTCTTTGTTTACGCACATTCAGCACTGCTAATCCACAGGTTCTAGATCAGCTACCACCCATCACCCCACATTAACCCCCCCCCCCCCCAATATATATATGTGACATCATTATATTATGTAATTTTACACAGGAATTCTTCAATGCTTTCTTGTACGCTGCAGGGTTTAACTGCTGGAATAAAGAAATGCGTATTTATTACATTTCATTGCCTGTCATATTTTCTGGGAAGAGGTTAATTTATGGCAAAGACCATGACACCACCTACAGGCAGATGCCAGGTACTGCAAGGTAATTCGATTTCCTTGTGTGACGTTAAAAAGAGGGATTCCTGCAATAATGGTATGTTATGGAATTACTAGTTAAGTAATTTTGTTTTAATGATGGGGTGCGCATACAGTATATATTGCAGTAACTTAGTAGGGAATTTGAGGGCTTTCATGTCAAGTGCAAGGATTATTCTGCATCAAGACCTCAAAGGTCAGAGATGGGGGATCTGATTTTGTAACAATTGTGCTGTTCATAAAAATTATATATTAGGGAATTGTTATGTCGGTGATGCTGGTTTACTTTCAAGGCAGTTGCATGGGATTAAGATAAAAACAGGTCTGCATTTTTGTCCCCAGAGACAGTGCCACCCTTGTCCATGGCCGTGTCTGGTATTGCAGTGTATCGCCATTTAAGTGAATACTGCAATACCAGACACAGACTGTGCACAAATGGGGGCGCAGTGTCAGAAAAAGAAAGCGGATACATGTACTAAGTGTCAGGGCAAATCTTCCACTGCCAGAGCAGTTTATTCAGTTTTCTGCGTTTTGTCATATTTAGGCCTCATGCACACGACTGTATCAGTTTTTTGCTGTCCGGAAATCGTGGATCCGCAAAACACGAATACCGGCCATGCATCCTGCATATACTCTCCCGCAGTATGTTTCAAATACCTATTCTGGTCCGCAAATCGGACAAGAATAGGACATGTTCTATTTTTTTATGCGGGGCCGCGGAACAGACATACAAATGCGGACAGCACATGGACATGGGTCTGCATCTGGTCCGCAAAAATGCAGATCGGATGTGGACCAAAACTAGGGTCATCTGCATGAGGCCTTATTCTTCTGTTTTTCGCCCATTACTGGTCCTGACTGCAGAAGGAGATCAGACCGCAGACGTGGTGGAGTCTCGCTGGGATCTTGAAGGTGTTTGCCTTGGCCGGAGCGATGCTCCTGAGCACTGGGGAGGTTCCAGCAGCCTTGTAATTGCTCGCTTATGGTTATTCATTGCAGCCTGGGTGTAATCTGTATCTAGACTGAATGATGTGACCTGAGCGATCGCGGTAATTTACTTTCTCAGGTTTTGGTTCCTTATTAGGCCCAAGCGCAGGCTCATTTACATCCCAGCAACTGGTCAGACCTGCGCCTCCGCCTGTGATGTCACCAATAGAGGATTATACCTCCGACTGGAAGGAAAACCTGCATCCTTTACTGGTTAGCCACGCGCCCAAATGTGAGTGTACATAATCACTCATATTATACACTGCTTTCCCTGATTGTGGGGGGGACCATCACTGGGCCCCCGACTGACTACGGCTGCAGTGCTGTTCTGGGCACCGTGCCCCCTAGGTCATGTTCCAGTACACCTTTAGCCCTTTATTGTCTAAAGGTCAACTTGGGGTCTCTGTGGCCTCATACACATGACCATGTGCTAGCTGTGCCCATATTGCGGCTCGCAAACAGCGGGTCTGCAATACACAGGTACCAGCCGTGTACGCACCGTATCACGGATGTGGACCCGTTCATTTGAATGGGTTCGCAATCTGGGAGATACAGCGCGGTGTGGAACGGAGACGCGGATCGGAAGCTCACGGAAACTCTACGGTGTGCTTCCGTGGGTTTTCTGTCTATGCCTCTGCACCGCAAAAAAGGAGTGCATGCACAGACCGTCAGATGCAGATCGTGGACCCCGTTCAAGTGAATGGGTCCGCGGACACACGGTTGGTACCCGTGCATTGCGGACTGAATTTTTCAGTCCGCAGCACGGGCAAGGCCGGCAGACGGTCGTGTGCATGATGTCTTCAGTTGTCAGTCAGGGGGCGGCCGGAACTGTAATAAACCTACTAAATGAGCTCTGCGGGTGGCACACAGAGCGCACTGGGCCTCATTCACTTCTATGGTGCTGAACTGCACCTAGGCCATGTGACCAATGAAGGTGCCGTCACTCGGCCTAGGAAAAGCTGCTAGGATGCCGTGGCGTTACTGTGAGTGCCAATGCCTTCTCGAGCTGCTGATCATCGGGGTCCCAGGCCTCCACCGATACTGATAACCTATCCAGAGGGTCATCGGTATTTAAGTCTCGGAAAACTCCTTTAATGACCTATCCTTAGGATAGGTTGTCAATATCAGGAGCCTGGAAAACCCCTTTAAGTGACATCACCAGTGAGTGGCCCACATCTTAACACCAGGTCATTTTAGGTCCAACATTCTGTGCTAATTCATTTCTTAATATATCTTTAGAGTGATCACAGCTTTGTTTTTCCGATACAGAGCTCCAAATCTCCCTGCATGGGCATAGAGGTATTGCTTACCTGCAGCCACCACTAGAGGGAGCTTATGTCATACTGTGTCGAGCTCATTAGCTCCCTCTACTGGTGGCTGCAGGTAGCCAGAATTTTATCACGTTATTTGGAGCTCTGTATCAGAAAAACAGAACTCTGGTGCCTATGAAATTATATTTAGAAATCAGTCAGTTTGGGATTTTTGATCTATTTAGGGAGGTATGAGGTTCAAATGATCAGATCCTGGTAAATGCATTGATAGCTAATCATTTCAGTCAGATCTCTGTACAATCAAGTCAAGATGTTTTATCCAAATCCGCTCTACTGGCAGCAGACCAGGATAGACGAAGCCTCCTTAGGTCTCCTCTTCTATTGACTCGTATAGTAACACAAGCACAACAATACGTCCATTACAACACGTGTTCGTACAATTATTTCAGCAATCGCCGTGTGATAAAGAGCAGCACCTCCCTCAGGGCTATGTCACATCTCTGGTTGCAGAGGATCGTGCACAGGGCTTCCTGGAGCTTCTGCCAACCTGGCACAACCTGATGAGATGCATTGTACCTGAGCAGCGCACGGCGAGCTCCACACACCTCCATTCTTACAGTTTAACCACAGCCTCACACTTTGGAGTTTGACCCCAGATGCAGAGTGTCTCCGAGCCAAAGGAATTGTGCTGCGTACGCCTCTTCCTCCGTCTGCCCCCGGTCTGAGAAGACGCATCGGGCAGGCACTGGGTAAGCACCAGCGACAACCTCCAGATGGGTAGAACTTGTGTCTGCAGAACAATGTCCTCCATTGTCGTGGACCTGCACTATAGGATTGTGGGGTGTAAGTGACAGGGGACGTCTGTATTAAGATCCATTGTACCCAGCGCGAATGATAATAGATTTTCTGTGTACGGTTTAGTCTATGACTAGTCGGCGACTTTATATATTATTGGTATTGAGATGTATTGTCCGAAAATGTTCTAATATGCCGGCTGCATCCCATTTCTCAAGATCTCTGCTTGTTGCTGATGAGTGGAAACTTTCTTGTTTACATCCTGAGGCTGTAAACCTGTCCTAAACGTGTGCCGCTCGCACAAGTGTATCCGGATTGCTGTTTGATCAGAATCATGACTATGTCACCATTCATTGTCAGTATGCAGAGATCTTGAAAAGTGTGAGAAAGCAATCCATAGCTGTGCATTATATTATATTGAATGTGACAAAAAGTTAAAAGGGTTTTTTAGGCTACATGCACACGACCGTGCCGTCCGTGTGCATTCCGCAATTTGCAGAACGGAACGGGCCACCCATTATAGAAATAGCAAAGTGGACAAGAATAGGACATGCTCTATTCTTTTTTTGCGGGGCCACGGAACGGAGCAACGGATGCGGACAGCACATTGAAGTGAATGGGTCCACATCCGAACCGCAGAAAATGCGGCTCAGATGCGGACCCAAACAACGGTCATGTGCATGAGGCCTTATTCTGATGACCTATCATCTGGATAGGTCAACAGTATCTGATCGTTGGGGGTCTGACCGCCGGGATCCCCACCGATCAGCTGTTTGAGAAGGCAGCTTACCCTAGGCCTGTGATGTCCATCGGTCAGATTGCTTGGTGCAGCTCAGTCCCGTTTACGTGAATAGGGCTGAGCTGCAATACCAAGCACAGCCACTAGCCAGTGGACGGCGCTGTGCTTGTGAGGAGGCAGCATCGCTCAGCGGAGTGCTGCGATCTCCTCCGACAGCTGATCAGCAGAGGTCTGAGGTCATCAGTATAAATGGGTATCCCCACCTCATGAAGGGATCACTGGGACATGCCATCACTTGGAGGGGGTCTAACCTCGGGGACATCCACCGATCCTGAGAATGAAGAAAGATGGCTCAGATGCAGTTCGTCATCAGTGCAGTGATCATAAAGTGATGGCATATCTTAGGGATGTGCTGTCGCTTTACGAGATGGGAATACCCCTTTAAATAATAATTTTCTGGCTTCTAGCAGCCACCACTAGAGGGAGTGTATGAGCTTCCTGCAGACTGTGGTATCCGCGGACGGAGGTCCATGCAGTAAGCTCCTGAGCCCCCCCTAGTGGCGGCTGCAGGCGGGTAGATTTGCCTTTGCGTTTGTATGTTTTCAGCTCATTTACAGTTTATTATTCATTTCCATTGTTTTATGTCATGAAAAAGTCACATATTTAATTATTACCTACTGACACGGGGGGCACACTTATCAAATACAAAGTAACTTGATCAGGACAGGTTTTCAGCTTCTGGATAGAACCAGAAATATTTTCATTCACTGACAGCAAGTAGAGAACTTGACAGTCCTGACTAATTGAAACCTCAGTATTTTGTAGGATTGCAGAACTCTTTACGCTACAGAGAAATAAGTGGGGGTCCTACTTGTCAAACTATTGGTAGAACAGGCAGAAACAGGCTAGCTGGGGGACTGCCTAACTACCATAGCTAACCCTTGCTTGTCCTGACACTTTCATCATGGCTACCGGCAGCCACCACTAGGTGGAGCTCACTGAGTACAGAGGTTCACACTGTCAATGAGTTCAGCACTAACTGTATATCGATATGCAGTGAACTCCCCCTAGTGGTGGCTGCAAGTTGCCTGAATTCTAACATTTATCAAGTCAGAAAACCAGAGCTTGCTTTTTGTGTATGACCCGTCTTGGAGATGTACTAGATCTGGATCTTGGATTTAGTAAGTTAAAGGTGTTGTCCAGCCAGGGGCGCTCTTCTTTTAACTATATCCTGAAGTGGTGTGGAAAAGAGGGTTGTCAAGACAAGAGAACTGTCTGGTATTACAGCTTGGCCATATTCGAGTGGGCTGCAGTGACACATACATCCTATGGATAAGGGGGCGCTGTTCCTATAACAAAGCCACCTCGTACATTAGGTAATTGAGTCCTATAGAAGACAATGGCTTCCGCTCTGTGACTTTCCCCGTCACACCTAATGACCTACTTTCACTTGATTACAACACAACGGGCAGAGATTAACCTGTCATTTATAGCTATAAAAGTTTCATCTTTATGATTTCTACTATTTGCAGCTTTCATGCGGATTATCCAGAATTATCAGCCCTGTATCCCGGACAATGGAGACCACCACTCCCCAGAATAACGGAACGGGGGACCCTTTCCCCAAGAAGTCTCTGGAAGTTGTGGACATTGTGGTCCTAGTATTGTACTTTATCTTTGTGCTGGGAGTTGGCTTATGGGTAAGGATCCCGCAGCACTTTCCTACTCGTATTGGGTGGCACCTGTAGTTTAGGAACATTGAGGGGTGTGTATACTTTTACTATTTTATTGCTCCAATACATCTAAATTACAAAGTGAAGAAAATCTCCTACTGTCTTCTGTATACAGTTCCTATGCAAAGCTATGTGTTTCCATGGTTACAGACTACAAACAAACCCTGTATGTAGTCTGACCCTGCAGTTACTTTTAGGCCTCATGCACACAAACGTATTTTCTTTCCGTGTCCGTTCCGTTTTTTTTGCGGACCATATGCGGAACCATTCATTTCAATGGGTCCGCAAAAAAAACGGAAGGTACTCCGTGTGCATTCCGTTTCCGTATGTCCGTTTTTCCGTTCCGCAAAAAAATAGAGCATGTCCTATTTTTTCTAGTTTGCGGAAAAGGATAGGCATTATTACAATGGATCTGCAAAAATAACAGATCCGCAAAAATAACGGATACCATACGGAACGTCATCCGTTTTTTTTTGCGGATCTGCAATTTGCGGACCGCAAAACACATACGGTCGTGTGCATGAGGCCTTAAGGCTACAGCTAAACAGCATTATGTGACCATGACAGCAAAGCTTTTCTGCAAATTGTAATGACTTGCTGTCTCACCTATTTTAACTTTGTAATTTGGATATACCTACCCCCTGCCAAATCGTAAATGTTGCACATGACTCGCATTGCTATATACGCGACCTGTAACAAAAAATCCAAAAGTCGCTTCTTATACCACCGTAATATGTTGCAAGAAGAAACACATGACTGCACTCGCTTTGTAGTCTGTAACCATAGTGACACATAGGTCTGCATAGGTCCTGTATGCACAAATCGGTAGAATTTAAAGGCTATAGACACCTTCGGGGGCTTTTTTTTTTTAATGATTGCATTTTACTAATTTTGGGCTAAAAATCATTTTTTCAATTGGTCTTTATTAAAAATATTCAGCCGTTCTGTCACAAAGGGTTAACTGTCTAGCTGTGTGAATGGTACTTTCAATTTCAATGTGTGCCAGTCATCTAATAAACCTTATCTCTAAATTACTGAGAGGTCATAAACACCTGTTTAAGCCACATTCTTATCGGTAAGATAATAATGAGTGTTTATAAGGTCAGAGATAAGGAGCCATCAGCTGAGCTGCCTGAAGGAACAGAGTAAAAATACAGAGCATGCTACTAGAGAATCTCAAGGCTGTACAGGGAAAGGGGCTCAACATTTTTAATAAAGACCAATTGAAAAAATTAGTTTTAGCTCAAAATGAGTACAATGTAATAATAATTATAAAAGAATGCCCCAGGAAGGTGTCCATAGCCTTTAATAAAGTATATTTGAAAAGTTCCTATTTTAGATGCATTGAAGTCATGAGGAAGGATAAATCCTACATGTCTCTTGTAAGGAGGTTGCAGAATTCTGAACACGTATAACAGGTTATTTTCTTTCTGACAGTCCATGTGGCGCACAAAGAGGAGCACAGTAAAGGGTTATTTCCTGGCAGGAAAGAACATGGTATGGTGGCCTGTAAGTATCAGTCTACTGGTAAATGTAATACATTTCCTCTAGGAAAATTCCCAATCCTACTGGCTGAGCCAGGATATTTATTCCATTACAGCCACAAATCCTTTAAAGGGGCTGCGTGAAATTAGAACAAAGGAAACACTGCCCCGCTTGTCTATAGGTCGCCCCTGGTATTGCAGCTCAGCCCCATTCAAGGACTACTGCAATACCAATTAGTGGACCAGAGGGCGATGTTTCACCATGACTGATGGATTGTGTAAGGTTCATTCATTTCCTATGATTTTTGATAGCTCAGACATGTTTGTTCCCCTCTTCTGGTCATGCAGGTGCGTACAGTCACATCTATACCTCTCATGTCTGTCTGCAGGTAGGGGCTTCCTTGTTTGCTAGTAATGTGGGCAGCGGGCATTTCATTGGCCTTGCAGGATCAGGAGCAGCTTCCGGGATTGCGGTCACAGCCTACGAATGGAATGTAAGTACATCTCTTACCTCTGCCAGGAACGCTCCACCTGCAGGATGACATATGGTGAAATCACTGCCGGTACAACCACTGTTTATATTGTAGGAAGTCCAGGAACACAAATGATGTGAAATGCACACCGTGTAGATTAGGCCTCATGTAAACGACTGCTCTTTGGGTCCGCGTCCGATCCGATTTTTTTTGTGGGTTGCACACAGACCCATTCCTTTTTATGGGTCCACAAGAAATCCAGACATTACTCAGATGTGGAGTAAGATCACATCCATGAGGACATTCTGCAAATTGTAGAACATATCCTATTCTTGTCCGGTTTTTGGTTAAGCAGAAAACACAGCATGCACACGGCCGGTATCCGTATTTTGTGGATCTGCGGTTTGCGTACCGCAAAATACATACGGTTGTGTGCCTGAGGCCTTACTGAGATCATCTGGGTCTATTACATCTTCTAACTTAAAATAAGCTCCAGTGGAGATCTGTCCACCATGAAAATCATTTACATATAGGATTAATCAGCATAGGATGTGAGTCACTGTGAAGATACATTACATCCTGTACTATACTCCAGAGCTGCACTCACTATTCTGCTGGTAGAGTCACTTGATTCCTACATGACTTATCCTGTACTGATCCTGAGTCTCATCCTGTACTATACTCCAGAGTTGCACTCACTATTCTGCTGGTGCAGTCACTGTGTACATTCATTACATTACTTATCCTGATCTGGTCCTACGTTACATCCTGTATTATACTCCAGAGCTGCACTCACTATTCTGCTGGTGGAGTCACTGTGTACATACATTACTTATCCTGTACTGATCCTGAGTTACATCCTGTATTATACTCCAGAGCTGCACTCACTATTCTGCTGGTGGAGTCACTGTGTACATACATTACTTATCCTGTACTGATCCTGAGTCACATCCTGTATTATTCTCCAGAGCTGCACTCACTATTCTGCTGGGGCAGTCACTGTGAGCATACATTACTTATCCTGTACTGATCCTGAGTTACATCCTGTATTATACTCCAGAGCTGCACTCACTATTCTGCTGGTGCAGTCACTGTGTACATTCATTACATTACTTATCCTGATCTGGTCCTACGTTACATCCTGTATTATACTCCAGAGCTGCACTCACTATTCTGCTGGTGGAGTCACTGTGTACATACATTACTTATCCTGTACTGATCCTGAGTTACATCCTGTATTATACTCCAGAGCTGCACTCACTATTCTGCTGGTGCAGTCACTGTGTACATACATTACATTACTTATCCTGTACTGACGCTGAGTTACATCATGTATTATACTCCAGAGCTGCACTCACTATTCTGCTGGTGGAGTCACTGTGTACATACATTACTTATCCTGTACTGATCCTGAGTTACATCCTGTATTATACTCCAGAGCTGCACTCACTATTCTGGTGGTGGAGTTACTATGTACATACTTACTTATCCTGTACTGATCCTGAGTCACATCTTGTATTATTCTCCAGAGCTGCACTCTCTGTTCTGCTAGTGGAGTCACTGTGTTCATACATTGCATTTCTCATCATGTACTGATCCTGAGTTACATCCTGTATTATACTCCAGAGCTGCACTCATTATTCTGCTGGTGCAGTCACTGTGTACATACAGTACATTACTTATCCTGTACTGGACCTACGTTACATCCTGTATTATACTCCAGAGCTGCACTCACTATTCTGCCTGTGGAGTCACTGTGTACATACATTACTTATCCTGTACTGATCCTGAGTTACATCCTGTATTATACTCCAGAGCTGCACTCACTATTCTGCCTGTGGAGTCACTGTGTACATACATTACTTATCCTGTACTGATCCTGAGTTACATCCTGTATTATACTCCAGAGCTGCACTCACTATTCTGCTGGTGGAGTCACTGTGTACATACATTACTTATCCTGTACTGATCCTGAGTTACATCCTGTATTATACTCCAGAGCTGCACTCACTATTCCGCTGGTTTCAGAGCTGAAATTTCCCAGCACGGTCTGCGTGTAGAGTGGCTGCAGAGAGCTTCTTTTAGGCCTCTTTCACACGAGTGTGACGGATAAGGTCCGGATGCGTTCAGGGTGCCTTCAGTGAAACTCGCACCATTTTGCAAGCAAGTTCAGTCAGTTTTGTCTGCAACTGCGTTCAGTTGTTCAGTTTTTTCCGCGCGAGTGCAATGCGTTATGATGGGTTTTTCGGTAAAAACGGAAGGTTTACAAACAACATCTCTTAGCAACCATCAGTAAAAAACGCATCGCACCCGCACTTGCTTCCAAATGCAATGCATTTTTTTACTGAAGTCCCATTCACTTCTATGGGGCCAGGGCTGCGTGAAAAACACAGGATATAGAACACGCTGCGTTTTTTACGCAACACAGAACTGATGCGTCACGCATTGTACCCGCATGGAAAACTCTCTCGTGTGAAAGGGGCCCTAGTGATTTACATTCTCTCTCTGCACAGTTATTCGATGTAGGAAAAAGAATTGCTGTTAGAGGTGTATCATTCCACAAGCTTGTTGACACTGTTTAAAACCCAGCAAAATAGTGATTGCAGCTCTGAAGTATAACAAATACAAGATTGGTAATGCAGTTTAAGAATTGACCCAGCTATTTATATAGAGTAATTATCTAATTAAAAAGGAAAAGAAGACACAAAAGATAAGAACTGCTCCATGAACCTTACTGAGAATGGAGTAAAGGAGAGAGCCCGCAGAATGCGGAAGATGAGAGTAGTGTGACTCTTGGTCACAGCTGTTAATGTTTATTTGGAGGAGTTTAGTTTCCAAGTATTCATGATATTGTTAACAAGTCCCTGATTACATTATAAAGTGCAATGGCCTGTGAAATGCTCCTGGTTATTATGCTTGATAGGTGGCGCCACCTACTGGTCACTGTGTCATTTTAACCTACAGTTGTAGTTGTCAGGGGGAAACTTCCTGTATAAATCTCCAAACACATCCAAAGCAGCACATGGGAACAGAGTAGAATTGTTAAGGTTAGTATATTGAATAAGGAATTATAGTACTATGGGTCTTCTGCAGTGGGTAAACCTTATTTGTTAAAAGAATCCCCCCCAAATAAGCTGATCATAGGGTTTCCTGCTGTTGGGACCACTAGTTATCTGCTATACTCTTTAAGTAACTGTGTTGTAAGGGTATTTTATAAGTTTTATCCCCTTAATTAAACCTAATATATATTTTTATCACTTAGCCTGTGTAAGCCTATTTATTTTTCAATCTTTAAATTTACATTAAAACAGTAACCCAGCAGCAAGTGTTCTGTTTCCCGACAGCGCCTTCACAGGAGAAAGAAGGCATTGCACAATTTCCATTAAAATCAATAGGCTGTCCAAGTAATGTGCTGGATCCTCCAGAGTCAGAAGTGCTCTATGTTCTTGATAATAGATGAGGGTCCTGAACGGGCTGCACCCCTCCCCCCATTATCTAATAATTCCCTAATAAGGTATCTGAAACTTGGATTCATAACTAATAAAGAAAATGAATAACCAGAATAACATTTGACGTGTTGCCACCATGGAAGCCAGAAACTATAAACCACGGAAGAAATGGCTGATCGCACAGTATAAATACGAGGCAGAAGAGAAGACCAAAATCTTTTTTGATAAATGACCCCCATTGTGTTTATTGTATATAAGCTGTATCTAGATTATTAACCTCTCGCTCTCCCCCCACAGGGTCTCTTCTGTGTCTTGGTGTTGGCCTGGTTGTTTCTCCCTATTTATATAGCTGCTGGGGTAAGAAATCCAATTACTTGCAGCCATTATAGTATGTGTATGATCAGTGATGTCACCTCCCCTACGTGTCTTGTATCCAGGTCACCACGATGCCCGAGTATCTACAGAGGCGCTTTGGAGGAAAACGGATCCAGATTTATCTCGCCATCCTTTACCTGTTTATCTACATATTCACCAAGATTTCTGTAAGCTCCAACGGGAAAAGCAGGACAGAATAAACCACACCCATCTTTATAGGCCACGCCTACACAGGAATACACCACACCTATATAGGAATAAGCCACACCCATTCCCAATGAAATGATAAATGATCACAGAGTTAAAGGGGTTGTCTGAGATTGTCTGAGATTTTGAAATTGATGGTCTATCCTTAAGATATCGTTGTGGGTCCGACTCAAGGCACCTCGTTGATCAGCTGTTTGAAGAGGACTCTTCCTAGGCCAGTGACATCACGTTCATCGATCACATGGTCTGGGTGCATTCAAGTGAATAATATTGAGCTGCAATACTAAGCACAGCCACTATACAATATATGGCGCTGTGCTTACCAGGCGGCATGCCGCAGCCTCACTGGATGCATGGAGTCGGCCCCCACCATCAGATATTGATAACCTATCCTGAGGACAGCTCCTTTAGTAGTGGCAATACTTATAAAAAAAAAAAAATTCTAACCTTTTGTAGACCACCAGTACCTTATAAATGCCAGTAGGGGGCGTGTATAGCACTGGGAGGATGTTTATAAGCATCCTGCGGAGTGAGTGCTACAGGAAGAGACATTGCTGCCATAGATGGGGGCTCTAGATGCAGTTGTGGCAAGTGAATGTCCATGTTTTTAAAAACCATGTTGTTTTTTAGGTCCCTGCTGTTTCATTTCTCAATATATCCTTAGAGCATCCGTTTCTCCATTTTTCTTATACAAAGCTCCACTGTATAGACATAGAGGTAAATGATAACGTTCTGTCTCCTTACAGCCACCACTAGGGGGAGCTCAGGAGCTTACTGTATGATATTTATAAATTGAACTCAATAGTACGTCCTTATGCTATAAGCTCATGAGCTCCCTCTAGTGATGGCTGCTGGCAAACAGAATTTAAGCATTTGCTGCTTTGTCTGTGCAGGGGATTTTGAACTCTGTATTAGAAATATGACTGCATGTCGGATCTATAACATAGTAATAGTCTATAACCGGCCTCTGAACAGGCCTCCCCTTTATACAAGTGTGGACGCTTCTGTCGGCTCTTCCGCAGGTGGACATGTACGCGGGCGCACTATTTATCCAGCAGGCTCTCCACTGGGATCTCTATGTGGCTGTGATTGGATTACTTGTCATCACCGCTATCTATACCGTGGCCGGTGAGTTGTGCAGAGTGTGTAGTGTCCGTGATATTGAGGATCCACGTCTAGTCTGATCTGAACAATCCACGTCAGCTTTTTTACGTTTTGCATTGTAGGAGGCCTGGCTGCCGTCATCTATACAGACACCCTGCAGACAGTCATCATGATCATCGGGGCGCTTATTCTCATGGTCTTTAGTAAGTATATGATAGCTGCAAACTGGCCCTGGCCAAAAATTTTAGAGCGCTCGTTACATGAGCTAAATTATCTGGTACATTGTAACAAACTATCAGGGTAGGAGATATGCCACTGTAGCAAACCCTCAGCAGTGAGAAGTCTTAGGCGGTATGTATATATTTATTGTATCCGGACTGATATAAGGTGAACCCTGACGACCTGATCTTGATTTTCATTCAGGCTTCATAGAGATTGGCGGCTATGCAGCGCTGGAAAAAAAATATTTCACAGCGATCCCATCAAGTCACACGGAGAACAGCAGTTGTGGGGTCCCCAGAGAAGATGCCTTTCACCTCTTTAGAGACCCAGTCTACTCGGATCTGCCCTGGCCTGGTGTCCTGGTGGGGATGACCATTCCATCTATCTGGTACTGGTGCACAGATCAGGTAAATATGGCCCTGCTCAAGTCAGTGTGGACACATTGAGACTATAGGAGAAGACAGAAGGTCTTTATATATAAGTAGGAGTCGGGCCCTGAACTGCTTCCCCCATTGGCTGTGGCACTGTCATAATGGCCACTCGGAGCCACCACTAGAGGGAGCTCACTGCATACATACTTCTACCATTTCCATTGGGTTGAATATTAGCTGTATAAATCCATCAGCAGTGAGCTCCCCCTAGTGGTGACTCCAGGCAGCCAGAATGCTATTATTTATCAGGTCAGAAAATTAGGAGATGAATCGCCACAGAATTATGGACTGGTGGATCTGAGCTGCATACCTAGAGATCATGACACAGGGCTTGTCCATATCTGGACTCCGATTCAAAATCTTTAACAGGCCTCCCACCTATCATGTGAAATAGCCGGTGGAGCCTTTGAGCTTGTCAGGCACTGGGTCCAATGTCTATAGCTATGGCCATGATAACCTGTAAAGCGCTGAGATCTTGACTTGGACGATGTGGCTGAATACTCTTGGTCATCGTCATTGTGTCCCCAGGTGATTGTACAGAGATCCCTGTCCGCTAAGAACCTCTCCCACGCTAAGGGCGGCTCCCTGCTGGCGGCCTACATCAAGTTCTTGCCCCTGTTTATGATGGTGCTTCCTGGAATGATCAGCAGGGTCCTCTTCACAGGTAAAATCGTGGCCAAATCAAAACGGTAGAGTTCATTGGAGGGGTCTTGTATTTGGGGCTCCACTGATCTGGAGAATAAGGGGGTCCGGTTCACCTCTCCATTGGCTTTCTCATCTATTACAGATCAGGTAGGGTGTGCAGATCCCGAACTCTGCAAGTCAATCTGTGGTAACCCGTCAGGATGTTCCGATATTGCGTACCCCAAAATGGTGATCGAATTACTGCCGACAGGTAAGACAGCAGCTGTAGCAATGGTAGACTGTCACCTCTACTATGCCACCCTAGCTGAGAGCAGCGTGAGGGTGCCACTGAGCAGAGCGGTATATTAGGACCGACCCACACTGATTGACAGCCTTGTGTATAGACGCACACTGGGGGAAGCTGCCAATAAGCCATATTCACACTGTGCATTCAGAGAAGAATTTACATGTCAATCCGGCCCTATGCACATCGCATTTCTGGTCTATGGACGTGAGCATAGCCTTAATCTAAAACTATATACTGCCCTCCCATGGATAGGGCAACATAGTGTGAGGGTTGTCATCGATCATGTGATCATTTTAAAGGGCAACTGTCAGCAGTTTTGTCCCTATGACGCGGTCTGACCTGTTACATGTGCGCTTGGCAGCTGAAGGCGTCTGTGTTGGTCCCATGTTCTTATGTGCCCGCATTACTGAGAAAAATGATGTTTTAATATATGCAAATGAGTCTATAGGAGCAACGGGGGCGTTACCGTTACACCTAGAGGCTCTGCTCTCTCTGCAACTGCTGCGCCCTCTCAACTTTGATTGGCAGGACCAGGCATTGTATATGTGTTCACACCCGGACCTGTCAATCAAAGTGCAGAGGGCACATCAGTTGCAGAGAGAGCAGAGCCTCTAGGTGTAATGGTAACGCCCCCGTTGCTCCTAGAGGCTCATTTGCATATAATAAAATATAACTTTTCTCAGTAATGCTGGCACATATGAACATGAGACCAACACAGATGCCTTCAGCTGCCAAGCGCACATGTAACAGGTCAGCCAGTGTCATAGGGACAAATCTGCTGACAGATGCCCTTTAAGAAAAAAAAATAAAGGTATAAACTCTGTTATATATTAGCCTTCAAAATAATAATCTGCTTCTACATCTTCCTCTTATGGTGACCTGCTGACATCACATCATCGCAGTGATGATGTCATTATGGATGGGATGCCCTCAGGTCACCACAGAAGCGAGGGCCAGCAGAATGGGTTAATAATATTAAGAGGAAAATGAAGGGAAATTGTAAAAAATTGTAATTGCAACTCTTCCTCTGCCTTTACCCCTAGGACTGAGAGGTCTGATGATGTCAGTGATGATCGCTGCCCTTATGTCCTCGCTGACCTCCATATTTAATAGTGCCAGCACCATTTTCACCATGGATCTGTGGCGTCACTTCCGCCCACGCTCTACGGAGTGGGAGCTGATGATCGTGGGGAGGTAGGGGCTCAGCCTTACTGCTATTATATTACATCCAGGTCCGACTTTGGCTTCGCTCACCATTACTTACAACGCCAGTGGCTCGGATATTTCCGTAAGCCTCATAGAAGTGAATGGAGTGCTTCCCATTCATTTTAATGGGACTTCCAAAAATAGCTGAGCGAGCTGCTCGGCTATTTTTGATGCTCCCATTGAAATGAATGGAGGGCGACTGTGCATGTGCGGTGCGCCCTCCGACACTCTGCAGGCTCCCACCTCTGGGACCCGTACCGATCAGACATGGGGGTAATATCACTAGGATATGCCCCCAATGGGAATAACCCTTTAATTCTCTGCCCATTTTGGGCTTAGGAGTCCCGTGGGGGCGGAGGAACTCAGTGATTGACAGCCATCCTTGTATGACTGTGTTTACAGATAGCTGTCAATCACTGAATGGAACCACCCACTGGACTCCTAAGTGTCAAAAAAGAGCAGAGAATTAGATGCATAAAATAAGTTTTAGGGAATCATTTCCTACAAAACTATCTATCAGTCTGCTCAGCTCCTCCTGCAAATCAGACACAAGTCTTCACTATTTCAGGGTCTTCGTGCTGGTGTTGGTGGTCGTGTCCATTCTGTGGATCCCCTTGGTCCAGGCCAGCCAGGGTGGTCAGCTCTTCATCTACATCCAGTCTATTAGTTCCTACTTACAGCCCCCCGTGGCTGTGGTCTTCATCGCTGGCTGCTTTTGGAAACGGACCAATGAAAAGGTAAGAGATGATTTACAGCAACATTTAAAGGGTTTGTGCACAAATGCCCTTTGGGGCGCTCTGTGTGAAATGGAAGCCCCCAGAGAAAGCACTGCCTCTGTGCATTACATAGACAGTTTATTCATTGCAGTGGTGCAGTAAGGACTTAAAGGGGTTGGCCCATATTCCGTCAACGTCAGATAGGTGCAGGTCTCACCTCAGGGACCCACTTATATCTCCACAATATGAGCTCGCAAATTGCTGCCGCCACTAGGGGGAGCTGACTACATATGGACGTATACAGCTAGAGCAGATGCCCTCAGTCTGGGACCCAGAGGCCTGTCCTGCCTGGCCCTCTGCACATCAGAGAGGGGTAGCAAATGTGAAAAGGTTGGGACGATTGTTGGCACCTGCACCTATGAGACATTAATCGCATATCCTAGTGATATCCAGTCAATGTCCCAGATAGGAATACCCTTTTAAGTGCTGCAATACATGGGTTTGGACCTCTCCCTTTTTTTTTTTTTGTATGAAGGGTCTCTTGACCCCAAGTAACTTACATCCCATTTATTTTCTAGGGGGCATTCTGGGGCCTGACTATAGGATTGGTGGTTGGTATAATCCGCATGGTGTTGGACTTTGTCTACGTAGCACCCCGTTGCGATCAGCCTGACATGCGGCCGGCGGTGGTGAAGTACGTACACTACTTATATTTCTCTATGATCCTTGCATTGCTGACTCTCATAGTCGTGGTATTCGTCAGTCTGTGGACAGAGCCCCCTACCAAGGAAATGGTAAGAAATCCTCCCAATCCAGTCGTTATATTTACATTGTCATCTAGATCTCCATTTACACGCCCAAGAATTCCAACACAATCCCCTCCCCCCCACCCCACCCATTACCAGTCATGTGACAGCGTCCTTTATCGTTAAGGTCAGTGGCCTTACCTGGTTCACACGTTTCAGTAAAAGAGAAGGAAGCCCAGAAATAAGAGGGGATGTCATAGAAAACAATGTGGTAGAGACCCTTGACGAGACGAACCCCCCTGAAGATAATGGCAGCGACAAGTCCGCAGGTAAGATGTCTGGCAAGTAGGAAAAAATAATAATGGAACCAAGGGAAGGGAACTAACACCATTGTAAGAGCACCACCTTGTGGCCAGTTATATATATATTTTTTTATTAAATACTTAGGGTCCTTTCACACTTGCATTCTGAGGATCCGGCAGGCACTTACGTCCCACCGGATCCGTCAGAACGCAAGTCGCCTGAAGCATTAGAAGACTGATCAGTCTTCGAAATGCTTTCAGGTTACTATGGCAACCAGGACGCTATTAAAGTCCTAGTTGCCATAGTAGGAGCGGGGGAGCGGTATACTTACAGTCCGTGCGGCTCCCGGGGCGCTCCTGAATGACGTCAGAGCGCCCCATGCCCATTGATCACGTGATCCATGCGTGTGGGGCGCCCTGACGTCACTCTGGAGCGCCCCGGGAGCCGCACGGATGGTAAGTATAGTGCTCCCCCGCTCCCCACTACATTTTACCATGGCAACCAGGACTTTAGCGTCCTGGCTGCCATGGTAACAATTGAGAAAAAGCTAAATGTCAGATCCGGCGATGCGCCGAAACGACGTTTAGCTTAAGGCCGGATCCAGATTAATGCCTTTCAATGGACTCATTCTCTCCTACAGATCACCTCCCCTTCAGCATCCGCCTTAAGAAAGCCATGCTCTGGTTATGTGGGATGGAAAAGAAGACGGACAAGGAGGATGAGACGGTGGCCCCAGAAGAATCCCCTGAAGTTTTGCTCTATGAGAATCCGGTGGTAAAAAACATCCTGAATATTAACCTCATCGTCTGCACGAGCGCTGCCGTCTTCCTGTGGGGCTACTTTGGCTGAACTCTTTTGGCAATTTCTTTTTGGGCAGAGCACAGTACCGTCATGTGAATTCAATGTGCAGAGCGTTATCTTCAGACTGCGTTCTTCTAGCAGGGACTGTCGGGTGCGCCGTGACCTCGCAGAGGAGAGTGTGAGGCGTGAATTTAACATCATATGGTAAAATCTAAAATGCGCCCCCCAAAAAATATTACATCTACACGGGATAGACATTTCTCTAATTTATGAAAATGTTACTCAGTTTTTGGAATTGCTAAATAAAACCAAAGTGGCAAAGAGTGCGAGCTCGCAATATGATTCTTCTGTTTGGCTAGTGGTAGCTGCCACCACTAGAGGGAGCTCACTACATATGGACGTATACAGCTAGAGCAGATGCCCTCAGTCTGTGACCCAGATGGCCCAAGAAACTGTCCTGCCTGGCCCTCTGCACGTCAGACAGGGGTAGACAATGTGAAAAGGGAAAGGTAAGTACCAATGATGCACCGTGTGGCTGGCAGTGATAGAGGGCACTGCGTTATGGGCACTTTTTTTGCGAGGAGCGGGAATAGGTTGCTCGCAGCCCTATGAATAGGCACTGTGTGTAGTGACACAGCAGGCAGTGTTTTAGCTTCTAATTACTGGCACAATGGTCATGTTTACTCCACTGTTGCCAGTGGTTGGCTGGAGCCATGCCTCTTAAAGGGGTTCTGCACTTTGTTTAAACTGATGATCTATCTTCTGGATAGATCATCAGCATCTGATCAGCAGGGGTCCGACACCCGGGACACCACCGATCAGCTGCTTGAGAAGGCAGCGGCACTCCTGGAGCGCCGCGGCATTCTCACTGTTAACTGCCGCCCCAGTGACGTCACGACTTGTATTAACTGGCCTGGGCGTGGCTAAGCTCTGTTCACTTCAATGGAGCCCCGCCCAGGCCAATTGATACTAGTCGTGACGTCACTGGGCCAGCGGTAAACAGTGAGAAGGCCGCGGCTGATTGGCGGGGGTCCCGGGTATCGGACCCCTGCCGATCAGATGCTGATGATCTATCCAGAGGATAGATCATCAGTTTAAACAAAGTGCAGAACCCCTTTAAGAGGCATGGCTCCAGCCAACCACTGGCAACAGTGGAGTAAACATGACCATTGTACCAGTAATTAGAAGTGCAGAACCCCTTTAAGCGTTGTGGCCCTTAGGAGTGGTGTCATGTGAGAGGGCCGCTCTTGGATAGGAGCTAGACGAAGGCATCCTCAAACTGCGGCCCTCCAGCTGTTGTAAAACTACAACTCCCACAATGCCCTGCTGTAGGCGGATACCTGTAGGCTGTTTGGGAATGCTGGGAGTTGTAGTTTTGCAACAGCTGGAGGGCCGCAGCTGCCAGAGTATTCATTTCAATGGGAGATCTGTATGCAGTGAGCTCCACCTAGTGGTGACTGTAGGAGAGAGAACACCATGACTGTATGGCAGGAAGCAGCTCCCTTTCTGCTCTATGGCTGGCCTGATGAGGGCGCTATAAAGGTAAAGTAGATAAAAAAAATCATCTCAGAAATCAGCACCTATTTAGATAAAAAATAAATAAAAAATCTATCACTTGTACATGGCGAAAAGAAAGAAAACAAATTATAAATAAGCAATTAAAGGGATAGTCCAGCAAAATTATATTTCCAGCGCCACTCTTGTCCACAGGTTGTGTGCGGTACTGCAGCTCAGCCCCATTCATTACAGGGATAGACATGACCTTTGTACAAGTGTGGCGCTCTTTCCTTATGATCTCAGTGTCCGGAGCTTAAGGATTCTGTTTAAATATTCAAAGTAAAAAATCCAATTCTCACGGTTATCGGATTTTTTTTTTTTTTTAAGTCGGGATTTTGGGGAAATAACCACCAGACGTAAAGAATTTACCTCACAACCATTTTTTATTTCCTCAGGAACAGGATTTTTTTCCAAACAGAAACCTTCTTAAAGTGTGCCAAAAATATATAACTTATATCACATTTGTATCTAAGGGCCGCGCGCTACCTCCAGGCTGAAAAAAACTCCCAAACTAAATGGAGAGGGGGCAAAACAACGAGTACATAGAACCGACGGCGAAACCGATTGACAAAATGTATTTTGACCCCAAAATTCGATACTGTGAACCTATAGAGCCGGTTTTGGGGGGCGATTCAATAACTATCCAGAGGAAAAGCTCAAAAATCAGCTACAGGTTCTAAAAGGCACTGCACAAAAACATCTGATGGCTTTTGGTTTTCACCTGAAAGTACGCTAATTATAGATTTTAAGTTATAGGGCCACCCCAACCCTTGTCAATCGGCCCCCTGAAAAAAAATGGACCTTTTCTCTGCATCTTATGAATTCTGAGAGGTTTATTAAGACCACATGTGCATTAGATAGAAGTTTTCTGGTATATTCAGCACATGCTGGGGTTTGAGTGGGATGACCTATAGCAGGGATGCCCAACATGCGTCCCTCCAGCTGTTGCAAAATTACAACTCCCAGCATGCCCTAATAGCTATAGTCCTTGCAGGCATGCTGGGAATAGTAGTTTTGCAACAGCTGGAGGGCCGCAGGTTGGGCATCCCTGACCTATAGGAAGCACTGACTTCCAGAATGCCTTGTGTTTGGTATTATGCTTGCAGGCACAAAAATGGGGCATACCCAAGGTGATAGGCCCCCTAATGGCAGTGGGGTGAAAGTGCAGATCATAGATATAGTCATTTTTAGCATTGTACAAGCGGATATAGCAAGCGCTGGAATACACAGATCTCATTTTGCCCAGTGACTTGTTACCAGCCAGACGAGTGGTAGAGGATACGAGTCAGTGCTGTAGCTGTGGTCACCACTAGGGGGAGCTTATGGCATATCACTCATGAGGGGATTTGGAGCTCAGGATTAGACAACGGGACCCTGACCCCCCTATAAAGATACACTGATATTCTTCCATGTTATATGACCGCAGTTTTTTATTAGCCTCATATTTCCTCCCGCCACTGAAGTCAATAGGGGAAGGGAAAAGCACCGTAACAAACGCAATACGGCAATTTTAAGAAACTGCAACTAAAGCAGCGTGGTACCTAACCTCAGTGTGAATGGAACAACGCTTCTAGCTGAAAAGGCGCCATTACCAATATGAACGCGTTCGGTACGGAGCCAACCGATACAATAGAAGCCATGGGCGCCAGTAATGAAAAGTCAGTGTTTATTGGTTTGAAGGGACTAAAGCTGCTTTGTTAACAATATGGCCGCCTTCGCTGTACAGTAGGTAAGTATGGAGATAAGTCGGTATATCATCATCAAGGTTAATGGTAAATGCAGTGGTGATTCTGGAGCTTTGTGCAGTCGTAGAGGGCAGGTAACGGGAGACATCAGTAGTCTGTATTTTCTATCTCTTCGGCATATATTCCTTCTGCATTGGTGGTCCATGAGCCACAACCTTCGCCAACACCAGGGCTGCGATACCCAGCGTCATGCTCTTTAGGCTTCCACTGACACGTGTCAGGGAGCCAATGGGGAGGAGTGCCCTGGCTTTCGGTGGAGGTCTTTGCTCGTGGACCACCAACCAATGACTTCTCCAGACACATCCTATAGGAACACTTCAGCGGGCGCTGACGTACTGTGCTATGCCTACTGCAAGGCCTGAAGTGGCAGAGCACGACAGCAGGTTCTCTAATCCGGTTGCTCAAGTTTTTGACATTGATGACCGATCAGTTGCTTGAGGAGACCACGGTTCTCCGGTAGGCGCTGGGGCCTCTTGCTAGGCCGGTGACATCACGCTCATCAGTCTCGGGGCCTAGGCAGCTAATTTCCATTCAAGTGAATGGGGCTGAGCTGCAATACCAAGCGCAGTCACTACCCAATGGACGGCGGTGTGCTTGGAGAGCTGCGAGGAGGCAGAGGCCTCTTCAAACAGCCGATCGGTGTCAGACTTCCCACCAATCGGACATTGATGATCTATCCGGAGGAAAGCTCATCAATATCAGAATCTCCGAAAACTCCTTTAAATCCCTGTGTCATGCTCCGCCCCCTCAGGCCCTGTAGAAGGTATAACAGTGCATCTTGCAGTCTGAAGATGTTAATACCCTCAAAGCAAGAATCCAAAAACAGCTATAGCAGCAGAGCAGAAATGGTTGAAGAAATTTTTGGAAAAATGAACTTAATGGATGACCCTCAGCAGAAGACGAACGGGTTCCTACCTTCAGTGTCAGTGCCCCAGCGATCGGAGGGTGAGAGGGAGTGTGTGGGGGGCGTAGAGGTTTACACTCTATAGATGGTAACTGAAAGCCAGCAGTTCCCAAAAACACTATGTGCCCTTGACATCATTTACTTTTTTAGCTTCTCTCACACTTTCTCATTACGGTCTCCATTCTTGTTCGCGTGTCATCCAAACCGCCTGGCACACGATGTGTTAACAGAAAAAAACGAAGAGAAAAAAAACGCATGGAAGTGTGTCGGTGGAATGTCTGCAGAGGCTTCTGCCCTCCGGCTAAATACGTCATTTTAATAGTGGCATAAACTAGAAATATATATATATTTATATAGACTGGTCCACTCAGTCCTGACAGACGGCCAGCGGTCATCACAAAGGCTCCGGCCTCGTCCAGGTCTTCAGAAGGCAAGACACACCAGGTCATTGAAAGTCCTACAAACCGTGTGCAGAAAAACAACCGCGGAGGGGGGTGGGGAAGAGGAACGAGCTTCTCGCTGCTTGGGTCTTGTCCTGATGACCGTCACGGGTCTGCGGGGCTGGACTGTCCATATTCGTGGGAGTGCAGACCACCTCCATCTGACGTCTTACAGAGCGGTGCTCTCCACTTCTGTGTCAAGAAGGACGGCCGGCAGCGGAGGATCTACAATGGGAACCGTGCAGACAGATTCAGCATTAGGATGTCCATGAACTGGATCTGGAAGGAAAGACAAACGTCAAGAGAGACAGGAATATACAGGTTGTGTCCGATTCATTGCAGATTTTGGGGTTGGGGGGCGTGCACGTGCTGCTTGTGCTGGGGGAAGGTGGACAGATAACTCGTCATTTCACACTCTACTTAGGATATCAACTTTGTAAATACTTTCCTTTACTCATCTTGTACTGGTTTTAGGTTACACACGTCTTAAAGGGGTCATCCACTTTGATCCCTTTTTGTTAGAGGGCGGCGCCCCGTCCCCCCAAATTAAAGATAAGTTAATGACACAGCATCCTGCCCCTGGGAATGCCAGCGATCCGCTGTAATCTCTAGGACTAAACGGCGGCGGCGTAATTTCCCTATAGGATAAATGAAGTATTACACCATTGCCATTGCCATTAATGGGCTTTCGGTGTAATCCAAGGTCCCCTAGAAAGACCAGCCATGTGGCCGCCCTCTGCCATGGATAGAGTGTTGATAAAATAACCCCTTCAATGCTGGTTCCCGGTTAGTGGAGAGCAGTGCATTGTGGGAGCTCGTATGACCCATACACACAGAGCTGAGCTGTTTGGTCTGACTATGGGGTGAGGGGGTTAAACCTTTAGAACTTGCAGCTTTGGAAGTGAACAGAGGAAACTGCACAAAACCAGTAAAGCAAAGTAAATGCAAAATGACCCCCTTCAGGTTGCAATGAGAACTGTCCCTTAGGAAAGTAGTGCATACACCGCTTCTATGTAGTGAGAATCCTCCTTTAAAAAGAGGACTTAACGTTATATAAAGAAGAGACCACGGTCGGGGGAACCGGATGACGACCAATCAGGTCACAGGTCTGATTAGGGTCTGCGGGTTGGAGGTCTTCTCCAGTAGGTGTAAAGGGGAAATCCACTTTAAGAGACTCCTACGGTGCAAGGTAGTGGTCTCCAACCCGTGTCTCTCCAGCTGTTGGACAATTACAACTCCCAGCATGCCCTGACTACTGCAGGCTGTCAGGAAAATGCTGAGAGTTGTGGTTCCCACCACAGGTGGGAGACCACTTAGAAAACCGATTTATTCCCGAGGCGCTCTAGGTCCCACAATCGGTCAGCTATGCGTACTAACTACAGCTATAGCCTCATAGCAAGCAGCAAAAAATCAGTCTCTGTATTTGGAGTTCCCCTTTAAACAGAAGTTTTTATTTTTTTATGTAAAGGTTTAGGATACCTCATGTAATATTCTGAATTGGGTTAATGGGGTGCAGTAAATCACACTTCTTCTCTTCGTAAGCATTGCGGGGTACGACAAGCCTCTCGTCGGGGTACCTGTGCTATTACGAACCTTGGCCAACATCACTGTGTGTGCGTTTCCAATTTCTACATGCGTGAGCCTAGGAAGAGGCAAGCCAAACTCCCCCGTGGAGACCACATGCGGTATTAGTTGGTGCATACAAGCTGGTTAGGGCCACACGCTGTTAGTACCCAGCACACAGGAATATCCAAGCACATGATTGGGGGGGGGGGGGGAGAAGCGTCAGTAACGTGTGTGTTTTCGGCCAATCACGTGCCTCGTTCCTTACCATCGGTACTTCCCAATATCAGTGTTACTGATAATGTCACATCATACATCTGAATTGTTCGATAAAATTGATCACAGTTAGAATCTGGCCGCATGCAAACATGTAAAAAGCAGAACGCGCCATACATCCCTGACATCTACAGCGGCCGCCTCTCCTCTCCTCCGTGAAATTCTGGAGCATCTACTCTTATAACTCTGTTGATCTCCTGCAATAAATTGACAACTAAGCCTTACCGTTTCCCCTCGTCAAGGGGCAGGTTCCTGCACAGCCTGGCACTCTCAGTACTGCTTGGACCATAGGGACACACCCCCAACTGGTAACACCTAGTTGCCAAAATAGTCATACATTTCTAGGAGGGATAACAGAGGGACTTCACAAGGCAGAGTTCTAGGAAAAGATCCTGCAGAATTGACCTCGCATGGGAAATACAAGTATTCATGTCCGGGAGGAGAACCTCCATGGGGTATACAATTTCTTATTACGGGCACTGGATGTTCTACGAAGACTCGGACCACCTTCTGCTAGTCTTTAAAGATGGTGGTCACGTGCTGCAAGAGCAGCTACAAATTAACTGACCCAGCAGCGTCTCGGATGGGTATTATCAACCGTGTGGGAAAAGGGTCCGCAAGTCCAAATCTCGGACACCAGAGGACGCAGGAGCTCCTGAGCGATGGGCGGACATAGCCCACTAATGACCCCGACGAGCAGATTCTCCTTTTGCTTTCCTTTCTGATTTTATACAAAGTTGTGCCTTCATCATTTCCTCCTCATTTCAAGACTTCTGCTTGCTGAAAGATGTATTGTCCCTGCTGACAGCAAGCAGAAGTCTTGAAAACTGTGAGGGAACTGAAACAATATATAAGCTGGTTGCAAAACTGATAGGCTTTGACTTAACAACCCCATAGAGTGGAAAATACAGAATAATAATATACCGTATAACATTACACAATTGCTTTGCGCTACACTCCATATGGCGTTTGTCCCCAACCAGTAGCTCTTCAGACGTTAGAGCATGCTGGGAGTTGTAGTTTTGGGCCTGGTGAGCCACAGGCTGGAGACCACTGCTGTAATGTACACGAATAGCATATTAAATATATATCAGTATGTGGAAGCATTTTCCCACAGATACTGGGGAGCCACTGACGATGGTGTGGGGGCCATCTATGTGGTAACCCATAACCCCCCCCCCCCCCCCCCGGCTCTGCTATATCTACATCACATTTACAGGTGCAGGGGAACGCCTAATTCAGCCATCTTCATGCAAGCAGAGACTGGCTCTATCACAGGCAGGGGCGGGAGGGCCACACATCACTACGGTCTACTTCTGGAGGCAAGGTTTAGGAAGGCCGTGCCAAGCAAGAAGAGGCCTCGGAAGGTCTGGCCAAACCTAGCGGCTGCCCGAGATGCGGCCGTTTGGCACATTTTTCACACCGATTGTTAAGAGACGATCGGGTTTGTGAATAAAACTGCTATTTACCTACAATTTTACTTCCAAACCTTGCGGCCATTAACGATTAATGTGGAGATCGCACCAGCATGTCGGCCATGTCTCTGCAGCCACTACGTGGGCCCTAACCCTAAAGGGGAGAATTATGGCTTGAACTCCTGCCGCTACTAAATATACTTTGCATTTCAATTCCTCACCATTTTTAAGAGCTCTGTTTGCTGTCATTAACTAGAAAAAAAAACAATAATTTTTTAACCCTCGACCAACACTGCAGTGGACATACGCAGCTGAAGTGATTGACTGGCGCATCAATATATGGCCAATGTAGGCACTCGTCATGCCAATCATGTGCCATACATACTGACAACACCAGTGATTGCTGCAGAGACAGGAGCAGAAGTTTTAAAAGTCGAGCATTTTTAATTTATTTTTTTAAACACATTGATCTGATATATTGTAATTAAAGGTGCACTACTGAACAGGACACATTTTTAGCATCTGGTATTTTCCCATTGACTGACAGCAAGCAGAGATCTTGACAAAGTGAGGAATTGAAAAGCAAAGTCAAATAAAAAGTCACAATTTTATTATCCAGCGACTCATGTTCATTTACACAAAATCCTATTCTCGAGATGTGATACTGATGGACCCAGCACCCCATACGTGTACAGACGGGGATGCTATAATCCTGGGGACCCCAAATAAGCAATATTTTGTCTAAGAGACTGAATTTTCAGTCCCTTATCTTGTCTTAGAACAGGGATTCCCAACTTGCGGCCCTCCAGCTGTTGCAAAACTACAACTCCCAGTATGCCTGGACAGCCTACAGCTAATAGGGTATGTTGAGAGTTGTAGTTTTGCAACAGCTGGAGGGGCACAGGTTGTGCATCCCTGTCCTAGAATAATTAGTAACAGGTCACGGGCAGAAGCAATGATATTTAGTCGTCGTTCATGACCACAATTGCGCTGAAATGCCTACAATAATACGGGCACATGGTGAAGTGCTGCAGGGGCCAAATTAAAGAGTCCTATCGGGACCGACCCAGAGTGATCCCTTGTGTGCATCCGTATTCTTATCGGTAGAGCTATGGTGCAGGGTGGTGGTAAGGTGCAGATTTAGGTGCTGGGGGTGCAGGAGTGTGGATCAAATAATATTGGGGATGAAATGGGGTGAAATGAACATGGGGTATGCCAAGAGCACAAGGCAAAAAGCACAACATGGAGGCGGTGCACGGTGTCAGAAGTACAAACCTTAATACCGGTAATTTTCCCAACCTGTTGGAGGCACCACAGACAGAACTATTAGGAAGCGCTGCATACATCACAGCCCACGGGCACCCCACATCCCTCCTCTATTACCTCCTAGATTACCCTCATTTAGTGACGAGCTGAAAGCAACAGCCAGTGATCGCCAGCATCAGCCAGTGCAAACGGAAGCAACTTAATATGTCACGGGTTAAAAACACCAGGACCGAAGCCAAAAGTGTTTACAGGAGGGCTGCCTTAAAGGAACACTAAACAGAAAACCAACAAAAACCTTCTTAAATTCCTCTTTTCCTTCAATTCTGTCGTATATTACAATTAAAACTGAGAAATTTCTAGATAAATCTTCTGTGTGTCTCAGGAGCTCAGCCATGCCCACCGTCCTCCTCCTCAATGCCCTGTGCCTGGCTATAAAAAAATAAAATAAATGGCTGCCGCAGGAGCCTCCCTCCTCTGCAACAGGACAAAATATATGTTGAGCCTCGCCCTTGGATAAGCCCACCCCTTGGAGGTGTCCGGGATTTTGATACCGATGGCCTGTCCTCAGGATAGTTCAATCAATGTCAGATCGGTGGGGTTCCGGCATCTCTGTGAACAGACTGCGGCACTCCGCTGAGTGCTGCAGCCTGTTCTTAGTTGGGTTGCAACGGGTATCAAATTAGCAATACTTTTTCACCTGGTTTGACTTGATACCGGGAATGGCATTTTTTGCGCAGCTTAATATCGGTCCCTACCAGAGTACAGGGCGCACGCAAAGAGCAGAGCGCTCTATATTCTCATAAGCGGCCGAGAAGTAGGGAGGGTGTCCCTCCCTTCTCACTGCGACACGGCCAGCCACTGCCACCAATGAAACCGCTAAGTGGCTTGATGGGGGGAAATAGGAGGGCAGGGGACAGAGAAACTCACCGCGGTGTTCTATGTTAAAGGACCTTTGATATCATCATGTGACCAGTAACATCCCATTTTTACTGGTCACATGGCGATGACATCATCAAAGGTCCTTTATCCTTCAACGTAAAGAGGAATCAGAAGACATGTTCTGGAGCTTTTATAGGCATGTGCTTCATGCTGCAAGCCGGTATTAATGTGAGGCACATGGTCTTATTATATTAGTACCTCCATGTGCGTCACATTAAGGGTCCATTCACATGTCCGCATTATGGGTCCGAAATTTTGTGGAACGAGTGCGGACCCATTCATTTTCAATAGGGCCGCAAAAGATGCGGACAGCACTGTGCGCTTTCCGCATCTGCTCTTCCGTTCCGCGGCCCTCCAAAAAAATAGAATATGTCCTATTCTTGTCCGCAGCCACGGACAAGGCATTTCTAATATAGTGCTGGCCATGTGCAGTCCACAAAATGCGGAACGCACATGGCCGGTGTCCGTGTTTTGCGGATCTGCAAATGGACCCTTATAGGAACAGTGACGCCATCATATCCTCATATAATGGGCAACATGGAGTTAAAGGGAACCGGTCACCATGAAATGCAATGTAAGCTACAGGAGGAGCTGAGCAGATGACGTAAAGTTTTATGGGAAAATAATCAGTAGAACTTGTATTTTATTAATTTATGTTCCTGCTCATTCTGGGCTTTGTAGTCCAGAAGGCGGTCCTATCAGTGATTGACAGCTAGCTCTGTATACAGAGCCATAGAGGTAAGGCTGTCATAGAGAAAGGATGAGTTGGACCCCACCAATCACATATTGATGACTTATTTTGGGGATAGGCCATCAATATCAAAATGACAACCCCTTTAACCAAAGTTCCTTGCAGGATTTCTGCAAGACTGTTTCAGGAACATGCAAAAAAATCCTGCAGACTGAAAAATGCTGGGGGCAACTTAATCCCCTGTATAGTTTTATTTCTGGTTTGGTGTTCCCTTAAGGGTCCCACATTTGGAACATCCCAGCGTGTTAGGTAAGGGGGGTGTAAAATTGGGTAAGATTTGCCCCATCTAGGCCAATCAACACTGCAGCCTATTTGCAAGGTTGGAAAAAGTTTTTTTTTTTACCATCATAAAAACAAATCTTCAAATACATGCTTAGTTATTATATGCTACATTCCTCAATTTTGCAGAATAATAATGTAATCGTGGGGTACAAATGCCCCCCTGTACTCACCAGTGATAAATTTCGATGCAGATCCTGGCTGAGCTTCCACAGATGCTTGAGATGCAGGGGGCTGGGGTGGTGGAGGGACTGTGGGTCGAATGCGGGGTTTAGGAACCGGACGCTGCCGGGTAAGTGTTCCGGTGTTTTGTGGGGCAGATGTCAGGGTGGCTTCAGGGAGGGCGGTCTGGGAACCTAAGTGGTCGGAAAGAGGAGGAGGAGTATCTGGAGGTGTTGGAGAGTGTGACGGACTGGAGGACTGTTCTGTGGCTGGTACTGTAGGTGCAGCACCTGCGAGCTGAGCGGTGGGCTTGGGCTGAGGGGTTGGCTGAGTGGGTGGTTGTGGGGGTGGGTGACTAGGAGCCTGGATTATGGGTTGGCTGCTTGAATGCCTGCGTGGTAAGGTGCCATGTGAATAGGCAGAAGGAGCCGCCGTTCCTCCTTGGCTACTCGTAGTGCTTGGAGGAAGAGGATTGTGGTTGGAAGGTTTGGGTGAGACAGAAGGAGGAACATTAGATGCCACTGGCAGATTCTGATTTACTGGTTGTACTGGAGGGGGGTTGGCTGGCTTTGGGGGTGCTGGGGCTGGTTTCTTGGTAACTACAAAATAAATAATATAAATTAGAAAAAAAAAATAAGCACATAAAGAACCTTCACTTAGTCGCATTGTGCCTGAATGACTCTCTCCGGGAGTAAAGAAAATAAGATTACTGAAAATTCTTAAATATTACTTTCTAATAAATACATTCCCAAATAGCTTTTATTATATATAATGCATTGTTTTCTCTGTGGGGGAGGGGGGGCAAGTATTAGGGGGAATAAAATGGCTACTGCCCTATTATCACACACAAAACTTGTCCTAGGGCTAGGGCTACACTACGACATTTGTAGCGCGATTATTTGTCACGGCAATGTCGCACAACATTTTTTGTAATGATAGTCAATGGTGTCGTACTGTGACACGACAGTTGCACATAAATCCACCCAAGATGGGTTTTTGTGACACTATCGCATTGCAGTAGTAGCATGTCACATCATTGACTATCATTACAAAAAATGTTGCGCAACATTGCTGCAACAAATAGTCGCACGACACATGTCGCAGTGTAGTTGTAGCCTTTTGGCCGCTCAGCAAATGTCGTTGTGTAGCTGTGCCCTAATATTTCTAACATAGGTGGACGGGTTACTTTAAAGCAGATAGCTAAACAGCTGCCTCTGCCCTCCTCAATACTTTTGCGGTCATGAATTACGATCTTGCATACAGCTGATATCAGCAGTGCGTAATAACGGAGCAAAGTAAAAGTACAAAAAGGAGGACAAGTGGGGATGTGGCTAACCAGCATCAGCGGTAGTATGCTCTACGCTACATTACCACCGCAGTCTGTCTTTTCTGACCTCCTCTCTGTACTTTCAGGGTATGGACACAGTTTTTTTTGGACAAGGTTTTGAAGCAGATCTGCCTGCGAGATTTTCAGACAAAGCCAGAAGTGGATCCACCAGGAAGGAGAAGCACAAGTCCTTCCTTTATATTAAAGATTCTTTTTGAATCCACTTCTGGCTTGGGCAGAAATCCTTCAGACAGATCTGCCTCAAAACCTCTTACAAAAAAGGAGATTTTTGTGAAACTCACCTGTAAAATCTTTTTCTCGTAGTTCCATTGGGGGACACAGACCATGGGTATAGCCTAGAGGTATTACTAGGAGGGACACTATGCAAATAGAAGAAGCTCCTCCTCCTTGGGCTATACCCCCAGGCTCCAGCAGGAGAACTTCAGGCGTTGCCAAAGCAGTAGGAGAAGGAGAACCATAAAAAAACAATGGAACCAAACGGCCGTAAACCAAGAGGCCCAAACAGGATATAGAAATCCTCCCATGCATACGCAAAAAGGGGTGGGAGCTGTGTCCCCCAATGGAACTACGAGAAAAAGATTTTACAGGTGAGTTTCACAAAAATCTCCTTTTCTCGGGCATTCCATTGGGGGACACAGACCATGGGACGTCCTAGAGCAGTCCATGGGGTGGGAGACACTCACGGCACCGCCAGGAGCCACGTCCAACGGTCAAGCGGAAGCCGCTGCCTGCAACACCTTGCGCCCAAGGGCGCGTCAGCGGACGCCAGCAAATGCACTTGATAAAACTTAGTGAAGGTGTGCAGGGACGACCAAGTGGCCGCCTTACACAGCTGGGACGCTGAGGCCCGGTTGCGACAGGCCCAGGAGGATCCCACCGCCCTAGTGGAATGGGCAGTAATCCGGACCGGAGGAATCTTACCACGAGCACGGTAAGCCGCCGATATGGCACAACGTATCCAGCGCGCCAAGGTGGCCTTGCAGGCCGCCAAACCCCGCCCGAGGACCGTCAGGTATCACAAACAAGGAGTCCGAGCGGCGGAAATCAGCCGTGGCCCTGAGATACACTCGAAGAGCCCGGACCACGTCCAGGGAATGGAGACGCGCTCCTTGGAGTTAGCCGGAGAAGGACAAAGGAAGGCAAAACCAGATCCTCATTAAGGTGGAAAGGAGACACCACCTTGGGTAGAAAGGACGGAACCGGACGAAGAACCACCTTATCTTGGTGAAAAACCAGGAAAGGTTCTCTGCAGGACAGCGCAGCCAGCTCCGACACCCGCCGAATAGAGGTTATGGCCACTAGGAAAACCACTTTCCAGGAAAGGAAGGAAAGGGCCACGTCCTAAGGGGCTCGAAGGGGTTCCCCTGGAGACCAAGGAGGACCAGGTTAAGGTCCCAAGATGGCAGAGGATGGACGTGCGGGGGAACAGAATGTGCCACCCCCTGAAGAAAAGTTCGCACCGGACCCAGAAAGGCAAGGGACCTCTGGAAGAAGACAGCCAGAGCCGAGACCTGACTCTTCAACGAACCGAGAGAGAGACCCTTCTCAAGGCCCGACTGCAGAAAGGCAAGTACCACCGGAATGGAGAACCGTAGGGGAGGAACCCCTGATGACTCACAAAAAGACAGAAAGGCCTGCCATGTGCGGTAGTAAATCCTGGAGGAAGCCGGCTTCCGTGCCCTAATCATGGTGCGCACCACTGAATCGGAGAAACCCCGTTTCCTCAGGAGGAGGGCTTCAGCAGCCAGGCCGTTAAACGCAGAGACCGTAAGTTCCGGTGGAAGAGAGGCCCCTGAGACAGCAGGTCCTCTCTGTCCGGGAGGGGCCAAGGAGCGTCTGCGAGCATGCGCACGGCGTCCGCGAACCAGGAGCGGCGAGGCCAGTCTGGGGCGATGAGAATCGCCGGAATCCCTTCCAGCGCGATCCTGCGAAGAAGCTTGGGCAATAGAGGGATCGGAGGAAGACATAGAGAAGGCGGAAGTGTTGCCATGGAGCCACAAGCGCGTCCACTCCGCACGCCTTCGGGTCCCGTGCCCTCGCCAGGTACACAGGAACCTTGCAGTTCAACCTGGATGCCATCAGATCGACATCCGGACGGCCCCACCTGCGGCAGAGCTCCTGGAAGACTTCCGGGTGCAGCGACCACTCGCCGGGATCCACTATGGTCCGACTCAGAAAGTCCGCTGTCCAATTGTCGACACCCGGAATATACACTGCCGACAGCAGCGGAGCGTTGGACTCCGCCCACTGGAGAATCCGCTCCACCTCCTGCATTATGGCCCTGCTGCGGGTACCACCCTGATGATTGATATAGGCCACGGCCGTGGCATTGTCCGACTGGACCCGCACAGGAACCCCGGATAGGATCCGGGTCCAATGAAGAGGGAGAGAAAGATTGCTCGCAGCTCCAGGATATTGATCGGAAGGCGAGATTCCTCCGCCGACCAGACCCCTTGAACCGTCTGGTCCTTGAGAACACCGCCCCAGCCCGAAGGCTGGCATCCGTGGTGACAATTGTCCAGACAACGGGGAGAAAGGAGCGGCCGGACCCCAGATTCGGGGAGACAGCCACCAGGATAGGGAGGCCCGAACCCGAGGGGAGACGGACCCTGGAATCCAGACCCAATGGGGACTTGTCCCAGCGTGAGAGGATCAGCCGCTGAAGTGGGCGAGTATGGAACTGAGCATACGGAATGGCCTCTAAGGAGGCCACCATGAGGCCCAGAGTCCGCATGCACTGCCGGATGGACAGAGTCTGGGGAGACCGCAGGAGTCGAACCGCCTCCTGAATCTGTGAGGACTTGGAGTCCGGAAGGAACACCTTGGAGAGTGGCGTATCCAGAATCATCCCCAGGAAGGCGAGCCTCTGGGATGGGAGGAGAGACGACTTTGGTCGGTTGATCAACCAGCCGAACTGTTCCAGAGTCTGGACAGTAATCTGGACGCTGTCCACAGCCTGAGGAAAGGACGGGGCCTTTATCAGAATGTCGTCCAAGTAAGGCAAGAGAGAAATGCCCCTTGAGCGAAGAAGGGCCATGATAGGTGCCAGGATCTTGGTAAAGACCCGAGGGGCGGTAGCCAACCCGAAGGGAAGGGCGACAAATTGATAATGGCGGTCTCCGATAGCAAACCGCAGGTAGCGCTGATGCGACTCTGCTATAGGGACGTGCAAATAGGCGTCCTGAATGTCCACCGAGGCAAGAAATTCCCCTGGAAGAAGTGACGCAATGACCGACCGGAGGGACTCCATGCGAAACTTCCTGACCCGCAGAAACTTGTTGAGCAGCTTTAGGTCCAGGATAGGACGCACAGACCCCTCCTTTTTGGGCACTACAAACAGGTTGGAGTAAAAACCTGAGCCCTGGTCCTCCCGGGGGACGGGGGAGATGACCCCCCGGTCCAGCAGAGAGGAGACCGCCCCCAACAGGGCCGAAGCCCGGGCGGGGTCCCCCGGAACCCGAGAGAGGAAAAAACGTTCCGGTGGTTTGGACTCGAAGTCTATCTTGTAACCGGACATTATAATCTCTAGAGCCCAGGCGTCCTGAATGTGAGCTCTCCAGGGTCTCAGAAAGGAGAGCAGACGACCCCCCACCGTGAGAGGTGGGGGCGCCCCTTCATGCAGAGGACTGTTTGGGGGCTGCAGGACGGGCAGACTGAGCCTTCGGGCGCCAGGAGGGCTGGGGCTTGAAGGAGGGCTTTCTAAGGGAGTCCCGAGACCCTCCGGCCGATGAAGAGGAGGACGGCCGGGTGGAGGAGAAGCGACGAAAGGAACGGTATCGGGAACCAGAAGAACCCGGACGAGCAGGGGTCTGGACCGAGGCTGGGGCAGATGGGTACTCTTACCCCCAGTTGCAGCTGAAATAAACTCATCCAGCTGAGCCCCAAACAGACGGGATCCGTCAAAGGGAAGGTTTGCAAGGGAACGCTTGGAGGAAGCGTCCGCGTCCCAGACCTTCAACCAGATCTCCTACGTTGAAGTATAGAGAGGGAGGAGATGCGGGCAAACAAGGCTCCAATGTCCATGGAGGCCTCGCAGAGGAATTTGGCAGCCTGAGACATTTGGAGGATAAGGTCCAAAGTGTCAGCGGGCGCATGTTGGTCCGTCAAATCCTGGAGATGACGTTGCAGCCACATAGAGAGGGCCCTAGCCACCCATGCAGATGCAAATGCCGGGCGCAGGGACGTGCCCGCTAGGGAAAAAATGGACTTTGACAAGGAATCCAAACGCCTATCCACGGCATCTTGTAGGGAGGAGCCGTCCAGGACTGGTAGGGCAGTGTTCTTGGCCAGTCTGGCCACGGGCGGATCCACCTTAGGGGAAGCCCACTTTTCCACGCTAGCCGCAGGAAATGGATACAGTACATCCATACGCCTGGCTGAGGTAAACTTTTGGTTAGGCCGATCCCAGGCCTTGGATACGACCGCAGTGAACTCACTATGTACGGGAAACACCGCGGTCTCAGGTTTTTAGGCGGAAAGAGGGCAAACTCCTGACTGGTGGGAGGAGTAGAGCCCTCCTGGAGGTTAAAGGTGTCACGGACCGCCGAAACCAATTCAGAGACCACAGCGGACAGTCTTGGAGGGGGTCCCGCTCCATGATCTCGTCCAAATCTGACAATTCCCCTCTGACATCTGCTCCCTGGGGAGAACCATCAGAGTGCGCCTCAAGGCGGGGAGGGGAAGCGGAGGCATCAGAGGAAGACTGCTGACGCTCACGCGGTCTCTTAGCGCCCGGGCGGCCCCTGGGAGGGTCACCTGGGGGAGCTAGGGTGGGGAGCGCCCCCGGGTTAGCGGGCGGCATACGCTCCATAAAGGCCATGGCCGCTTTGGCTACTAGGGCCAAATCCGCTGCAGCACTAGTCATGGCGGACGCCCAGGCGGGTACCACCGAGTCCGCAGGGGTAGGTGGGGAACCAGGCTGGGATATCGCAGTAGGGGCGACCTGATCCGGGCCAGGGGCAGGGCATGAGGCACAGACTCCCGTGACAGAGAGAGGCAAAAGACACGTCTTACAGGACCCCAGTGGAGCCTGAGAAGACGCCTTGGCAGATTTTGAGGGGGCCCCAGACTTAGGCATGATTGGCACCTTGTAGAAATAAGTTCTCCTACCAGTTAGAAGCAAAAATCTGGCAAAAACTGTCGCTCAGCAAGCACTGAAGTTCATCCAAATGCTGGGAGAGCCGAGCAGACACCACTCTGTAAGCTCAGGAGGAAGCAGGAGAATAGGCTCCGCCCCCTCCGTGACGTCAATGGCGGGAAAAATAGGCTCCGCCCCCTTCGTGGCGTCAATGGCGGGAAAAAAACGCCAAAGAAAAAAGGTGTCCCCCTCCTGCCATGGGGGACCCCATCTCAGAATGCCCCCAGTAATAGTGTCCCCCAAGAGGGGAGAACGCAGGGGGAGAGAGAGAGAGAGCCGCGGCAGGTGTCAGAGACCTGCCGCTCTGCAGCCGCGACTGAACGGCCTCTTAAAGGGACCCCGACCTATTAATGGCGGCCCCGGTCAAATGAGCCGGGCTCGCTCCATAAGGTCCCCGCAGAGGGAATCATGTCCCCCAAGATGTGCCAAGCCTCTGGGGGGAGTCCAAGAGGAGAGAACCCCCTTATTTAAGGTGGAACCGTCGCTTTAAGGCGGCATACCAATAAGGTGGCACCGACTATGGGTGCTGCTCTAGTGCCATGTCCTCTATGCCCCCAGCCCAGACGTGGTCATATTTCACCCAGGCAGCCAGAGGGACAGACGGAGAGAGGGAGAACACAGACTGCAGTCATACTTATCTGTTCCTGCAGTCTTCTCCCTCATATGTCCGGACCAGCAGGGAAGCACCTCTTCAGACGTCTGACTCCGCAGTGTGGGAGATGCAGTGCTCTGGAATGAGGGTGGCGATAGGTGTCCCAATGGCTGGCGGGATGCGGTGCTACCAGGGAGCCCGGATCCTCTTTTCTTCTTTGGGGGACGGTGGAGGAGGCCAGGCAGCGTCCATGGACGGCGGCAGTCACTCCACGGGGGACCAGGAAAGCGCAATGCTGACCTGTGTCCCCATCTGTAAGAAAAATAATAAACAGGAGTAGCAGTGTCATCCTCCTTCTACAGACACTAAGCAAAGACTGAAGTTCTCCTGCTGGAGCCTGGGGGTATAGCCCAAGGAGGAGGAGCTTCTTCTATTTGCATAGTGTCCCTCCTAGTAATACCTCTAGGCTATACCCATGGTCTGTGTCCCCCAATGGAATGCCCGAGAAAACGGTGTGGCCGTACCCTCACTTTGCTCCTTTATAACACGCAGCTGATATCATAGCTGTATATAGGATCGTAATTTGTGACAGCGAGACTAATGAGGAGAGCGGAGGCAGCTCTTTAGCTAACTGTCCAGATCTGCAATTAGGACAGGTTTTGTGTGCCGATAGGGCAGCAGCCATTTTATTTACTCTGATGCGTGCCCCAGAGAGAAAACGAGCCATTATAAATAATGAAAGCTATTTGGGAATGTGTTGAAAATAAAGTAATATTTAAGTATTTTCAGTAATTTTATTTGACCAATTCCTGGAGAACCCCTTTAAATAGGATCTATGTGTCCAGTAACAGCTCCACTCTAGTCTATAGTCTACAGCCAATCGCAGCGCACAGCTCATAGCCTAGGACTCCCAGGCCAGCGCTGCAGCAAGGGACACGCCTAATACAAAAACTCCGCCCAGTACAACAGAAGGAGCTGCAGACACCGGAGCCTATACCGGGCGAACGGAGCAGCGCCCAGACAAACTAGTAAGTGCAGGGGGACCCCTGGGCGCCGCTCTGCCCACAGATATAGTTAGTTTTGAGTTTTTAAAATGGTGAAAGGTCCTCTTTAACTGCTGGGCCCCACAGCAGATTTTATGGCGACTCCCCTGGTCACCCATGTATGTGGTCCCCATAATCGTTTACCTCGTCTACTGGAGTGAGGACTTGGATTGGCAGTGCCTTGTGGTGCAGGAACAACCGCAAACTGGTTTGTGCTCCCACTGGATGGCAGGTGATTTCCATTCCGCAGAGATGGCGGCGTGGTTGCTGTAGGTGTTTCTTTGGTCTTGTTAGAGCTGTGGATGAGAGCAGAACGGGACTTCAGAGCTGCTGCCGCTGAGATAATGGCACTGTAGTGATCCAAGACAGACTTGGACCTACCTGGACTCCTCCTGCCCATAGGTTGGTGCGGGATCTGCAGATGCTACAGGCTGTACTGGCAAAAAATTAGCTGCGTTAGCGTCTGATGCATTTGCGAGCGTCTCTGCTGGTGGTCCACCTTCACTGGGTGGGAGAGGAGGTTGAAAAGCGGGGGATGCATGTTTCCGCGTTAAGGTTCCACTTCTCCTTGTGTTGAACTGAAAATCTAGCACTTTAATGCCAATGCTGTAAGAAAATAAGGAGAGGACAGATTGCAGACCCTCTTGTAGACCGCCGCTCTGATTCCTGCTCTTTTCCAGGTTCTGTTCGTTGGAAACGGCTTGGACTGACCACTTAGCCAATCAGTAGCTGAGGCGGGTCACCACTGCGGCCAGTGATTGGCTAGTCAGCTATTTCCAGCGTGTCAATCCTGGGACCAGAAAGAGGAGAAGAGCAGGCGCAAACAGCAGCAGAGGGGAAATCGATAAAGTAGTCACTGTTTGATCTTTTAGATCTCTCCGACCCCATTTGTATTGAAAACTATGCCAGCGGAATACCTCTTTAATACAAAACCTTTAATTCTTTTACTCACTTTTCCTTCTTTAGGAGATCACCGTCCATGACCGCCATGCTAACTGGCCTCTTGCGTTCCATGGCACTGAACTCGTAGTGCACAGTGTCATTATTCTGATGAGCGGCAGGAGCGGCCGCAGTAAAGGCACCGGATACGTTAAAATCCAGCTCTGAAACAGAAAGTGATGTCAGGAGATGAAGGATCTATAAAGTAATGAATGTAACATGCGAGATAAACTGGTATCACCCCAAGGTATGTGCTGTAAAGAAAAGGGTTTGTTTTATCCCCCCTCTCCTCTGTAATTTCAGAAACGGCACCACCACTCACATCCATGGGCTGCGTCTGGTACTGCAGTTAAATACCAATAATCTCGTACAATTCCCAAGCAATATATAAGTATGGTACCTTCAGGGAAGAACCAGTCAGCGTGCTGTATAATGGGTTCAATGATGGTCACCACATGGACAGAGGTGGCAGCAGCCATCTCCGCTAGCGTTCTGTAGAAGGAAAGACATTTTTAGTAAAAATTTGCTTCTTAATAAATAATTGTCCCTGGTCAGTATGAATCGGAGATGGGGAAATTAAGCTATCCTCTGGGAAGGATAAAGGAACATGTTGGACTCGATTAGCAACATGAAATCAGTCAAAATCCAACATGGCAGATCATGTATTGGACAAAAATTTCAATGTGATTCTGTTGTTGCTGCTGTGAGCACCCTCTGGACAGAATCAGACTCCTTCTGCTTCTGGCAGCTGACAATACAACCTCCTTCCACTGTAGAAAGAATCTCAGCTATACCGCCACGCTGCAAAGGATCTGCTCCCCTCCTGACAAGCAGGACAAAAAGCCATTGCGGTTGGCTGCCCTGCAGTGAACAGAGGAACATGTGTGTCCACCAGCACTCCATTCAATAAAAGGATGTGAACATTTCCTATACCCTCTGAACACCAGGCGGAGCCCATTTACTCTTCCCTGAATCATTATACAACGTCAAGGATATGGGGAATATTCTTAATTTTTTATGATACATATATGAATATAATATTTAATGGAGGGACATCCCTCTAAATACATATATTTTTGGCCACCACTAGGGGGAGCAAACTGAATACTGTTTGCTAGCTGTGTACATCTGTCTTCAGCTTTCTCCCTCTAGTGGCGGCATTGTGCTGCAGAAATCTATGTATTTAGGAAGTCTGTGCGCCTTAAAGATGATTTTCATATCAAACAGAGGAAAACGCAAAAGTAAAATAAAGTACTGATTGATTCGCCATCAACAGGGGCACCAAAAAAAATATAAAAAATTTCGCTGTCGCTTTGTGTTCATTTAGCATTAATTTCTCCTTGCTTTCCTGCTAGCTGATCCTTCCATTAAACGACGAAACCTTAAAGGGATTCTTTCACCCCCAAACCCCAATTTTCACTACTTACATCATTATTTGGTAAATAGTGCCCCCATTATATAGCCACTTACCCCATAATTTTTAAACTTACAGATGATGAGAAAACGAAGTTTATAATACCTGTCAATCAATAGTGAAGGAGCCCAGGGGCGGCGTCATACCGGCCGGAGCCCAGGCCGCGCGCTCATCTAACTTTTCTACCACGCCCCCTTTCACCCAGGCGGCCCGCCCATTGTGATGCGCTCGGCCTTGTCCAGAACTGGCCAAATCCCGCGCCTGCGCCGTGGATTATGTACTGTGGGTCTTTTTATTGTATTGCATAAAAATGTATGAGAAACACATACTCTGCTTTGAAAATGTATTTGGTGAAATTCCTAGGGAGGGAGGGAGGCAGGCAGGGTGACAGCCAGCTCCAGCGCCCACGACTCTTCCTGAGGCTCCGATCCTGCGCTGGTACACTATCGCACTACGGGCCCCGCGCCTGCGCACAGGGTAGCCCGATGCTTGCGCCAGTAATCGGGAATCCAGTGCGCAGGCGCGGACTGCCCGATCCACGGCGCAGGCGCGGGATTTGGCCAGTTCTGGACGAGGCCGAGCGCATCACAATGGGCGGGCCTCCTGGGTGAAAGGGGGCGTGGTAGAAAAGTTAGATGAGCGCGCAGCCTGGGCTCCGGCCGGTATGACGCCGCCCCTGGGCTCCTTCACTATTGATTGACAGGTATTATAAACTTCGTTTTCTCATCATCTGTAAGTTTAAAAATTATGGGGTATGTGGCTATATAATGGGGGCACTATTTACCAAATAATGATGTAAGTAGTGAAAATTGGGGTTTGGGGGTGAAAGAATCCCTTTAACATGAAGATGAGGCAGTGAGAACCAGTGGAGACTAAATTATACAGTGACCAGAACAAGCCGATTACATGTAAGTGAACAGATGTGGCTAAAAGCGCAGCATGGTGAAAATTACACAGAGTGCATGGAGTATATCCAGGCCTGGGAAGAGCAAACTGACACCCGAACCGCAGCATTGCACATTCCTCTCTGCTACATCAATCTGTTTATAGCCAGTTATAGCTGACGGGAAAACATTGCTAAATAGCCGCCTAAACTCAGAGCACAATCACTAAACGGGATGTGGGTAAAAGGGACATGCAGGATTCAAAGAGCCTTGTTACTTTACCTCTCGTGTTGCCTGTATATAGCAGCATGGGCAGTGGCGTTGCGAGGGGGGTGCGGGGGGTGCGGTCCGCACCGGGTGACACCAGTCTGATGGGGTGTCACCAGGGGCGGACTGACCATTGGCAGACGCGGCGGCGGCAGGGAACATCAGGTCGGACGGAGATGAGCGCTTGCATTGCGCTCATCTCCGTGCGGAGCAGCAGCAGAGGAGGGAGAGGCGTGTCCTCTCTCTCCCTGTTCCTCTGATAGGCTGCCAGCACTAAGGCCGGCAGCCTATCAGAGGCCGGCCCAGCGGCGCGATGACGTCATCGCGCCGCCGAGGCCGTACAGCTTCGAGACACAGGCCGGAAGAGGCCTGCATCGCATCGCTGGAGGTAAGTATAAGTGTTCTTTTTTTTTTTTTTTCTTGGGGCTACTGGCACCACTAAAGGGGACGGCTACTGGCACCACTAAAGGGACGGCTACTGGCACCACTAAAGGGGACGGCTACTGGCACCACTAAAGGGGACGGCTACTGGCACCACTAAAGGGGACGGCTACTGGCACCACTAAAGGGACGGCTACTGGCACCACTAAAGGGACGGCTACTGGCACCACTAAAGGGGACGGCTACTGGCACCACTAAAGGGGACGGCTACTGGCACCACTAAAGGGACGGCTACTGGCACCACTAAAGGGACGGCTACTGGCACCACTAAAGGGACGGCTACTGGCACCACTAAAGGGGACGGCTACTGGCACCACTAAAGGGACGGCTACTGGCACCACTAAAGGGGACGGCTACTGGCACCACTAAAGGGGACGGCTACTGGCACCACTAAAGGGGACGGCTACTGGCACCACTAAAGGGGACGGCTACTGGCACCACTAAAGGGGACGGCTACTGGCACCACTAAAGGGGACGGCTACTGGCACCACTAAAGGGACGGCTACTGGCACCACTAAAGGGGACGGCTACTGGCACCACTAAAGGGGACGGCTACTGGCACCACTAAAGGGGACGGCTACTGGCACATGAGGGGGACTAATAACACATAAGGGGAACGGCTAATGGCACATGAGGGGGCCTAATGGCACATGAGGGGGCCTAATGGCACATGAGGGGGCCTAATGGCACATGAGGGGGCCTAATGGCACATGAGGGGGCCTAATGGCACATGAGGGGGGCCTAATGGCACATGAGGGGGGCCTAATGGCACATGAGGGGGGCCTAATGGCACATGAGGGGAGACGGCTACTGGCACATAAGGGGAGACGGCTACTGGCACAAAAAGGGGACGGCTACTGGCACATAAAGGGGACGGCTACTGGCACATAAAGGGGACGGCTACTGGCACATGAGGGGGGACTAATAACATGATGGCTGACATGGGGGGGCATGATGGATGGGGGCTGACGGCTGACAGACGCCTGACATGGGGGGCTGATATAAGGGCATGATGACTGACATGGGGGGGCATGATGGATGGGGGCTGACGGCTGACATGGGGGGCTGACAGCTGACATGGGGGGCCTGATGGATGGGGGCTGACGGCTGACATGAGGGCATGATGGCTGACATGGGGGGGCATGATGGATGGGGGCTGACGGCTGACACGGGGGGCTGATCTGAGGTGTGATGACATTGGGGGTCTGATTGGTGGTCTGACCTGAGGTATAGTGGAAAATATTGTTTCTTATTATACTCCTCTAAAACCTGTGTGTGTGTTATAGTCTTATAGGGCGAAAAGTACAGTCTTCAAGCGATTGAAGCATAGCGAAGATACCAGGACCACACAGAGGAAAAGCCAGCTGCTGCACAGAGGACCAGGACCAGGTGAGCTGCGGGCGGGGGGGTCGCCAAGATGTAGCTTGGCTTGACCTGCCAAAAAAATCCTTGCACCGGCCCAGGTCACGTCCACGTGACAGCAGTGACTCACTCACACAGGCACAGCACAGCCTAAACCAGCCCAGACTTGTTGCTGATGTTAATGGATGCTATAACATTGCACCATCCTTCTGAACATACACATCGTCATCCGCCTTACCTCATGATCCTGGAGCTGTGCTGTACAGTGGCCGCCGAGCTCTACAGCACAGCTCCAGGATCATGAGGTAAGGCGGATGACAGATGTGTATGTTCAGAAGGATGGTGCAATGTTATAGCATCCATTAACATAACAGCAGCAATTCCTCTTTAGGTATATGTGAAGACACTTCGTACACACCGGACTGTAAGTGAATTAATAACTAAGGCCCCTTTCACACTACCGTTGGAGGATCCGGCGTGCACTTCCGTCGCCGGAAATGCCCACCGGATCCGTCACAACGCAACACACCTGAAAACATTTGAAGACTGATCAGTCTTCAAAATGCTTTTAGTGTTACCATGGCAGCCGGGACGCTACTAAAGTCCCGGCTGCCATAAAAAAGTAGTGGGGAGCAAGGGGAGAAGCTACTTACCTTCCGTGTGGCTCCTGAGGCGCTCCACAATGACGTCACAGCGCCCCTACGTCGCATGATCACATTATCCATGTGACGTAGGGCGCTGTGACGTCATTGTGAGCACCCTGGGAGCCGCACGGACGGTAGTAGCTCCTCCCTGGCTCCCACTACTTTTCCATGGCAGCCGGGACTTTAGTAGCGTCCTAGCTGCCATGGTTACCATTCAGAAAGGTAAGCGTCAGATCCGGCGATGCGCCGAAACAACATTTAGCTTGAAGTCGGATCCGGATTAATGCTTTTCAATGGTCATTAATTCCAGATCCGTCCTTGCGGCATGCCTTCAATTTTTTTGGCCCAAGGAAAATCCGCAGCATGCTGTGGATTTTTTAACGGCAAAAAAACGTTTGAATACTGAACTGAAGACATCCTGATGCATCCTGAACGGATTGCTCTCCATTCAAGATGCATGGGGATGATCCTGATCAGTATCTTTCCGTCTTAGAGCCCCGAGGACGGAACTCTAGCACGGAAAGGAAAAACGCAAGTGTCAAAGAGGCCTAAGCACTAGTGAGTATCTGTTTTTTTTGGTTATATGACTAAAACATTATTGCTTCGGGGGGGGGGGGGGTCTGGGGTGACACCATTTTCTACCGCACCGGGTGACACCAGCCCTAGCAACGCCACTGAGCATGGGCGTAGCTATAGGGGGTGCAGAGGTAGCAGTCGCTACCGGGCCCAGGAGCCTGAGGGGGCCCAAAGACCGCTGTGCCGCATAAGAAGATACACAAAGCACTGAGGGAAAGGGGGGCCCAAGATGAACTCTTGCACCAGGGCCCATGAGCTACGCCCCTATATAGCAGTAATGGTCTCCTAATACTTTAGGGCTGCAGATGTACAATACATATTTGCAATGTGCAAACACACGGCACTATTTATACAACCATTTGGGCATCACTGGTTATGACAGATCTTAGGGAAGAAGAAATCGTGACTACTTCTCCTCTAAGTTCTAGTAGAACGGCCCAATCTTTTTTTTTCCCCCGATTTGCTGTCGTGTCCAGTCTTACTACTCACCCTTCATGCTTTGACCACAGAAGATTTGGACCTAGGACGATTGCAATGTTGCTGGGTGTCATTTTGTTCACGTCGCTGCTTTGGCTCAGCTTGGCCAAGAACTTTACCAGATACCTGAAGAACAGAGAAATGAAAGTAATATAATCTACTGTGATAATACGTGGACATGGGTAGGCAGTGGTCACATGAACAGAGGCGCAAAAGACGACATTGCAGAAAGATGCTGCAATCTTTATTCTCAGGTAATCTGGTGCTGCAAAAGTCCAGACAACCTGTTGGCATGTTATACTGCAATCCTCGCACTGTAGGGAGGTGGTGCAAGTCTGAGGGGTTCCCTAATCATCTGCAGGCAGCCACAAAATACCACCCAGGTTATATGGAAAAGTAAAAATAATTCATGGGAAAAGAAGGGCTAATAGCCCCAGATGTAAATAAAAAAATAGCAATTTATTGATAAATTTATTTAATTCTAGCAGATCATCACTGGACCTCTTAAAGATCTCCACCTTTTATCCCCACATTCTGGGTTGATCTACTTATTAGTACATTTTTATAGTGGTCAGATATCCATTTATCTAATACAGAGCTCTAAACCACCTAAATAGACATACTGTAGTTATATATGCTGCCCACGTCTGCCACTAGGGGGAGCTTAATAAGTTTTATCACTGAGTTCAAGTTGTATGCACCTAAGCTCCCCCTAGTGGTGGCTGCAGGCAGGCAGCAATTTATTATTTATCACCTGGTCTATGGAGGATTTAGGTTCTGGTGTCAGAAAAACAGAACTCTGGCTGTAATTAGGAATCCAGGACATCTCAGGTTGCTTTTGGTATATGCACATTCACATATCAACAAGGAAGTTTTTTATGGCGTAAAGGAACTTTCTTACTAGCTTATTCACGTAAAACGCAATTTTCTCAAACCACACAATGACCCCAGATTGGAAAACGTTCTGTATGGTCAGTACACTGTATGCCGAAGCTATAAATCAGGAAGATTTCCTAATGTTTACCTCCGACAGATGCCTCCTAAGTACGCCACTGCATAGCCATATAGTAACATATGTTGCCCATAGGCTCTCATGTTAAAAATAAAATTAATAAAAAAATATGTATACCTCCAATCGGTAAATGGGGACTTTACTAGACTTGACGTAGGTGTCGGGGGCTTTCCCAGCACACACGGCATGTGACTATCGACTTATCTTTATAGCACCGGGGAGAAAACCCTCCTACCTGAAATTTTCAAAGTTGGGCTTGGGCAGCTTCTGGCACACGACCCACAAACTCTGCAGCTTGGTGTTCTGGTCTTGGACACTGGGAAGACAAGTATATTAAGAATGAGTCACTTGGGGTCAAGACGGGAATCAAAAAATAAATGATCCTGATTGGTGGATTTCCTGAGGATATAAAACATGAGGAAAAAATGATGCAGGAGCCTGAAGGGGTGGAGCATGATACAGGAGCGTGTCGTGCTCCACCCCCTCAGGACTTACAGCAGACATAAGAACGCATCAGTATAGCGTGGAGTGTTCCTTTAAGGTTCCGTGTAGCAGAGGCTGCACCCTTTGCAGGGAAGGCTATAATTGCCTGAATGACTTCGCCTGTTCTAAACATACCACTTAGACCAGTCTAGAGCTTTATAAATAAACCAGATTCTGCTTACTTCCCAGCAGCGATCCACTCATCATACAGGGCAAAGGTCATCAGAGGTTCAGGCAGCTCGCGAAGGTAAGACTTTAAGGCCCCTTTAAGAAATGATAACATATAATAATTAGATATATCTCATATTTATAATTCAAATTAGTTTGGCATTAGGGTCACTAGGGGGCGCCGTTACATTTGCTGTGTATCTTGCTAAAGAAGCCTTTTACACAAAATCATAAAAGATACCGGACGCCTCCTGTACAAGCATTAAGTATTTTGTGCCTGTTTCTTAGCCAGTCCTTGCATTAAAGGGGTTGTTAATCTCAGACAATGGGGGCATATCGCTAGGATATGCCCCCATTGTCTGATAGGTGCAGGTCCCACCGCTGGGACCCGCATCTATATCGAGAACGGAGCCCCGAAAGTGAAAGAGGACGCACAGTGCACGAGCAGCCCCCCTCCATTCATTTTCTATGGGGCCGGCGAATATAGCCGAGAGCTGGCTCGGCTATTTCCGCCGGCCCCATAGAAATGAATGGGAGCATGGGCCTCGCATGCGCGGTGCGCTCCCATTCACTTCTATGGGAGAGGCAGGGAACAGCGCTTGGTGGTGGACGGACTCCAGGAAATCCGGGGTCCTCCAGCCACAGCTTTCCCGGCTCCGTTCTGAATATAGGTACGGGCCCCAGCGGTGGGACCTGCACCTATCAGACAATGGGAGCATATCCTAGCATTATGCCCCCATTGTCTGAGATGGGAATACCCCTTTAATCAGTACCTGGCCCAGTGGAGCTCCTAATTTAATGGGATTGTTCAGGATTAGAAAAACCTGGCTGCTTTCTTCCAAAAACAGCACTACCCCTGTCCATGGCTTGTGTCAGGTATTGCAGCTCAGCTCTATTGGTTAATGAGGCAGAGCCGCAGTACTGCACACAACCTGTGGACTGGGTTAGCGCTGTTTTTGGAAGAAAAAAAAAAAGCAGGTATGTTTTTCTAACCCTGGACAACCTCTGTAACTTTCCAACCTCAAACACAGTCTAGCATGGGAATAAAATCCACTGCCAAATCTTTTCTTGGACTCGAGTTAGAATCAGGAACATAAACTGTGGAAAACTGCACACATGAGCGTATCTCCATGCAGATCGCCCTTTGATTGGAATCACTGCTGGCCCCAGCAAAGCTAATGGGCTGATATAATGGAGGTGTAATACTGATTTGTGTCTCACCTGCCACAGCATGGGGGTCTGAGTAAAACTCTTCCAGGTGGGACGTAGAACAGTCCAGAGCAGCTTTCAGCTTCTTGAGCTTCGAGGCCCCAGCGGCTATCCTGAACAAGCCCTGAAGGACACAATGGGGGTGGCTGTTAAAGGTCATGATGACAACATAAGCTAAACTTCATTAGTTCAGTGTCCAATCATACAGAAATCCTGGTAATCTTGCACAGAAGTGGAAAATGGTCCAATTCCGGACATCTAGGAAATTACAGACATATGAGCAAACAAGAAGAGGGCTGGCAAGAAAGCCGTGACACGATATGAGGAGATACCCACCTCTTCCCGCATCCCAGTCTCAAGCAGCATCATTACACAGGCTTCGATGGGAACAGCAATGTCCCGCGAACTGCGCTTCAGGTGCTCCTCCAGTGCTGTCCCGAAAGCTGGCTTCTCCGCCCATTTGTCTGGAGAGATAGGAGGTATGTGACGGAGGAAAGAAAAGGAGCCAGTAGTAATATAAATGTACAACTAAAGTTTATAGGAAATGGAAGAATGCAGACAGCAAAGGAAGCAAAGATTAAAGAATCCCCCCAATAACACAGCGGCACAAACTTCAAAAACCTGGTGCTGATCCATATGGGGGTCATGTACCTGTGTGGCTCGTTCAAACCCCCTTCGTGTCATACGTATGTCCTTTACTATACCCTGGCAGGATCCACCCACTTATTTCCATACTGGAAAAATTACCTATAATTTTGGGCCTACATAATAACCAGTAACTCCAGTCACATATAATACTGTCTTCCCTTTTAAAGGGGTTCACCAGTTTCAGAAATAAATGTTATCTGTATCCTAAACACTGAATATTTGTGCCCCATATACTTGTTTTTCATGTCAGCACTTTTCTTCCCCTATTCTCGGCATCTCTGCATCCAGGCAGAATATTTACAAGCAGAACTTCCTGTTAAGTTTTCTAATCATACCCAGCATAATTTGCTCTGTAATGTTTCTCAGAACTTTCTCTGCCTGGCACAATATTATCTCTGCAGAAGTCATGCCTGCTATACCTCCCCTTTCCATATTAGCTAGATGGAGCAAGCCCATTACAGAGCAAAGCATGTGGGGTTTGGCTAGAAAACCCGACAGGAAGTTCTGCTTGTAAACATCCTGCCAGGATGCAGTGATGTTGAGAAGAGGGGAAGTAAAGTGCAGACATGAAAAACAGATGTATGGAGCATAAATGTTCAGTGTTTGGGGTATTCTGGGCAAAAATTCATTATGAAAGTGTCTGATTGGCAGGGTCGGGCAGCTGGCGTCTCAGCCAGTCACAAGAACAGCAACCATATTTCCCCATTTGAATATATGTTCACTGCTCTTTTTTAAGCTCTGTGGGAATGCTGGAGATAGCCGAGTACAAGCGCTTGGCTATTTCTGGCAGTCCCACAGAATTGAGGATCCACCACTCCATTCAATCAGGGCTCCATTCTCACGAACAGCAGGGGCACTTGTGATCAGACCTCCACTGATCAGACACTTACCCTTATCCTGTAAATAGGGGATAAATTGTCATAATGGGACAACCCCTTTAAGGGCTCATGCATGCAGCAGGGCCATGTACGATAAGCCTATATAGCAGTACCACGTGGATTCCTTGTATGCAGCCTTGTAATTAGTTGCTCTTAGGGTCCATTCACACGTCCGCAATTCTGTTCCGCATTTTGCGGAACGGAATTGCGGACCCATTAGTTTCAATGGGGACAGACGATGTCCCGGCCGGGTCCGCAATTGCGGATCCGCACTTCCGGGTCCGCAATTGCGTTCCCGAAAAAAATAGAACATGTCCTATTCTTGTCCGCAATTGCGGACAAGAAAAGGCATTTTCTATGAGAGTGCCGGCGATGTGCGGTCCGCAAATTGCGGAACGCACATCGCCGATGTCCGTGTTTTGCGGATCCGCGTATCCGCAAAACACACACGGACGTGTGAATGGACCCTTAAGATGATACTAAATGCCTTTCTCAGCAGGGGGTCGACAGAGTACAGAAAGTTCCTTCCAGGATAAAGAATCTGGGAAATTAGCGCTCTGCCCTGAAGCGTGATGGGAATGTTATGAAAGGGTGCATTCACGCTGCATTTTCTATGCACGCCGGGGCATTTCCCACCGTATACCATAGTATAGGCAAAAGTCAGCAATCAGCACCCATGCTTAATAAACCTATACTATGTGGTCTATGTTTTTTACCGGATTCCACTGTATAGAATAGCGAAGCTCTTTGAATATAATACTCACTACTGTAGCAGCAAACCACTGTATATTCTGGAAGTAGTAGGTAGTAATAGAAAATCACAGCAATAAAAAAAAGAGTGAAAATTAGAGAGACTGGCAGGAAACAGAGTGGCCTCCTGCACTGTCACTACCCGTCAGCAGGTGGCGGTGGAGAGCAAGCGTGGCGGCGCCCAGGCCGGCTCAAGGCACTGCCCTTCTAGGTTCTAGAGAGTAAGAAGCACACGCAGGAGACACTGTGCTGGCGGGTAGGATTAAGCCAAAGCTGCGAAGGGGTGCAAGAAGCCAGGCGGCTGTGAAGGATTACCTTGCTGGGCCTGGATTTCAGGCAGTGCTTTTTCTAAAACAGCTAGTGCTCTTCTATGGTATTCTGCTTGTGCCTCTAATAACTGAAGACATAACCCACAGACAAAAACAAAACACAATGAGGCAAATGAGAGACGTGTGTGATGTGCAGAAAACAAAAAGGCAACCTACATCTGCTCATACAACTAGCCGGTCAGCCCCAGGCGCCTAACAAAAATATAAATGTCATGTAATCCATGAGCCAGCACCGAGTTCAAGCTGCCATCTTCCTATCCCTGGTAGCCAGGAGGTGCACAAACGGTGGGAAAAGGTATTTCAAAAGCTACCTACTGTCTGAGATTAGAAAAAAAAAAAACATCTACTTTTAATTTTTAGAAAGAGCGCCATTCACACGTCCGTAGTGTATTGCGGATCCGCAATACACAAAGCCGTCACCCCCATAGAACGGCCTATTCTTGTCCACAATTACGAACAAGAATAGGACATGTTCTATTTTTTTTTCCGGAGCCGCGGACCGGAAGTTCGGGGCCGCGCTCCGGAAATGTGGATGCGGACAGCTGCCTGCATCCGTTCCTGCCCCATAGAGAATGAATGGGTCCGGATCTGTTCCGCAACGTTGCGGAACAGATCTGGACCCATTCACGGACGAGTGAATGGACCCTTATCCGCTGGCTGTGCCTTGTTAAAATGAATACTGCAATGTTTTTAATATCGGACAACCCCTTAGGGTCCATTCAGATATCCGTATGAATAGGTCCACATCCATGCCGCAATTCCCAATCATTTCAATGGGGCCGCAAAAGATGCGGGACAATTTCTATCACAGGTCCACAAAATGTGGAACGCACATGGCTGGTGTCCGTGTTTTGCGGATCCAAGCCCCAAAACACTTGCGGACGTGTGAATGGACCCGTAAAGGAATAATTACAAAAGAGAACTTTCCTTTAAAGATTTTCCAGTTCGAGGTGTTTTCCTGGAGCTAAATACTGATGGTTTGTCCTCAGGATAGGTCATTAATGTCTGACCGGTCAGAGTCCGACTCTTGACACCCCCACCAATCAGCTGTTTAAAGGGACTGCAATGCAGAGGCCTCTTTGCAGTGCCTGTTCTTGGTATTGTATTCACTTGAATGGGACTGAGCTGCACATAAGCCACATGACCAACGGACGTGATGTCATAGGCCGTGGAAGACGCCTCTGGGCTGCGGTCCCTACAAACAACTAATCGGCAGGTGAGCCGAATGCCCCCTGATCAGATATTGATTCCCGATCCTGCGGAAAGGTCATGTCATCGATATTTATTTCTGGAGAAACCCCTTTAAGGACCTGTGTGAACTGTCAGAAACACAAGGAACTTGCCAGACTGGTCTGACTGTATATGAAGCCAAACAGGCCCAGTCAGCTTTTCTCCTATATTCCAGTTCGTGCTTATGTAAAGTATTGTAATAAAAATCCCGGCAGCGCACAAGAGGCTAGGGCTCGGCCGCGACTTTTGGTCGTCGGGGAGTTGCTTTAACCATGCAGCATTGCTGAGAATCGCATGCAATGGATCTCTATGGGTGAAAAGGTTGGAAGTAAATTTCAAGAATTCCAAGACGGTCGGAATTATTGCTATCGACGCAATTCATCCGTGACACTTTTCCTCATGGAGAGTCAGGAAAGTTGTATAAAACACATCTATTTCGCTTGTACTTTTTAATCCTGCTGGTCACGCTACAGATAGAAGAGGCCTGACAGGACGGCTTCACGTCCAAAGCATCTGCAAATAAAGGTGTGTAGTCTTTTTATAGGCCTTTTGTTACCTTTGTGCCCTTGGCTCCTATTCTCAGCCCTATGTGAAGTCACAATTCAAGGAAAAGTGAAAAAAAAAAAATACATACAAAGAAGAAAAAAAATCACAACACTGACTGCACTCTGTGAAATGAGATGCAGAAGACATGACATGACAGCACGTGTGAGCGTATTAACTGTAGATTTCACCTCTCAGCAGTACCTGGCTACTTTTTCCTTCCAAAAACAGCGCTAGATACCAGCATAGATTGCCAGCATTTTCCCGCCAGCGCCAATAGTTCAGAGAGTTTTTACAGCTTTTATGGAGTCTGTATGAGTTCCAATGCACTGAGCTCCCCCTAGTGGTAGCTGCAGGCAGCCAGTTTTATAATGTGCTGTATGATGAGAGGCAGGAGATTTAGCGATGTATTTATGCCGGTTGTCTGCTGTAAGCACATTGAGTATATGTTGATCGTAGCGAGTGCCATATTTATGGAGCACCTGGTCCACTTTTTCCAACACAGAAGTCAGGTGAACGGGGTGAGGCAGAGAGTAAAGGTGGATTTACACAGGGCGAGGAGAAGACGACTGTCGCGAAGGAAGCGTTCCTTCCCGACAGTCGGCTGCTTGTTTACATGAGGCGCTCACCTCACCTCTATGAGGAAGAGCAATCGCTGCTGCTATCACTTGACCCCATACAAAACCATTGCTCCTGGGAATGGCGATTGAGGTGTCCGTACGTCTAATCATTTTGCTCGATGAACGCGTTTTTCACTCCTTCATCGGGCGATCTGCAGCACCTTTCGTGTTTGTAGGAACATTTGTTCCCGATAATAGGCCTGAACATTGGGTCTTGTAAATCTACCTTAACTTATTAAAAATGTCTCACTTAGTTAAAAATGAGTACATTCATGCAAATTTTTCCGGGGGGGTCCTTTACTATGTGTTTCTATGGGGCCCTATGAGATCTGTGTACGCCCCTCCGAGCGGATGTGGACATCGTACCAACCCTTTATCCTTCTACGATCAGACACGGCAGCAGACTTACCGTGACAAAAAATTGACCGTACTCCCCTTCCTTGGAGAGAAAATTATACATATCAGCAGCCAGCTGATCCTGCAAGAAGACGGGGAGACGGAAGGGACAGTTAATTTACATTTACTTACATGCAGCATCTATATAATCATAGAATGGACAATATCTATACATTCACAGCAGCACATACAACGAGCATCAATCCTCTAAATACACATACGGTATATTAATATAAAGAACACAGAAACTAAACCTCACTGCTCCCCACACAAGACTGGCGCCGTTCTCCCAAATATGCTCACTTTGCATTGCTCCACTTTATTCTCCGCTTCTTCCATCTCTTCTCTTAAAGAGTCCAGTTTCCCAGGCTGCATCTGGAAATTAGCACTGGAGGATTTCACCGCTTGGTTATACCTGCAGATAGAACAATCAGAGAGCAATAGGTCAACACGAGGTAATCTGACAGAGATAGGAGGATGAAGAGGAACGACACTGGGACAGCACAGGAGAAGAGAGTAGAGCCAACTGTGGACTAATTCATTATCTTAAAGGGGTAGTCTGACTACAGACATGGAGGTGTCACAGGGGTCTCATAGGTGAGGTCTTGTGTTTGGGACCCAGGTCGATTGGAGGAACAGTGTCCTTTGACCTCTTGAAAGTGGCTGGTAGTGGATTCTTAAAGGAGGAGACAAAGGGGTTGGGGACTGGCTTGGCTTATATCTTTAACTCCTACTGACTAAAATGGAGAGAGTTGCACAGCTCTCCGATATATCTCCATCTAACCAGCAGCTTTAGACCCCTAAGGCTGGGAACACACCTAGGCGTTTCTGAATCGCGCGTTTTTAGATGCGCGTTTTTGCAATTAAAAAATGCGCATCATACGCGCAATTCAGTGATTCACCACTATTTTAGCATGGCCCATAGGCGCGTTAAAACGCCCCAAAGACGCTCATGCTGAAGCGACAGCGTTTGGCGTTTTTCAGCGCGTTCAACACGCTGTAAAACGCCCAAATGTGAACAATGCCCATAGGGAAGAATGGCTTTTCACATGTTGTGCGTTTTACAGCGCGTTTGAACGCGCTGTAAAACGCTTAGGTGTGTACCTAGGGTAAGAGGGTGCAAGAGGAACCCTGTGGTTCTGATTGGAGAGGGCCTTACATCAGACAGCCAGAATTACCCTTCAAGGGGTTGTCCAGAAGTACAATACTGATGACCTATCTTCAGGATAGCTCACTAATATTTGATCGTAGTGGGCACGACTCTCGGTACCCTTGGAGATCAGCTGTTTGAAGAGCTGTACCAAACGGCATACCAAACATAGCGCCGTACATTATACAGTGGCCATGTTTGGTACGGCAGACCAGGCCCTTGCACTTGAGTGGGACGGAGCTGCAAATAGGTCATGTGGCAGATGAACGTGACGTCACAGGCCTAGGAGAAGGCAGCGGCGCTTACTGGAGTGCAGCAGCCTCTTCAAACAGATGACCGGTGCAGATGCCAGTCAGACCCCCCCCAACAATCAGATATTGATGACCGATCCCGAGGACAAGTCATCAGTATTGTATTATTGGAAAACATCTTTAAATGAATTGCATTTTTAGCTCACCTTCCCCGTGCGGAGTCCATGTCCAGTACTAGCTTAGCCAGCTGCTTCCTCTGCTTCTGGATGTTGGGGATGTCAACCTAGAGCAACGAGTGTTGAAAACACAGATCAGCTGAATTTTTCACAATATACTAGATGAAAATGTCATGTGCTGAAGCCCTCGAAGAAGTCAGAACTATGGAGGGGCTATTTTAGGAGCTCTGAGACTATAAGACATTCCTCCATTCCACCTCAGTGTCAGACATGCTCACCAAAAGCTTAGCTGTAATTCCTACAATGCTCTGCTCTCTGGCCAAGAAACCAGCAGAACTTATGCAGAATATATCATAGAACTAGATCCATAAAGCAGAATTACACAAAGGCTCTAGAGACGCTCATTACCCGAGGTTAAGAAGTGGACGTACCTCCGTCAGCTGGTTTAAGGGTTCCAAGACGTCCTTTTCGATCTGGAATTCATGCTGAGAGAGCTCCTGGGCCAGCCGTTGCTCTGCATCTCCACATGAGTACAAGGTCTTCCTGCAAGACACACAGATTCCCATCAATAAGCCACAAAGACATCTGGCTGTGTGACCGTCCGCATTCCAGCGCTCTTCATCGACTGCCACACAAACATGCATGCTGGGACTGGCTGAGCATACATGTTTACTTCAAAGGCGATGCATAAATAAGCCACTTGTTCCATGTGACGGAAGATGGGTTGGGGTTGCCCCGTTATGGTCGCCTGTCTGCAGACCCTGACCACATTTATGGTTCAATCAAGGTTTTTATTAAGAGACCCTGACCATGAACGTTTATTGCCAAGTTCACAGACAAGAAACAAAAACCAGGGGAACCGTGAGGGTTTTCTTAAACTAAAGTAACTTACCCTACGAGGGTTTCATCACTGAGCTGCGCACATCCTTCCATCAAGGACTGGGACACCCCCATAAGAGGCAACTTTTTCTGAAAAGGACGCAAAGGGTTAATTAAAAGATTTCTAAAAATCCTTCGAAAAAACTTCTCGTAAACCTGACCCCCGTAAACCTGACCTCATTCTCTGATTGAGAATGAGAACGTAATAGATAGATTCACAGCTCGCTGCCAAGAACACCTGGCGCCGGGGCTAGATCCCCGAGCGACCAATCAGGATTTGGCGGCCATTATTTTCCAATTTGCTAGAATAAACCGGTAGGCTGATTGGCTGTCAGGGGCAAAAACCACTTCCCTTCTAGGGGCTATGGTTCATACATGTCCCCAACTGCTGCCTTATATCGGCATTACACACACACCCGGGTGCGAGACTTACATATCTTTTCTCAGGGTCGGTGCCAGGCGGCACCTGCATACAGCCCAGAATTTTCTTGTGAGCATTGTGGCAAACAAAGCGCACCGTGTCCAGTCGTCTTTCAATCTACAAAGGACAAAATACAAGATTATCAGAATTGGGTAATTATTGTAAAATATAGATAGAGAAAAACAATACACTGGTAAGTATAAGAAAGCTTTAAAGGGGTTCTCTGGGCATTTTTTTATTAATGAGCTATCCTAAGGATAGGTCATCAATATCAGATCGGCGGGGGTCCGACACCTGACACCCCTGGCAATCAGCTGTTTGAGGAGACGGCGCGCGCAGTGCGCACGTGCTGTCTCCCTTCTCTCTACCTGCTCACCCCTGTATGTCTGTAGGACAGCAGCAGCGGCAGTAAGAGAGTCGGGAGAGGGCACGTTTGCACTGCGCGCGCCGTCTCCTTAAACAGCTGATCGCTGGGCGTGCCCTCTCCCGACTCTCTTACTGCCGCTGTCCTATAGACATACAGGGGTGAGCAGGAAGAGAGACAGCACGTGCGCACTGCGCGCGGTCTCCTCAAACAGCTGATCGCTGGGGTGTCAGGTGTCGGACCCCCGCCGATCTGATATTGATGACCTATCCTGTGGATAGGTCACTAATACAAAAGCCCAGAGAACCCCTTTAAAGGGGATGGCACATTACACATTCTCCTGAGGTCCCACTGGAAATCCACAGCCAAATCCAGAGCCGAAATTCCACTTGTACTCCCCTCCTGTCCCCAGCACTGCAGGGCTCTGTTTGGTTGCAGCAGTGACGTTCCTGTACACTCCATGTGACCGATGCAGCCAATCACGTGCTTTATACTGCCGAGCCAATGACTGGCTGTAGCGGTGTATACGGGAACGTTGTGATCACAGCCAAAGAGGTGACGTCTTGTCTGCAGTGGACAGGGAGGACAGCGATGGAAGCAGTTGCGAAAATGGGCGAGTATACATATTTCTATTAATTGTACAATCCCTTTAAAAGCGGTTGCCCCGTGAATAATATTCTGCAGTTTTCACACCAGCACCTGGATCTGAATACTTTTGTAATCGCAAGTAATTAAAAATGTTTTATTGCTACCGAATTATTCAATCAAATCTATCTGTAGAGCGCCACCTGCTGTTTGCTCTATTTCTAATTTCTCTGTTCTGCTCAGAGTCTAAAGCATATGCCCAGTTCCGTCCTTCAACTGCCACCAGCGGCGGCAGACAGGACATGCCCCCCTAAACTGCCAGCTTGAAGTCAATCTAGCAGAACAATTGGGCGGATCTCTGGATCCATGTGAGGTGCAGGGCTGGTTCTAGCTTAGTTAGAAAGAGGCCGTAATGGATGTCCGACATAAGCCCCTTTAAGGACCCAATAAAGACCTGACTTGCGCCTGCAGACCCTTGCACAGAAACTGTAAAGCTTGCAATCATCTGCAGTTCTGCTTTTCATCCACCCTCGGACTGCGTGAATGCACCCTTCTCACACGGATGGACGAGGAATGTCACTTCTTTCTGAAAGCGAAGGCGATTAACAAAAGCAGAAGGAAAAGAAAGCGACTTGTGCTGGGTTTCCAGGCCGCAGACAGAACATCACATGGTGGGAGAGATCCGCTGCAGAAATCCCACTTAATCCCCTGGAAACGTCAAACAGAACAAACCGACGGCAGGAAAGAATCTGCGATTAACGGTCACGAGCGCAGAAAACACAGCGGATACCTCTGCTCCAGAAGGGACAACCCCAACACCTGGAGACGAGCCGATAGAGCGGCCGCACCCTGGATGCCGGCGATCAAATCTAATGCTGCATGACGTCTGCATAAACCTTCACAACCAGACAGCCCCTGGTCACGCCCCAACCCAAGTGTGCAGGGGCTACTGCTGCAACACCCATTGGTTTTAATGGGCTTTTGCTTAAACTGGCCATACACATTGAGATAACAGCTCTCTGTCCAGACCCACTACCCATGCATGTGACCTCCGGTGAGGGCCTATCCACCCAAGAATAAAACAATTGGGCGTGTTGATATCAACTGGCTTGTCCTTTTTGTCCCCCCCCCCCCCCCCAGAACCTTCCCTGTACCTCACATGGATCAAGAGATCTCCCCATTCATTGCTCCAATTCCTCTGCTAGATTTATCTCAAGCTGGTAGCTCAGGGGGCGTGTCCTTTCTACTGCTGTGGTGGCAGCAGTAGCATGAGCATCCACTTTAGTGAGGTGGCCATAGAAATAAGAAAAATATCAAAACAGCAGGTGGCGCTATACACAGAGGCTGCATTGGATAACTCACTGGCTATGCTCATTTTTTTAATGACATGCAATTACAAAAATATTCAGATCAAGCTGTTGGTTTGAATTGTACTATATTCTTGTAGGACAACCCCTTTAAAAGGGAATGGCCATGATATAATTCCTGGACTTCCCAGAATGCGGATGCTATATCAGCAGAGGTCACTGGGAGATTTTATTTCTGTTAGAATCGTGAGTGCAGCTCTGGAGTATAAACCAGGATAAAACTCCGGATCGGTGCCAGATACCTTTCACAACGTCCAGCTGTTGTGAAACTACAACTCCCAGCATGACCACACTGGAGGAAGATAATCAAAGTCCTTGGTCAGTAGAAGGGTCAATCCTCCCCGTTCCTTCCTATCAAGTGAATTCTCCACCTGCCCGGAGCATCTGCTCGGTCTTGGGATAGTGACTCAGACTTGGCACACAGGACCGTGAGACACAAATCCAGCCAAGTGCCTAAACTGCTTTCATGATACAGGGCAGCGGACTATAATCAGCAGAGACCTTAATCTGGAACGAGCGGCGGCTCCTGGTGATACGGGATCTGCATGTGACAACCCGCAGAGAGGGCCCCGGTCCCTGTGAAACAGCTGACGCAGGGGACAGTCACCATGGGGATCTAGTAATACACCGCGTCAACAGCAGGACCCGCGAGGCAGCTGTTCTGCTATTTACCTGGTCAGTTCAGTCATCCAGCTGTTACAAGACTACTACTTCCAGGAGGTCTTACCGGCAAAAGGATGTCAGGACATGCTGAGAGTTGTAGTTCTGTAACAGCTGAAGGGCCACAGGTTAAAGACTGCTACTTTAGAACATATCAAAGAACCTGGGACAATTATCTCATCTGGATTCTGAGTAAAAACCTGTTTTATACTCCAGAGCTGCATTTAATTCTGCAGACGTTGGAGTCAGGATCGCCAAAGTTCATCTGCTTGTTCCGACCCAAACTGCATTCAAGTGTTATCTGTACACAAGGCACAGAGCAGTCATCGGATATAGGTAGAACCGTCCTCCGACATTATAAGAACGCCGCTAAATGCGTTCACAGTTTCCAAAGTCAACCAGCAGAATAGTGAATGCAGCTCTGGAGTATATACAGGAAATAATCAGAGCTGCACTCACTATTCTGTTGGTGCAGTCACTGTGTACATACATTACTTATCCTGTACTGATCCTGAGTTACATCCTGTATTATCCTCCAGAGCTGCACTCACTATTCTGCTGGTGCAGTCACTGTGTACATACATTACTTATCCTGTACTGATCCTGAGTTACATCCTATATTATACTCCAGAGCTGCACTCACTATTCTGCTGGTGCAGTCACTGTGTACATACATTACTTATCCTGTACTGATCCTGAGTTACATCCTGTATTATTCTCCAGAGCTGCACTCACTATTCTTCTGGTGGAGTCACTGTGTACATACATTACTTATCCTGTACTGATCCCGAGTTACATCCTGTATTATACTCCAGAGCTGCACTCACTATTCTGCTGGTGCAGTCACTGTTTACATACATTACATTACTTGTCCTGTACTGATCCTGTGTTACATCCTGTATTATACTCCAGAGCTGCACTCACTATTCTGCTGGTGGAGTCACTGTGTACATATATTACTTATCCTGTACTGATCCTGAGTTACATCCTGTATTATACTCCAGAGCTGCACTCACTATTCTGCTGGTGCAGTCACTGTTTACATACATTACATTACTTGTCCTGTACTGATCCTGAGTTACATCCTGTATTATACTCCAGAGCTGCACTCACTATTCTGCCTGTGGAGTCACTGTGTACATACATTACATTACTTGTCCTGTACTGATCCTGAGTTACAGCCTGTATTATACTCCAGAGCTGCAGATCAGAAGTCTTACGAGTACCCAGTGAGAACTATAGGCAAGTGTAAGTACACAGTTTTCCCCCTCCAGTAAGTACCGTAAGGATTTTTAATTTAAAAAAAAAAAAAATTCACAGTAGGAGCCCAGACTTCATCTAACACCTGCAGTTTTATTCAGTCCATGATATCAAAGGAGAAAGTTTTATTTTTCGGAGGAGCGTGGGCGGAACGTCTACTGTTTTTGCAGACCTCTGGCTCATGGAGTCTGGTCCTCCCTAACTAATCCGTCTCCTTGAAAAGCAACGGCTAGTCACTGAAATCTCTTATCTCCTTCTGCAAGGTAACACACTGTACCAGGTTCTCAGGCAGGGGAATGCCGCCTGATGTGGGAGCCGCTGCCATCCCCATAGGAACATTTCTCCAAGCAACACTCATTAGACAGCAAACACTTTCTTATCCAAGTTTTCGTCCATAGAGAGCAGTGTTATAGCAGTTATATTCCTGTACATAGGAGCAGTATTATAGTAGTTATATTTTTGTACATAGGAGACAGTATTATAGTAGTTATATTCTTGTTCATAGGAGCAGTATTATAGTAGTTATATTCCTGTACATAGGAGGCAGTATTATAGTAGTTATATTCCTGTACATAGGAGGCAGTATTATAGTAGTTATATTCTTGTACATAGGAGCAGTATTATAGTAGTTATATTCCTGTACATAGGAGCAGTATTATAGTAGTTATATTCTTGTACATAGGAGCAGTATTATAGTAGTTATATTCCTGTACATAGGAGCAGTATTATAGTAGTTATATTCTTGTACATAGGAGGCAGTATTATAGTAGTTATATTCCTGTACATAGGTGCAGTATTATAGTAGTTATATTCTTGTACATAGGAGACAGTATTATAGTAGTTATATTCTTGTACATTGGAGCAGTATTATAGTAGTTATATTCTTGTACATAGGAGGCAGTATTATAGTAGTTATATTCTTGTACATAGGAGGCAGTATTATAGTAGTTATATACTTGTACATAGGAGGCAGTATTATAGTAGTTATATTCTTGTACATAGGAGCAGTATTATAGTAGTTATATTCTTATACATAGGAGGCAGTATTATAGTAGTTATATTCTTGTACATAGGAGCAGTATTATAGTAGTTATATTCTTATACATAGGAGCAGTATTATAGTAGATATATTCTTGTACATAGGAGCAGTATTATAGTAGTTATATTCTTATACATAGGAGCAGTATTATAGCAGTTATATTATTGTACATAGGAGCAGTATTATAGTAGTTATATTCCTGTACATAGGAGGCAGTATTATAGTAGTTATATTCCTGTACATAGGGGCAGTATTATAGTAGTTATATTCTTGTACATAGGAGGCAGTATTATAGTAGTTATATTCTTGTACATAGGAGGCAGTATTATAGTAGTTATATCCCTGTACATAGGAGCAGTATTATAGTAATTATATTCTTGTACATAGGAGCAGTATTATAGTAGTTATATTCTTGTACATAGGAGCAGTATTATAGTAGTTATATTCTTGTACATAGGAGCAGTATTATAGTAGTTATATTCTTGTACATAGGAGGCAGTATTATAGTAGTTATATTCTTGTATATCTTTAGTGGCCAGGAAAATTAACAACCTGTCATCTGAGATATACTCTGCTAAAAGTTATTGTCACTTCTTATTCTTTCTCCTCTGCAGTTCAGGAATTATTTACAAGGGGCGAAAAAAAACTCTTCCTTGTATTACATTACGAAAAATGACAGAAGCAGAAAACTATTATGTAGAACTTTCCTTTCCTGTTCCCCCCTGTTGTTGCCCACTCCCATTTTTGGAAGGAAATATACAGACCTTTTATACGGCCATGTGAGTCTATTAAACGCAGACTAATGAAGCATGTGAAGGTTAGCAGAAAATAGCAGAAAATCTGAGTGAAGCAGGTTGTAAACAATAGTGACACCGGCCAAACTGTGGCGATGATTCAGCCGGGGCAGCCCCACACCCTGCCTGCCGCTTGAATTGTAGGAAAGCCAGTCGATTGTTCTTCTCTTCTCCCAGCTCCTGTGTGTCACCAGTCTGGAACGAGTTCAGTGGAAGGGCTGCCCAAAAACAACACGGGGACCGAGGCTTGTGTACAAAAACACGGGCCGGGCCAAAACCACACTGGACATGAGGTGTGGACGGCCGGATGGCGCACTACAGGTACCGGCCAGAAACCTGCCCCTGTTCACACACAGCTGCTGATGCAGAGACGCAGGAGGAGACGGGGCCACAGGCTGCCCTCCTGTATCAGGAAGCTATGGAGTCCTAGGTCCCTAACATATCCGTGAGGTGTTGGCAGGGAGTCACATTACTTACATTGAGAAGGTCATCGCTTAAAACTTCTGTCTTTTCCGCTCTGAAAAAAAAAAAAGAAGAAAAACCAGCGGTCAGTGGAGCCAAAATATATAATGTAAGCCACTTCCAGAGATGCCACGACGCCATATACCGTCTAAATGTTTATGTGCGGAGGATAACCAGCCGCCTCCGGGTCGGGATTCATGTATACACACAGATCCCTCTACAAGTAAAGCACACAGCCCCTCACGTGCAGAGGCCTTGTATCCAGCTCGGAGCGGAGCGGTTTTATATACTCTTCACCAGATAAATGAATTATCTATAGCAGTGATGCTCAACCTGCGGCCCTCCAGCTGTTGTAAAACTACAACTCCCAACATGCCCGTCTGTAGGCTGATAGCTGTAGGCTGTCCGGGAATGATGGGAGTTGTAGTTTTGCAACAGCTGGAGGGCCGCAGGTGGAGCATGCCTGATCTATAGGGATCCTGGCCACATTGTTAAAAAAAAAAAAAATAATTCAAGTAAAATTTAATCTAATTATTCCTATAGGGGCTCATGAAAAGGGGTTGCCCAATTTAAAAAAAAGCTAATGACCCCACTAGGGAATTCTGGGTAACAGAGGGGGGTCCATTGTCCAGGACCGCCACTTCTTAGTCACTGTAGAGAGTAGTGATGAGGAGCGGGTGGAGGACCTGTCCTGTCCTACATTGCACACTGATGTGAATGAACAGGGTGTAATACTTAATTTGCCCAGTGGTGGAGCTGCAGGGAAACTGAACATTTACTGTCGGGTTTCCCCAGAGATCGCAGCTGATCGCTGGAGGTCCCGGCTGGGGGACACTTGACGATCAACTTATTAAAAAAGGGCCAATCGCGCAAAGCAGAGAACCCCCTTAATGAACTGAACATCAAAGAAGTGGTAGAGATTTAAAGGGAAGGTCCTCAGGGTCTGCTGGGGCTCGGAGCACGCTCTTGGAGGCCTTGCTTTCCCTTACGGTCAGTGATTGCAAACTGTATGCAGCCCACCTGCTGTCCGATCAAGATGGATCACTTGACACGTGTTTTAGGGGACAACTGTCTCTTCCAGTTAAAGTGGCACAAAGCCACGCCAATACCTGCTGCTACCAGTGAGCCCCCCCAAATCAGGAGACAGGATTTGTGCTATAATTTTCATCAATTTATTGGGTAATTGCAAAAAAAAAAAACACAGTTTCCAAAACAAGCAGCCATCACTGGAATCCCCCCCATGAAGAGCACACAATAGTTTTGGTTAAATTTTATACCTCTCCTTAACCTAAATCAAATGACATGTCTCCACGGGGCGATTCCAATACGATTGTTTTATGAAGGGAATAGTCTATAATAAGCGTCAGTCTTTGCTGTATAGAAAGAACCCCCTTGTTAATCATCTTATCTGAAATGTTTGCCCGCAGGACCGGGAGGGTAACCAGCCTGTCAGGGTTACTGGTCCCTGGAGGGGGCGCTGCAGACACCAGCACTGTCCTGCTCCGCAGCATTTTGCACACGCAGCGGTGTTAGGTTTCCGCAGTGTATTTATAATGTATGAGCAGGTAAAAAAAAACCTAAAAAAAAAACCTTTTCACTGGGGTATTAAAGGGGGCGGCTAGTGACCCTCTCAGGTGTGACATGGGGGCGGTTTTCATGCTCGGCTCCAGCCTGGATCCCGTCTGCTGCACCACGGGAGGAAACAATGGAGGAATCTATGGCATTTACAAGGAGTCTTCTGGGACAAGTCCAGGCCCCATCCTTGGCACACAAGGAGAAGGAAGAGCTAGCAGAGGATCTGCCGGCTGTAAATGGGATTCCTTAGCCCGATTTGTATGAACATTTTTTAATTCATTTTGCTGCATTTTTACACTTGCAATATTTATTACCCAGCTAAGGCTACTTTCACACTAGCGTTTTTTTGCGGATCCGAACGCTTCCGTTACAATAATACAACCGCATGCATCCGTCATGATCGGATCCGGTTGTATTATGTCTTCTATAGCCATGATCTGTCTTTACCACCATTAAAAGTCAATGGGGCACGGATCCGTTTTCTTTTGCGTCAGGACGGATCACATCGCGGACAGAAAAACGCTGCTTGCAGCGTTTTTCTGTCCACGATGGGGACGCAACTAAACGGAACAGAGTGCATTTTGGTGCATTCTGTTTAGTTCAGTTCAATTTTGTCCCAATTGACAATGAATGGGGACCAGACTGAAGCGTTTTCTTCCGCTATTGAGATCCTATGACGGATCTCAATAGCGGAATTGAAAACGCTAATGTGAAAGCAGCCTATTAAAGCTACGACGTAACTAAGAGGAGAGCAACCGGGAATAAATGTATAAAAGGGTCCTCTAAGGCAGTGTTTCCCAACCAGTGTGCCTCCAGCTGTTGCAAAACTGCAAAACTTTGGCTGTGCGGGCATGCTGGGAGTTGTAGTTTTGCAACAGCTGGAGGCACACTGGTTGGGAAACACTGCTCTAAGGCACATTAAAGGGGTAGTCTGGTTGAGAGGATAACTATCAGATTGGTGGAAGTCCTACCGCCGGGACCCCCACCGTTCAGGAGAACAGGGTCCTGTACAGGGCCGGGCCGACACAGAGGCTGGGGAGGCTCCAGCCTCAGGGCGCTCCAGCCTCAGGGCGCAGGCAGGGGCCGGGGAGAGGGACTGACAGGGGGGAACCGCTCAGCGCTCCCTCCTGTCATTCCCTGAGCCGGGCCCCGTCAGAGCGCTTCTCTCACCTCCATTATGCTGCTTCAGGCCCCCAGCATCAGGCCCCGCTGCCTCTGGCTCTAACTAGAAACAGAGTAAGCAGGTGGGCGGAGCCTAACGGACCTCCGTTAGGCTCCGCCCACCTGCTAATGTGAGGCAGCGCTGGGGCCTGATCCTGGAAGCCTGGAGAAGTGACCATAATGGAGGTGAGAGGAGCGCTCTGACGAGCCCGGCATTAAGTACAGTGAAAATGCCGGGCCCCCTTTCATTAAGTCTGTGACAACATGGGGGGGCAGAAAGAGAGCATGAAAAGATGGGGGAGAATGACGGGGCAGAGGGGGGCATTATGACAAGAGGGGGGGGAGAATGACAAGAGGGGGGGGGGGGCATGACAAATTACTATGTGGGGGCACTGCTGTGTGGTTGAGGGGGGGTGTGGGGGACATTACTGTGTGGGGGGGCGGCAGGGCCGGGCCGACACAGAGGCTGGGGAGGCTCCAGCCTCAGGGCGCTCCAGCCTCAGGGCGCAGGCAGGGGCCGGGGAGAGGGACTGACAGGGGGGAACCGCTCAGCGCTCCCTCCTGTCATTCCCTGAGCCGGGCCCCGTCAGAGCGCTTCTCTCACCTCCATTATGCTGCTTCAGGCCCCAGCATCAGGCCCCGCTGCCTCTGGCTCTAACTAGAAACAGAGTAAGCAGGTGGGCGGAGCCTAACGGACCTCCGTTAGGCTCCGCCCACCTGCTAATGTGAGGCAGCGCTGGGGCCTGATCCTGGAAGCCTGGAGAAGTGACCATAATGGAGGTGAGAGGAGCGCTCTGACGGGGCCCGGCATTAAGTACAGTGAAAATGCCGGGCCCCCTTTCATTAAGTCTGTGACAACATGGGGGGGCAGAAAGAGAGCATGAAAAGATGGGGGAGAATGACGGGGCAGAGGGGGCATTATGACAAGAGGGGGAGAATGACAAGAGGGGGGCATGACAAATTACTATGTGGGGGCACTGCTGTGTGGTTGAGGGGGTGTGGGGACATTACTGTGTGGGGGCGGTGTGGCGGACATTACTGTGTGGGGGGGCAGTGTGGCTGACATTACTGTGTGGGGGGCAGTGTGGCGGACATTACTGTGTGGGGGGCAGTGTGGCGGACATTACTGTGTGGGGGGCAGTGTGGCTGACATTACTGTGTGGGGGGCAGTGTGGCGGACATTACTGTGTGGGGGGGCACTGTGGCGGACATTACTGTGTGGGGGCACTGTGGCGGACATTACTGTGTGGGGGCAGTGTGGCGGACATTACTGTGTGGGGGGCAGTGTGGCGGACATTACTGTGTGGGGGCAGTGTGGCGGACATTACTGTGTGGGGGCAGTGTGGCGGACATTACTGTGTGGGGGGCAGTGTGGCTGACATTACTGTGTGGGGGGCAGTGTGGCGGACATTACTGTGTGGGGGAGCAGTGTGGCGGACATTACTGTGTGGGGGGCAGTGTGGCGGACATTACTGTGTGGGGGCAGTGTGGCGGACATTACTGTGTGGGGGGCAGTGTGGCGGACATTACTGTGTGGGGGGCAGTGTGGCGGACATTACTGTGTGGGGGGCAGTGTGGCGGACATTACTGTGTGGGGGGCAGTGTGGCGGACATTACTGTGTGGGGGGGCAGTGTGGCGGACATTACTGTGTGGGGGCAGTGTGGCGGACATTACTGTGTGGGGGCAGTGTGGCGGACATTACTGTGTGGGGGGCAGTGTGGTGGACATTACTGTGTGGGGGGCAGTGTGGCGGACATTACTGTGTGGGGGAGCAGTGTGGCGGACATTACTGTGTGGGGGGCAGTGTGGCGGACATTACTGTGTGGGGGGCAGTGTGGCGGACATTACTGTGTGGGGGGCAGTGTGGCGGACATTACTGTGTGGGGGGCAGTGTGGCGGACATTACTGTGTGGGGGACAGTGTGGCGGACATTACTGTGCGGGGGCAGTGTGGCGGACATTACTGTGTGGGGGCAGTGTGGCGGACATTACTGTGTGGGGGACACTACAGTGTGGGGTGGCATTATACAAAAGCTCTGCAGATGCAACTCCCATGTATTGGGTCACCACAATTTGGGTGGTCAATCACTAAATGAACCCTGTTATGGGGAGAATCTGTGGATGACACATATTTGTCCCACAGACACCCCCTCCCCCAAAACAGGGTTAATTTACTGAATGACCACCAATAAAAGAGGTGGGGGTCACATATGCTATTTCATAATGACAGCAGGGCCGCGCAGTGACTGTATTCTACTACCTCCCGCTCACTGGATATAATCTTATTAACTATATAACTGTAGCAAATCACTACAGTTATATAGTTAAGATTATATACAGTGGAGAGGTGTAGTAGAATACAGTCACTGCACGGGCCCGCTGGCGCTGTCATCAAAAAAGCAGATACAACCCCACAGCCTCACCCCTTGTATTGGGGGTCATTCCTACATGGACCCTGTTATGGGAGGGGGATCTGTGGATGACACAAATGTGTCATCCACAGATTCCCCAATAACAGTATCATTCATCACAGATCCCCCATAGCAGTGTCATCCACAAGTTGGAGGGGGGGGGGGGGCGCACTTGGGCAGCTCAGCCTCTGTTGGTGGTGGACCTTGTCCCAGCCCTGGGGGCGGTGTGGCGGACATTACTGTGTGGGGGCAGTGTGGCTGACATTACTGTGTGGGGGGCAGTGTGGCGGACATTACTGTGTGGGGGGCAGTGTGGCGGACATTACTGTGTGGGGGCAGTGTGGCGGACATTACTGTGTGGGGGGCACTGTGGCGGACATTACTGTGTGGGGGCACTGTGGCGGACATTACTGTGTGGGGGCAGTGTGGCGGACATTACTGTGTGGGGGGCAGTGTGGCGGACATTACTGTGTGGGGGCAGTGTGGCGGACATTACTGTGTGAGGGCAGTGTGGCGGACATTACTGTGTGGGGGGCAGTGTGGCTGACATTACTGTGTGGGGGCAGTGTGGCGGACATTACTGTGTGGGGGCACTGTGGCGGACATTACTGTGTGGGGGCACTGTGGCGGACATTACTGTGTGGGGGCAGTGTGGCGGACATTACTGTGTGGGGGGCAGTGTGGCGGACATTACTGTGTGGGGGCAGTGTGGCGGACATTACTGTGTGGGGGGCAGTGTGGCGGACATTACTGTGTGGGGGGCAGTGTGGCGGACATTACTGTGTGGGGGGCAGTGTGGCGGACATTACTGTGTGGGGGGCAGTGTGGCGGACATTACTGTGTGGGGGCAGTGTGGCGGACATTACTGTGTGGGGGGCAGTGTGGCTGACCTTACTGTGTGGGGGGCAGTGTGGCGGACATTACTGTGTGGGGGCAGTGTGGCGGACATTACTGTGTGGGGGGCAGTGTGGCTGACATTACTGTGTGGGGGGCAGTGTGGCGGACATTACTGTGTGGGGGGCACTGTGGCGGACATTACTGTGTGGGGGCACTGTGGCGGACATTACTGTGTGGGGGCACTGTGGCGGACATTACTGTGTGGGGGGCAGTGTGGCGGACATTACTGTGTGGGGGGCAGTGTGGCGGATATTACTGTGTGGGGGCAGTGTGGTGGACATTACTGTGTGGGGGCAGTGTGGCGGACATTACTGTTTGGGGGCAGTGTGGCGGATATTACTGTGTGGGGGCAGTGTGGTGGACATTACTGTGTGGGGGCAGTGTGGCGGACATTACTGTGTGGGGGGCAGTGTGGCGGACATTACTGTGTGGGGGGCAGTGTGGCGGACATTACTGTGTGGGGGGCAGTGTGGCGGACATTACTGTGTGGGGGGCAGTGTGGCGGACATTACTGTGTGGGGGGCAGTGTGGCGGACATTACTGTGTGGGGGACAGTGTGGCGGACATTACTGTGCGGGGGCAGTGTGGCGGACATTACTGTGTGGGGGCAGTGTGGCGGACATTACTGTGTGGGGACACTACAGTGTGGGGTGGCATTATACAAAAGCTCTGCAGATGCAACTCCCATGTATTGGGTCACCACAATTTGGGTGGTCAATCACTAAATGAACCCTGTTATGGGGAGAATCTGTGGATGACACATATTTGTCCCACAGACACCCCCCCCCCCAAAACAGGGTTAATTTACTGAATGACCACCAATAAAAGAGGTGGGGGTCACATATGCTATTTCATAATGACAGCAGGGCCCGCGCAGTGACTGTATTCTACTACCTCCCCCGCTCACTGGATATAATCTTATTAACTATATAACTGTAGCAAATCACTACAGTTATATAGTTAAGATTATATACAGTGGAGGGGGTGTAGTAGAATACAGTCACTGCACGGGCCCCGCTGGCGCTGTCATCAAAAAAGCAGATACAACCCCACAGCCTCACCCCTTGTATTGGGGGTCATTCCTACATGGACCCTGTTATGGGGAGGGGGGATCTGTGGATGACACAAATGTGTCATCCACAGATTCCCCAATAACAGTATCATTCATCACAGATCCCCCATAGCAGTGTCATCCACAAGTTGGAGGGGGGGGGGGCGCACTTGGGCAGCTCAGCCTCTGTTGGTGGTGGACCTTGTCCCAGCCCTGGTCCTGTACACCATGGAGCTCCCTGAACTGAACAGAGTGGGCCGGGAAGCGTCTCAAGAATTCCCATAGAAACGAGCAGAGCAGCTGCGTGCACGTCCGACCGTCCATTTCGGGGGGCTCCACTGTGTATGGGGTACCCTGTTCTCATGATTGGAGGAGGTCCAGCAGTCATCCCCACCCCCCGTCGATCTAATAACTATTTCCCATCCACTTCATATAACCAGGATACCCCTTTAAAGAGGTTTGTACAACGTGGAAGCTGTGATCTGTGCGGAAACCTGGCAGTAAGTGTTCAATGTCCCAGCAGCGCCACCACAGGGGAAATGAAGTATTACACAGTGTCCACTCACATCAATGGCTTGCCTGTGTAATACGTAATACAGGACCGGACGCTCTTTACTCCACCCAACATATCAGAAATCTGAATGGGGACCCCCCCTGTTACCCCAGAATTGCCTAAACTGAATCTATGAAAATTGTTTTTCTAAACTAGACGTCTATTCTGGTCATGGGGACCTTGTATGGATCCAAATCTCCATCAGTACCTGCATCCTGCTTGGCTTAGGGGTGGATGCTGATGCGGACGGCAATATGAATACATACCAATATGTATAAAGTCCGGCGGACCTCCGTCTCCTGCAGCACCCCAGGGTGCCAAGGCTGGATATGAATGTCATCAAAAATTGCTGATTTCAGCAAGTCTGACTGACCATCTAATGTGTACAAGGGGTTTCCGACTTCCCGTCTGACGGCAGATATCAAGCATGTTGGTTCTGAATGTGCCCGATCCAGCAGCAGGGGTGTCTGGCTGCAAGCTTGCATCCCTCCTCTACTGCATACACATGCATGCTTGGACAAGCTGAACATGTGCATGGGGGGGCGGGAGTTAGGAACGCTGGCTGCACGCTACCTAAGCTGCAAGTGCATAATATGGTGCCTACGGGCCCAAGTGGTACCTTGCACAATTGTAAGATGCAAGTATTCTCCTATAGGAGGGTATAAACTCACAAAGGTCCCCTTACAGCGGACGCCGCACCCCTGTGGCCCCTTGCGCTGCCGTCCTGGTTTCATGCATGCAACCTGTCAGCGTTTCCCCCCTTTTTATTTTGGGCAAGGTGCAGTTTGTAGCTACAGAAAGCAGGAGGCACACAGTGGGGTCTGTGGAGTCTCGTGCAGATGTTCACATGTTCCTTGAGCAAAGTGTACTTCCTACCAGGGAAGGAGCTGCGTCCCCTCCCCCACACGACATGACTCAGTGGTAAAACATTCCTCCTTCCTCCACCCGGCTTATACTGGAAACCTGTAACGTGTTCCAGGTCTGGGACCCACTGGGGAGACCGTCACAATCCTGCGACCAACGAGCGCGGAAACGAAGTCCTGCAAATTTCCAACAGGCTTTGCATTTCAATGTCTCCCCCTTTTTAATATCTCTGTTTGCTGTCAGTGAATGGGAAACATCTTGTTAGCACCTGTAAAGTATCCTCATCCAACGTGGAGATGCAACAGGCACGTCTTCAATATTTTTAATATTCTGTTCTGCTTTATTCCTTCCTGTAAAGTTGTCAGACACGTTGTCAGACACAAGGCTTCTTTCCCTTTAAGATCAATATCTTAAGCTTGTCCTCCAACCTGCAGCTCTCTAGCGGTTCTAAAACTACAACTCCCAGCATGTTCGGATAGCCGGAGAACACAGGTCAGTATGAATTTCACCGTCAGGAGGTGGCAGATGTTAAAGAGGTTGTCCGGTCTCGGAGCCAACAACCCCATGGGGTCCTAACTTGACCCCCTGAACATCAAAAACCCACCTGACTGCGGTCCCGCTGTCTCTCCATTGCCAACCATTTCTGGTCCCTGCAGGACCAGGCAGCGGCTTGGTCCCTTGACCGAAGTGGCCACCGCAGCTAGAACGATAGACCACAGCAGTGATGTACCGCTCAAGCCGCTGAGGCCTGTGATTGGCTGCAGCGGTAACAGGACCAAACCGCTTCCTGGTCCTTCGGGGACCAGAAGCGCAAGGAAACGGAGCCGCGTCGGGACCTTTGACAGGTGAATGGGGTTTTATTTTTATGTTCAGGGGCACAGGCTAGGACCCCTGGGTGTTGACGGCTCCAAGCACAGACAACCCATGCATAGATGCATACGACAAATATTAGATTTAAAGGGCACCTATCATTTTAAAAAATATCTATCATCCCAGTAAAATGCTGCGAGACACCCCACCAATTTGGGTCACAGAGCTGAGCCCCATCATTTCTGTCCAGGGGCAGAGCGGGGAGGCTTCTGCTGCAGCCAGCTATCTCACAGCCAGACCAAGGGCGGTGAGGCGGAGGAGAGGGGTCCGGCTGAGCTCCTGGGACACACTGACGATCTCTTTATTGATTCATGCCGTTGCAGTTAGAGATGAAACAGCATAATAGGGAACAGAGAAGATAAAAGGGAAGCGTGTTTTTTTGGCTTGGTGTCTTCTTCGAACTGAAAGCGTCCATCCGATCTGCACAGAGACACTGACGGTAATGAAACAGCCATGTCCTGCCGACCTTTGCACGTCAAACAAAGAAACAACGGCATTAAAGCCTTAAAGTGTCCCGTCCCTCGGGTGGGTAGAAATCAGCTATACAGTTTGATCGTTGTGGACTCGCCGGGTGTTAAAGGGAACCTGCCACCATTAAATTCACAGGTAAACCCGCCACAGCGCCTTGTAGGGCTAGATCAGCTGAAGCGACCCGGAAAAAAACTACTTTTAATCCATATGCAAATGAGCAGTTAAGTGCACAGAGGGCGGGCCCACAGTTACCGGGCCCACAAATATCACCATCCGTAGACATAATGATCCATGACCTGTGCGGATACTTGAGGCGCTTGTTGCGGAGCAGGACATTCCTTATCGGGTATAAGACGAGATAAGGAAACATTTTGTTGCAAAGTTTGCAAAATCTAATAAGGCAGCGGCAGAAACAAGAAAGGGAATAGGCGGAGAGTAAGGGCAGCGAAGGTGTAGAGGGGGCTCTGCTAAACATGGGGGTCAGTTATAGAAGAGGAGCCCCCCAGATTACTACAAGACGCCATTACTAGACGCTTGTGACTTGTGAGGAGGAAGATGGAAGGAAGACTTCACAGTGGCAAAGTGCGGCTCCCCTATGGCGAGACATGAAGGCCTCCATTAGTTTATAGTCTTCAGGGATTTTAGAGAAAGAAAAGAGGAAGTGACGCAGCAATTTCTTATAAACGTCCGTTTTCAGATCCCGCATGGCCCCCTATTATAGAACCGGCACCCTCATAACAGGGCCGGGGTCAGATAATACAGCCAACCACAGCACCCACCCCAAATAAAGCACCACCATATCCCTGCCAGCTGTACTGTCCCCACAAGTCATAACCTGAGGGTCCCCATAACATGGCCAGTGTTACATAATATGGTCAACTACTGCCCCGCATAATACAGCCAGCCATAATGTCCCCATACATACGTCATGTACGTCAACTACTGCCCCGCATAATACAGCCAGCCATAATGTCCCCATAATAGTGATTGCCTCAGTGCCCCCACAATATGGCCAGGGTCACAAACAGCAGCCAACTAATGTCCCCCCCATAATACAGCCAGCCATAATGCCCCTATATATACATCGCATACGACTACGTCAACTACTGAGCCCTCATTACATAGCCAGCCATATAGTCCCCATAATAGTGATAACATCAGTGCCCCCATAACATGGCCAGGGTCACAAACAGCAGCCAACTAATGTCCCCCCCCCCCCCCCATAATACAGCCAGCCATAATGTCCCCATACATACGTCAACTACTGCCCCGCATAATACAGCCAGCCATAATGTCCCCATAACAGTAATAACATCAGTGCCCCCCAAGCATTACCAGTCACAAGGTGCCAGTTACAGCGATAGGCAAAGTGCCCCCATAACACAGACAGACAACTACTGGGGACCCCATAACAAAGCCAGCCATATAGTCCCCATAACAGTGATAGCCTCAGTGCCCCCATAACATGGCCAGTGTCACATAAAATTAAGCCAACTACTGGGTCACCATAACATAGCCATCGACAGCTGGGCCCCTAGTTTCAGGGGCCCCATAATATAGCCAGTGCCACAATACAGCCAACTAATGGGTCTCCACAATATAGCCAGCGTTACAGAATACAGACAACCATTGGGTCCCATAGCAAAGCCAGCCATATAGTCCCCATACAGCAATAGCCCGAGTGCCTCCATATGATGACCAACACTACAAGATCCCCACAACACAACCGTCCAAAGCGTGCCCAGAATAGTGATCGCCTTAGTGTCCCCACAGCCGCAGACGTGGTCGTAATCGCATAACCACAATCCGGCCCAACTACACAGCCTCCATAACACTGCCAGTCACGGTGCCCCTTTAACTACTGGGGCCTTCATAACACCTCACGCCATGCCGCCCCCCCAACCGGTGATGACCTAAGTGCCCCCATAACACAATCAGCTATGGAACCTAAAACAGTGTCAGTTATACGTAAAAAAAACGCCAGCCGCCAGTTTCCTCTCAGCCCCACGACCCCTTGAATACTAGGCATTACCACTATACATGGGGCACATACGCACCTCGTCACCTCTTTGCATTTTTCCCTTCATGCCTTGCCCCCCCCCTCCCCATTTCATTTTCCTTATTATTTTCCGCAGACAGAATCCGAAGAACTACAGAGGAAACGGACGCCGACACTTGGATGTGACCTTGGCCATTTCCCGAGGACACAAGGGAGCCGGGAACCAATGCGAGCTCGCTAAAAAAAAAGGCAAAGACCGGTTCTTCCAGGATTGTTTTTGTACAAATGGTCACAGGGTCAGAAGAATCGGGAGCAACTACGAAATGCAAAACCAGAAGTAAGAAAAACCAACAAATACAGAAAGAAGTGGAGGGAAAGGTAAAGACCCGCAGAACACGGCCCACAGATGCTGAAATACCGAAATAGCCGCACGGTCAAATTGTTTTACTTTTCACTTCCTGTTTTAAAGTCACGTCCATGACACAACCCTCCATGAGAGCGGACCGCGGCCCGGACCCCGACTGGAAATAACCCAGCGAGACGGCAAAAACAGGGGAAGGAAACGGAAGGGGTTCTCCTCCTCCGTCTGGGAGTCACCCGGCTTCAGAGGTCTCCCAAAGATCTGCTCTGGGGTTACGCGGAGGCATAAAATTTCTATCATGTGGCAATTAGGGCAGAAAAAAAAACACACGCTGGGAAATTCTGCAATAATTCTGAGTAGAATGTCAACTTTTTGTTTCGCTTAGCAATACTGGTTTAAAAATTTCTAGGCCGTCGACATAATGTAAAAAATGAAAATCATCATCTAGTGCAGGGATCAGCAACCTCCTGCACTCCAGCTGTTGTGAGACTACAACTCCCAGCATGCTCCTTTCCGAGTGTGCATGATGGGAGATGTAGTTCCACAACTCCTGGAGTGACGGAGGTGGCGGACCCCCGATCTACTACACGAAAACACCAGCCCTGTACCTCACGTGGATCCAGAGATCTCCCCATCCGCTGCTCCAGTTGCATTGCTAGATTTATTTCAGGTGGCAAGTCCCTTTTCTGGGGGGGGGTGTCCTTTCTGCTGAAGCTTGCTCAATGTTACTGCCACAGCTCCTACACAGAGGATATGGCTGGTGACGGTTGAAGATTCGAACTGAGCGCGTACGACCACCTCAGTGAGGTTGACAGAGGGATAAGGAAGAGAGCAAACAGCAGGTGGCGCCGTACAGATACATCTTATTTAATAACTCAGCGGCTAGGCTACATTTTTAATTAAATCCAATTACAAAAGTATTCAGATCCAGGTGCTGTTTTTTTTTTTTTTTTGTTTTTTTTAAAGTAGGCTTTTTCACGGCACCATTCAGAACACATGCATACTCGGCCAGCCCAAGCATGAACGTGGGGTCAGGACAGCACCTGTATGCTGAATGGGCACCTGTATGCTGGGGGTGACCGGGCCTTGGGCCTCTACCCGAGAAGTGAAAGTTCTGCCGGTTACATAATCCCATAATCCACTTACACCTCTTAATTTGACAATGAATTATTTGAGTGGCGGCGGCGGGTGGGGCTTTGTAGGGGGGAAGGGGAGGGGGGGGTAATCTCTGCTCATTAATCGCTGCAGACATACCCAAAGAACAGATGAAATTCAGGGAATGAGTGAAAGGAAGCAGAGGAATGAGGACGTCCGACAAAGAAGATCTCTACTTGCTGTGAGTGAATGGAATCATTCTGGCTACCATCTAGACTGGGCTGAAGACCTGCAGGGGCGCGGTCCAGTCTATCGGAGCTCCTGCAGCTGGTTGGCATCACCTGGACAGGTTTTAAGCCCCGGGGCATACACAAGAAGGTTACCATTCCCTGACGGCAAGTAGAGATCTTGCAAAAAAAACAAAACTAAACACTGAATTAATTGCCCGCTGCAACCGATTTTCATAACTAGGCCATGTGCTATCTTCTGCGTGTCAGAATAACGCCAAATTCACATCTATCCGATTAAATCTCAACGCCGTTCCCAAAGGCGGAGGACAGTCAAAGTAAAAAAAAATGCGGATCAGTTTTTGTTTTTTTTTGCAGACAGTTCAGCAGAATATATTCAGAATTTTTGCCGTCTGAATGAGCCCTTCTAGTAAGGCCCCATGCACACGACCGTTGTTTGTTTCCGCGTCCGTTCCGTTTTTTTTCACGTATAGGATGCTTCCCCATTCATTTTAATGGGTCCGTCAAAAAATGCGGATGGTCAACCGTTTTTGTTCCGCATCCGTGATCCGTGTTTTCATTCCGTCAAAAAAATAGTGCATGTCCTATTTTTTTCACGTTTACGGACAAGGATAGGCATTTTTACAATGGATCTGCCATAAAAATCGGATCCGTCAAAAAAAAACCGGACCGTTTATTTTGACTGACGCAAAAGTTCAAGGAGGGGCGGACGCGGAGGCAGGCAACGGTCGTGTGCATGTAGCCTAAGAAGGAGATCCTGACACACGATTAACGACCGCCATGCCAGTCATGGCGTATGCCTATTACAGCAGTGCCACCCCAAAAAAAATCCGTCTGTGGATGGTGATGAATGGGCGCCTCTCTCTCTCCGTATGTATATATGTCAATCACAAGTCTTCTGTTATTCTGCTCATGAAACAGGAGGCTCAGGATGAACCGAGCTGAGAAGCAGTTCGGAAAGGTGCAGTGGAAATCAGTTTAAAGGGGTTTATCCACCCGGAATGGTGTCATGGAGGAGGAGAGTGGGGATCCTCTACAGGCCCATGACGCAGCGTGACCGCGTAACCCAGATTTCAATGGCCGCCTTGTAATACTATACATTATCTCTACCCACAAAAGGCATGACGGCCCATTACCAGAGCTGGGAGACTTCCAGGTAACTTATTCAGATCTGGAAGACTTTCAGCATTCCTTCATTCTGCGGCTGAGAATACTATACAGAGCTAGTTTTACTTTCACAGCTGCGGTTTGTTACAATGTTTCAGCGCGGACAAGAAGATATCCGGTACAAAAGCGAGATTTGCGTCGCTGCAGCTCTCAAGAGGTTTTACGCTTGGCAACAAACCCATGGACAGCAATGAAAACAACCCTTCCATTCACTGACAGCAAGCGGAATTGTAATACTTGACATGTTAGAAAGTTGCAACACTTATAAAATGGTGATTGCATTTAATATGCGGTACATACGACTTGAAGTTATTACTACTCCGCAATCGCTTCATGTGAGCAGCCAATACGCATTTTTTTTATGTCAGCCATTGAGGGGCATTAAAGGGGTCTTCCTGAGTGCTGTACGGGTGTCCTCTGCCGCCCTTAAGTGGGTGCTCTGCTACCTAATGACCATCAAGGTCCTGCTCCGACAGCCTGGTTTAAAGAGAGCAGCCTGATTAGAGAGCCACCCTAAAGACAGGGTTAAGGGGAGACTGTCAGCAAGTTGCTGCAGACTTAGGGTTCATGCCTACAACCATATATAATTTGCTGTCCGCAAAAAAACTGATCTGCAAAAAATACGAATGATATCCGTGTGCATTCCGTATTTTGCGGAATGGAACAGCCGTCTGCAAAGGGTCCATTTTGTCCATGGCTGCGGACAAGAATAGGACATGCTCTCTCTCTTTTGCGGGGCCGCTGTCTCTTTTGTGGTGTGCTGTCCGCATCTTTTGCGGTCCCACTGAAATGAATGGGTCCACACCAGTTCCGCAATGCGGACGTGTAAATGGAAACTGATAGAACAGTCCTATCCTTGTCCGTAATGCGGACAATAACAGGACAAGTTCTATTTTTTTGCGGAACAGAAATGCAGAAAGAGTATACACACGGAGTAACTTCAGTTTTTTTTTGCGGACCATATGCAGAACTATTCTTCTCAATAGGCCCGCCAAAAAAAACACGGAACTGACACTGAAAGAGAATACGTTCGTGTGCATGAGCCCTAAGGCTGTGTTCACATCGCTGTTTAGCTTTCCGTTTTTCTGATCCGTCAGAAGTGGAGAGAGCAAAAAAAACCAGGATCCTGTTTTTTTAGACATGGAAAAAAAAGTCCTGTGTGCAGAACTTTTGTTTCCATCTAAAAAAAAAAACGGATCTCAGAAGGAAATGGCTCAAACGGATGCTAACTGATGCAACAGGATCCGTTTTTTTTACAGGATCCTGTTTTGTTTTGTTTTTCTATTCTTCTGACGGATCAGAAAAAATGGAAAGCTAAACGGCAATGTGATGTGAACACAGCCTTGCAGGTCCCCTTTAAGTCTGACACTAGATTGCAACAGGATACCGGATGCCGGGAATATTCTTCACAGCACATGGCGTTCTGCGAGCCGGGGCAGAAAATCGTGATGGAGGGAGGAATGCGGAATACCCAGCCGACTGCACGTGGCGAAAAGGTAACGCGGCGCAATAAGGTGCCAGAGAGCATCGGCGCACTCACAGACATCCATTCACACGCTGCAATAAGGAACCTTACATACTTTTCATTACTGTAAGGAAAAACGGATTCCAATGTTCGATACGCATAGTGTGAGGCTCACTACAGGCTTGTGATCAATCTAAAGCAAGAAAAACGGCCATCAGGAAAGCAAATAAGTGATGCGACACGAAAAAACACCCCAATAGCGGCCGTGAGACGGGCTAAAAATAAAAATCCCCACGCGTCGGTAATATCACTTCTCCTTTCTCGCACATGTAAGAGGAAGAGGCGACAAATCTGTTCACCCTGCGGCAGAGTAGATCATGCAGATATAGGGCGACTATAGACATGGCGGTAACCACTGGCTTATTTTGGGGAGGGGGGGGGAGGGATGTCAACACCTCTGCTGCTGACCGACTCTTGGGGAAAACAAAGGACTAGCTTGGATTTCTAAAAATGGATCCGCATGGGTAGTGGACCCATTCCATAACATTTCGGGGGAGAAACTGCGATGAGAATGACCCCCTTTCTTCTCAAGGACTATGTATGCGGGTGTACTTACAAAACCCCTCTGATTTGCCCTGGTGTGCGGATACGACGAGATTTCGGCGCACTATCCGGGCCCCTAATGAGCTTGTTAGGTATCCTTTCTGTAGACCCATCAGACGCAATGAAATCTGGTGGCAAGAAGCGAAGACTCCAGTGTGAACTGAGCCCTAATGAAAAAATAAATAATTATAAAACCGCCATGCGGATGTTGTGGTAGGGGATCTGAATGGTGCCCTACCCGCTCCTCCTCAGCCACACATCGGATAGGGCTCTTTAATTTCACCCATCAGCTGAATATTTTGGCAATGAAACGGCGTGGATCACATGACCGCGGCGGCGGCGGGGCACCGTGTTCTCACGTGGAATGTTGGCACAAGGTATGGAATTCACAACAATGTCAGGTGAAATTCATCTAGTTATATGAATGACCTTCTTCGAGGCGTATATGTAGCAGAGCCGAGTGCGTCACTTAACGATTGCTTTACCGCAACTGAAGAAAACTGGAGAAAAAAAAAAAAAAACTCGCTCTAAGGCCTCATGCACACGAACGTATTTTCTTTCCGTGTCCGTTCCGTTTTTTTTGCAGACCATATGCGGAACCATTCATTTCAATGGGTCCGCAAAAAAACTGAAGATACTCAGTGTGCATTCCGTTTCCGTTTGTCCGTTCCGCAAAAAAATAGAGCATGTCCTATTTTTTCTAGTTTGCGGACAAGGATAGGAATTATTACAATGGATCCGCAAAAATAAGGATGCCTTACGGAACGTCATCCGTTTTTTTTGCGGATCCGCAATTTGCGGACCGCAAAACACACACGGTCGTGTTCATGAGGCCAAAAAGAGACATTCGGCTCTGCTACCTCGGTGTGCACAGTGCGATCGGATGATGTCATCCCAACCATGGCATGTTGGGACATGTGGCTCCACAACAGTCTGCTCAGACCCATAAATAATTTATAGGATATTAGGGGAGGGGAGAAATGTGCAACTTAGGCACAGAGGTTCGGGACCCCCACCTATTAGGTAGAACGACAAACTGCACGCCTCTCGCTGGAGGATCCAGTACACACACCGACTCCGTGATTAAATTGCAAAATATGTAATGCTTCATTTCACCTGCGGAGGCGCTGCAGGGAAAGTAGCTTGCTAGTTTTCCTTCACAACTTACAGCGGATTGCTGGAGGTCAGAGCGGCTGAGAGACCTGCGATTGGCTTATTGTTAAAGGGGTTGTCAAGGGTTAGAAAAGAATGGCTGCTTTGCTTCCGAAAACAGCGCCATCCCTGTCCACAGGTTAGGCGTAGGACTGCAACTCCAATGGAGCCCAGCTGCGCTACCAGACACAACCCATGGACGGGGTGGTGCAGTTGATTGTCAGTAGCAGCCTGCCCCTCGAAAACTGTGGCGCCACCTCAAAATATTATGGAATTGAAATTTCCTTCCGCTACACTAATGCTGGCACGATTTACAGCAGCCTGTATTATGTGTACAGAGCAAGAGCATACCAATAGGTCGCAACGCCAGCTGCTAAATTGTTACACCCCACTGACGTAATACAGGCTGCAGCGCCAGGAGACCTGCCAAGGGCAGATAATGCACGCACTTGCCCGCCGGATGCTGCCAGAAACCTGGAGGTACCATTTATGGCGGCCAGAGGGGCTTCTGCCACTGACATACGACGGCTCTGCTCCGGGGACACGATGCCGGCTGCCATAACCAGCATCTGTATCCTGGGGGCAGGAAGGAAAAACGTAGCATGCGCTAGGCAGTAGCATGCGCTGCAATTTGGGCAAAAACAACACTGACGTGCTGTTTGCCACGGTTTTCAAAAAGGGTCTTAAAAGTTTTCCTTAGGTTTAATATGAATGGCCTAGCCACAGGATAGATCATCAATATCTGATTGGGCAGTCCGACATCAGGCACCCATACCGATCACATCTCCATCCACACCTCATTGCAGCCAATGGTAAATCGGTGATGAAGCAGCCGCAACAGCCTGCCGGATCCTCTACTCCACCGCCGGATCCCCCACTCCGCCTCCACAAACTCTACGCTGCCGCCGCCGCATCCCCCACTCCGCCGCTGCATCCTGTACTCCGCCGCCGCATCCTCTACTCCGCCGCCGCATCCTCTACTCCGCCGCCGCATCCTCTACTCCGCCGCCGGATCTCCACTGACGGCATTTCCGGATCAGGTAGATGGATCTCCGAAACCGAGATGTGAACGCAGGCTGACAGAACATATGGCTGGTGGCAGTTGAAGATTTAAACTGAGCACGTGCGACCACCTCAGTGAGACGGACAAAAAAAAGGAACAGAACAAACAGCAGGTGGCGCTATACGGATACAGTTTATTGAATAGCTCAGTGGCTAGACCAAATTTTTAATTACATGCAATTACAAAAACATTCAGATCCAGGTGCAGAATATGTTTCGTGACGCAACCCCATGGATCAGTGGGTAAAACTGCATTGAGAAAAAAATAAAAACGTATGGCCATTAACCATAATGTTCTGCGCAGTTTTGGACACCACGGTGGGTGCGTCTCGACCATTTGGCACACACTACTGGTCTCATTACCCTTCATTCCCATTTGGCTGCTCTCCTATTGTCCCTTCCGCATCCTAAAGGGGGGGATGTCCCGGGTGAGGCCGGATTCAGACGAGCGACGTTAAACCTGCGCTAAAATGGATCATTTCTTTGACGAATGTTGTGGTACTGCGCAGCGAATGACTTGATCGGTTAAGTCTTTGCATGAATATCGGACCGGAATCGTGCACGCTGCGATGTTCTCGATACGTGCCATCATGAAGGTCGACTGTGTGAACGAGCCCTTACAGGAGAGTGTTAGAGAACCGCTCCTTAATATTTGCTACCGTCACCTCGGGGGGGGGACGACGACATGTCCTCGCCAAGGAAAGCGAAAGGTATGAGCTCAGCTGTTATTTCCGCTGTTCGCATGGAAATGTCCCGCAGACGGTGAGTAAACCCTCCCAGCGTGCTAGAGGTTAATGCGACACAAGTTGTAATGTTTTTGTTTGGAGGAACCGGCGTTAAGGGGCACGCCCGGGTGCGCGGACGTAATGTGCTGCGATTCAGGCTCCGAGCCATCATTCCTATAATCAGGCCTACGGGGACCCGCTATATATAGTCGCTGGTTTCTACCCACGCTAGCAATGAGGCGGTGTGATTCACGGGCCGCACCGTGCCGCTCTGTCAATATCACCCACGGAAAAACATGGGCAGCGTGTGCCAGGAGGGGTGGGAACCCAAACACAGCCGGTCATTCCTTCCAGGTCATGGAGCAAAGACCTGACCGTAACTAATCAACAGTCACCAGGAAACATACCGCCATACTCCTACCCACAACCCCCATTACATCAGGGCGGAAACATCCTAGGTCCTCCTGCCTGAAATCATCCAGAATAGTCCAGGACTAGGAAAGCACCAGAAACAGCATCACCCCGGTCTACAGGCTGCGTGTGGTACTGCACCAATTCACTGCTATGGAGCCGCAGTACCAGACACGACCCATGAAGGTGCCCATTCTGGAAGTAATCCGATACAACTAAGAAAAAGCTAAAGAGAACGTCCAGCGCTAAATGTAAGGTTCACACACGATACAGGGCGAGAACGAAAGGCCCAGATTAATAATTGACTCTCCTTCTGTCCTTCAGCCTCCCAAATAACTAACCCTCTATGCAGCAGAGCAGGGGGTTGCCTAGCAACACAAGCAGCGTACAGTGGGTGACACATCAGAAGCTCCACACTCGGGTACACTGACCACAATGCAGAGCAGAAGAGAGCACTGCATTATGGGAGAGTGCGAATAAATCATTTTACTACCAGCAGAATAGCGAGTGCAGCTCTGGAGTATAACTCAGGATCAGTACAGGATAAGTAATGTATGTACACAGTGACTGCACCAGCAGAATAGTGAGTGCAGCTCTGGAGTATAATACAGGATGTAACTCAGGATCAGTACAGGATAAGTAATGTAATGTATGCACACAGTGACTGCACCAGCAGAATAGTGAGTGCAGCTCTGGAGTATAATACAGGATGTAACTCAGGATCAGTACAGGATAAGTAATGTAATGTACACAGTGACTGCACCAGCAGAATAGTGAGTACAGCTCTGGAGTATAATACAGGATGTAACTCAGGATCAGTACAGGATAAGTAATGTAATGTATGTACACAGTGACTGCACAAGCAGAATAGTGAGTGCAGCTCTGGAGTATAATACAGGATGTAACTCAGGATCAGTACAGGATAAATGATGTAATGTATGTACACAGTGACTGCACCAGCAGAATGGTGAGTGCAGCTCTGGAGTATAATACAGGATGTAACTCAGGATCAGTACAGGATAAGTAATGTATGTACACAGTGACTGCACCAGCAGAATAGTGAGTGCAGCTCTGGAGTATAATACAGGATGTAACTCAGGATCAGTACAGGATAAGTAATGTATGTACACAGAGACTACACCAGCAGAATAGTGAGTGCAGCTCTGGAGTATAATACAGGATGTAACTCGGGATCAGTACAGGATAAGTAATGTATGTACACAGTGACTGCACCAGCAGAATAGTGAGTGCAGCTCTGGGGTATAATACAGGATGTAACTCAGGATCAGTACAGGATAAGTAATGTAATGTATGTACACAGTGACTGCACCAGCAGAATAGTGAGTGCAGCTCTGGGGTATAATACAGGATGTAACTCAGGATCAGTACAGGATAAGTAATGTATGTACACACAGTGACTCCACCAGCAGAATAGTGAGTGCAGCTCTGGAGTATAATACAGGATGTTGTGTGGGATGTAACGCCTTTATGAAGTGGATTGACCACGATTTATGTAGACTCATTTCCCTCCATATAAAATCACATACAAAACTAACAGAAGACAGATCAAAAGTTATTTACGGAAACTGATGGCACACATTTTCATAAGACACTTAAAGGGGTCCTCTACATCTGCGATCACAGCACCCGTCTTATGCAGTAGGCAGGGGCGGCCGGGTCTCTCTCTCCCTCCCTGAGCTCGCCCGTCTCTGTAACCCCGGCCCCTGCCGCACGCAGTGGGTATATGGCGGTAAGTTCCTCCTAGTGCCTGCGCGGTAGAATCTCCTATTATATGTACAGAAGGTGTTGGTCTCAGAAAACAAACCAACAATGATGTGCAGAATACACAGGAGGACACCTCAAGGAAGAGGGCATCTGAAAGGCAAATCCTGCGCTTATTCCACGACGATTATTCCAGCACCCACAGGGGTTGTCAGGGAGGCACCATATACTGAACACTAGCCCCCTTTCCTCGTAATGTTCAGACGACGGCGCCAAATCTAATACCGAGGCCTGTAGGTTATAATTTCTGCAGCACTTGTAATAATACAATTTGCTGCCAAACACAATAACCCCCATCATTTCATCTTCCACTCCAGAATATCGAATGTCTTGCATTTCGTGACCACTTTTCTCATGATGACACGCTTCCCCGTACAATCCTCCGCAGATCCGCACACCAGGCCACCGTGCAATGAAAGGAAATTAGCCTAATAGCCCCAAAATCAATTTATCTGACAAACGGCGGGCGGTGAGATGGACAGATATGGAGCTCTTATTGAACGCCGAGCGGCCACAGGGAGTAGTTGTTCCATATATCATGTCGAATACAGGAATTACTGGGCGAATTAAAGAGGAACGGCCACTTTCTTTCCCATGAAATCTAATTAAAGGGCACCTGTCAGCAGGACCTGTAAAACCCCTTAAAGGGCACCTGTCAGCAGGACCTGTAAAACCCCTTAAAGTGCACCTGTCAGCAGGACCTGTAAAACCCCTTAAAGGGCACCTGTCAGCAGGACCTGTAAAACCCCCTTAAAGGGCACCTGTCAGCAGGACCTGTAAAACCCCCTTAAAGGGCACCTGTCAGCAGGACCTGTAAAACCCCCTTAAAGGGCACCTGTCAGCAGGACCTGTCAAACCCCCTTAAAGGGCATCTGTCAGCAGGACCTGTCAAACCCCCTTAAAGGGCACCTGTCAGCAGGACCTGTAAAACCCCCTTAAAGGGCACCTGTCAGCAGGACCTGTAAAACCCCCTTAAAGGGCACCTGTCAGCAGGACCTGTAAAACCCCCTTAAAGGGCACCTGTAAGCAGGACCTGTAAAACCCCTTAAAGGGCACCTGTCAGCAGGACCTGTAAAACCCCCTTAAAGGGCACCTGTCAGCAGGACCTGTAAAACCCCTTAAAGGGCACCTGTCAGCAGGACCTGTAAAACCCCTTAAAGGGCACCTGTCAGCAGGACCTGTAAAACCCCTTAAAGGGCACCTGTCAGCAGGACCTGTAAAACCCCTTAAAGGGCACCTGTCAGCAGGACCTGTAAAACCCCCTTAAAGGGCACCTGTCAGCAGGACCTGTAAAACCCCTTAAAGGGCACCTGTCAGCAGGACCTGTAAAACCCCCTTAAAGGGCACCTGTCAGCAGGACCTGTAAAACCCCGTTAAAGGGCATCTGTCAGCAGATTTGTCCCTATGACACTGGCTGGCCTGTTGGCAGCTGAAGGCATCCATGTTGGTCTCATGTCCATATGTGCCTTCATTGCTCAGAAAACTGATGTTTCAATATATGCAAATGAGCCTCTAGGAGCAACGGGGGCGTTACCATTACACCTAGAGGCTCTGCTCTCTCTGCAACTGTCTCGCCCCCACTTTGATTGACAGGGCCAAGCGATGAAAACACCATCACACCTGGTCCTGTCAATAAAAGTGCAGAGGGCGTGACAGTTTAAGAGAAAGCAGAGCTTTTAGGTGTAATGGTAACGCCCCCGTTGCTCCTATAGACTCATTCACATATATTAAAACATGATTTTTCTCAGCAATGCGGGCACATATGAACATGGGACCAACATGGATGCCTTCAGCTGCCAACAGGCCAGCCAGTTTCATAGATACAAAGCTGCTGACAGACGCCCTTTAAGGGGGTTTTACAAGTCCTGCTGACAACACTGGGGGGTTTAGAGCCCTAAAATCTTTCTAACAATGCTTTGGTGATCTATGCAAATCCCCCAGGTTTCACTCATCAGAGAGTAAGTGTTCTCCTTTAAGTCTGCAGCTTAAAGTGCTTCTCCGCCGTGGTCAATCCCTACTTCAGTGATGGCTAACCTCCGGCACGCCAGCTGTGGTGAAACTACAACTCCCAGCATGCTCCATTCATTTCTATGGAGCTAAGCAAGGAGGCATCTTGGGAGTTGTAGTTTTACCACAGCTGGGGCGCCGGATGTTAGCCATCGCGGTCCTGCTTGTTAGAAGGGTCCCTTGACAATAAATCGATCACGAAGTGCCCCCTGCTCGTACCCACCGTGATCAGCTGCAGTGAAACCCGGCAGTAAGTGCTGAATTTCCCTGCAGTGCCCCCACAGGGGAAATGAAACATTACACAGTGGCCATTAAACCATTGGGTTGTCTGCATAATGCTGGACCGGACAGGTCCTCCAGGGCAGGAGACGCTCTTTGAGCCGGTCTCCGATCTGACGAAATGATGAGGGTCCTGAACAGAGGACCCCGCCAACTCCAAATACCCTAAGAGGGTGGATGAGAACGGACTTTCTGCAGTAGATATGAACTTTTAACGCATTTCTCATCACAGAGGGCGATGTAGTTTTACACGCCGGACACTTCTGTAAAACGCGGGCGGGATGGCTTCGGAAAGGCTGTCTGCAGGGGCTCCTACATTGGCGCATAACGTGGGACCCCTCCATGATGTTTTTATACCATAAGGCGCCGTTCACACGACCGTATGTATTTTGCAGTCCACGCTGCATCTGCTTTTTTTCACGTACCCATTGACTTTGGCAAAATATAGAACATGTCCTATTCTTGACTGCAAATGAGGATCACGGACCACGTTTGGCATGCCACAAAATACATACGATCGCGAGAATGTATCCTCACAGCAAGGCAGGCAGCGACCAGTGCCCAAGACGATACAGTAGACCCGGGGTAGGCAGCCGCCACTGCAGCTGTTGAGAAACTACAACTCCCATAGAAGAGAATAGAGCATGATGGGAACTATAGTTTCAAAACAGCTGAAGGTTGCTGACCCCGTCTGCAGTGTGGTGGCCGTGCCGGGGTACTGCAGCTCAGCTCCCACCCAAGCACCGGCAGCTGATCTGTGACGGCCATCAAAATCTAAGTCCCGGAAAACCCCTTTAAGGTTAGACGGACTGGCGGTTTACTGCCCCTTTAACACCAGTGTGAACCCCGGCCCAGTCCAGACACAGCTCTCCTTCTCGGAATCCCAGTGAAGAAAACCATCGACAAGCCATTACCTCGTATCTGTCCCGAAGTCCTTCTCCAGGATTTTGTGGCACGCCAGTAACGGAGCGAGTCTGGCTCAGAGAGGAGGACGGAGCCGGGGATATGTTTGGATGAAAAATGGCTTCACGTCAGAAAATAAGTTTTTCTCAGCTGGGAAGACACCGAGACTGGTGCGCCAAAGAAACGGAAAAAAAAAAAAAAAGCGCCGAGAACACAAGGAGGTGCGAGGAGGAGGCTGCTCAAAGGCTTCAACTACAGGCATGTAATAAAAGACTGCTCAATACAGGGGCTGGTTCACACACGACATCCAGAGGGGATGTAACTCAGTAATGTATGTACACAGTGACTGCACCGGCAGAATAGTGAGTGCAGCTCTGGAGTATAATACAGGATGTAACTCAGGATCAGTACAGGATAAGTAATGTATGTACACAGTGACTGCAACAGCAGAATAGGGAGTGCAGCTCTGGAGTATAATACAGGATGTAACTCAGGATCAGTACAGGATAAATAATGTATGTACACAGTGACTGCACCAGCAGAATAGGGAGTGCAGCTCTGGAGTATAATACAAGATGTAACTCAGGATCAGTACATGATAAGTAATGTATGTACACAGTGACTGCACCAGCAGAATAGTGAGTGCAGCTCTGGAGTATAATACAGGATGTAACTCAGGATCAGTACAGGATAAGTAATGTATGTACACAGTGACTGCACCGGCAGAATAGTGAGTGCAGCTCTGGAGTATAATACAGGATGTAACTCAGGATCAGTACAGGATAAGTAATGTATGTACACAGTGACTCCACAGGCAGAATAGTGAGTGCAGCTCTGGAGTATAATACAGGATGTAACTCGAGATCAGTACAGGATAAGTAATGTAATGTATGTACACAGTGACTCCACAGGCAGAATAGTGAGTGCAGCTCTGGAGTATAGTACAGGACGTAACTCAGCATCAGTACAGGATAAGCAATGTAATGTATGTACACAGTGACTCCACCAGCAGAATAGTGAGTGCAGCTCTGGAGTATAATACAGGATGTAACTGAGGATCAGTACAGGATAAGTAATGTAATGTATGTACACAGTGACTGCACCAGCAGAATAGGGAGTGCAGCTCTGGAGTATAATACAAGATGTAACTCAGGATCAGTACAGGATAAGTAATGTATGTACACAGTGACTGCATCAGCAGAATAGTGAGTGCAGCTCTGGAGTATAATACAGGATGTAACTCAGGATCAGTACAGGATAAGTAATGTATGTACACAGTGACTGTACCAGCAGAATAGTGAGTGCAGCTCTGGAGTATAATACAGGATGTAACTCAGCATCAGTACAGGATAAGGCTACTTTCACACTAGTGTTTTGGCTTTCCGTTTGTGAGATCTGTTCAGGGCTCTCAGTAGTGGTCCAAAATGGATCAGTTCTGTCCTAATACATTCTGAATGGAGAAGGATCCGCTCAGGATGCATCAGTTTGTCCGCCTGACGAAACTGAGTCAAACGGATCCATCCTGGAACACAATGTAAGTCAATGGGGACGGATCCGTTTTCTCTGACACAATCTGGCACAATTGAAAACGGATCCGTCCCCCATTGACTTTCAGTGGTGTTCAAGACGGCTCAGTCATGGCTATGGAAGACATAATACAACCGGATCCGTTCATGACAGATGCAGCCGGTTGTATTATTGTAACGGAAGCGTTTTTTGCAGATCCATGACGGATCCGCAAAAAATGCTAGTGTTAAAGTAGCCTTGGTAATGTATGTACACCAGCAGAATAGTGAGTGCAGCTCTAAAGCACAACGCAGGATGAGATTAGTAATGTATTTACACAGTGACTGGCCATCTGCTTTAACCTTTTGCTTTGTCATAAAAGTAGAATCCAAGTGGCATTTTCAGGCTGTAACTTTGCACTTATCAGCTGCAGCCATTTCCTGATATAGACAGAAGGAATTAATAAAAAGGGAAGCAGAATATTCCCGCACCGACTGCGAAAACAGAACTACAGCAGAAAGCAGACAGACACAAAGACGTCTCGGACAGACTCGCTCCTCCTCGGCAGAACTGGAGCTATTATTACTAAATGGTACAAACATCATCTACCCGATTAATAATTCACGGCTGTCGATGGAATATCCTATGGAGCTTGGACCGCCGCTGTACTTTCACTCCATGGTAATACACAGCAGGCGATGAGCATCTACACACAACATACTCCAAACCACATGTACAAGATCACGTTAGGGCTCATGTGCACATTTACATGACTTATCCCGAGTTACATCCTGTATTATACTCCAGAGCTGCACTCACTATTCTGCTGGTGCAGTCACTGTGTACATACATTACATTACTTATCCTGTACTGATCCTGAGTTACATCTTGTATTATACTCCAGAGCTGCACTCCCTATTCTGCTGGTGCAGTCACTGTGTACATACATTACATTACTTATCCTGTACTGATCCTCAGTTACATCCTGTATTATACTCCAGAGCTGCACTCACTATTCTGCTGGTGGAGTCACTGTGTACATACATTACATTGCTTATCCTGTACTGATCCTGAGTTACATCCTGTAATATACTCCAGAGCTGCACTCACTATTCTGCTGGTGGAGTCACTGTGTACATACATTACTTATCCTGTACTGATCCTGAGTTACATCCTGTATTATACTCCAGCGCTGCACTCACTATTCTGCTGGTGGAGTCACTGTGTACATACATTACATTACTTATCCTGTACTGATCCTGAGTTACATCCTGTATTATACTCCAGAGCTGCACTCACTATTCTGCTAGTGGAGTCACTGTGTACATACATTACATTACTTATCCTGTACTGATCCTGAGTTACATCCTGTATTATACTCCAGAGCTGCACTCACTATTCTGCTGGTGGAGTCACTGTGTACATACATTACTTATCCTGTACTGATCCTGAGTTACATCCTGCATTATACTCCAGAGCTGCACTCACTATTCTGCTGGTGCAGTCACTGTGTACATACATTACATATCCCGTACCGATACTGAGTTACATCCTGTATTATACTCCAGAGCTGCACTCACTATTCTGCTGGCGCAGTCACTGTGTACATACATTACTTATCCCGTACCGATACTGAGTTACATCCTGTATTATACTCCGGAGCTGCACTCACTATTCTGCTGGCGCAGTCACTGTGTACATACATACAAGCACTCGGGTATCTCTTTCAGGCACACATAAGTATAACGAAGCAGCATCACAAAAGCGCAACTGGTGTTCCATTCAAAAGAGAAAACATAGGGCCCCTTTCTCATGATCAGTGGGGTCCCATCAGTTGGAGCCACGCCAATCTGACACTTATCCTCTGTCCTCCCTTAGACCACCAAGTGTACTGACATTAACCCATGCCCGGCCCAAGATCGCCAGGTTTACTTACATTATCCCTTCACATCTCTAGACCACCAAGGATACTGGAAATAATCCCTTCACTGCTTGAGAAAGCCCGAAATAAGCACCATAACCCCCTTAGTTTACCTGTCAATGCCCTAGACACTCAGGAATATTGACATTAACACTTTCACTGCCCTAGATCACCAAATATACAGACGCTAGCAACTGTATTAGAGCACTACAAGTACTGACATTAACCCCATCACTGTTCTGGACCACCAGGGATGCTGACATTACCGTCTTCACTCCCCTACATCACCAGGACTGTGTGTGAGGGACGGACCCAAGCGGAGCTTTTGTACCAGGGTCCCTGGGCCTGTTTGCGTCAGTGGAACCGCAGAGCCGCGCAAAACACATTCATGTGAAGTCCCGTGGGTTTCGTCAGTGATCACACCGCACATAAACTGGGAATCTAATTATAATAGTTACGGCCATAGTCAGGTCTTAATCACAGCTGTGTCATTTTACGAGGAGCTGCCAGCCTCGTCTTCCTAATGCCAACACTTCGCAGTATTTCTACGCCTAGGGACACGAAATGCAAGACAAAGGGCAGCACGTGACCAGCGATGGAGTATGGGTATCATGGACCTGAGGGGCCTAGCGTTTAGACCAGGGGTAGGCAAGCCCCGGCATTCCACTTGTGAAACTACAACTCCCAGCATGCATACTTGCTCTGCTCTTCTCAGAGCTCCCATAGAAATGGATGGAGCATGCTGGGAGTTGTAGTTTTGCAACACCTGGAATGTCAAAGGCTGCGGGCCCCCGTTTTAGACAGTTCAGACTCATGCTGTATTATACATTGGCGCATCTTTTAAATGGATGCCGCCCTTAATTTTTTGCACAAAGGTGTTTTCCGCGATTTTGATACTGATGACATATTCTCAGCATAGGTCGCGGTATCTGATGGGTGGGGGTCCGACACTCGGAAACCCACCGATCAGTTGTTTTGAGAAGGCACCGGCGCTCCTGTGAACGCCGCGGCTTTCCCCGTGCTCACCACCCACAGCGTCGTACATTGTATATGGGTTGTGCTTGGTATCACGCTCAGCCCCATTCACTTCAATGGTAAGCACGGAGAAGACCGCGGCACTCACAGGAGCGCCGATGCCTTCTCAAAACAGCTGATCTGCAGGGGTCCTGGGTGTCGGACCCCCACCGATCAGACATCCTGAGGATAGGTCATCAGTATCAAAATGGCGGAAAACCTCTCGAGGCCACACCCTATACCAAAAGTATATAAAACATACTAAAAACATTTAAAAAACAAAACATAATAAATCTGGCGCTAAGCCTTTTTCATGCCGTAAACCTGCCTCACCGTGCGGCACAGGGTGGACACGATAAAACCTGATCATCTCTGCACAATCTGGCGGTAAGTTTTCATTTATTTTGTTTCTAAGTTTAACAGCTGAAGATGAAGAACGAGGAAACGAACACTATCAGATTCTGCTAGACTTCCCCATCTGGCGACTTCGGCCTCCTCCGACGAGGACTCGGACGCCAGACACCGATCCGGCCCAGGCCTCTGTATGAGTAATAAAACAGTAATCCGGCCTCAGGGAGAAGAGATTTAATATGCCGGTAATGAACAGAAATGACTTATTACGGATGCTTCATTTAGGCTGATTGCATACAATAATGAAGAGATTCCAGGGCGGTAACCAGACGCCGCGGTAATACACAGCACTACAGGGCAGTATGGATGCCGGCCTCCGAGACTTACATCTAGTCACCCTATTTGTTTTCAAGATTATCTACTGCATGATAAAAGTTTCTATATCTTGCTGACTGTTAATATTTCAATTCACTGAGAGCAAGCAGAGATATTGAAACAAATTATTTCTCTTGGGTCTGGAGAGGCTCAACTGCTGGCGGAGGGAACTATAGGATACCCAGTGCAAGATCCCAGTACAGGGGTTTTCTGGAGGGAGAATAGTTGATGACCTATCTTCAGGATGGGTAATCAATAGCAGATCGGTCGGGGGTCCGACTTCTGGCAGAGTCACTGATCAGCTGTTTTTAGAGGCTGCGGCCTCCTCGCAGCGCCGGCCATGGTATAGTGGCAGCGCTTGGTACTGCGGCACCGGGTCATGTGACCAATGAACGTGATATCATTGGCCTAGGAGGAGGCTGCTCCACTCAGTGGCCCCCCGCCAGGAGTCAGACCCCCCCTCCCGGCGATCAAATTAATAACCTATCCCGTAGATAAATCGTTAATATTGTACTCTAGGAAAACCGCTTTCAGTAGAATACTGGCTGGCGTCATACGTTTCCCCCTGGCGAGTACTGTGCAGCTGGGTGATGATCAGAACAGGTTTCCGCCTCTGAACATAAATACTAAGGGTTAATCTACACAAGGCGCGATATATACGCCCCAAAACCCACTAGTGTCATCTCTGCCCATTTTTATTCTCAAAAACAGGCAGGGGTGACAACGGGGAAGAGGAAAGGCTTCCTTAGGCTACATGCGCACGAACGTATGTGTTTTGCGGTCCGCAAAAAAAAAAAAAACGTATGACATCCATATGGCATCCGTTTTTTGTTTTTTTTGCGGATCCATTGTAATAATGCCTATCCTTGTCAAGATTAGGACATGCTCTATTTTTCTTGCGGGGCTACGGAACGGACATACGGATGCGGATAGTACACGGTGTGCTGTCAGCATTTTTTGCGGACCCAGTAAAATGAATGGGTCTGCATCCTATCCGCAAAAAAAAAAAAAAAAAAAAAAACGGAAAGGGCACGGAAACAAAATACGTTCGTGTGCATGTAGCCTTAGTCTTCCCAGCAGAGATCTCCAGATTACTCTGACCGAACAATACGAGGTGCGCTGAATATTTCTCCGGTCGCACCAGTTTGTCATCTCCTGAATGTCACACAAGATGACGAGTGTACCGTGCCCGGCCCCTGTCCCCAGGCGAGTAACCCCCGAGGTGCTGACATTCCAGACGATGCTCTGCGGTGCAACTGGCGGGGCCGAAAGACAGCAAAAGTTACTAGAAAAAAATAAAAAAAGGTCTGTTCGGGAACATGGAAAATACATTAAGAGCAGGAACACCATTACAGCCTAATATGGTGCTGGGAAACTGGTCTGGATTTCCATAGGGAAAAATGGGGTTTCCAAGGACACGTAAGCTTGGATACCGCCATATGGTTTACATTACAGGCAGGGACTACGGATTTCACAGGAAAAGGAACCCGGCCACATACTACTACTAATGAAAAAAAGGAGCGCAAAACGTATATATAAAACCACAAGGCGGGGGGACACAGAGTCCTGGACCACTGCCAGCACTGTCATAGCCAATTACAAATCCACATTCTATAGAGCTGGAACTGTGGCCCCTGGAGGGTACGGGGTGACAATAATAGACTTCTAAGGGCATGTCACTGGGTTATTAAAGGGGATCTCTGTGACGAATTAAAGGGGTATCCGGTAAGGTAAAAGTTATCCCTTATGCACAGGGTAGGATCCCTATCCTACTGATGGGTCCCCCACCGATCACGAGGACGGGGGCCCCATACCCCCTGCTGCTCCCCTGAAATGGCCGGAGAGGCTGAACACACACGCACACCGCTGCTCCATTCATTTCTATAGGATTTCCAGCGAGTACAGCGCTGAATGGAGCGGCTGCACGCACGTGCGACTGGCGGCTCTGGTCATTTCAGGGAAGCCTGCAGGGGGTACGGGGCTCCCGTTCTCGTGATCGGTGGGGGTCCCAGCAGTAGGACCCCCCCCCGCCCTATCCTGCGGAATACCCCTTTAACAGGACCTCCATCCTTAATCGAAAGCAGCAGCTTTCCACAAGTCCGAGTACTACGCAGGCGGCAGATTCATTGCCATGGCCACAATGTCATACTTCGCTTCGCCTGCGGAGGCGCTGCAAGGAAACTGAGCACTTGCTGCAAGGTATGACCGCTGCGGGTCTCAGAGGAGGACCACCATTATTAACAAAAAAAGGGGGTAGGCTGTACTGAAGCCTAACGATGGCTAGGATGGATTGGCTGCATAACTAGCATGGCAGCGCGTGCTTGGACCTACAGAGTATCTCTCCCAACACGACTCTTCCCCATTCGCTTCTCCCTGCCTAGTGCCAGGTCAGGAGCGCAGCTCTGCAGAAAAAGTGCAGCCCTTCTGTCCAAGATATCAGCAGTTGATCATGAGGCTTTTCCCGGCACAGAAGCTACGTGTTAAAGTGAAGTCGGAGGCGACGCATTTCACGACTGCTTGCGACCTCCCTGTGTGAAACCAGCCGAGGAGCAGGCAAGAGATGCAAAGTATGCTAAAAATGTTCTCAGCTCTTTGCAAAATTCTAGTAAAAAGACGCTGCGCCCCATTTCCTGCCTTGTGGGGGGGAGGGAATGAGTCAAATTTACAGTCCAGCTTCTCTCTGAAATGATTTGTTTCATAACTTTTCGTATTACTTTTGCTATATCATGCAATCGAGAATACAAGGACTGGTAAGGCGGGGGGCGGGGGGGGGCGCTGGATCGGTCGGCTCTTTCACAGGACTCATGGAGGCCCTTTTACCGTCACGGCTCTTTTTATAACCCAAGGACATCTGCGGAGTTCACATGCCCCGTCCAGTCCACGGCTACAGCTTTTCCTCACGCCACGTAATCAGGAGGCATAAATATGCAGTCTGGGGCTGTAGAACTACAAGTCTCAGAGTGCCCGCTGGCACCCACAGCATAGCAAGGGACGCTATACACACGCGATGCATAAGAAAGCAAGGGCAGGATTAGTCTCCATTAATGAAGATCCCAGCTGCTGAGGAGAAGGTAAAAAGCTATGCGACTGTCCTAATGGAAGTCAACGCGAAGCCATGCTTCCTTATACGTCATACCGAGCCAGCTCCTGGGGGCCCGAGTGTGCCCCCCCGTATACCTGCGCCCCCGCCATGAGCTGTATGAAATCAGCCACTTCATTGACAACCAAGCAGAGCGCCGTACACTGTGTAGTGGCCGTCCTTGGTACTGCAGCTCGGTCGCATTCATCCATGTGACCAGTGGACGTGACATCACGGGCAGAGGAAGAGAACGCATCGCTACAGGGCAACGGTCAGCGGGGAGAAGTTGAGAGTCGGACCCCCACCCATCCTGAGGGTTTGTATTTCACAGCTTTATGTCTCTACTTCCTGACAATATCCATAATAAAGACAAAAAAAGGAAAAATTCGCAATTTTTTTTTTACACGTTCCAGGCCATACATGACAGTAGACGAGCTCAGGAACAACCTCCCTTTTCCTTAAGTGGAACTTTCTTTTCCTGACCGACTTCCCGCAGGAATTTCTTCCTACCCGCAGGAATAAGACGGCTCTTTCACGGAGAGCGGCCCTGGGAACGGATTTTACAATCTAATCTACTTTCTTGTGGGTTCGGGCACTTTTGCATAGTGGGGAGGGTTTTGGTTGCCAGCCTGATTTACACGTGACGTGCGTGTTTGATACGGTGCCAGCTCAAACCACAGTCTGATAGACCCGGGCTAAAGATCCCCAGGTTTACGACTATTACCGCCATATCAGGCAAATAAACTCAACCGCTCGGAAGTGAGAAAACGGCTCAGCTGGAGAAAGGAATGCTCAATGGGGCTCAATGGTGGATCCGTAAAACACGGATACCGGCCGCACTCATTTTCCGGAAGGGAATGTCCAGCCCGTAATACAGATAGTTTTTTTGTGGAACGACCACATGGACACGGAATAAGTAAATTTCATCTTTTTGTGGATTTATTGAAGTGAACAGATACGCATACAGGCATGGAAACGAAAAAAAAAAAGAAAATATTATATGTTCGCGTGCATGAGCCCTTTTAGTGCTAAGTCATGGCTGCCCCTGTACAAAGAGGGGGGACGGCAAAACTAGTGATCGCTGGGGGTCCCCAAGACAATTTGTAATTTTCTTATTCTCAAGGGACCCTTCTAACAAGAAGGGATTGTCCAAAGCGGAAAACCTACTTAAAAGGACAGTAAACCTAGAAATCAATGGTCAGACGCATAAATATTAGACCTGCATAGAAAGCAGAGTCCCGAAACCTCTCAATTTACTCAGGGGTGGGGCCTACCTAAAATGGGAGGGGCTTATATCTCTAGACAGAGCGGGGCGCCAGTGCTCATGACTAAAAGTAAATCGTCCATGTTGGCTTTTTTTGAGAAGATACATCTCATAAAAGGCTAAGGCTCAATACCAGACACAACCTATAAAAAAGAATGGCGCTGTTTGCAGGAAAAAACAAAAAACTTTTTTATTCCCTTTTAAATAATGCATTTTGAGCGGAGTCATCCTTTAATAAAGAACTATCCATGGTCCAGTCGCCCCTAATACTCACAGTGACACGACGAAGACTTCCCAGGGCTTCTACTACTCAACATTCCTGCTCCTCACATCCCTTGCGCAGTTTCCAAAAACCTAGAGCCGAAAAGCTGCGGTTTTGCGATTTTTCAGGAATACTGTAAGCAATGCTGTTCCCCCGCTCTGCCATTAAGAACGACGTCCGCCCCCCTCGTCTGAAGCAAATATTTCAGTCATGTTACACGGCTGATCCAAACCAGCTGGGGAAGAAACCTGCGCGCCACACAGCACGAAGCCGGAAGACGCAAGACAACTCCTAGACGTTCAATTACTCTGCTGCGGCCGTCAGCGATACATCATGGCTGCACTGATGTTGGGACAATCGCTGGTAAAACTGAAGTCCAAAGAGGTCACTTCCTTCACCAAAGACATAGAACCGTGCCCCGTAGGCCTCTTTCAGATGTCCGTGAATCACCGGCGTGTGCCGTCTGTCGTCTCCACGTATCCATTGACTTTAATGTGCGATCACACGTCAGTGGTTTCCTCTTTCGGTCCACGATTACAGATCCCCCACGCACGTCATAGTCTACGGATCCTGTCATCTGTGTTCGGTCCGCCGTTTTCACGGCTCCTTGCTAGGAGATGCTCTGGAAATTAATTTCCGTGGAATACGGATGACGCATGGAGGGCAAAAAACGGACAGACGGACCCTTCGTGGATGAACCACTAACCATCTTGTCACGGATAATATCATGGACGCGAGAAAGGAGCCCTCAAGAAAAACACTCAGATTTTCTAATATACTTTTCATTTCAATTCCTTATTCTCAAGAATTCTGATTGCTGTCAGTGAATGGGAACATCTTGTTTTACCTCCAGACACGGAGAACCTGTACGGACCTAATCCTGGGAATTCTTACAGACGTTCTCTACTTCACCTGGATGTTTTTTTGTTTTTGACATTCACAGCAGTTGCATATTTTACCCTCTGGATGTTAGCTAGAATATTTTCATTCACTAGCAGCAAACAGAGATCTTGCACTTGAAATACAAAGTACACTGTGAAACTTGTCATGTTCTTATCCCAAAAGTCTGGTCCTTATACAAATTTGACACAAGTACTGCCTCCTCTATCGTAGGAGCTTATCTAAGCTGTTAGAGGTGTTTGTCGACAAGCTTGCTGACGGTTTCCCATTACAACCAGCAGAATTTTGAATGCAGCTCTGGACTAAAATACAGGCCGTAACTTGGGAACAGCTTAAATATATTCAGGAATTGTACTATGAGCAATTCCCTAAAACATTATTGAGGCGACTTTCTTTTATCGATCGACCCTTCACGCCATAGATCCAGTGAGCAGAAGGCCAGCATCATCTATGGCAAATTAACCCCCCGCTGCTGTAGCACCCTTCCCAGCACGGAATTTATTCTAAATCGTCTTCCGTTCCTCTTACATACTCCTCCCTTCCCCCATAAAAACCCCATATCAGGTCCAGAGCTGAAATGAGAGCCCTGTCACGCCCCCGGGCAGCAGACACATTTTGGCTGGATCGGGCTGCTCTCGGGCACTGCTGCTTGCCTGCACATTTACTGGTTACTGTTTAAGCAGAAATTCTCCCTGAGTCAGCGATTTCCCAAAACGGCAACAAACACGCCGAACGAGCTTGTTTGTGCATTAAAGAGCCCTATTGTATCAGGGCAAAAAAATGCAGGACGGACCTTCAGCGGGATTGTGTGACAGAGCGCTTTCTTAAAGTCACAATTCACTAAAAACAGAATTTATGCTCGCGGCCTGTCTCCCATAGAGGCTGATACTGGTTTACACATTACACAATATTTATCACTGCCATAGGAAGTAACAGGAAAAACTATACGGAATAAACCTACATAAGAAATATACTCCAGAGCTGCACTCACTATTCTGCTGCTGCAGTCACTGTGTACATACATTACATTACTTATCCTGTTCTGATCCTGAGTTACATCCAGTATTATACTCCAGAGCTGCACTCACTATTCTGCTGGTGGAGTCACTGTGTAGTGTGTACATACATTACTTATCCTGTACTGATCCTGAGTTACATCCTGTATTATACTCCAGAGCTGCACTCACTATTCTGCTGGTGCAGTCACTGTGTATATACATTACTTATCCTGTACTGATCCTGAGTTACATCCTGTATTATACTCCAGAGCTGCACTCACTATTCTGCTGTTGCAGACACTGTGTACATACATTACATTACTTATCCTGTACTGATCCTGAGTTACATCCTGTATTATACTCCAGAGCTGCACTCACTATTCTGCTGGTGCAGTCACTGTGTACATACATTACTTATCCTGTACGGATCCTGAGTTACATCCTGTATTATACTCCAGAGCTGCACTCACTATTCTGCTGGTGGAGTCACTGTGTACATACATTACATTACTTATCCTGTACGGATCCTGAGTTACATCCTGTATTATACTCCAGAGCAGCACTCACTATTCTGCTGGTGCAGTCACTGTGTATATACATTACTTATCCTGTACTGATCCTGAGTTACATCCTGTATTATACTCCAGAGCTGCACTCACTATTCTGCTGGTGCAGTCACTGTGTACATACATTACTTATCCTCTACTGATCCTGAGTTACATCCTGTATTATCCTCCAGAGCTGCACTCACTATTCTGCTGGTGGAGTCACTGTGTACATACATTACTTATCCTGTACTGATCCAGAGTTACATCCTGTATTATCCTCCAGAGCTGCACTCACTATTCTGCTGGTGGAGTCACTGTGTACATACATTACTTATCCTGTACTGATCCAGAGTTACATCCTGTTTTATACTACGGAGCTGTACTCACTATTCTGCTGGTGCAGTCACTATGTACATACATTACTTATCCTGTATTATACTCCAGAGCTGCACTCACTATTCTGCTGGTGCAGTCACTGTGTACATACATTACGTATCCTTTACTCATCTTGTTTTATACTCCAGAGCTGCACTCACTATTCTGCCTCTGTTTGGGAAGTCTTATCTTTACCCCACGCACTGAGCAGTCATTAGACTGAGGAAAATAAAAACTAGCCGTTCTCCCGCATTATAGGAAAGCTGCCGGGGGGATGTCAGACATCAAGCTTGTTGACTGTTTCCAATAAGGATTGTGAACGCAGCAATGTTTCCAGAATCAGACTCCATATTAGCCCGCTGTCTACAATGGACCACAGAGGGTGACACGGCGTCTCCCTTAATTAAAGCCAAGTAGCTCCAACAGAAGAGGATGCCACGTGGTGCTCAGGTACAGGCCACAGTAACCGTCAGCCTGGACTTACCTAACCACTTCGCCCTATTAGGTGACACAGTGACGAACCCTCCAGCCGTGCAGGGCTCCCCTCCTCAGCTCGGCATGACACGATGACCTCAGGTGCTGTGTGAAGTCCCATGACAAAAAGGGACTCGTGTTCTGAGATGCTCATTAGGTGACTGACGATCTCCTGGTCTGACCAGTTTCCACGTTGAACAAGTTCTTTCGTGGTAACGTCTCGGATGACATGGCTGCGGCATTAGTCAGGCGCAGCCGTGTGATCAATGTAAAGGAAAAAAACCTCAATAAATATGTCACGGGGGTAAGAATCCCATCAAACCTTCTTGGTCCGACGTATTAGCCCTAAGGCACCTTTCCCACATCTGTGAATCGCGGACGTGTGCCGTCTGTCCTTCACGTAATGCTCGCGTATCGAATGTCTTATGTACGGTGGTCTTCCAGGGACCGCGCTGACACCACAGAAGCATTCTGGATCACGCACGCGCATTATAGTCCTATGGATCCGTGTCCTGTCAGTGGTTTTCACGGATGCTCCAGAAACTTTTTAGCCTAGCAGTGTCTGAGAAAATACGGATGAAGTATGGAGAACAAAAAAACGGACACGTGGACCAAACACAGATCCATCACGGGCGCATTCACACAGTGCGGTCGAAATATATTTACCGTTAAACTGCGGCACGAGCATGAGGGGCTGCGTAGACTAAACGCGGCGCCGGTAGTGGGAGGGAGAAGACGAGCCCTGCCAACCGCCTTTTTCATCAGCCCCAGAAAAGTAGGGGTAGCCGCTAAGTTAAGTACGTTACCATACGACCGCAGAACACCTAGGGGATCCACAACCGATGACATCACCAGGCTCCGATAACCCAGGATCTCAGTTATATGGGCAAGTTTACATATTCCAACAAAATAGCTTTTTTTTTTCTTTCCAAAAACAAGTCGTTTTGTGCGGTTAGGCCTGTTTCACACTTGCGTTGCGGCATTCCCGTTTTCAGATCCAGCAGAATCTTAAAGCTCATCAGTTTTGTCCCTATTCATTGTCAATGGGGACAAAACATCAGGGAGCATTCTATTCCGGTTTTTGACCGGACACAAAACCGCCGCATGCGCTGTTAGCGAAAAAAACGGATCTGGAGCCCAGTGGCTTACAATGAGTTTCACTTCGGATCAGGTTTGTTCAGTTTTGATTTACTACGACCGGATCCGCAATGTATTAAATGGCACGGATCCATTTAATTCCAGTTTTGAGATCCTCTGCCGGATCTCAAAACGGGAATGCCACGACGCAAGCGTGAAACGGGCCTTGCTGTGCAAACCCCGCGCAAAGCAAATGCAAGTGGAGCACAAAACGCGGACTCATCGGTGCTAAGGCGAAGCCAAGCTCGGCGCCCTCAGCGCTCGGGGAAAAGGAAAACAGACGTTGTCAGCACTAGAAAAACGACATTCCTGCGACATGCCAGGAATTCTCATCTCAATAGTCCAGGATTTCAGGGGAAAAAGAAAAAAAAAAAAAAGATGTAATTCTGGATCAGCGAAATATCTGATACTACTGAAAGGGAGACAACGCCTGGGTCAGTCCTGATGAAGGGGTGCACAACACCCGCGATCGGGGTGACAAACCGAGGCGAGCTCTCAATGCCAACGCGTCTCCTGACACCTCAGCAAGTCCTCGCAATCAGATGCACCGTGAGGAAGTGATCTCTTCCTGCACCGACTTCCTGGAGAGCGCGAGATGGACTTTGGGCCCGATCACATCGCATCTTCAGGCTCCGTTTGACGTTTACCTGCGAAGGCCGTGACGTATCCCGCTGCACAAGCACATCGGGGGATGCGTCGTCCATAGGCTCTCACTGTACACCATAGGCTGCTGCTGAAAAAAGGAGGTCGATCAATGTACACCAGGGGGAAGTCTAAAGGACCCTGTTTTGGCCTCTGCAGGGTGGATGCCCCCTGGATGCACTTAGTGCTTTTCCCAGTATACGTGCCGGGCATAGTGCCTTAAAGGGGTTGTCCAGGTTCACAGCTGACCCCAGACATACCCATATGTTCACCCAGGCAGCCCCCATGAGATGCTTCGATGCGCTCCCTTGCCCTGCGCCAGATCGCGCAGAGCAAGGGCTCTTTTGTTTACAATAACACACTGCCGGGCGGAAGCTCCCTGTGTTCGGTGACGTCACCGGCTCTGATGGGCGTGCTTTAGCGCTGCCCTAGCCATTTTATAGGCTAGGGCAGCGCTAAAGCCTGCCCATCAGTGCTGGTGACGTCACTGGGCTTCCTGGCAGCCCTATTAAGAGCCCGGTTGGTCACTGGAACTCCGGAAAATGCCTTTTCCCTGCGCGATTTTGCATGAACTGCTCCGATGCTTAAGTCAGGGGGGCTGCCTGGGTGAAAATGGGGCTATGTCCGGGTTCAGCTCTGACATGATTGTGTGAACAGGGCCTTATGTTTATAGACAGCAGCTAAACTGAGAAGTCGGAGCTGCAGGGGGAGGGAGAGCAGCAGGGAACCAATCATGAGGCAGGAGGTGTGTCTTAGACTACCCGAGAGCCCCCGTATCTAACCTGTAGTCACTGATCACAGCTCGGGGAAGCCAAGGAAAAAAAATTGAGCAGGTACTGAATTACACAGCACAGCTTCTAAATGGACAGTCACTTTAGAGGGGTATTCCTATTAGAGGGGTATTCCTATTAGAGGGGTATTCCTATTAGAGGGGTATTCCTATTAGAGGGGTATTCCTATTAGAGGGGTATTCCTATTAGAGGGGTATTCCTATTAGAGAGGTATTCCTATTAGAGGGGTATTCCTATTAGAGGGGTATTCCTATTAGAGAGGTATTCCTATTAGAGGGGTATTTCTATTTGGGACACTGATGATACATCATGTCTCCAATCTCAGGAACGGGACCCCCGAAGTGAACAAATAGCCATACATTGGAAAGCATGCTGCGCATGTGCGGTACGCTCCTAGACAGGAGCTCGTCCCACACCTATCTGACATTGATCCCTTTAAGTTATGCAACCCCTTCAGGTTCTATTCCTGGCATCCATTTATATTACAACAAAAGCACCCAAAGGTGTCGCCTACGGTGGGGTCCATCAGTTTTATGGGAAGAACACAGGAGGAGCCTCTATTACTGACTGTATACAGATAAGCTATCCTCAGGATAGATCACCAATATCTGATCGGTGGGGGTCCGACTCCCAACACCCTCACCAATAAACCATTTAAAGGGACCTGTGCCCCAATAGGTGGTGCGGCCTTCTCCTAGACTAGCGACGTCACGTCCATCGGTCACATGACCTAGGCGGGGTTCCGTGAGTGGGGCTCAGTTGCAATACCAAGTACAGCCACTATACAGTGGACAGCACTGTGCTTGGTGAGCTGTGAGGAGCCTGCGGCCTCGGTCGGGGGGGTGCTGGGTGTCGGAGCCCCACCAGTCACGCACTGTTAACGTGTCATCAGTATTAAACACTCGGAAGACCCCTTTAATGCTTCCATAGTGGCCGCCACCCAGGTTTCTAGAGCCCTGGATGTCACATATGTAAAACTGCTGTTCAGGACTCCAGGGGAGCAGGATGCCAATCCACGGCTGCTTCCCCTTTAATTATTTCCCTATACTCAATATCATTTCCACTTCCCAAAGAAAAAAACACCGGGAACGCCAAGACAGCGGCCACGTGATTGATATCCTCCCATCGGCCGGGCAGCCCGTCAGGAACGCATCCGAGAGAGCGGCGTTCCCATGTGCTGGCCGCGTTATCCACAGACTGAAGGAGTCCGAGGATTACCTGCTGGTTCAGCAACTTTCTACTATACTTTCTGTTTCAATTTCTCGCAAGGGCCAAGATCTCTGCTAGCAGTCAGTGAATAAAATAATATTGTATCCGTTTATCTGAAAGAGCGGCACATCCCTGGATTTAAACAGGGATGCTCCCGTTCGTGGGCAGCAAGCAGAGATACTGAAAAAAATAAAAACCAAATCTTACATGAAACCTCCCTTTAAGCACGTGCTATCTGGCATACAGCTAGAGGCGTCCAACGAACCCGCAAAAATATTTCGTATTCCCTCCGCCATTTTCTTGATGGCCTGATAGGTCATCTATTGCTGATCTGTGGGGGTCCGGCTCCTGGCAAACCCCGCCATACAGCTGCTGCAGGAACAGAAGAGCGCCATACAATGCATAGTGGCCGTCCTGGGTTACTGCAGCGCCGCTTCTATTCGCGGAGCAACTGCAACTCCCAACATGCACACTTGCTCAGCTGCTCCCAAAGAAGTGGATGGAGCATTCTGGGAGTTGTAGTTTCAGAACATTTGGAGTGCCGGACGTTGCCGATCCATGATCTAGAAGGTCTGCTAATCCAGCGGAAGGTGTAGAATGGATGCCGGATTGAAGGAATTTTAGTACTGAGGAGGTAATTAAAGCAGCTCGTTAAAAACTCCCCCAAGGGTGTCCTCGCCCGGATACAATAGGCATGGAGAATGGGGCCCTATAAATCACCAGGGCAGATGTAACGTGTGAGTGACTCCTGGCAAATTATTAATGGGGAAGGAATTTTAAGTGTCCTGGTGACAGCAGAGAGTCATAGAGCGTCACCTGGGGCAGACAGGGTTAATGGGCGCCCTCCTTATAATATACGGCCCTGCGGAGCACTCTACATGCAAACACTGACCATGGGCGAGATGTAAACCAACCCACACAAATTCCACCGAGGCCGAGCAAAATAAAATTGGCTCCGTGGCAGCCTTAACCCTTGAAGAACCATTAACCTGCTAGACCAGTAGATTACGTATTAAGAACATAAACTGGAGAACGCGGCTGGGACTTTGGATCAATGAAGTCTGAACGTCTGGGCGTGTACCATTGGCATGCCCTTTAAATGTAAAGTATTGGTTATCCCTTTAAAGAGGTTGTCCGATGCTTTGATATTGACGGCCTATCCTCGGGATCAGGGATCCGGCTCCCAGCACACCCACCAGTCAGCCGTCACGTTCAGCGGCTGCGCTGCAATACCAAGCACAGACACTATAGAATCTGCGGCGCTGTGCTAGGCGAGCTGCGAGGAGGCCGCAGCACTCAGCGGAGCACCGTGGCCTCCTCGCTGTTGGACCCCCGCAGACCTGATATTGATGAACTCTCCTGAAGATCGGCCATCAATATAAAAATCTCAGAAAACCCCTTTAAATGCCAGCCTGAAAGCATACCCCATGGGGTCTCCAAACCACGGCTCTGTACTGGTTGCAAAACTACAAATCCCAGCATGACCCGACAGCCTGCAGACCCTTTAAATGCCATGGTGGTCTCCAACCTGTGGCCCTCCAGCGGCTGCAAAACTACAGCTCCTAGCATGCTGCCCCTTTAAGTGATGCTCTACAGCAGGCATGCTTCGGCTGTTGCAAAACTACAACTCCCAGAATGCCCTGATAGCTGTAGGCTGTCCAGGCACTATGGAAATTGTAGTTTTGCAACAACTGGAGGGCCGCAGGTTGGGCATCCCTGCTCTACAGGGTAGTGGTCTTCAATCTGTGGCTCTCCAGTTAGTGCAAAACTACATTTCCCAGCATGCTCTGTCTGGGGATGCTGGGAGTCGTGCAGCTAGACAGTCACTGGTTGGAGGAAGTGACACTATGATACACGTCCCTTTTTAAAGGGATTTTCCACTTTTAGTGAACACCGAGTCAGAATATAACATCTTTGCGGGTCTGTTACTTCCTAAAATTGAGGGGCTTCAGCATTTGGTAGTGAACCCCCCCAAATGGGGCCCTATTAGTGCTGCCAGAGTCACCTTGTATCAGAGATGTCATAGGTGAGCGGCACAATCCCGAGGGTCCTGGACCCTGCGTTCCTGAAGTCAGTGGATACGTGGATGACTGTCCAGCTCAGCATCGCAGGGGTTAAAATCCTCCCGTCCAGTTACTTTGCTCAGGATCTAAAAATTGTCCCCTAATAAAAATAGCCCAAAGTCTTGCTCAGCCCCCGGGCACGGCAGGAAGGAGGCCACCGTCCCCGGACACTGTGCCGATGTATACTGGGAGATACGGTTAAACCGCCGGACGCCATTCCGGGGACCTTTGGTAGCGATTGCGCCCGCACTGCGCATACGGTCGGCTTTTTACATACAGGGCCCCGAGCGGCTACTATAGAAATGAACACAAAACACACACACAGCCCAGAGCAAATATTAAAGGGAGTGACCGGACTGATCATCGCATCACGAAAACGTCTGCGGCTCTCATGTACTTTCGGTTTAAATTCCAAACCATTTTAGACATTTCTGCTAGCTGTCAGTGAATGGAAACCTTCCTGTTTGTATCCGGAGACGGAAAACTTTAGCCCCTGGTAAGTGATTGATTCTGTTGTATCCATTCTCGACTGATACATTGTAGCAAACTGTCAGCACAGGAGAGAGATGGGCTCGCTGCTCAGGCCTCATTCAGACGACGCATTTCACATTTGTGTCTCAGACGCCACCGATACCGAGCTCCGTTATAAGCCAAGGGCGTCCGTCGGGCTCCGCGATGCATCTAGCTTATGTGTCACGGTTTTCAGGGCCTTATTAATTTAGTTCAGTACAGAGGATTGTCTGGACTGGAAACTATTGCAGCAAAACCTCAGCTGTGAGAAGGATCGGGTCACAGCAGCTTTCAGGCTTGAAGTGAAAAGAGTGTTCCTGTTCACTGACAGCAAACTGAGGTATTGAAAACGGAATGACCCGTCTAAAGGTATAATGTGGAAGGGGGGGGCCACATCCAGGAGGGCTGCGGTGCCACCGAAGACTACACTGTATAACCCCCCCACCCCCAGGATCGGCGGCCATGTTTTCCTGAATACTTTGGGAACAGGTAGCGCTGGTGGGACATGACTAGTCATAGGGGACTGCACAGGAGGGAGCCCACCTTCACGGGCAGTCCTGCCTGGCGCCACCCAGGTGGTACCAAGTAAGCTCCATCTTACAAAAGGGGCCATTGGGGTTTCCCTTAGCCTGATATAAACAAAATTGGCAGAGGGTGACGCCCCCATAAGAAGCTACCTATGAGGAGCAGCGGTGGTGGCGCCGCCGATTGAAAAGGGATGAACTATTGGGTTGTTCATGAAAACCAATGCCCAACCCGGGGCAGGCGCCACGACAGCTACGCCACAGCCGACCCCGGGGCAGGCGCCACGACAGCTACGCCACAGCCGACCCCGGGGCAGGCGCCGCGACAGCTACGCCACAGCCGACCCCGGGGCAGGCGCCGCGACAGCTACGCCACAGCCGACCCCGGGGCAGGCGCTGCGACGGCTACGCCACAGCCGACCCCGGGGCAGGCGCCGCGACGGCTACGCCACAGCTGACCCCGGGGCAGTCGCCGCCAGGGCAGCTGCCGCGACGGCTACGCCACAGCCGACCCCGGGGCAGCCGCCGTGACGGCTACGCAACAGCCGACCCCCGGGGCAGGAACTACGACAGCTACGCCACAGCCGACCCCGGGGCAGCCTCCGCTGACGGCTACGCCACAGTCTACCCCAGGGCAGTCGCCGTGACGGCTATGCCACAGCCGACCCGGGGGCAGTCGCCGTGACGGCTACGCCACAGCCAAACCCCGGGGCAGTCGCCGTGACGGCTACGCCACAGCCAAACCCCGGGGCAGTCGCCGCGACGGCTACGCCACAGCCGGCCCCGGGCAGTCGCCGCGACGGCTACGCCACAGCCGGCCCCGGGCAGTCGCCGCGACGGCTACGCCACAGCCGACCCCGGGGCACTCGCCGCGACGGCTACGCCACAGCCGACCCCGGGGCAGTCGCCGCGACGGCTACGCCACAGCCGACCCCGGGCAGTCGCCACGACGGCTACGCCACAGCCGACCCCGGGCAGTCGCCATGACGGCTACGCCACAGCCGACCCCGGGCAGTCGCCACGACGGCTACGCCACAGCCGACCCCGGGGCAGTCTAACCCATTGCTGTCACCCTGACCGTCACAATACAGGAATCTATACAAATTTTGAACTGAAAAAACGTCAAATATCACAACGAAATGTCGCGACACGTACATGGCGACTGACAGCGACCAGGTGACTATAACTACATGGCAGATAAAGGGCAGGATTAGTTGGGAAGTTGGCACAGGCAGGGGCACAGTGTCAGAAGTTACAGGGAGCAGGTAAGTGACTCCGGGTAGTACGTGCACACAGCGGGCAGGGTGCCCTGTGGCCCCCAGGGGCCCCCCTGCTGCCATCTGGGCAGGCACTCACCTCCCGACCGTCTGGTTGGCCAGCTGCCTCATACGGTTGAACTGCTTCTTCATGGCGGCTTCCCCTTCCGTCCTCGTCCCGGAGAAAAACCCAACTTTCCTTCTGGGAGCTCGGCTTAATCCATCGGGGGAGGGAGTGCGGGAAGAGCCCGGGGAGGCCCCGTCACACAGCGCACCGAGCCCGGGCTCCTGACTGGAATGGCCGGCCCCGCCTCACACTCTGCTCCCGCCCTGACGTCTCCTCCCTCACCGCCCTCCTCCGGGCCTGACGTTCACTGCGTGCCTGCTGGGGGTTGTAGTGTCTCCCACAGCTAGTGCCTAGAGCTGACACTCGTGCCTGCTGAGAGTTGTAGTGTCTCCCACAGCTAGTTCCTAGAGCTGATACTCGTGCCTGCTGGGGGTTGTAGTGTCTCCCACAGCTAGTGCCTAGAGCTGACACTCGTGCCTGCTGGGAGTTGTAGTGTCTCCCACAGCTAGTGCTGACACTCGTGCCTGCTGGGAGTTGTAGTGTCTCCCACAACTAGACCCAAGAGCTAAAACGTGTGCCTGCTGGGAGTTGTAGTGTCTCTCATAGCTAGTGCCAAGAGCTAAAATTCACAGCTAGTGCCTAGAACTGATACTTGTGCCTCCTAGGAGTTGTAGTGTCTGCCACAGCTAGTGCCAAGAGCTGACACTCGTGCCTGCTGGGAGTTGTAGTGTCTCCCATAGCTAGTCCCAAGAGCTGACACTCGCCCCTCACCTCCTATTTCAGTCTAAAACTGCATAGCAAAATGGCAATTCCTTGAAAAGTCATTTTTAGGGCTCATGCATATGAACGTATTTTTTGTCCATGTCCATTCCGTTTTATTTTGTGGCCCGTAGGTGGAACCATTCATTGCAATGGGCTCGCATTAAAAAAACGGAAATGACTCCGTGTCCGCATGTCCGGGACGTATGGCCCGCTCAAGGACCGTATATCTCAGAGGGCATACGGTCGTGTGCAAGGGCCCTAACTATGACATAAAATCCGGCTCTGGCCTAATAACAGGGTGTGGCCCTATGTGATGCCTTAGGGCTTGTTCACACGGCCGTTGTGGTTCCATTGCCGTACTGCGGCCCGCATACGGCGGGTCCACGATACACGGGCACCGGCCCGTGTGCACTCCACATCACGGACGCGAACCTATTCAATTGAATGGGTCCGCAATCACGGAGATGAGGAACGGAAGCACGGATCGGAACCCCACGGAAGCACTACGGAGCGCTTCCGAGGGGTTTCTGTCCTTGTCTACGCACCGCAAAAAAAAATAGAACAATTTTTTTGCGGTGCGGACGGATCACGGACCCATTCAAGTTGAATTGGTCTGGATCCGTTCCAGCCGCCGCACGGACGTTGCCCGTGCATTGGGGGCACGGAACCACAACGGCCGTGTGAATAAGCCCTTATCCTGAGGAGCCATCAGGCTCTGTTTTCATATGACATAGGTCTGGGTGGGCACTGATCCTCAGTTATTAATCATAGAAATAATAATAGCTATGCCTGCCCCACGTCACAGAGTTTTTCGCCATGATACAACATCAGGGATACAAGGAGCCTTTCATCGAGAAGATCGCAAGTAGTTATTAAGAGTGTGAACACGACTTGGGACATAACCCGACTGTGGCGCAACAGTCACAAAAAAATCCGGACCTGCAAGTCGCAGGTAACTTCCCCCGGCCACTGCCGCTCACTTGCCACGTGTTTGCATCGGTTCAGGCTTTTTTACTATATCTGTCCTAACTTACACGAAAATTTAGTTTTGTTTTTTATTTTATTTTTTCGTTCATGGGATGTGTTTTTACGCCTTTTTTTCGCTGCATTTTTTGTGGATTTTTATGGATTTTTATTACAAATGGTTTGTTTTCAAATACATACTTATTTTGTGCCTTTTTTTTTTTGCAAGCCAGACATTTTTAAGAGAAAATGTACCCCATTTTGACGAAAAAAGAAAAAAGCAACGTATTAACTGTAAAAAAAAAAAAAAAGCAACAAACATCCACACTTTTTTTTTTTTTAAGGAGGAAGAAAAATGGATGTCAATGCCCAAAACACCAGTAAGGCCTCATTCACACGGCTGTGTCCGGTATGACATCTATGACAAGACGGTCGGTGGTTCATCCATGAAGATGTCCGTGAAGGATCCGTGTTTGGTCCATGTGTCTGTTTTTTGCCTTCCACGTGTCATCCATTTTCCACGGACACTGCTCTTCTGAAAACTTTGAAAGCATTTTCTAGCAACGGTCCGTGAAACACGAATGCCGTCCGTGTTTTTGTAATGGACCTATAGACCATAATGGGCGTGAGGGATCCGTGATCATGGACAAAAATAGGGCGTGCAACTGTGACATAACCACAGACCCACAGACTATGGAAATTCATGGAAGTGTGAATACCTACATTCAAACCAATGGTTATGCGTACTGACACGGGCATGATTCACGGATGTGTGTATAAGGCCTTCATTTAAAAAAAATGCCATTGGGGGGTCATTTATAAAGACTTGCGCCTAAAAAAAAAAAAAAACTTTTTTTCTGCATTTCATAATTCCCAGAGACTTACAGATCTGGAGTTGCCATTAATAAAAATTTTTAAAACAAAATAAAAAAAAAGTGTAACAAAAAGTCGGCAAATAGGAATATATATTTTTAATATATATAACTATATGCAAATAAATATATATAGATATAGGGTGTTGCCTGCGTGAAATCGCTCACATTCTCAGGTCGCACAACCTGCGGAAAAATTACTGTTGCGCTGTTGTCGATATGATTGGCGGTTGCAGAGGTAGTCGAAAGCCTCTGTTACGCCATGCTTTAGACTGCAGCTCTGCTTGTTCAGGAAGTCATTGCCCAAAGAGTAGGAGAAAAAGCAAAGACTATCAGGTAGCGGCTGCACGTGTCCTGAGACCCCCTGCCCCCCATAATGGAGGAGACTTGAACGGCAGGTAAGTGATCCACCAGGTGACCCAAGACCCAACGACGTGTCATCATTGGGAGAGACGTAGGTTCTCAGCTCCACCTCCATGTATGACGGAAGTGAGGACATTACCTGCTCAGGTAGCACAATGTGTCACCGCAGGCGTGCATCTGAGTGACACACTGCTCGGCGGCATTACACAGGGATTAGTAATCCTGCATACAACAACAACAGCCTGAAGAAGAAGGAGGTGACAAGTGATAGCATGGAGGTCACATAGTCTGTGGCGGCGCTATGCTTCTTAAAGGAGACCTGCACCTGAGGAGTCCTACATCCAGACCAATGGGGTCCTTGAGGGATTAGGCCATTTTTCCGCCACTGCATGTCGTGTTGTTTTTGCTGCAAAAAGTGACAGAAACGGCAACAGAAGCTCCGAATCTTAATGCGAACAGAGCCGAATATGTACTTGTCCTGATTGTGCCCAAAGGCCGGATATATGGAGTTTGCAGTAGAAGCCTTCCGTGGCCCCTCAGCCACACGAGAAGACGCCCGTATCATAAGTGGCACATGATAGATGGGGGACGCTACTACAGATTTTGCGTAAGGCCTCCTGCACAAGACTGTATCTGTTTTGCAGTCTACTGTAATTTGTGCCATGGACGCAGACGGCACACGAACGAAATCCGTGTGCTGCCCGCATTTTCTGCGGCCTCATAGAAATGAATGGGTCCTCGTGTGAGCCGCAAAAAAATCCGATCGGTGCATACGGTCATGTGGATGAGGCCTAAGGGTATGTGTAGATGGAAGATTTTGGGCGTGGGTTTCAGCGCCAATTTGGTTCCCCCAAAAAAACGCCATTCGGTTTTAATGGGAGGGCGAGCAGCAGTTCCTGTGCTGAGGACGTTTTCAAGACCGCGCCAAGAATATACAGGTCTATTCCTGGCGTAGTTTTTACACTGACCCCTCGCAAAGCTGCAGGGCGAGCCTGATCGTGGTTTAGTGCCTTTCAATGGCGCCAAACTGAGAGCGGGCCTCCACCCTACAAATTATAATCCCACGGACAAAATCATCCAAATCAAAAACGTCATAAATCAGAGTTTGGTGTGGCACTAGGGTTCTGTATTGTTAACCTGTAGGCACCCCATGTGCCGCCATATGGTGCCTCTGTGTTCTTTCCTTCTAGGAGACACTGGATTATCCGTGAGAAGAACCTATGGGCACCTCCGTATGGGCCCATAGATTTCTATAGGTGTCATTTTACCGCCCTGCGCAACACAAACCTTTTATGTGGCTGCATGTCTGAGACATAACCCTAAGGCCTCATGCACACGACCGTATGTATTTTGCTGTCCGCAAAAAATACGGATGATGCCCGTGTGCATTCCGTATTTTGCGGAACAGAACAGCTGGCCCCTAATAGAACAGTCCTATCCTTGTCCGTAATGCGGACCATAATGGGACATGTTCTATTTTTTTTTTGGAACGGAAATACGGACTTACGGAAACAGAATGCACACGGAGTAACGTCCGTTTTTTTGCGGACCCTATAAAATAATAGGTCCGTATGCAGTCCGCAAAAAAACCCAGAACGGACACGGAAAGAAAATACGTTCATGTGCTTGAGGACTAAGGTCTCATGCACACGAACGTATTTTCTTTCTGTGTCCTTTCCATTTTATTTGTGGAACGTATGCGGAACTATTCACTTCAATGGATCCACAAAAAAACGGAAGTTACTCCGTGTGTATTCTGTTTCCGTATGTCAGTTCCGCAGAGGAATAGAACATGTCCTATTATTGTCCGCATTACGGACAACGATAGAACTGTTCTATTAGGGGCCAGCCGTTCCGCAAAATAGAGAATGCACACGGACGTCATCCGTATTTTTTGCAAATCCGTTTTTGCTGACCGCAAAATACATACGGTTGTGTGCACGAGCACTAAGGATGTATTCACATGCGGCAGTCATATAATAGTAGATGCGATTTTGCACGAAGCTCATCGCAGAACTCGATAGGACTGCGACGTCTGCATGTACCCGGCCCAGAAGACACCAGCGGCAGGCGCTCGCCTCCATGATTACATTAAGTCATGAGCTCTCACATTTATTAGAAATAGCGCAGAATTGCGGTTTATTCCCCGACATCCCCACGGGTACCTTTTATCTGCGGCCTGTGTAGCCTCATTGTATAGGTCACTGATGCAACCTGTTCTAAGGGAACCTGTCGTGTCCCGCAGCACATTACAGGAATGCTAAACATTTGGGTTTTGCATTCCTCTGCTCTGGGATGGGGGAGGGTAGGAGCCGCTGACCAGAGCTGTATCTGTAAGCAGTCTGCATGGTCTCCTATGGTTTGTATGGGTTTTTCCTGGTATGTACTACTATCTATACATATTCCTAGATATATCCAGCTAGGGTGGGGTGGTGCCCATTTCTATTGGGCAGAGTGAACCTGCAGAGCTCTCCCTCCCCCGCAGACCCTGGAAGATGGGAAGGAAGAAGAACTGGTATGAGGGTCACGTTGCCCTTCGGGGGTTTGGAAAGAGAAGCAATGGCATGGGACTACTGCATTATGCGCTAGCTGCCCTCAACCTCTGTATTGCCAGTCGTCGTAAAACTACAACTCCCAACGTGCACTCGGAAGCGGTCAGGTCATTATGGGAGTTGTAGTTTTGAAACTGCTGGCGGGCCAGAGGTTGGGGAGCGCAGATTTCCAGCAGCGATCAGAGCTGAGGCTGTGCTGCCCCCTGCTGGCTACTACAAGACACCACCATGGGAATAGGAAGAGACAGGAGGCGTCCAGCTCCCTTCAGATCCTTCCTGATAAAGCAGATGGCGGTATAGGGAAGGGAACTTTTAGCTTTTACTATACTATAAATAGAAAATCGACCGTCCCTCGCAGATGTAGAGATTCAGCGTTGATCTGGCTTTGAAGTCGCTTTCCAAAAACGCCAGCAGCCATGATGCGTGGCCCAATAAATCATAAAAAAGGGTAACGAGATGTCTGTTTTTTTTTTTTTTCTTTTTCCTTCATGGCTCCAGGTAAAATATTTCTTGATTTTCCTGGAATGGAGTGTCACATAGTCAGAAGTGGGATAGGGTCACCTTTTAACGCCTTCCCGCTGCATCCAGTGTTTATTTTTTCATCCCCGCCTTCAAAAGCCGTCATTTTAAAAAAAATATTATTTTGCAGTTCACACGAGGTGCCGTCCCATGAGGTATTTTTGTTACCCCCTGTTCAATTACCGTGGTATCTAAGGGGGGGGGCGGGTGACTGCCATTTATGCTGTGCTTGAGACAATTCGTCATGTCAATCAAAGTGCAGGGTGCGGCAGTTGCAGAGAGAGCAGAGCCTCTAGGTGTAATGGTAACGCCCCCGTTGCTCCTAGAGGCTAATTTGCATATAATAAAACATCATTTTTCTCAGCAATGCGGGCACATATGACCATGGGACCAACACAGACGCCTTCAGCTGCCAAGCGCACATGTAACAGGTCAGCCAGTGTCATAGGGACAGAACTGCTGACAGATGCCCTTTAAAGGGGTTTTCCGGGACTTAGATGTTGATGACCTATCCTCGGGATGGGTCATCAATATCGGATCGGTGGAGGTCTGAAGGCTGACACCCACAGGAAAGCCACCAGTGCGAGGAACTATACGGTGGACGGAGAGGGAGCAGAAGGTCCCGTCCGCTACAATATGCCGGAAACTACAAGGTGCACGTACCCCTCTGCATCTGGCTGTGACTACTGTATAGTAATGAATACACAGAGGATCTCTATCTGAAGGAACCATAATGTGGGCACGAGGTAATACTTAAAGGGGTATTCTCCTCTGAGACAATGGGGCCATATCGTTAGGATATGCCCCCATTGTCAGGTAGGTGGGGGTCCCACCTCTAGTACCCGCACCTATAACAGAGCGGGCAAAATGATGGCTAGAGGACTCTGGTCCGGTCACCACCAAGCGCTCTCCCTATACAAATGAATGGGAGCGCACTGCGCATGACCGCCACCGCTCCCATTCAGTTCTATGGGCCTGATGGAAATAGCCGAGCCTGCGTCCCATTGGAAAGAATCGAGGGCGGCTATGCATGCGCAGTGCGCCCTCCATCACTTCTGGGGCACTGTTTAGGAGATGGGACCCGCACCTATCAGACAATGGGGGCATATCCTAGCGATATGCCCCCATTGTGTCAGATGAGACAACCCCTTTAATTTCACCAGTGGTGGTGCTGCAGGGAAAATGAGCACCCTATGGTCAGCTTAGGGTACTTTCACACTAGCGTTGTGATCCGGCAGGCAGTTCCGTTGTCGGAGCTGCCAGCCGGATCCGCCGTTCAGTGTGACAACTGACAGCATCTGTAGATGGATCCGGGTGCGGATCCGTCTACAAATGCATTGCAAGAACGGATCCGTCTCTCCGCTTGTCATGCGGATGGACGGATCCGTCTTGCAGTCTTTATCACAGTCTTCCTGGTCTGCGCATGCGCAGACTGGAAGGACGGATTCGTCCTTCAGTTGTTTCGCAATGCCGGATCCAGCACTAATGCAAGTCAATGTAAATTAATGCCGGATCAGGCATTTTGGACGGACATAATACCGCAGCATGCTGCGGTATTATGTCCGGCCAAAACGCCTGACAGTGACTGAACGGAAGGCATACTGATGCAAACTTAACGAATTTCTATCCATTCAGATTGCATGGGGATATGCCTGATCAGTTCTTTTCCGGCATAGAGCCCTTTTGACGGAACTCTATGCCGGAAAAGAATGACGCAAGTGTGAAAGTACCCTTATCGTTACTCTCCAAAATGGACACCCTCTTTAAGGAATCGCTTTCTTAGCAATACCATGATAGTTGCAAAAAAAGAGCCACATTTTGGTTATGTTCACACGGCGGATCTTGGTGCCTATTCCGCACCGTTACCCACATGTATTCAGCATCCCTTTGATGTCAGTGGGAATCCATGGGTAGTTCATATAGAGTTGATTTGATAAAAGACACTTCTTGACACACAATCTGCAAGGAAACCACAGCTGGATGGTCGCACGTGGTCTAGTCCGATGTAAAGGCAGATCCGCATGACAAATTGCAAATCAGATGTAAGGGTATGTGCACACAGTGGGGTTTTCCATTGGGAAAATGTACAGAATGTGCATCAGGGATTCGCAGGCTGTATTGGCGTGGATCCCAACGCATATTAGCCAAATGGGGCTAATCCGTGAGCTACCCATCCGTGGTTACCATAAGTCAGTGTTTCCCAACCAGTGTGCCTCCAGCTGTTGCAAAACTACAACTCCCAGCATGCCCACACAGCCAAAGGCTGTCTGGGCATGCTGGGAGTTGTAGTTTTGCAACACCTGGAGGCTCACTGGTTGGGAAACACTGCCATAAGTAACGCTTTAAGAAGAGGCATCGCCCCCTTTTTTCTTATGCATCGCGGAATTTAGATTGACGCTCAGTACAACGCGGATTTAGGTGTAATGAATACGTGCTGTGTGAACATGGCCTAAAAAATATCAGGACGGGTATGATGTGGTCGTGACGGCACCAGAATCATGTGTACAGTTAACCTGTTGTATAAAATCCCTATAGTTATTACCCCAAAGCAGCAAATATTAGCGTAAATGTTCAACATCCCTAAACCTGAGGAGAAATAAGGAGCCAGAAACGTGTGGTTCTTGCCCTTTAAGAATATTTATGACTGCGACAATGTAAACGCAGGTGGAATGGGCAGCCATTGACCGCTTTCCCAAATCAAAAATGTCCTCCACCCTTCCCCTGACCTCCGCAAGATTACTTCCGGGTAAGCGCAACCTATTTAGCCAATAGAATTACGCTTCGGGGGCGCGGCTTTTCCATTCACCAATAGTAGTGAGCTATGTTAAAATGGGGCGGCCAATAGCGTTGTAGCTGCCAAACGTCAATAAGCTGCGAGAGCTGCAGTGACAAGCGGCGGCGACGAAATGTCCAGAGCTACCGGACAGGACTCTGACACCGCGGACGAGGCCGTGAGGGGGACCTGCGACGACGCCTCTGTCTGCAAGAGGTGGGGCCATAGCTGGGCCGGCATCACGTGTGCAGGGGGACCCGGGGCAGACAGTAGTCACTGAGAACTTGTCTTATCCATTGTCAGACTGGGGGTACTTAGGGCCCACCAGTGTAACTGATTCTGGGGCCCCACCTTAGGGCTCCTGCACACTAACTTATTTTTTTTTTCCATGTCTGTACCGTTCACTTCACTTCAATGGGGCCACAAAAAAAAGACTCCTTGTGCATCCGTGTCTGTATGTCTGCATGGCCGTTCTGTAAAATGATAGAACATGTCTAGAGTTGAGCGAACTTCTTCTTTTTTTAGTTCAGCATCCAAAGTTCGGGTTCGGGTTATCGAAGCATCCCGTTATGGATTCCGCTACCGCGGACCATAACGGCATTTGTAATCCGTAAGGGGCTGCTTCAATGAACCCGAACCTTGGACAACCCTAAGGACCTGGGGTGACGTCACTGTCATGTGATCAGTGCAGGGGGCGTGGCTCAGTACTGGATCACCTCTTATCCAATCCAGTACTGAGCCACGCCCCCTGCACTGATCACATGACGGTGACGTCACCCCAGGTCCTTAGGGTTGTCCAAGGTTCGGGTTCATTGAAGCATCCCCTTATGGATTCCAAATGCCGTTATGGTCCGCGGTAGCGGAATTCATAACGGGATGCTTCGATAACCCGAACCCGAACTTTGGACGCTGAACTAAAAATAGAAGTTTGCTCAACTCTAAACATGTCCTATTATCGTCGGCATTACAGACACGGATAGGACGGTTCTATTAGAGGCGGCTGTAATGTGGATGCTCACACCCGGTATCCATGTTTTGTGGATCCGCAATTTGCAGACTGCAAAACATCCAACGCTCGTGTCCATGAGCCCTTACAGTGATAACCAGAATATTACAGATGAAGTATGATGGCAGACACTCACAGCAACATACACAGACATACATGGGGCAGAATTTACACATAGATGGATATCCTGCACTTACATCAGTTAGAAACAAGACGCACGCAGTGCACACCAATCACTCATTGGACACATGTGGCACACAAGACACTTATACGTGGCTCACATGCTGCACATAAACCACTGATACATAGAACATATATAGCACACACCAATCACATAGGAAACATGCAATGCACACACCAAGACATTTATGCCTAAGGCCTATTAAGTGTAGCAGACTTAAAGGGGTTAAAGGGTTTGTCTCACTTCAGCGATTGGCATGTATCATGAAGAGAAAGTTAATACAAGGCACTTACTAATGTATTGTGATTCTCCATATTGCCTCCTTTCCATCCCATTATACACAGCACGTATCCGTGGTTAATACCGCCGTGTAATCCGGCAGCGGTGGCCGAGCTTACACACTATAGGGAAAGGTGTCGGCCTATGCGCACTTCCAGCCTTTCCCTATCGTGTGTAAGCACGGCCACCGCTGCTATCTCTCCCCCCCCTCCCAAGTTTGATGGGAGCGGGGGTCTGGCATGTGCATTTCCTGTCCAGTAAAAGTCTATGGGACTGATTGGGATCAGTGCTATACAGCATTCAGCTATTTTAAGCAGTCCCATAGCAGTGACTGGAGAGGATGATGGGGGAGCCCCATTCTTCAGACAGGAACAAGTCCCCGAGGTGGGACCGACACCGATCAGATGTTTATCTCATATCCTACTGATAGGTTGCCATAATTATCCAGATGGGACGACCCCTTTAAATATAGCTATATAGCTAGGATATGCCCCCATTGTCTGATAGGTGCGGGTCCCACTTCTTAGACCCGCACCTACACTGAGAACGGAGACCCAGAAGTTGTGGAGGGCACACTGCACATGCGCAGCCGCCCTCCATTGATTTTTATGGGGCCCACAAAAATAGCCGAGCCGGCCACCACCTTCTCTACTCCATTCCCAGTGTAGGTGAGGGACCCGCACCTATCAGACACTGGGGACATATCCTAGTGATATGCGCCCATTGTCTCAGATGGGAATGCCCCTTTAAGGCTCCATTCACACGTCCATAAGTGTTTTGCTGATCCGCAAAACACGGACACCGGCCATGTGCACATGGCCTGCACTATAATAGAAAATGCCTATTCTTGTCCGCTATTGCGGATGTGGACAGCACATAATGTGCTGTCTGCACCCTTTCCGGCCCCATTTAAAATGACTGGGCCCGCACCTGTTCCGCAAAATTGCAGAACAGATGTGGACCCATTTTGCGGACGTGTGAATGGACCCTAAGGACGTGCACAACCGCGCCATCATTTTTTCTTATATTTTCAGTGCATCCAATAAAGAGATTTGAGAATAATCTCGATTTAAAAAACCTGCTACCGTTTTGTGTCTACAGCTCCTATGCGCGCCTATGTCTCCATGGTTACAGACTATGACCAAACCCTATGGACAGGGTTTATCATTGAAGGGAATCCGTTTTTCTTCAGTCTGTGTTGCCATAATTTGGACCCGCTAATTGACAATATATTATTCTTGAATCGCTAAATCGTCCTCGAAGAGGAGACTGGGTGGAGTTTCTGTGATGGTTGATCCTCGTTTCTTCTCGTTTCAGGTTTGCGGTCAGTGTCGGTTACTGGAAGGATCCTTACATTCAGTATTTTGCGCGACAAGCCAAGGAGCGCAAGGCACCGGAGATAAACAGAGGCAAGTCGGGGCACGGTATTATGGATGATGTCTTTGTGGCAGGTTTTTATTTTGCTGCGACCATGCAGCGGCGGTAATTTGCTTTTGACCCCGTTTACTTTCGTTATGGTGCAATATAGTGACTTCATGAGGATAAAATTTTTGAGCGCGTGTTGCGGTTAACGTCGCCGTGAAGCCTTTTCTCAAAGGGGTTGTGCAGTGAAAAGATATTGGAGACCTATCCTCCGGACAGGTCATCGGTATCAGATCTGCAGGGGAGTCTGACTCCCAGCATCCCCGCTGGTCATCTGTTTGAAGCGGTAGCGGCGCACGTGCTGCTTCCTTTTCAAAATTACCTGTGTGCCATCTCCTTTGCAGCGGCTGCGCGGTGTAATCACAACCGCTGATACTGTTCACCTTGATGTGACAAGCAGAACTAATTACACTGCGCCACCTGTACAAGCGAAACGATGCGCTTTTGATGACCTATCCTGAGGATCGGCAAGGGTACTGGGAGTCAGTGCAATCTTGTCACTAAAGCCTAGGAATGGGGGTCAGCTGTTCTAATTTTTCTGGCCTTCCCTTTCAGAAACAGAAGGTATACCCGGTGGCACTTTTCTTTGGGAGATATTAACTAAATTTGCGCCCCCTCTTAAAATTAACAAAGGATTCATCATGCCCTTATTTTATAGAATCGATCAAAATTTGGGTCTTCTGGGGGTGGTCAGAGACTATTATCACTGAAGTGAAGGAATTTGAGGATATCTTCAAAATGTGTTCGGCTCATAAGTGTGCGGTAGAGGGGGGTGCTGTATAATATATCCGGGGACCAATAATCACAAATACTTTTTTGGATGCCCAAACTAAGAACTATGCCCCAAAATTTGTGCAGTTCTGCTGCATTTGTGGGGGTCCAGTGTTGGCCTTTGGCATGGAAAGAGCTGGGGCTGCCGAAAATAGCAAGCGCTGGCTTGGCTATTTCTGTCGGGCCCATAGAAGTTAACGGGAGCGGTGGCCGGTGATCCGCGGTACGCTCCCATTTACTTCTATGGGAGAGCGCTTGGTGGTGGCCAGACCGGAGTCCTCCAGCCACAGCTTTGTCTCGCTCCATTCTCCCACCGCTGGGACCCGCACCTATCAGACAATGGGGGTAATATGTTGTGGTAATCTTGCTCTCGCTCTTCTGATTTATCAGGTTACTATGCTCGAGTACAAGGAGTTAATCACCTGCTCAACGCCTTCCTCAAGAAGACAGAGTGCAAATGTCAGATAATCAGTCTGGGGGCCGGGCTGGACACAACGTTCTGGAGATTAAAGGTATTATATAATAGACCAGAACGCACATCCCCCAGCAGGTTCACAGTTTGCAGAAGTTGTCCATACACCTTAGATGTATGTCTGCTGAACCTGCTAATTTTGACGGGACCCGCCGGATAACTAACCTCCTGCCCACCCCCTATGGGGAGTGTAAAGCTGTTGGATTCTAGCTGCCATATTCTTTCATTCTTTGGGATATAAGCAGCGGCTAGAGGTGTCTGGAAGCAGCTTTTTCCAATACTCTGAGCGTACAGGTGTGGGGAGAGTGAGTTGTCAGCTAAGCGAACATTTGGCCGACAACTCTCTTTACTGCCCTCCCTTCCATACACACACGGCGTGTGTATGATCGCTTGCTGTGTCTGCAGTGTACGTTTATCGTATATGATGGGAAAGCTCCTGGTGCATTTGTTAAAAAGGTTTTCCAAGACTTTAATACTGACGACCTATCAGTATCTGATTAATAGGGGTCTGACACCTGAGACCCCCGCCGATCAGCTCTTTGAGAAGGCATCTGCGCTCCTGTGCAGTTTACTAAGCACAGGGCCGTACATTTGATCGTTACTTCTATGTAGCTGAGCCGCACCTGGGCCACATGACCAATGAATGTGTTGTCATTGGCCTAGGAAAAGCTGAGAGATGGATAGGCCATTAGTATTAAAATCTCGGAAAACCACTTTAATTAATTCTATAGACCCCCCAAGTATTACACTGGAAGGTGAAGAGTGTTCCTTTTGTCTCCATTAGGTGGAACTTTTCTGCTGCATGAAGTTGTGCAGAAGACTTTGCTATTCCATGCAGTGGCATCCTGTAAAAAAACATACCGTACAGTATATGTTTTTCTGACATGGGTCGCTACGAGTGACGAATGCTCAGTGGTGTCCATGTAACATATGCGGCAGGACCTTTCCTGACACATGTGGTGAACGGACACTACAAATGCATTGTGAAAAGACCCTTACGGCTGATTCACATGGCCATAGTCAGTTTGAGAAACATGGTCTGTGTGTGGGCCACATCTCCTGGACTCGCCACAGTTCCGCTGATCTGAACGAACTGCACCATAGTATTTTATGATGCCGATTAACATGTGAGCACAGTACAATAGACCTGCAATCAGATAGGAACTGACTGTAGCATTAAACATTAGATGCAGTCAGTTCAGGTCATAAGAGCCGCAATCGATCTGGGAGATGCGGACGACACACGGGCCGTCTTTTCCGGACAAAGCACGTCATATGAATCCGCCCTTACTCTGGGAAATGCTGATGTGGGGAAGACTGTGGCACTATGTTATAGGACAGGGATCAGCAACCTTCGGCACTCCAGCTGCTGGGAAACTACAACTCCCAGCATGCTAACCTATTTGGCTGTTTTAGTAACTCCCAGAGAAGTAAAAGGAAGATTCTGGGAGTTGTAGTTTCAGAACATCTGGAGTGCCGGAGGTTGCTGGAGCTCAGCTAAGCTGTTAGGTAGGTGTCTGGCAACAAAGACAGTTGACTGTTTCCAGTTATGACCTGCAGAATAATGCAATGTTTTTCCCAGTGGTCTCCAACCTAAGGCACTCCAGCCGTTGCAAAACTACAAGTGCAAGCATGCTGGGAGTTGTAGTTTTACAACTGCTGGGGAGCAACAGGTTGGAAACACCTTCTCTACATTATCTTTCCATTAATGAAGACATGAGGAACGGTTATCGGGCTCCTGATAATGTTACCCGTTCTATAAGTGACAGTTTCAGGAACTTATCACAGCCGCATATTTCAGATTATGATGGAATGAAGGTTACAGGGTTTGTCAGCCAAGGTGTAATGATAATCTGTGACAATCGCCTTGTGAAGGACAATTCCAGTCATCACACTTTGTGATATCTGACTGCTGCAGAATACCAGAATCATGGACCATGACACATCCACTGAACTCTTCCCTAACTCATCAGCTAGACGTTTTCATCAGCATCGTGTGCATTATTGAAACAGATGCAGCTATAATATGAAACTATTGGTACAACCCCGAAGCTAAAGGGATCAGCTACCCATCACGAAATCAGAGAATTGCTGTTTATGCAAATGCACAGTACTTATACTTTTCACCACTGGAGGGCAGCAGACTTGCAGAGATTTTTACAGTACCTAGTCATCAAGGTGATCCAGGGTGAGCGTCCTCGCTATATAGATTGCCTGAGTGACAGAGATAGCAGGGTACAATACCTGGCTGTCTCTGACCTTGAATGGAGCGGCACTGCACATGCTCGACCATCGCTCCATTCACACTCCTTTGACACAAATGCTCAAAACTAACAGGATTAAAAAGTTGGACGTAAAGACCCCTTTAGACCACTCGATAGAGCAGACGATTGTTGGGAAGGAAGCGTTCCTTCCCGGCAAGAGCCTGCTGGTCAGTGGAGGAGACCTTTCCATGGAACGATCTCCTCTGCAGTATGGGGAGGAGTGATCGCTAATGCCATCACTTTTCCCCATACAGAATCATTGTTTGCCGGCAGCAGAGACGACACAATTTGCTGCTGGAAAGCGATGATTTAGGTGACCATACAAACAATCATATTACCCGATGAACGAGCATTTCACTTGTTTTCTGGGTAATCTGTGGCACCTTTACAGTGGCAGATCATTGCTAATGAGCAGTCCTATAAACGCTTCTTATCCATTATATGGCCAATGTTCGACAAGTGTAAAAGGGGCTTAAAGGGGTTATCCAATTACTCACAATGGTTCCCCCCCCCCCCATGTCAGGCCCCAAACAGGTAATATACTTACCCCACTCCCGGCGCCAATCCTGGTCCCCGCACCGCCGCTGCTGCTTCTCCCTGTGCATAGTTGAAAACATCCAGTATCGGTGGGGAGCAGCTAATGGCGTCACCCGCGATGCTACGGAGGCTCGTCCCCGTCCCCGCCTGCCATTGGCTGAGCCCACCACCCCCCGGCGGTGTGGGGACCAGGAGCTGTGATGGGAGCAGTGTCAGTATATTACCTGTGAGAGGCCTGGCACATGGGGGGCTGTTTGAGAAATTGTATAACCCCTTTAAGGTGTAAATTACAGACCCTTTTATAGCCCAGAGTCAAATAAATGGATATCGGAAGCTGTTCACACTTGGCCTGTACTGCCGGGAGGTCAGTTGTATCTTTCAGAGTCCCTGGCGATTCCTGCAGCAGGTGCAATGTAGACCTTCAAAACGTATATTCCTCTGTCCCACACCATACACAGAACCTCCTCCATGGCCCGCTCTTCCACGCTTCAGTTCTACAAATCGGCCACAAGCTGATCACAAGTAGGCAGAGTAGTGCTGACCTGTTACCTGCTTTTACCATTACAGTTTCAGCATTTTTATTTTTACATTTTTGTAGGATGAAAGTATTCTCCCGCAGAAGTATTTCGAAGTTGATTTCCCCTCGATAGTTGCCAGAAAACTATATAACATAAAGTAAGTCCGTCTGTGTGTCTCTTCCTCGTTTATTGTTCTGGGTAATCTCTGCTTGATCATTTGGAAAGAAGATACGAGCCCAAATGCAGCATTACATACTTCTGCTATGATTTGCTCCCTGTTCCATAACCACAGCATTTTCCGGCACAGGTTGGTCATATTTTACCACAGTCTACCAGTCCTAATGCCGCAGAACGTATTTGCAGTCTATATCTGAGTTCTTAAGTAAAAAAAAAATGAATTTCCCATTTTTATTTTTTATATTTAGATCAAAACCTCCACTGTCCAAGCCAATAATGGAGGCCCATTCAGGAGAGTCACTGCTTCTAGGTGAGTCTTGTCATGAAGAGGTTTGTGGATCGTCTATCATCTTGTGTGTAGAGAGAATAGGGATGACTGACGTCGCTGCTCCTCCACTAAATATTGGAGCTGTCACCGCAGCTGGTGTGGAGCTGCCATGCTGTATATGTGGCTGCAAATAGCGTCCATGGATGGCATTGAAGGCCGTATGTTTTGGCACATATTTGTCGCCTGCCTACTAGAGAGCTTCCTTCCCAAGTGGGCATCATACAGTAAGTACGTGTCTGACGTACACAAACATAGAAGAGGATTCTTTACGGTGAGAGCAGTGAGACTATGGAGCTCTCTGCCTGAGGAGGTGGTGATGGTGAGTACAATGAAGGAATTCTAGAGGGGCCTGGATGTATTTCTGGAGTGTAATAATATTACAGGCTATAGCTACTAGAGAGGGGTCGCTGATCCAGGGAGTTATTCTGATGTCTGATTGGATTGGAGCCTATACAGAAATCTGGACTCCGCTGCAGGGAATCAGCCAGGCCGCTACCTCCTGGAGTAGTCCCGGTGTAGTTTGCAGCTCAGACACACTGGAGCTAGGCACCGAGGAGTCAGACAATAGACGTAGGCAGACTGAGGTCGGGGCAGACAGCTAAATAGCGTATAAGAGAAAGTGGTCTGAGGTCAGGGCAGGCAGCATTTATACGTATTCGAGAAAGCAATCCAAGGGCAGGCAGTGAACAATCAGAGTTGAGAAACAGGCAAGGTTTGTACACGGCTGACAGACCACTAGGCACACCTTCACTAGGGCTAGCAAACACTAGAATACCCAAAGCTCAGGCAAGGAGTTGGAACAACCAGCCCAGCTAAATAGGAAGATTGATCAATCCCTCAGTCAGCAGCTGGACAGAGAGTAGGAGGGAAGGATTAACTCTAGCAGCATTGACTAGTACTCTGTGAACTTGTCCCAATAGACACAGGGAGAGAGGAGTGACGCCGGCACCCGCCTGGGATACCAGTGGACACGGGCCACTAGCGTAACAGAGAGAGGAGTGATGACAGAAATCACTGCTCCTCCACTCCAGGTATAAGAATGGGTGTCCTATTTTGTTTTGGTCTCTCAGGGTCCAGGGAAAACCAGACACCAGAAAACCAGGAGCAAACGCAGCAAAGCTAAAAGATGTGGCTGCAGATTTTTCGGATCTGCACCACTCGCTATCGCTCACCGTGTGCGTGTTCACTCCCCAGATTTATTAAAGGGGCTATCAAGAGAGAAAATAGAGGATAAATTGTATAGCTTACCGTGTGCGTGTTCACTCCCCAGATAAATTGAGGATATCTGGGTTGCACCGCCATCCCCTGCGTCGGCCACTTACAGGGTCAGGTGCTGTACATTGGCCACGTGATCCTAGCCTGGAGTAAGCACCCGCGGTGCATGCTTACGTCTAAGGCTACGTTCACACGACGACAATTTGGGAACCACTACACTGCAATATTTGTAGCGCGACATTGATGTCACATTAATGTCGCGCGACAATTTTTATAATGGGAGTCTATGGTGGTGTCGCACGTGCAACATGTTGCGACTGCGACACAACAGTCGCAAAAAATCCATCCCGGATGGATTTTTGCTGACTGTCGTGTTGCAGTCGCAGCATGTCGCACTGCGACACCATAGACTCACATTATAAAAATTGTCGCGCGACAATAGTGCGACTTTTTGTCGCGCGACAATTGTCGTCGTCTGAACATACCCTAAATCTCTAGGCACAGCACTATCGAGAGATTCAGACTTGCAGGTTCTACACCAGACTAGGATCACGTGTCCATTCAGGTTAAAAACATATGTTCTGATTGGCTTCTGTTCGGGTCAAACAGGATAGGAGGTTGCAACCAGAACATATGTTTTTAACATGAGTGAGCGGGACGTGACGTGTTCACACCAGGCTTTTTTCACTTTACAATTTTGTAACACAAAATAACTATGACTAAGGATGATTGCGTTCCTCTGAAATGCGTAAGTTACAACATTACTATATTTTGGATATTTTCAGTGGATTAAATAAAAAATTGTACTTTCAGTACTGAGTGCCGGAGATTGTACTTTTATTCAAGAGACAGTGGGCAACTGTTAAGGTGTTAAAGTTCGCAGAGAACATAGATGCTATAATAAGATAACTGTAGCATGCCAGATAAGAAAGTCGCGGTAACGCCTTCAAGGTTCCTTAAATCTTGCACTTATTATCTGTTTGCAGGGTATGCCTTTTATATTCCACCTTTGTGGGCATATGTCCAATCAGATACTAGTCATTGCTGATATTATTAGTGGTGCATCAAAAATCAGTAAGATAAGGTGCAGGACAGAGCTCAGCTGGTGCTCATGTATCCGGGAATCTCACTGGGTACACGTGGCAAGGTAACGTGTGCTCTCTACTTCTCACCATAACAGCAGAGGCCAGTATTCTCCGACCTCATGTATTGCACTCCCAGGACCTTTGGGCATAAATGATTCTCCCTTTTCTGTCTGGTATTTTTTGGACTATAAGACTCACTTTTTTTTTAGCAGGAAAAAAAAGGGTTTTCCAAGACTATGCAGCTGATGATAGGTCATCAGTATCTGATCAGTGGAGGTCCGACACCCAGGACCCCGCCGATCAGCTGTTTGAGAAGGCACGGTAGCCCCACAGCCTTCTCTCAGCTCACCAAGCACAGCGCCGTACATTGTATAGCGGCTGTGCTCGGTATCGCGCTCAGCCCCATTCACTTCCCTGGGGCTGAGCTGCGCCTTGGCCACGTGAATGATGAACATGATCTCACATTGCCTACTGCGAGCATTCTAGTGTTGAGCAAACTTGTGTTTTAAGTTCTGCGTCCAAAGTTCGGGTTCTCGAAGAATCCCGTTATGGATTCCGCTACCACGGACCGTAACGGAATTTGGAATCCATAACGGGATTCTTCGATGACCCGAACTTTGGACGCAGAACTTAAAAAACAAGTTCGCTCAAAACACGAGTATTCCCATGCCAGACAGAAAAACACTGCAAGCAGCATTTTTGAGTGAGTCTTGGGATGCGGAGCAAAACTGATCCGGCATGAACCACAATGTAAGGCCTCATGCACACGACCGTTGGTGTTTTGCGGTCCGCAAAATGCGGAACGCGGCCCATTGTAGAAATGCCTATTCTTGTCCGCAAAATGGACAAGAATAGGACATGTTCTATTTTTTTTTGCGGGGGCACGGAACAGAGCAACGGATGCGGACAGCACGCGGAGTGCTGTCCTCATCTTTTGCGGCCCCATTGAAGTGAATGGGTCCGCACCCGAGCCGCAAAATATGTGGCTCGGGCGCGGACCATAACAACGGCCGTGTGCATGAGGCCTAAGTCAATGGTGCCCGATCCATATTTTTGGACACTGATCTGGCACCCATTGACTTACAATGGTTTTATTGCCGGATCCGTTATGGCTATTTTAAAGATAATACAACCGGATACGTTCGTAACGGATGCAGCTGGTTGTATTATCATAACTGAAGCGTTTTGCTGATGACGGATCCAGCAAAAAACGCAAATGTGAAAGTGGCCTTATTTGTGCTGTTGATATTCATGTGAGAAGCCGGGGCCCCGTGTAGCACACGTAGGTCGGCTCCAGCCTCCCTGGTAAATTCCACTTCTCCTACCTTGTTTTTTCACTCTTACCATTTTATAAACAGGATGATTATTACAACTCGTAAACTACGAGATTTACCATTTCAGTATCTCCCTAAATTGACATATCATAAAATGTTACTATCAAAGGGAAAGGTGCAAACTGCTGCAGAGAGCGTGCACTTTGTCCGCTCAGCTTACCTCCCCTTATATCCACCCTTTGGGTTATAAGTCCAATATACAAAGGGGTATCTCCCAAGGAAGAGAACTATCTCGCTAGCGTCACCTCATGAAATCGGCTCCTTATGAGTCAAAATCCGACTTTCCAACAGGCCTTGGGATTTGAGCAGGCAATATAGCCAAGCCAGATATCCATTCGAAGACAGCTGTTTCGAGGAACTTGCACTTTCTTAGTACGGAGTAGGATTTTGGCTGGCTGTGATGCCAGGAATGCTGAATCTCCTTAAAGGGGGTTGTCTCACTTCAGCAAATTGCATTTATCATGTAGAGAAAGTGAATACAAGGCACTTACTAATGTATTGTTATTTTCCATATTGCCTCCTTTGCTGGCTGGATTCATTTTTCCATCACATTATACACTGTTCGTTTCTATGGTTATGACCACCCTGAAATCCAGCAGTGGTGGTCGCTCTTGCTCACTATAGAAAAAAGTGCCAGTATATGCTCACTCCCATAGTCCCAGCCACCAGAGAGACCGGCGCCTTTCCCTATAGTGTGCAAGCACGACTACTGTTGCTGGACACGAGCAGTGTATAATGTGATGGAAAAATGAATCCAGCCAGCAAAGGAGGCAATATGGACAAAGACAATACATTAGTAAGTGCCTTGTATTAACTTTCTCTACATGACACTTGCTAAAGTGAGACAACCCCTTTAAGGAGACCAGTCCTGTATGGAAACTCACTGGAAGTCTTCCGTGGTATGGAGACTTATTGGCAATGGTCCATGGGAAAACTATATGCAAAGAGGTAATATCTGGCTTGGCCATTACCCTGGTGAAATCCCAAAGCTTGTTGGAAAGTCGGATTTTGACTCATAGGGAGTCACTTCCAAGAGGTGGTGCTAGCGAGGTGGTTCTCTTGTTTAGGAAATACCTCTTTGCATATTCTTTTACAATGGAGCACTTCCAGTAAGTCTCCATACAGGACTGGTCTTTTTAGGGACATTCAGCACCCCGTCTAAGCCGTTTGTAAGTCCAGAAAGCCTGGCTTGTGGGGAGTGCACGGCTGCAGGCCACTTGTCTGGCCTTGCGCTCTTCTTCAGAATCCCCAGAAGCAAATAAAAGGGACGGGAGGTCTCTCTACCAAATAAAAATAGACTCCTCGGAGATGATCTTTTTAAAGGATCTTGGATTTTAAAAACTTTGGTTGAGACCAGGACTTGTGACGCATAGACGATGCAAGCAGAAGGCGCAGAACGCCCTGAGAAGGAACGCTGATCCTTCAGTGCTTTGAGGGAAGGTTTACGTGCCTTTTAAATTGCAATCGCTACTAGATACAATCGTGCGTGACCACTTCAACCAGTCACTGGTCGCAGTAGCGATGCTTGCATGTACGGCAGGGTACCGCAGAGACCTTTGATTAGCTGCAGCGGTCACGTACATGTATCGTATGGCTTGTCATGACGGAAATTCAAGACCTTCTGGGATAGTGGGGGTCTGAGCAGAAAATCGCAGGCAAGATGAGATGATGAATGTGAGAACCACTCCGAAGGCCTGGGGCATACATCTGATTTTGCCAAGGGAAAGCCGTGGCCAACTAGAAATTTCCCCTGCAGCTGCCATTGCAGAGGAAAGGTACAGGTCAGGCACGTCTGTCCGTGTGAAAGTCACTGCTTAAAAGCGGGTCTCGGCAGGCACCCCACCTCTATACGCTCAGGTGGATGCAGGTTGTCTGCAGGGACAGCAGTTTGAGCTGTACAGCAGGCGTGGGAAAACCTCTCTACACATTGATGTCCCCTTCATTCATAGTGGAAGGAGTTATTTACTGTAAAAGCTGTATCAATATCGATATGTGACAGCATGAGGGTTAATATTTCTAGAAGGAAAATATAAAATTTGGTAAATTAGAAATGTATTTCCTCCTAGGACCCTCTCCGAACCTTGTATTGAGATTTCAGAGAGGTTGAACTTGCTGAAGGTTTGTTTTCTTTCCTGACGAGTACCATGTAAATCCTGCGCGCTCAGGCTCTGCAGGTCTCTCTGAAAATCCTGCGCGCTCAGGCTCTGCAGGTCTCTCTGAAAATCCTGCGCGCTCAGGCTCTGCAGGTTTCTCTGAAAATCCTGCGCGCTCAGGCTCTGCAGGTCTCTCTGAAAAACCTGCGCGCTCAGGCTCTTCAGGTCTCTCTGAAAATCCTGCGCGCTCAGGCTCTTCAGGTCTCTCTGAAAATCCTGCGCGCTCAGGCTCTGCAGGTCTCTCTGAAAATCCTGTGCGCTCAGGCTCTGCAGGTCTCTCTGAAAATCCTGCGCGCTCAGGCTCTGCAGGTCTCTCTGAAAATCCTGCGCGCTCAGGCTCTGCAGGTCTCTCTGAAAATCCTGCGCGCTCAGGCTCTGCAGGTCTCTCTGAAAATCCTGCGCGCTCAGGCTCTGCAGGTCTCTCTGAAAATCCTGTGCGCTCAGTCTCTGCAGGTCTCTCTGAAAATCCTGTGCGCTCAGTCTCTGCAGGTCTCTCTGAAAATCCTGTGCGCTCAGTCTCTGCAGGTCTCTCTGAAAATCCTGTGCGCTCAGGCTCTGCAGGTCTCTGACACCTATAAAAATATATTTGTCTGACTTTTCCCACAGATTCTCACAGCCTGGACTCTACACACTACTCCATCATCGGAGCAGACCTGAGAAACCTGAAGGACATGGAGGAAAAGCTGAAGAAATTTGGCATGGACCCACAGTAAGGTGTCTGTTTGACCTAAATACGTTGCATTTAACTGCAGACCGAAAGATTAGTGGTTTAACAGTAAAACCCTCGTCCTCGTATGTAAAGCCAAGTCATGAATAAGATCGCTGTATATCTTCCACCTCCTTCTGGAAGAGAAGGAGCCCAAAGCAGACATCCTAGTGGGGGTTGGTTCTTGCCCACACACCTTCTAGATTGTCCTCGACTAGTTCCTTTTTTCTCATCCTCATAGGGAAGAAGGGCTGCATGGCTTCCGGGTCTCGCCTCTTCTTTACTAACATTTTGGTGTTTGTGAAATGGACCTTGAGAAAAGGTGCCGACATTGGCTTATTCCCCCATCTCCTCAAGGGTACCATAATTTTGGATTTTCCTGTGCCTCCAACCTACCTGTTCTGCATCAATTCACAGAGTTTCTGCTATGGGTCTGGAAGCCTTAGGCCCCTTTCACACGAGTGAGAATTCCGCGCGGGAGCAATGCGTGATGCGAACGCATTGCACCCGCATGGAATCCGGACCCATTCATTTAAATGGGTCTGTGTACATGAGCGGTGGTTTTCACGAATCACTTTTGCGTTGCTTGAAAATCGCAGCATGCTCTATATTCTGCGATTTTTCATGCAACGCTGGCCCCAATGAAGTGAATGGGGCGCCGTGAAAATTGCTTCGCACCCTTAAGCAAGTGCGGATGCCATGCGATTTTTCACGGATGGCTGCTAGGGGATGTTGTTTGTACACATTCAGTTTTTCATCACGCGTGTGCAAAACGCATTAAATCTGATTAAAACTGAACGCTGTCGCATCCCACACGATTAAAACTGTACGCGATAGCAAACAAAACTGAATGACTTTGTTTGCGAAGTCGCGCATTTTTCACTGAACGCATCCGGACGTAATCCGGACTTGCTCCTCTGGAAGAAGCCTTAGGCCTCTTTCACACGAGCGTGTCCGGATTAGGTCCGGATGCGTTGCGGATGCGTTCAGTGAAAACTGTGCGATTTCGCAGGCAAAACCATTCAGTTTTGCCTGCGATTGCGTTCAGTTGTTCAGTTTTTTCTGCGCGGGTGCAATGCGTTTTGATGCGTTTTTCATGCGCGTGATAAAAAACTGAAGGTTTACAAACAACATCTCCTAGCAACCATCAGTGAAAAACGCAACGCACCCGCACTTGCTTGCGGATGCAATGCGTTTTTCACGCAGCCCCATTCACTTCTATGGGGCTAGGGCTGCGTGAAAAACGCAGAATATAGAACATGCTGCGATTTTCACGCAACGCACAAGTGATGCGTGAAAAAAAACGCTCATGTACACAGACCCATTGAAATTAATGGGTCGGGATTCAGTGCGGGTGCAATGCGTTCACGTCACGCATTGCACCCGCGCGGAAAACTCGCTCGTGTGAAAGGGGCCTTAGGGTTTGTCCACACAGCACAGAAACTGAGCGAAAAAAATCCGCACTGATCTTTTCCAAAGTCTGCATTGCAGGGGTAAAATCCGCCACATAAATTCACAAACTGGGGATTTAAAATCCGCACCACGGGACAGTTTTCTGCACAGATGTTTTCTGGACCATGTGGATGAGATATGTTAAAATATCCCCCACCTTGCTGGTACTATAAAACACCGCAGTTTTTCCGCCTGCAATAATCAGACGAAAAATCTGCAGCCTATCCGCCATGTGGGAAATACCTTTATCCTGCCATTTTTATGTGTGTTCGTATGGGATATCCTGGCCTCCAGCTGCCTGCATCTATATTGAGCCTCGTACCATTTCTGACAAATGTGAAAAAAACGTAACCATAACATGATGTCATCATATAACGCAGGCCTTATGGCAGAGAGGGGTAAAGGAACGTCCACTTACTGTATGTCCAGCATAACATTGAGCCCAGCCTGTTACGTGTTGCTGTGTGGATGCTGGCTCATTCTGCGGGTGCACTGGGCATTCGGGTTGTTAGAAGGAATCCTTCCTGACTTTCTGTTCTTCCTCCAGATTGCCGACTCTTCTCGTGGCCGAATGTGTGTTGGTTTATATGACTCCCGAGCAGTCTGGTAGTTTATTGAAGTGGGCTGCAGGCACGTTCCCCACCGCCATGTTTATAAACTATGAACAGGTAAGATGGCGACAGCTACTTCATTATGTTATAGATGGCACTGGCAGGGGCTCTCCAGGATTTAACAGTAGATGACCTATCCTTTGGAAGGGCTGTCAGTATGGTCGATGGGGGTCGGACACTCCAGCCGATCAGCTGTTCTCCAGTAGGTCCAGTACTTAGCTCCATCCATTGTGTAGTGGACCCAGCTGCCCCCGTTGATGACAATGGTAACCAGTTCCGAACAATACACAATGGTTGAAACTGTAGAGTTCCAGTACCAGAGGTGGTGGTGCAGGTTGTAGGACCACAGTGAGGAGAGGGCATTAGTATTTATTAGGGTTTTTGGAGATTTTGATACTGATGACCTATCCTCAGCTCACCAAGCACAGCGCCGTACACTGTATAGCGGCTGTACTTGGTATCGCGCTCTGCCCTATTCACTTCAATGGGTCCGAGCTGCACCTGGGCGATGTGACACGTGTCGTCACTGGCGTAGGGAAAGCTGCGAGCGACGGTGCCTTCTCAAATAGCTGATCGGCAGGGGTCTCGGGTGTCGGACCCCCACTTATCAGATACTGATGCCCTGTCCTGAGAATAGGTAATCAGTATCAAAGTCCTAGAAACCCCTCTTAACATCTCATGCCTGTAGCTGGCTATACATTTTCAGAAGGTAATAGCCATGCTGTGGTAATAGAGGGATACCAGTTTGGGGCCCCTTCTGTAACATCTTTATGCCGTAATAAGACCTATGGAAAGTAGTGTCCTGTTGGGACCTTCCTCTTGGTGGCAATGCTTCTTCAGTGTTCGTAGACAAACGTGTCAGTAAAGTTTACTTCAACTTCTTAAAGGGAACCTGTCATCAACTTTATTCTGATCTCACTGAGGGCAGCATAAATTGGTGACAGAAATGCTGATTTCAGCCGTGTGTCACTGATGAGCTAAAGGTAAGCGGTTGCCGAGAACCAGCATCATAATCATTGCAGGAGAGGCCTGGAAAAGAGTCCAATCTACCTGAGAAGAGTCCTGGTTATTATAATCTCCTGCTATCCCACCATCTGCTGATGATTGGCAGTTCTCTCCTAGAGAGAAAGGGAGAAGCCTGTCAGTCATCAGCAGGTGGGCGGGGGGGAGCAGGAATCCATGACTCTTCTCAGGTGGCCGGGATTCTTTTCCAGGCCCAGTCTGCAATGATTGTGATCTTGGTACTCGGCGACCACTTACTTTTAACTTATAAATGACAGAGCGCTGAAATCAACTCACCTGTCTGTACTTTTATTCTTCCGTTAGTATGGGCGGCAGAAAGGTGATGACAGGTTCCCTTCAAATCTAAACAAGTACAGAGCTGACGACTGGACCACAATGTCCCCTGTAAAGGAGGAAAGATTACAATAAAATGACTGGAGAACACCATGTTACCATCCGGGCCAGGCCTGACTTTATAGACCACATCAAACCAAGTTCTCTGTTTATTTGTTAACTTTAGAGGAAGGTAATAAGGACGCGTGCCTCACCTATTCTGATTTCCACAGGTGAACATGGCAGATCGCTTTGGCCAAATCATGGTGGAGAACCTGCAGAGGAGGCAGTGTAACCTAGCCGGGGTAGAGGCCTGCCAATCACTCCAATCGCAGGTCAGGAATGTTAATTATACCGTTTGAGGTCTTGTTTTCACATACTACACCACTAATGTGTTTCCTATCTATTGTATAACACTGAATGGGTCTTGGGGAATTGAGCTGTATTGATCTCTGGTAGCTCCTCCTTTCTTCAGAATCTCTGTACTATGGGATATAACATTCCTTCCTTCTTTCACTGCTCCTATGTACAATACTATAATACTGCCCCTATGTATAATACTGCCTCCTATGTACAATACTACTAGAATACTGCCTCCTATGTATAATACTGATCCTATGTACAGGATATAACTACTATAATACTGCTCCTGTGTACAAGAATATAACTACTATAATACTGCCTCCTATGTACAAGAATATAACTACTATAATACTGCTCCTATGTACAAGAATATATCTACTATAATACTGCTCCTGTGTACAAGAATATAACTACTATAATACTGCTCCTATGTACAGGAATATAACTACTATAATACTGCTCCTATGTACAAGAATATACCTACTATAATACTGCTCCTATGTACAAGAATATAACTACTATAATACTGCTCCTGTGTACAAGAATATAACTACTATAATACTGCTCCTATGTACAAGAATATAACTACTATAATACTGCCTCCTATGTACAACAATATAACTACTATAATACTGCCCCCTATGTACAACAATATAACTACTATAATACTGCCCCCTATGTACAACAATATAACTACTATAATACTGCTCCTTTGTACAAGAATATAACTACTATAATACTGCTCCTATGTACAAGAATATAACTACTATAATACTGCCTCCTGTGTACAAGAATATAACTACTACAATACTGCTCCTATGTTCAAGAATATAACTACTATAATACTGCTCCTATGTACAAGAATTTAACTACTATAATACTACTTCTATGTACAAGAATATAACTACTATAATACTGCCCCCTATGTACAAGGATATAACTACTATAATACTGCCTGGTATGGACAGGAATGTTATACTGAGAATAGTGTGGAGCGGTAGGATTTCTGGTTGTGGATGTCGGATACAGGATTAGATGAGTTCTAATTAGTCACCTGTATAACGGGTTTGTTTTTCTGCGCACTCAGTGTGGGTCGATCAGTTGCGGGATAATCTTTCATTTTGTCATTTGTGCTTGCGTTTGATAAGATATCAGAAAACCGCTAGGAGTGAAGTGCAGATATAGGGCTATCACCTCATATGATTGACCTTTATAATAAGACAAACCTCCTTTCTTTATGGGGGAAGGTGGAGACCGACGCTGAACCCTTCAGCACACGTGTCTTTCCCGTGACGCTTGTCTCCGGACACACCACCCTGCCATCACTTGCACCTGTGGGGAATCATGAGTGCCTACAGGCTCTTAAAGGGGTTGTCTGAGTTGTTTTAGTATAGTTCATAGGTCAGACGTTTGATGGGGCCTCTTCTGTGTTGCATAGTGGCTGAGCTTGGTATTGCAGCTCGGTCCCATTAAATGGGAGCAATGGACGTGTTATCAGAGGAAGAGGCTGCAGTGCTCTCCTTAGCACCATGGTCCCTGCAAATGTCTGATCGGCAGGGGATCCGGGAGTCAGACTCCCCCACTAATGACCTATCCTGTTCCTAGAAATCCCTTTTAAAGGGGCATTCTGGTTGTTAGCAGTTATCCCCTATCCACAGGTGGGTATCGCAGTGCTAGGACCCCCACCGATCACAAGAATTCCCCGTAACGATGGGATGCCCACCGATCACAAGAACAGGGGGCCCTGTACCCCCTGCAGCCCCCCTAAAATGAACGGAGCGGCCGGTCGCATAATCACCTGGCCGCTCCATTAATTTCTGGCAGAGTTCCAGAGATGGCCGAGTACAGCGCTCGCGATCTCCAGAATTCTCATAGAAATGAATAGAGCGTCAGGCCGCTCCAGGCCCTCCCCCGTTCTTTCATGGTTATCCTCTTGTGGATAGGGGATAACGTCTGACGGCCGGAATACCCCTTTGATACAAGCCCAGTTTTATAAACCTGTGTATCTTGATCAGTACAGATCCCAGCATTGCCGGGGTTAACTTATGGACTTTCTGGGGCTTTTCTTTGCAGATGGAGAGATTACGATCTAATGGCTGGGAGGCGGCCGATGCCTGGGACATGATTAAAGTGTACGATAATCTTCCCCGAGCTGATGTTGTGCGGTGAGTAACACGGACATTGTGATTCTTGCTGCAGATACTTATTAAAGGGAATGTGTCACCAATTAAAGCCACATAATAAAGCTGATTCTTTTTTTCTAATCTGTTATTTTTATATGGTTGCATAGAGGGGTTTTTTCCTGTGCAAAATTATGAGGGCGGCCATTCTGCCTGAGCTATCATTAACAGCATTTAGGGATCTGCTTTATAGCAGCCACATCGGCCATAGACACAATACACCTGAGGTATTCATTGACTTCTATGGATCAGTGCTATGGGCATGCTCGGTGACCTGTGCAGAGGTCACTGTGCAGGTAGGGGGAGTAGATACGCTGTAACCATCACCTCTAGTGAAAGATGGATTGTGTGTTATCTACACAGCGGTGTTGCTTGCCATTGTAATCCTGTCTGTGATGACAATAGGATGGCTGTAGAGAAGTGATCTCTAGAGAACACAAAGGGGGTCATTTGTCAAATAGAACTGGCTTAGTTGCCCGTAGCAACCAATCAGATTCCACCTTTCATTTTGGAAAGCTCCTTTGGAAAATGAAAGGAGGTATCTGGTTGCCATGGGTAACTAAGACAGTTTGATAAATGACCCAGAAAGTCTTGAAATATTATAAGGCTTAGTGGCCAGGGAGAAAACTGCAGGCCTTCAGGAGATGTGTATATATAAAAAAAATTTTTTTTTTTTTTGCAAAATTATAAAATATTCTAAAAATATATATTCAACGTAAAAATGGGATTTAGGTAATCGATCATTTTCTGTTGACACATTCATTCCTTTTACATTGGATTTATCATTCTCCTATGCCTCTTATTTGGCGTTAAAAAGTTGCAGTACTCCGGCCTTGCAACTTTTTAAATGCCATTTTACACCACCCTCAGCATTTCCTATAAAGGGGGCATGATTGAGGGTGGAGTGTGGGCAGGACCATCGGCCCCGACACATTCATCTTTACGTACGCCGGATAGGCCCAGTTCACACTTCGGGTTTTACCATCAGTTATTGGGAGCCAAAACCAGGTGCAGGTCAAAAACACAGAACTGGTGCAGATCTTTCCATTATGATCTCTGGAGAGGTGTGACTACTGGTTTTGGCTCACAATAACTGATGGAAATAACTGACCAAATAACCGAAGTGTGAACTCAGCCATACTGGCATAAATAATGACTGAACTCTGCACCATCTACCAGCCGGAGTAGATTTCAGTTTTGCGCACGGACAGCTAGAGGCAAGTATTTTATGACCAAGCCTGCGCCTTATCAAAAATGACCTGCCGCCTCTGGTATCGCAGGCTGTATCAAGACCACGGTAGCACACGTCAGTCTTGATAAATCCGGGCCTTTGTGTTTCTATTTCTTATCATTTGCAAGATCTCTGTTTGCTGTCAGTTAGTATGTTTAGTCAGCAGCTGATAGGCCACTGTGCCAGTAGTTAACACTGCACTGGACATAACCGGGCTACTGTATGGAGCGGTACCAGCAGTGTATGAGGAGATTAGAGAAACCTCATGTAGGATTTGCTTTTTTTTTTAATTTGTTGCGGAGATTGACCTGCTGTGCGGATTTTGAAATGTGCAGCAGAATTCAAATTTTCAATGGAAGGGGGTGATCTGCGGAAAATCCATCTCAAATCTGCACACAAAAACTGCATAAAAACCGCCCCAAAAACGCAATTAATAGTGTGGATTTTTGTTTAGCTTTCATGTGGATTTTCTGCACATAAAACTGCATCATGTGCAGCCACCCTTACTGCTTTGATGCTCAGTACTTTGTAAGTGGTGAAAGGGGGTTTTCTGGAGTTTAAGAAATTCATCTGGAAAAATGACACTCACCTGTTGAATCCCCTGATGCTTTGGTGGTCTCCATGTTTCTGCTGTAGCCACAGTGGTCTACTGTTGTAGATACAGGTATCACCAGTGATTGGCTGCAGCGGTCACTTGGATGCATTGCACATCCTTGCTGAAGGGAAGGTGAAAACCCAGCAGGGAGCATCAGGGTGTTGGCGATGGGGGATGGGGTCGTGTAATGGGGGCTTTTTTTGTTTATTTTTTTTAAATAATTTTACATGTTCTCCTGCTATTAGCCTAATTTTTTAATCTACCAGGCAATCCATTAAAAATTTGGGGTGTCGTTTACTAACAGAAATTTGCCTATTTTTGGTGTATTTCTGGCGAAGATTGCAGTGCAATCTGCAACTTTTTCCCGCTCACGCCAGGTCTAAAAAAGAGGGCGTGGCGTGGACCGGGGAATGCATAGAAAATGGTCTAAATTTGAGCCAGCAAGGAAGCTGACGTAGATTTAGACCGACGGTGGATGTGCCGAAGTTATGTAGAGGCCGGCGCCTCTTCATAACTTTTTGCGAATCCACCGCCAGCTTACAGCCTAAAACACCGGTCCTAATAACCTGTATCCAGGCTGGAGGCCGTATCTCGTCCTGTGTCCAGGCTGGAGGGCCGTATCTCGTCCTGTGTCCAGGCTGGAGGCCGTATCTCGTCCTGTGTCCAGGCTGGAGGGCCGTATCTCGTCCTGTGTCCAGGCTGGAGGGCCGTATCTCGTCCTGTGTCCAGGCTGGAGGGCCGTATCTCGTCCTGTGTCCAGGCTGGAGGGCCGTATCTCGTCCTGTGTCCAGGCTGGAGGGCCGTATCTCGTCCTGTGTCCAGGCTGGAGGGCCGTATCTCGTCCTGTGTCCAGGCTGGAGGGCCGTATCTCCTCCTGTATCCAGGCTGGAGGGCCGTATCTCGTCCTGTGTCCAGGCTGGAGGGCCGTATCTCGTCCTGTGTCCAGGCTGGAGGGCCGTATCTCGTCCTGTGTCCAGGCTGGAGGCCGCCCAACAGGGTCTTAGAGCCTCCTTTCATCTGTCAATTTTCCCCCAATAAACTTCTCCTTTCGCTCTAATATTGTAATCGCTTTCATAACTCCTCATTACATCTACACATAAAAGGTACAACTCACATAGAAGGTACAAATTTTTTGTCAGGGAGTGTACCTCCTATATAAAGATGTAACGTGGAAGTTTTTGCAAGTGGGAGACTTCCTGACAGACCCTGCTGTCAATGCAGGAGCTGAACTGATGAGAATAAAGTGCACTCCTAACTGCTCCGAAGATGATGTACTGTCCAACCTGAACCTGCTGCCTGTAAAACCAGCCAGTTAATAATAGTACACCTAAAACATCATCCAGGGGGAGAGGTACACAAATTCGCGGACCCCAGAGACCTATAGCTGGGAGACAAAGAGACCTGGGGTGGAGGGAGTTTTTTTTGTTTTGTTTTTTTAGAGAATATTCCTCCAGTTTCAGGTACTGATAATTTACACATTGTCAATCTTTCTCATCGCCATCGCTCTTTATCTAAATCTGAAATGGAAGTTCTTAGGCCTCTTTCACACTAGCGAGTTTTCCGCGCGGGTGCAATGCGTGAGGTGGACGCATTGCACCCGCACTGAATCCGGACCCATTCATTTCTATGGGGCTGTGCACATGAGCGGTGATTTTCACGCATCACTTCTGCGTTGCGTGAAAATCGCAGCATGCTCCAGTTTCTGCGTCTTTCACGTAACGCAGCCCCCATAGAAGTGAACGGGTGCTGCGGGAAAATTGCAAGCATCCGCAAGCAAGTGCGGATGCAGTGCGATTTTCCCGCATGGTTGATAAGCGACGGGACCCGATATTCATTATTTTCCCTTATAACATGGTTATAAGGGGAAATAATAGCATTCTTAATAAAGAATGCTTTGTAAAATGAGGATGAAGGGGTTAAAAATAATAAAAGTTAACTTACCTTAGCCACTTGATCACGTAGTTGGCGATCTCTCTTCTCATTTCAAGCTTTAGCTGTATTCTAATGGACCTGTGATGACGTCACATCACATGGTCCAATCACATGGTCCATCACGGACCATATGATGTGACGTCATCACAGGTCCATTAGCTGGTAGCTGAAGCTTGAAGAGAGAAGACAGATCGCCAACTACGCAATCAAGTGGCTAAGGTAAGTTAACTTTTTTATTATTTTAAACCCCTTCATCCTCATCTTACTAAGCATTCTTTATTAAGAATGCTATTATTTCCCCTTATAACCATGTTATAAGGGAAAATAATGAATTCTCCAGAATACTCTACCCGAAACCGGACTTCAGTGATGAAGTCCGGCTTCGGGTCTGGGTACCAAACATGGCGATTTTTCTCACGCGCGTGCAAAACGCATTACAAACGTTTGCACACGCGCGGAAAAATTGCGCATATTCCCGCAACGCACCCGCATTCAATCCGGGCGTCAAACATGAAGCCCGTGTGAAAGAGGCCTTAAGAAAGGCTTATCCTTTGTCTCCTTACAGAAGTTTAACCTTTTTAATTGGGTCAAAGATCTACACTTATTTGCGCGCAAACTAAAGTGGATGAAATTTTTCCTCACTCATGATCGACGCAGATGTCAGGAGCTGGGGGTTGAAATGGAGGATCTCCAAGATGTTCAACTCCTGGCTGAACTTTACTCTGAGGGGCAAAGAGAGATTGGTGATGGCCCCTTTTCTGGGCTTAAGGTACCCTCTTAAAAATATCCCCCACTCAGTGACACCACACCGATGGATATATTTGTCTCGGTGGTTACAGAGGAGTTATGCAAGCTTGAAGGGAGACGGCTAGGCCCGGACATTATGAGTTGGGATAAAAGGAATGCGTTGAAGCAGTTGGAACAAGATACATCTATTGTGATTAAACCATCTGATAAGGGTGGAAATATTGTTATAATGGATCACAATCAATACCGTGACGTGTCACAGGCATCTATCCTCAGATCCCACCCTTATCTTTAAGAGCCAATTAGCCAAGCCTCTCCAGAAAGCCCTTCAGGACCATCTCATTAATAAGGCTGAATTTGACTTCCTTCTTCCAGAATTTCCGGTGCTTGCAAACTTTTATAGCCTGCCTAAGTTACATAAGGAGGGCACACCGATGAAAGGTAGACCAATAGTATCCGGCATAGGTGGCCTCACGGCTAATATCGGCACATACGTTGACGTAGTGTCGAGACCATTTGTGGTGAGCCTGCCATCCTGTGCCAGGGATACGATGGACGTCCTGAAAAGACTAGAGGGCATCCAGTGGGATGAAGGTACCTGGCTAGCTAGCCTAGATGTTGAGGCTCTATACAGCTCAATACCTCATCACACTGGGTGCCTAGCCATTAAGGCCTTTCTCAAGCATCTTAAAAGACACAACGCCTTCATGATGGAACTATTGGATTTCGTTTTGACGCACAACAGCTTTCTATTTGAGCGTCAGGTTTTCCACCAGCTCAGGGGAGTTGCAATGGGCAATCCCTGTGCCCCAACGTACACAAGTCTCTACCTGGGCTGGTGGGAAAGAGAAGTAGTTTTTAACGAGTCCATGGAGCAGTATAAATCACTGATCCGCATCTGGATCAGGTACATCGATGATGTGTTCTTGCTGTGGAGTGGCACCAAAGATATGTTTATGCAATTTGTATCCACTCTTAATGACAACCAATTAGGCCTTTTCTTCGTATGTGCCATTAATGATTGACAGATCACATTCGTGGATCTTTCTATCACTATTGGGAAAGTGGGCATCCGGTTGCTTTCAAAAGAGATATCCCCAAAAGGCAGTACCTGAGAGCTCGGAGGAACTGTTCGGAGTTAGCAGACTTTAGGATAGCTGCTCGCGATTTGAGAACACTATTTTTAAAACGTGGCTACCCACAGTATGTAATCAAACAGGCGTATCACCACGCCTTAAGCTCCAACAGTGAACAACTACTATGCCCTAAGGTCCCTGAACAGGAGAATGGTGTCAGTAGAATCATAGGCACATTTGATAAGGCCCATAAACAGGTGCGGGAGATCTTGCAGACTCATTGGCCTGTTCTGAAACCTGACTCAGACGTAGGCGGCTTAATACCACAGCGACCAATGGTCACGTATCGTCGCAGTTGGAATGTGCACGACCGCTTGGTTCATAGTCTGTACCACCGTCCAGAACTACTACCATTGTTGCTTCTGATGAAACGTGGGGTCAATCCCACGTGGAAACGCGTTGAGCATAAGTGACTACAGCTGCTGGTTAGCCGAAGCTAAACTGAGTAGGGCTGCTGTCTAGCTTGAGGCAGGGTTCAGTATTGTGGGTGCTTGGGGTTGCTTTTTGCTACCAAGCATTCGTGCCTTGTATGGACATTGCCCCTAATAAGCAGGATTGTTGCTGAGGTCCATGAATACCACAAAATTGTGATCTGGACTGAGCGTCTGCAAGGGGTTATATTATATCTGAATAATATCCATCTAGGCAGGATTCCCTGTCCTCAGTGGCTGTTTAGACACTGGCTGCGTCATACTGAGTCTATCCGATGATAGTATTGCACAGTTTGCGTCCTCTTTTTCAGTGGACGCACCTTTTGTGTAAGGGCTCATGCACACGACCGTATGTATTTTGCGGTCCACAAAAAACGAATCTGCAAAAAAATACGGATGACGTCTGTGCATTCCGTATTTTACGGAACAGCTGGCCCTTCACAGAACAGTACTATCCTTGTCCGTAATGCGGACAATAATAGGACATGTTCTATTTTTTATTTTATTTTTTGCAATACGGAATCCACACGGAGTAACTTCCGTTTTGTTTTTTTCACTTTGAAGTGAATGGTTCCGCATACGGTCCTAAAAAAAACTGGAATCGACACGGAAAGAAAATATGTTTGTGTGCATGAGCCCTAAGGCATAATTTTTGTCCCTCTATACAAGTAGTGCACCTTATCTGTCCAGATATACTAGGGCTGAGTTGCCCCATTTTATACTGCTTTTCTATCTAATAAATCCTTTGTTATTTTTTGTTTTAACGTTCTATCAGGCAGAGATTATACTACTTAACTGAGAACGTATTATTGATACATGTCACAGTGCGGTTCACTGTGACAGTTGTGTCCGTGTAGGCTGGCTGCATGCCCTCTCGCCTACTGGCTGCAGGCTGTCTCCTGTGCAGGCTGGTTGCTTGGGGCAGCGTGCTGGCTGCGGTGTCTTCTGTGAACTACTGTCTGTGAATGTTTGCTCTCTCCGTGTCTGCTTCTCTGTGCAGTTCTTATCACTGTTGCGATGCCGGCTGGCTGCAGATTCCCTTGCATACTGGCTGCAGGCTCACACCTGTGTATGCTGGCTGCTGTGTAGTGTGTGAACTGTGTCCTGTGTTTGTGTATTCCCGTGTCTGCATCTCTGTGGCTCATGTCTCTGGTGCCGTGTAGGCTGGCTACATGCGCCTTGTGTACTGGCTGTTGCATGCTGGTTCTGCGATGCGTGCTGGCTGCAGCCTTGTGTGTGAACTGGGTTTGGATCCTTTCATGTTTGTCACTGTGACATGGGTTGTTTGTGCGCTGGTGTGCTGGCTGCGGTGGACTCCGTGTATGCTGGTTGCCAGGGGCAACGTACTGTACTGCAACCTGTGTGTTCTGTGGTTCTGGTACTCGGCACGCCGCCCCAAGCAACCAGCCTGCACAGGAGACAGTCTGCAGCCAGTACACGAGAGGGCATGCAGCCAGCCTACACGGACACAACTGTCACAGTGAACCGCACTGTGACAATACATCGCTACTTATCTGTTTAGTGAACACCTAAAACAAACAAAATCCACATTTGATGATCAGTATCACGTGTGTCATAAACACTCAACATGCAATAAACTAAACTAAAATAAATGTAATAAAATAAAATCACAAAACCCAATGAAAAGGCTTACGAAAAGTTAACCCGATCGAGGGAGGAAGATGCCGCACAAGTCCCTGATGCTGGGGATGGCAAGTAATGGAATGGCGATGTCTGTGAGAGTATATAACTGTATTTCATTGTCCACAGGATCGAGAAACTGGAATTCTTAGACGAGAAGGAATTATTGGAACAACTTCTCCTCCATTACTGCATCAGCTGGGCCACCAGAGATTCTCTAAACCTAGGTGCGGCCGCCTCCTCATACCACCATTGTCTCTCTGATTGATTTTCTATATTCTGCATGTGTGTGCCATTCAGCTGATAAGGTGTACTATGTATTGATTGCATCTGAATGGTGACAAGATTGTGTAAAAGGTTGGGCTCAAAGGGATTACAGATCCATGGCTCCCCCTGTAGTGTAGGGTAGGAGAGATATGGGGCGTATAGGGACTATGCCATGGCTGCCAAGTGTACAGCTTGACGGTCGTTATAAAAGGTAATGCTTTTTTAATTCAAAAAACGGTTGGAAAATTGGTATATGGCCCATAACATGACCACAAAAGTAAAAGAAAGTTATGTAACGTGTACCTGTATTATTAGCACCTGTGAATGCAGAAAACTTTGTAATATATCACATTAGGAACTGGTGTTTTCAGGCTGTCTGTAAATGTTGATAAATCTTGCCAGACCCTTCTCCCTCAGAATAAAGGAGTAACTTAAAGGTTTTGTTCAAGATTTCAATATTGTTGTTGATTTCCAGGTTAAGCCGTCAACTCCTGGTACCCCCGCCAATCAGCTTGAAGAGGCCGCGACGATCACTGGAGCGCCGTAGCCTCCTCAAGCAGCTGATCGGCGGGGGTGTCGGGAGTCGGAGTCCCAACAATCACATACTCATGATCTATCTTGCGGGTAGGCCATCAATATCAAAATCTTGAAAAACTCTGTTAAAACAGGGAGAAAAGGAATGCAACTGCAGTTTTTTTTTCTGTGATGCTAGATGCTGTGAGAGGGGAAAGGGAGCTGCAGAAAGTGGGCATTGCACCAGGAAGAGTCTGCCCACTAACGTAGAGCAATAGAAGGAACGAAAAAGTCCTGAAATCTTTTAGGTTTTAACCATTTCCGGGTGCGGCGTATGTAATGTAGCTGCTGTAGTCAGGAATTGCTGCTGGTGCCAGATGATAATTTTCACTGTCCTTTCCAGGTCTTGCAGAAATCACGTTTTGATCACGCACTGAGACACGGATGCTGCTGCTGCGATGGACCCTGGGCGCTGCCCCTGCACTGAGGAGACCTTCTTGTTTGTTTTTTGTTTGTTTTTTTAGCAGAGGAGACCCGACCCTCTGATCTGATTTCACCGACTCGACTGAACTGATTGCACTCGCGTTTGTGGCGTTTTTAAATAAACGACGGCTCTCTTTGATGATTTGTACATTAAAGAGTTAATTTATTGCGCAGCATACACACACACATTGTCTGAACAGTGCAAACTTCACTCACTGCTTGTTTATGTGTCTTGATGACTTTTTATTGATGAGGAAATGTTGCATAGTACAAGGTTTGATATCCTATAATTGCTGAAGTATGATTTTCACAGCCATCCGATCCAACATCTACTTAAAAATAACTGTTTCATCTAGGTTGGATGAGGTCACAAAAAAGCTTGTTTTTCTTCAGGAACAGTGGCACTCTTGTTCATGGCTGGCCACTGGTACTGCAGCTTAGCCACATTCACTTGTTGCAGTACCATGCACAACCTATGGACAAGGGTGGGGCTGTTTCTGGAGAGAAAAAAAAGCCTTTTATTTACCTAACCTATATTATTCCCCTTCCACCAGTGCCTAATTCACGTATGGATAATTGCAGGGTAAGGGTCCTTTCACACTTGCGTTCTGAGGATCCGGCAGGCACTTCCGTCCCGCCGGATCCGTCAGAACGCAAGTCGCCTGAAGCATTAGAAGACTGATCAGGATCCTGATCAGTCTTCAAATTACTTTCAGGTTACTATGGCAGCCAGGACGCTATTAAAGTCCTGGTTGCCATAGTAGGAGCGGGGGAGCGGTATACTTACCATCCGTGCGGCTCCCGGGGCGCTCCAGAATGACGTCGGAGCGCCCCATGCGCATCGCCGGATCTGACGTTTAGCTTTTTTTCAATTGTTACCATGGCAGCCAGGACGCTAAATTCCTGGTTGCCATGGTAAAATGTAGTGGGGAGCGGGGGAGCAGTATACTTACCATATGTGCGGCTCCCGGGGCGCTCCAGAGTGACGTCAGGGCGCCCTACACGCATGGATCACGTGATCGCATGGATCACGTGATCCATGCGTGTAGGGCGCCCTGATGTCACTCTGGAGCGCCCCGGGAGCCGCACGGATGGTAAGTATACTGCTCCCCCGCTCCCCACTACATTTTACCATGGCAACCAGGAATTTAGCGTCCTGGCTGCCATGGTAACAATTGAAAGAAAGCTAAACGTCGGATCCGGCGATGCGCCGAAACGACGTTTAGCTTAAGGCCGGATCCGGATTAATGCCTTTCAATGGGCATTAATTCCAGATCCGGCCTTGCGGTAAGTGTTCCGTATTTTTGGACGGAACAAAAAGCGCAGCATGCTGCGGTATTTGCTGCGTCCAAAAAACGTTCCAGTCCTGAACTGAAGACATCCTGATGCATCTTGAACGGATTTCTCTCCATTCAGAATGCATGGGGATGATCCTGATCAGGATTTTTCCGGCATAGAGACCCGACGACGGAAAACAAAAACGCCAGTTTGAAAGGGCCCTAAGTCTGGTTCCTTATCCACTTTAAGGATGGCCTGTCACCTCTCCTTATATGTCTGTTTTAGTAAATAGATGTTTCTCGGGCATTCCATTGGGGGACACAGACCATGGGTATAGCCTAGAGGTATTACTAGGAGGGACACTATGCAAATAGAAGAAGCTCCTCCTCCTTGGGCTATACCCCCAGGCTCCAGCAGGAGAACTTCAGTCTTTGCTTAGTGTCTGTAGAAGGAGGATGACACTGCTACTCCTGTTTATTATTTTTCTTACAGATGGGGACGCAGGTCAGCATTGCGCTTTCCTGGTCCCCCGTGGAGTGACTGCCGCCGTCCATGACGCTGCCTGGCCTCCTCCACCGTCCCCCAAAGAAGAAAAGAGGATCCGGGCTCCCTGGTAGCACCGCATCCCGCCAGCCATTGGGACACCTATCGCCACCCTCATTCCAGAGCACTGCATCTCCCACACTGCGGAGTCAGACGCCTGAAGAGGTGCTTCCCTGCTGGTCCGGACGTATGAGGGAGAAGACTGCAGGAACAGATAAGTATGGCTGCAGTCTGTGTTCTCCTCTCTCCGTCTGTCCCTCTGGCTGCCTGGGTGAAATATGACCACGTCTGGGCTGGGGGCATAGAGGACATGGCACTAGAGCAGCACCCATAGTCGGTGCCGCCTTAAAGCGACGGTTCCACCTTAAATAAGGGGGTTCTCTCCTCTTGGACTCCCCCCAGAGGCTTGGCACATCTTGGGGGACATGATTCCCTCTGCGGGGACCTTATGGAGCGAGCCCGGCTCATTTGACCGGGGCCGCCATTAATAGGTCGGGGTCCCTTTAAGAGGCCGTTCAGTCGCGGCTGCAGAGCGGCAGGTCTCTGACACCTGTCGCGGCTCTCTCTCTCTCTCCCCCTGCGTTCTCCCCTCTTGGGGGACACTATTACTGGGGGCATTCTGAGATGGGGTCCCCCATGGCAGGAGGGGGACACCTTTTTTCTTTGTCTCCATTGACGCCATGAAGGGGGCGGAGCCTATTTTTTCCCGCCATTGACGTCACGGAGGGGGCGGAGCCTATTCTCCTGCTTCCTCCTGAGCTTACAGAGTGGTGTCTGCTCGGCTCTCCCAGCATTTGGATGAACTTCAGTGCTTGCTGAGCGACAGTTTTGCCAGATTTTTGCTTCTAACTGGTAGGAGAACTTATTTCTACAAGGTGCCAATCATGCCTAAGCCTGGGGCCCCCTCAAAATCTGCCAAGGCGTCTTCTCAGGCTCCACTGGGGTCCTGTAAGACGTGTCTTTGCCTCTCTCTGTCACGGGAGTCTGTGCCTCATGCCCTGCCCCTGGCCCGGATCAGGTCGCCCTACTGCGATATCCCAGCCTGGTTCCCCACCTACCCCTGCGGACTCGGTGGTACCCGCCTGGGCGTCCGCCATGACTAGTGCTGCAGCGGATTTGGCCCTAGTAGCCAAAGCGGCCATGGCCTTTATGGAGCGTATGCCGCCCGCTAACCCGGGCGCCCCCACCCTAGCTCCCCAGGTGACCCTCCCAGGGGCCGCCCGGGCGCTAAGAGACCGCGTGAGCGCCAGCAGTCTTCCTCTGATGCCTCCGCTTCCTCCCCGCCTTGAGGCGCACTCTGATGGTTCTCCCCAGGGAGCAGATGTCAGAGGGGGAATTGTCAGATTTGGACGAGATCATGGAGCGGGACCCCCTCCAAGACTGTCCGCTGTGGTCTCTGAATTGGTTTCGGCGGTCCGTGACACCTTTAACCTCCAGGAGGGCTCTACTCCTCCCACCAGTCAGGAGTTTGCCCTCTTTCCGCCTAAAACCTGAGACCGCGGTGTTTCCCGTACATAGTGAGTTCACCGCGGTCGTATCCAAGGCCTGGGATCGGCCTAACTAAAAGTTTACCTCAGCCAGGCGTATGGATGTACTGTATCCATTTCCTGCGCCTAGCGTGGAAAAGTGGGCTTCCCTAAGGTGGATCCGCCCGTGGCCAGACTGGCCAAAAACACTGCCCTACCAGTCCTGGACGGCTCCTCCCTACAAGATGCCGTGGATAGGCGTTTGGATTCCTTGTCAAAGTCCATTTTTTCCCTAGCGGGCACGTCCCTGCGCCCGGCATTTGCATCTGCATGGGTGGCTAGGGCCCTCTCTATGTGGCTGCAACGTCATCTCCAGGATTTGACGGACCAACATGCGCCTGCTGACACTTTGGACCTTATCCTCCAAATGTCTCAGGCTGCCAAATTCCTCTGCGAGGCCTCCATGGACATTGGAGCCTTGTTTGCCCGCATCTCCTCCCTCTCTATACTTCAACGTAGAGAGATCTGGTTGAAGGTCTGGGACGCGGACGCTTCCTCCAAGCGTTCCTTGCAAACCTTCCCTTTGACGGATCCCGTCTGTTTGGGGCTCAGCTGGATGAGTTTATTTCAGCTGCAACTGGGGGTAAGAGTACCCATCTGCCCCAGCCTCGGTCCAGACCCCTGCTCGTCCGGGTTCTTCTGGTTCCCGATACCGCCTTTCGTCGCTTCTCCTCCACCCGGCCGTCCTCCTCTTCATCAGCCGGAGGGTCTCGGGACTCCCGTAGAAAGCCCTCCTTCAAGCCCCAGCCCTCCTGGCGCCCGAAGGCTCAGTCTGCCCGTCCTGCAGCCCCCAAACAGTCCTCTGCATGAAGGGGCGCCCCACCTCTCACGGTGGGGGTCGTCTGCTCTCCTTTCTGAGACCCTGGAGAGCTCACATTCAGGACGCCTGGGCTCTAGAGATTATAATGTCCGGTTACAAGATAGACTTCGAGTCCAAACCACCGAACGTTTTTTCCTCTCTCGGGTTCCGGGGACCCCGCCCGGGCTTCGGCCCTGTTGGGGGCGGTCTCCTCTCTGCTGGACCGGGGGTCATCTCCCCGTCCCCCTGGAGGACCAGGGCTCAGGTTTTTACTCCAACCTGTTTGTAGTGCCCAAAAAGGAGGGGTCTGTGCGCCCTATCCTGGACCTAAAGCTGCTCAACAAGTTTCTGCGGGTCAGGAAGTTTCGCATGGAGTCCCTCCGGTCGGTCATTGCGCCACTTCTTCCAGGGGAATTTCTTGCCTCGGTGGACATTCAGGACGCCTATTTGCACGTCCCTATAGCAGAGTCGCATCAGCGCTACCTGCGGTTTGCTATCGGAGACCGCCATTATCAATTTGTCGCCCTTCCTTCGGGTTGGCTACCGCCTCGGGTCTTTACCAAGATCCTGGCACCTATCATGGCCCTTCTTCGCTCAAGGGGCATTTCTCTTGCCTTACTTGGACGACATTCTGATAAAGGCCCCGTCCTTTCCTCAGGCTGTGGACAGCGCCCAGATTACTGTCCAGACTCTGGAACAGTTCGGCTGGTTGATCAACCGACCAAAGTCGTCCTCTCCTCCCATCCCAGAGGCTCGCCTTCCTGGGGATGATTCTGGATACGCCACTCTCCAAGGTGTTCCTTCCGGACTCCAAGTCCTCACAGATTCAAGAGGCGGTTCGACTCCTGCGGTCTCCCCAGACTCTGTCCATCCGGCAGTGCATGCGGACTCTGGGCCTCATGGTGGCCTCCTTAGAGGCCATTCCGTATGCTCAGTTCCATACTCGCCCACTTCAGCGGCTGATCCTCTCACGCTGGGACAAGTCCCCATTGGGTCTGGATTCCAGGGTCCGTCTCCCCTCGGGTTCGGGCCTCCCTATCCTGGTGGCTGTCTCCCGAATCTGGGGTCCGGCCGCTCCTTTCTCCCCGTTGTCTGGACAATTGTCACCACGGATGCCAGCCTTCGGGCTGGGGCGGTGTTCTCAAGGACCAGACGGTTCAAGGGGTCTGGTCGGGCGGAGGAATCTCGCCTTCCGATCAATATCCTGGAGCTGCGAGCAATCTTTCTCTCCTCTTCATTGGACCCGGATCCTATCCGGGTTCCTAAGCGGGTCCAGTCGGACAATGCCACGGCCGTGGCCTATATCAATCATCAGGGTGGTACCCGCAGCAGGGCCATAATGCAGGAGGTGGAGCGGATTCTCCAGTGGGCGGAGTCCAACGCTCCGCTGCTGTCGGCAGTGTATATTCCGGGTGTCGACAATTGGACAGCGGACTTTCTGAGTCGGACCATAGTGGATCCCGGCGAGTGGTCGCTGCACCCGGAAGTCTTCCAGGAGCTCTGCCGCAGGTGGGGCCGTCCGGATGTCGATCTGATGGCATCCAGGTTGAACTGCAAGGTTCCTGTGTACCTGGCGAGGGCATCGGGACCCGAAGGCGTGCGGAGTGGACGCGCTTGTGGCTCCATGGCAACACTTCCGCCTTCTCTATGTCTTCCTCCGATCCCTCTATTGCCCAAGCTTCTTCGCAGGATCGCGCTGGAAGGGATTCCGGCGATTCTCATCGCCCCAGACTGGCCTCGCCGCTCCTGGTTCGCGGACGCCGTGCGCATGCTCGCAGACGCTCCTTGGCCCCTCCCGGACAGAGAGGACCTGCTGTCTCAGGGGCCTCTCTTCCACCGGAACTTACGGTCTCTGCGTTTAACGGCCTGGCTGCTGAAGCCCTCCTCCTGAGGAAACGGGGTTTCTCCGATTCAGTGGTGCGCACCATGATTAGGGCACGGAAGCCGGCTTCCTCCAGGATTTACTACCGCACATGGAAGGCCTTTTCTGTCTTTTTGTGAGTCATCAGGGGTTCCTCCCCTACGGTTCTCCATTCCGGTGGTACTTGCCTTTCTGCAGTCGGGCCTTGAGAAGGGTCTCTCTCTCGGTTCGTTGAAGAGTCAGGTCTCGGCTCTGGCTGTCTTCTTCCAGAGGTCCCTTGCCTTTCTGGGTCCGGTGCGAACTTTTCTTCAGGGGGTGGCACATTCTGTTCCCCGCACGTCCATCCTCTGCCATCTTGGGACCTTAACCTGGTCCTCCTTGGTCTCCAGGGGAACCCCTTCGAGCCCCTTAGGACGTGGCCCTTTCCTTCCTTTCCTGGAAAGTGGTTTTCCTAGTGGCCATAACCTCTATTCGGGCGGGTGTCGGAGCTGGCTGCGCTGTCCTGCAGAGAACCTTTCCTGGTTTTTCACCAAGATAAGGTGGTTCTTCGTCCGGTTCCGTCCTTTCTACCCAAGGTGGTGTCTCCTTTCCACCTTAATGAGGATCTGGTTTTGCCTTCCTTTTGTCCTTCTCCGGCTAACTCCAAGGAGCGCGCTCCATTCCCTGGACGTGGTCCGGCTCTTCGAGTGTATCTCAGGACCACGGCTGATTTCCGCCGCTCGGACTCCTTGTTTGTGATACCTGACGGTCCTCGGGCGGGGTTTGGCGGCCTCCAAGGCCACCTTGGCGCGCTGGATACGTTGTGCCATATCGGCGGCTTACCGTGCTCGTGGTAAGATTCCTCCGGTCCGGATTACTGCCCATTCCACTAGGGCGGTGGGATCCTCCTGGGCCTGTCGCACCGGGCCTCAGCGTCCCAGCTGTGTAAGGCGGCCACTTGGTCGTCCCTGCACACCTTCACTAAGTTTTATCAAGTGCATTTGCTGGCGCTCGCTGACGCGGCCCTTGGGCGCAAGGTGTTGCAGGCAGCGGCTCCGCTTGACCGTTGGACGTGGCTCCTGGCGGTGCCGTGAGTGTCTCCCACCCCATGGACTGCTCTAGGACGTCCCATGGTCTGTGTCCCCCAATGGAATGCCCGAGAAAAGGAGATTTTTGTGAAACTCACCTGTAAAATCTTTTTCTCGTAGTTCCATTGGGGGACACAGCTCCCACCCCTTTTGCGTATGCATGGGAGGATTTCTATATCCTGTTTGGGCCTCTTGGTTTACGGCCGTTTGGTTCCATTGTTTTTTTATGGTTCTCCTTCTCCTACTGCTTTGGCAACGCCTGAAGTTCTCCTGCTGGAGCCTGGGGGTATAGCCCAAGGAGGAGGAGCTTCTTCTATTTGCATAGTGTCCCTCCTAGTAATACCTCTAGGCTATACCCATGGTCTGTGTCCCCCAATGGAACTACGAGAAAAAGATTTTACAGGTGAGTTTCACAAAAATCTCCTTTTTACTCATGTAATAATATTGCTGGATCATCTTCTCTTAGAGCTCTATGTTGTGCCATTCCTCTATTACCCCTCCTAGAAATATATCAATACATTAAAAACTGAATGTGATCAGCGTCCCGCTTCGGAGACATAACCCATTGTCATGGGGAAGGGTAACATGCAGCCTTCTATTAAGCCATCCTTTTCCAGGAGCAATAACACCAAATATTACTCCAGGAAGGATATTTCATGGGCAAAGCGAAAGTTATCTCTTCTGAGATGTCATTTGTGGATAACAGTTATCTTTAGGATACCTTTTGTCAGTAGAACAATAGTGTCATGGTGAGGTGTAGGAGGGAACACCACAACAAACACAAGAGGGGAGGTATCTGGCCAGGAAGCTAGGGAGAGGATAAGGTCACCACCTAATGAATCCTAACCGTAGTCCTGACTGGTAACTAATTGAATGGACCTCAGTGGTAGGACCGTTCATTCACTGGAACCTAAATTAAGCCTGAGTTGCCCTGTAATGCCCTGAGGTAGTGATGGGGCCCAAAGACGACCTGTTCCTTCCCAGCTAAAGGAACAGGAGTCTCAACTCAGACCAGATACCAGAAAACCGGGAAACGACACAATACAAAGGAATGAGACGCTTAACTCCTGAAGTCGAAGAACAAGCAGGAACACCAGAGGAGACAACACACACCAGCTCTTCCACTTGCAATGAATCTATACACCGCAAGGAGTAATGGGAGTAGCCAGACTAAATAGTAATGACCGCTATGCTGCATCTGACTAGAGGTGTGGTCATTACCATCAACAACAAAGTGAAACTAAAAGAGGCTGTCAGAGGACATCACGTGCAGTCAGTCTTTCAAACCTTCTAACACCTAGCCTGGGAGTGACTGTGACAGTACCCCCCCCCCCTACAGGTGGCTTCCGGATACCCAGGACCAACTTTATCCGGATGAGCTCTGTGAAACGCTCTCACTAGACGACTAGCATTAATGTTGGTCGCTGGGACCCACATCCTCTCCTCAGGTCCGTAACCTCTCCAGTGCACAAGATCTACGGAGAACACAGGAGTCAATTATCTTAGCGATTTCAAATTCCAAATTACTGTCCACCATGACAGGAGCAGGGGGCAAGGAGGATGGCACAACAGGTTCAACATATCTCTTCAACAACGACCTTATGCAACACGTTATGAATCTTCAAAGCTTGAGGAAGCTCAAGACGAAAGGCTACCGGGTTAATAACGGCAGTGATCTTATATGGAACAATGAACCTTGGACCCAACTTCCAAGAAGGTATTTTCAACGTAATGTTTCTTTTGGACAGCCACATAGAATCACCCACTCTCAGGCCTAGACCACTCATATGTCTCTTGTCAGACATACGTTTATACTTCTTACTCATCTTTTTCAGATTATTTTGAATTTTCCGCCAGATAGATGGCAAAGAAGAGGAAAATCTTTCCTCTTTCAGTACACCAGAAGTCCCAGTACCAGAAAAAGTGCCAAATTGCTGGTGGAACCCATATGCCCCAAAGAACGGTGACTTATCAGTAGACTCCTGTATACGGTTATTTATAACAAACTTGGCCAAAGCCAAGAACGAAGACCACTCTTCCTGGTTCTCAGAGACAAAACATCTCAAGTAGGTCCAGATTCTGATTTATGCGTTTAGTCTGTCCGTTCGACTGAGAATGAAAGGCCAAAGAGAAGGACAATTGTACCTCCAGACGAGTACAGAATGCCTTCCAGAATTTGTAAACAAACTGAGTCCTCTATCGGACACTACAGCTGAGGGAATACCATGTAGTTTCACTATGTCGACAAACACCTGTGCAAGAGTTTTAGCATTGGGAAGACCTGGTAATGCTATAAAGTGCACCATCTTACTAAATCGATCAACAACAACCAGAATCACAGTTTTCCCTGAAGAATTAGGTAAATCTGATGAAATCCATGGATAAATGAGTCCATGGTCTGGACAGGATGGGCAGCGGAAGCAAAGACCCAGGAAGGCCTAGTATGTGTCACCTTAGCACGTGCACAAGTACTACAGGCTGACAGATAGTCCTCAACACACTTACGCAACCCCGGCCACTAGAATCTACGAGATATGAGATCAACAGTGGATCTGCTCCCAGGGTGTCCCGTAAAAACCGATGTAAGAACACCTTGTAACGCAATTCAAGTGGAACAATTTCCCAGAGGGACAAGAATCCGGTCCCTCTCCCTGAGCCTCTAACACCTTCACCTCTAGGTCAGTAATGTCACAGCGAGGTGTAGGACGGAACACCACACCAAACACAAGAGGGGAGGTATCTGGCCAGGAAGCTAGGGAGAGGAAAAGGTCGCCACGTAATAAATCCTAAGCCTAGCCCTGACTGCTAACCGAATGAACGGACCTCAATGGTAGGACCGTTCATTCACTGGAACCTAAACCCTGAATTACCCTGTAATGCCCTGAGGTAGTAATAGGGCCCAAAGACGACTCGTTCCTTCCCTGTCAGATGACATTACGTGCAGTCAGTCTTTCAGACCTTCTAACACCTAGCCTGGGAGTGACCGTGACAGATAGGTGGTAGTGTTGGGGCAAAACCCCAACTCCTATAATTGTCGGGATCTCAATTGAAATGTTCTCATGAGAATTCAGAGAGCTGACACAGGAGCATCGCTGAATCAGATACACTTTCATACTTTATTCCATTCAAGCATATATCTTTATACAGATAATCACAGACAAATCTGACACACCGCCAAGGGGGGGTGAAAACCGAAACTAATGATTTGATTGGTTATTCATAAAAGGTAATACTTCCACATCATACTAAAAGAATTATAATTAATTAAGCAGTTTCTGCGAAGCTGAGAAACCAAAACATAACATTCTTGGACATCAAACTCTGATAAGGGGAGCGAGGGAGCTGCCTTACCTTGGCCTTGAAGCTAGATTACACAGAGACTCCCTCCCCATCCTTCGCAGCTATCTCAGTAATTTTCCACAAGATGGAAGAGATATTATTGGATTCTCATCCCTCACAATTCCCCCATTTTGAGATAGCTTGGAACTGACATCATAAGATTCATAACCCAGAGGTACCTCAGGTGGGATAGGTCCAACTGCCAGCTGGAGGCCAGATTCCCTCTCGGGTATTGATGCAGTTCCCAAGACCATTCAATAATCTTGGTAGTTTCTCATTTTGGTGTACATAAACATAAGCTTAATCACAGCATATACTACTATTATAATCAACACTACTTGCATTATTGTTTGTCTTGCCACCAGTGAGCCTTCATCCACCCTGCTATGGGGAGAGGGACTGTAGTGGGGTTATACTTTTGATCATCAGGCCCTGGTCGTTTTTGTGAGACAAATTGCCAACAAGACATATTAATAGGTTCTTTAAAAGTCAAAGGGATTGCCAGATAAGGCAGAGTTATTGAACTCACGGGACTGAGAGTACAGATCCAACAGTCCTTAATTTTACTGTCTGTCATTGAGTCCTCTAAACAGCACCTGGTGGTGTCGGATAAGTGCATTGTCCCAGTTATCCTTCAGTTGTTGGTACAGTGTAGTTGTTCCCAGGATTAGGGCGGCCATCAGCAGGAGGATCCTCATCCTCGGGCGTCGGAACTTTCTTGCAGTGAGAAGCGTGTATCCAGTTAGGCTTTCCTTCAACCTTTACTGCTGTATGAGTAGTCAACACGACTTGGAAAGGACCATTAAATCTGGGATCCAGGCCTTTCCTCACATGTCTTTTTATTACCACCCAATCTCCTGGTTGCAGACTGTGTTACTTCTACTGGATCTGGAAGGGATGCAAACACTTGTTTATCGGTGTGCTCAAGCCTCTTTGTGAGGGCCCGCATGTAGCTTGTTAGGCTATCATTGTTCATTTGCAACTGTTGCTTCCAAACTTCAGGGACACCATACCTGCACACCAGTTCACTGACCAGCTTCTTTGCTGTGTTCTTTGCATTTGCCTTTGCTACTGGGAAGGCTCCCTGCCACCCTGAAAAGAGATCAACACACACAAGGACAAATTCATATACTCCTACCTTAGGCAGTTGTATATAGTCTATCTGCAGTCTCTGGAACGGGTAAAGTGGCCTGGGGGTGTGCTTGCTTGGAGTCTTCACCACTTGACCGGGATTCTTCAATGCACAGACCATACATCCTTGTACAAACCGAGAGGCTACTATAGAAAATCCTGGAGCAATCCAGCCTGCATTAACCACACTTACCAGGGAACCTTTTGATAGGTGAGCAGGCCCGTAGGCCTCCTGAGCCATAACTGGCTTTAGAGGGCATGGTAGACAAATTTTGTCCTTGTTTCTCCAAATTCCATGTTCACCAGGTTTGGCCCCTTGTTTTGCCCAAAGTTCTTTTTCCTCAGAAGGGGCTTGTTCGACCATGCTTTGAAATGTACTTACAGATATGTCCTCAGGTCTCAAGGCTTTTACTGGGGTGGCATCAGCCTTTAGTGGCTGGAGTGAAGCTTGTTTGGCTACCTTGTCTGGTAGACCATTGCCTTTTGCTTCCACCGTGGTACATCTTGTATGAGCATTTACCTTAATAATAGCAACTTCCTTTGGTAATAACAGAGTTCATCAGTTCAAGTACAGAGACTTTATTTTTAATTGGCTGGCCTGCTGATGTTAGAAAGTCTCTAGTCCGCCATATGAGTTCATAGTCATGTGCAATACCAAAAGCATACCTTGAGTCCGTGTAGATGTTCACCTTCTTCCCCTTGGCCAATTTACACATCTTAGTGAGTGCCTTCAGCTCTGCCTCCTGCGCTGACATGTGAGGTGGCAGTGGTTTAGCTATCCCTACCTCATGCTGCGTGACCACTGCATATCCAGTGTGGTGGCACTCCCATCAACCTGTTTCCATCTACAAAATACTCAAAATCAGGGTTATCAATGGGGTTTTCATGGACATGATTAAATACTGATGTTTCTTGTTGCATCAATTGTACACAGTCATCGGGGTCATGTTCCATCATGTCATTTAGGATGCTGTCTGTACCTTCTATGTCCCCTTCCCCCATTTCTGAATCTGTGATTGGTAACAAAGTAGCAGGATTCAGAGTAGTACATCTTGTGAAAGAAATGTTAGCGGCATGAGGAGTGCACACTGGAGTCTGAGTTGCCTGGCCACAGAAATATGCTTAGGTTGAACCTGTGTTAATATGCCCTGTATGTGATGGGGTGTTTGTACAATCACCGGGTAGTCTAACGCAATTTTAGAGGCTTTTTCTATCATTGCCTGCACTGCCGCTACCGCCCTGACACAGAAGGGAGCACCTTTGGCGACAGGATCTAATTAGGCTGAGAAGTACGCCACTGGCGGTCACCATGTTTCTGAGTCAGTACAGCCATGCTGTGACCCTGCATTTCTGAACAGAACAGGTTAAATTCCTCGTCATTTTTTGGAATGCCCAGGGCTGGGGCCGAGGTTATACACAGCTTCAATGTATGAAAATTATTTACTGCCTCTTCTCTCAGGTGAAATGGGTCAGATGACAGACAATCATACAGAGGCTGCATTAACATGGAGGCATGACTAATCCAGGGGCGACAGTATGACACTAGCCCCAAAAACACCCTTAGGCTTTGTGCTCTTTTGGGCACTTGTATCCTTTCAACAGCCTTGTTTCTTTCTGGGGTTAGATGGAGGGCTCCATGGGAGAGGCAGTGTCCTAGAAACACAACCTTGTTTTTACAAAACTGCAGCTTCTGTTTTGAGGCTTTACACCTGTTCTGATGTATATACTAAAATTATTCTCGATTGCGCTTCAACTGAAAAAAAGGACAGTGCAACAGCACTCTGCAAACACAAATAAAGTACAATAATGCCATAATTATAGAAAACATTCTGGTGCTAATGCTACGCTTATTTTGCAAATTTGAGATGCTTGGCAAATACATTTTGTACAAAATTTTTTGGACCCGTCTGCCACACGTCAAGGCGATCCCTGTAAGATGGAAACCTAACACTAAATACTACTTGCAATGTGCCAAAATGGCCACCATAAAATTCAGGGAGTGCAGGTTCCACATGCATGCTGGGTTCACTCTGCTTTTTACCATTTTTGGTGCCATAACGGCCTCCATTACATCCAGGGATGCAGGCTGAGCCCACTCTATACTTCTCCTGGTGCCAAATGGCTTAAAATAAATGAGAGCAGGCTACAGCTTTATACTTAAAATTTAAATCAGCCTATGGGGCAGACAGGCTAGTTAGGGGTGCAAGACCGACTGGAGTCAGCCACACCTCCAGCTCTAGTACAAATGCAAAAAAAGGGGGTCAGTCAGCACATCCCAATGTACAGGTGCACGCTGCCATGGCTAGAGACATAAAGAAAGAAGGACTATGCAACAGCACTCTGCAGACACAAATAAAGTACAATAATGTCATAATTATAGAAAACATTCTGGTGCTAATGCTACGCTTAAAAATTATTTCGGCCCTTCTGCTCTTCAACTGTACCAGAACTAATATAGAAAGTAACAAAATTCACAGACGTCTGTTTTTTCCTCAGTTTTCCCCAGAGCTTCCCCACTATATTCACCTAGTTTAGGCTTCTTTCACACTAGCGTTTTGGCTTTCCGTTTGTGAGATCCGTTACGGGCCCTCAAAAGCGGTCCAAAACGGATCAGTTTTGCCCTTATGCATTCTGAATGGAAAAGGATCCAATCAGAATGTATCAGTTTGCCTCCGTTCAGTCACCATTTCACTCTGGAGGCGGACACCAAAACGCTGCTTCCAGCATTTTTTTTTATGACCTGTGGTGCGGAGCAGGACGGATCCGTCCTCCATTGACTTTAAATGGTGTTCACGATGGATCCGTCATGGCTTTAGAAGACATAATACAACCGGACCCGCTCATGACGGATGCCGTAGCCGTACTCTGTGCTGAGATTTTATACAAATCAAGTCTACAAACCGGACATCGGAGTCCAAGGACTTTGGTTTCCCTTTCTATAATGTTCTGCAATTTTCCAAACACAGTAAAGAACAAACAAAACGTATACCGTGACTCCTAAAGCCAGACCAAAAACATCCCAATCAAAGTTACTCATGATCAGAAACTAAACCCAACAATTATAGGTATTTTCTACTTTTAAGGTTCTTTATCAATATGGACTCGACTGTAAAAAGACTTTATACGTACGCGTTTCCTTCAACAATCCCTCGAGCCAGACAACCAGTCAGGGAGACACAGATACAATGTAAGGTAAAGTCTCTTACCTTGCAGCGCTGTCGTTTTATGTGTCCGTCCCAGTCCGGATTATCCAAGTTGTCCGGAGATCATTGACATGTCCTTTAGTCAAGCTACCCGTTGAGGAGCCAAGTTTTGTTGGGAAGCCTCTATAATTGTCGGGGTCCCAATTGAAATGTTCTCATGAGAATTCAGAGAGCTGACACAGGCGCATCACTAATTCAGATACACTCTCATACTTTATTCCATACAAGCATATATCTTTATGCAGATAATCACAGACAATTCTGGCACACCGCCAAGGGGGTTGGAAATCAAAACTTATGATTTGATTGGTTATTCATAAAAGGTAATACTTCCGCATTATACTAAAAGAATTCTAATTAATTAAGTAGTTTCTGCGAAACTGAGAAAACGAAACATAACATTCTTGGACATCAAACTCTGATAAGAGGAGCGAGGGAGCTGCCTTACCCTGGCCTTGAAGCTAGGTTACACAGAGACCCCCCATCCTTCGAAGCTGTCTCAGTAATTTTTCACATATGCATAAGATGGAAGACATATTTATACAAAATGGATTCTCATCCCTCACAGTAGTCTGCCTTATCCTGCATCGATCTTAAGTAACAAATGTTTTCCCTCCAGGGCTGTGATCCCCGGGATGCGCACCTTAAATATCTATCTCAAAATGGCTTTCTATAGACAATTAACACACCTTAATTTATGCAATCGGATTCAACACAACTGCTGAGAATTATCGATGTATATACACATGTGATCATGTAATGTACGTAGCCATGCAAAGCTTTCCAGGAACTACAGTCCTCATTAGCCAGGGGAGTATACACAGGTTTGCTTACATTTAAGCTGATCAACTTATTATAGATGGTCTCTCGCTGGGCTGTTCTGCAGCAATCACATACAGGTTTTCTTTAAATGCATTTCATAGAAGAGTGCTCACTATGAGATGTTCATACAGGAGTAGAAAATAAAAGTTCTGGTTAATAACCATTTGATGTTTTAAGACTCCACCTATGTACAAGAATATAATTACTATAATACTGCCTCCTATGTACAATCATATAACTACTATAATACTGTCTCCTACATACAAGAATATAACTACTATAATACTGCTCCTATGTACAAGAATATAACTACTATAATACTGCTCCTATGTACAAGAATATAACTACTATAATACTGCTCCTATGTACAAGACTATAACTACTATAATACTGCTCCTATGTACAAGAATATAACTACTATAATACTGCCTCCTATGTACAAGAATATAACTACTATAATACTGCTCCTATGTACAAGAATATAACTACTATAATACTGTCTCCTATGTACAAGAATATAACTCCTATAATACTGCCCTCTATGTCCACTGTGTACAGCATGATCTCTTTTTAAACCACATACACATCGCTGCCTGTGCCCTGATGGGTTTGTCTGTCAATGTCCCGGCTGGAACACATTTTACCATCCATACCTTGAATGAATTCCATGTTGGGGTTTATAATGCGGCTGCACCTTTTACTCAAGAGCTGAAAATCACTTTATGTCAACACAGTGACATTCGGGGTTTTTTCCACTTGAAATCTGGTGACACTCGTGTTTGCTGTTGACCTCACAGCAGGACATCTCCATTTTATCAGTGACCTTGGGTGGAAGGAGCTGGCACCATACTGCCTGAAAACATCCTAAGTGCCCCTTTCTTAAAAATACAGCACAGTAATGACATAGAGAAACTGGTAGCGGGTAATTGCTGAGCTACATTTTGGCAGCACTTAGCAAGACTGAACTATTTGAATGACTTGTTTTGTAAATTGGCACCTTTCCTGTACAAAGAAGGCACTTAAGATTGAAGTCTTTTTGTCAGATCTCCTGTGGTTTGCTAATGTAATGAGATTGGGTGACCTGGTGGCCCAGTGTGGGTCAGTGGCATGTGCATGACATACTGTACCTGGACAGAAGTATGCAGACAGCCGGACACTGCAGCCATATGTACTTGCTTAATTCGCTAATGTGAAGGCTACATTTTGGAACATGGATGTAAGTATTGGCGCCCACTGAGCCTTGAGAGCCCAGCTGGCATTGGGGATGGGTGAAAAGGCCCTGCTAGTAGTTGGTGCTCCAGTTCATCAGATGGTTGTTTAGTGTTGTTAAAGTGGTTCTCCAGGAATTACTTAAAATTGCCACAAGCAACCTGTCCTAGAATGTGAGCATGACTGGTTGCCACCACTTGCAGAGCTGCCTGGGAAGGTGAAGGGCCAGGGCTCATTTCACAATATGCACTAGCATGTGCATATACTACACATTGAACAATGTTCCTGTCAGGCTGCTCAGCCATGATAGCATATTGTAGGCATGATCTCATCATTACCATCTATTGCAGCGTAACATAGTGAGGCCCCATCCCCTCACCACCTAGGCAGCTCGGCAATTATTGGCATCCAGTCCTACTATCATTCTAGGACAGGTTGCTTTCAGTCCTTTTAATTAATTTCCGGGGGATCTCTTTAAGGTTTCTGTGCACCAGTGTGTAAAACCACCTTTTTATGGACCTCTCTGGCACATCTTAGATCTTGGAGCATGGCTGGAGGGTTTTCAGGCTCGTAGACCAAGGATAGGCACTGATAATTTTTATGAGGGTAAGTCCTAGCTCATAGTTTGCATTATAGTTCAGAAAAGAGTTTGATGGTGTACCTCATCAGATTGTGGAGCATGGCTGGACAGATTGATGCCTTACATAGGACAGGCACGGCATACATAGGACAGGCACGGATGTTGGGGCTCAGCTAATGTACAAGTTCATCAGAAAAGTGTTTTTGGTGGTGGAGTTCTACATCAGTCTAAGAAAAACACATTTTATGTACCTCACTTGCGTATACATCCATCTTTAAAGGCTTTCTACTAGATTTTGGAACCTGGTTGGTGGATCTGGAGCATCAATGAGGTCAGGAGGTAAGATTTTGGTGATTAGGTTTGGCTCACATACAGTCCAAGTCATCAATAAGATTTGATGAGTTTGAGATCATGGCTCTGTTAGGACCAGCCATGTCCTTCTACGCTAATACATCACATTTTTTCCAATCATATGGGTAGGTTGTGTCCACCGATACAAAAGATGCCCTTTGGTAGTGATTACCCATTGGCTACTAGTGGAGGGTTCCAACTGGAGACCTCCATCTATAATGTCTATGTGTGCTAATACGGTATAGTGACAAGTATTTCTTCGATACAGTCTACGACAAGCTGGGTGGCAACTTTTAGCGATGCGAGAAACATTTTTGAAACCTTCTTTTTCTCAATGCGCCAAAATTGTTGATGTACGTGTTAGGTTTTTACGTAGGTGCCGTCCGTCACTGTGACCTGTGTGTCTCAGGTGAGACCGAGATGAACGATTTGATTAAGTACAGTACATGGGATTATCTGTAATGAGCTTGTCCCGTCACCTCACTCATCCCTTCCCTGATACAAACAGGCATACGATCTGCAGAGGAAGCAGGACCCAGGATTCATGATGTCCTACCATCAGTGATCATCCAAGATCGGTTCTAATCAAGAAATGGAAACAGGTAGGGCGGTGTAGCCATTTTAACTTGTGTGCCTTGCAACTTTCGTAGCTAGGCTCTCATTTATTCAGGTCAAAAATTCTGTTTGCTTTCATAGTCCTGTATGCGTGTTGGTGGTCCACGCCTTGTTACTAGGAGGACCAAGGGCACCTGCCTTGTAACCCACCGCAGGTGCGCTCCGGCTAAGGAAGATGCATTGAATGCAATATAGTTGTATTGCATTATCAGTAATTGCCTATTATTATAGAAATTGCTCTACTCACAGAATACAGGCTACCAAAAATTGTATATTGCTGTATTGTGCTGACAGTGCCTGCAGAGTGTGATTACCCTGCAGCAAGAAAAACACCGGGCGTGTGCCGCAGCAGGGTATATCATAAGTGTTCTACTGTTTTACGAGTGTGTGGGATGGAGGCTGCTTCATCTGTGGATTCCTGAGATCTGAATTTCAGAAGTTGGAATAAGCAATTTTAACCAAAATTTTGCAGCAGGTCTTAATTGGCCAAATTATTGTCCAGAAATCTTGATAATCCAACACTTGACAAAAATGGCCAAATTAGTGGTAATTTACTGGACTGGCATTTGGCACATTTTTGGCAGCTCTGGGGCATAACTTGAATCTCCTGGGGCCCAAAGCAAATTCTGTAATGAGCCCTACCCCCCCAACCTATGGGTTGCCCCACCTAAGCCCCTGGGCGAATTTGGTGATCATGAAGTCCTCAACATAAGCATGTGCGCTGACAGCACAATGCTAAAGGGGTTGTCCCGCCTGGACAACCGATTCCCCAACTGAGGACCTGTGTCCATCAGCAGAACCCCAGCAATAACCTCTTTGAGTAGTAACTGGAAGACCAAGGTCACATTGGATCCTTCAGAGAGGGAACCACTATTTGCACTAACTTCCTAATAGATGCTGAGTAGGGTGTATGACATCTCTAACAGGGCATACGGACAGGTATTATCCTAATACAACCAATCCTTCAAAGAGCACAGTTGGCAGGATGAACCTTATTAAACTGTGCCAACTGCCTGGTAGGGATGATCCTACTGATTTAAATGAAACCGGTCTTGTGAAAATCGGTTGCAGATTTCCTGAGAAAAAAAGACTTTTGTACTTTATGCAAATCAGGGCTTCAGTGCACCGATGGGCGTGGCCTGCACTGGAAAGATGAGGTACACTGAGCAGCTAGGCCCCAGCCCTCACTTGCATGAGGAATAAAGGTCTTGTTTTCTTGGGAACGCCACAACCGATTTTTACAAGACAGGTATCATTTTGATCAGAGGAATGAACTCTACCTGGTAGTATGCCCGGTTTAAGAGGGTTGATCCTGCTGACAGTTGTCCTTTAAGGAGCTGTGTATAGGCATTTGATGGAATATTTGATAATTCGGGAACAGTGTGCTCTGTTAGACCTCCACACAACCCGTCTTCCTTCTTGTCCATGATGCAGTAAGCAGATAAGCACCAATATGGAGCCTTGCTGCACACTTGAACATCTGATGGCACATCTGGAGAATGTAAGCTGGACCTTAATAAATAAAAACGCAGCAGAAAGAGACCACTGTGGGCAAACACTTCCGCCATGACGTCTCTGGAAACTTGGCACCAGAATATCATGAATATAATCAGCTTCCTTCCCCCACAGCCCTTCTGTTTGGCCGGGCGCTCCCGTGTGCTGTGTTTACCAGTCCCTCTTGGCACGCTGTCTCCACATGTCTTTCAAGGTTATCTCCCAAACGCAGTTTATCGACCATTCATGGCCAGAATGGGTCACTTCCCGTAGTCCGTGCGCCAACTGCGAGAACCTTCCAGTTACAATGGGCTCCATTCAGACAAATGTCACGATGTGCCAACAAGGACCTGGGTGTGAGAGAAATGACTTTGACGTCATATTAGGCGATCAGCACCTTTGCCTCAGATTTGATAAGTGGCCTGATCGTGGCCTCTGTTAGCTCTTACTCACTTGGTCATCTAATGTTCATTCATCCAATTAATCATCCTATCTAATCTCTCGGTTGACCGGTCAGTTTTTACAGCTGGCACTGGCATCATAAACAGCGCTGGAACCCTCTGGATTGAGACTGGGTACATTACGCAAGCTTCAGATTTCTGATGAAGTCACTGTGGGTCCGGTTTCTCTGACCCCTGACAACCCCACTATCATCTATCCAGACATTGGAAGAGCTGACAGTGTGATGGACAGGCTGGTACTGTCAGAGCGGTTCTCCGTACTGGTTCATAGAGGGTGGTCCCTAGTGTTGTCCTTATGCCTTAACAGAGACAAGACAACCCCTTTAAGTTTCCTTTCTGTGGCTCCTAATAAAATAGAGTGAGATGGGGAATGGCATGACGCAACTTCTGCCAAGCTGCTTGTCGTCTTCTAGCCTGAAGCTGAAGAGTTGCCTGACAGATGGTTGTTAGAGACACACATGTACAGCACAAGTCGGGTCTTTAAAGATGGTGCCTGCTCTGCTTTGGAGTGGGCGCCATAGCTGCTGGGTTTTTGCTGTTTCACACAGAAGGCACCCAGGGTTTATGTCTGCGATCGGCGATAACGCCAAACGCAGACATTTAACACATCAGATGCCGTGGTCAATTGTTACCACAGCATCTGAGGTGGCTATCCCGAATTGTTTCCACACGCTGAGATCAGGGAAGCCGTTCATTGCTTGCAATAGGCTACCAGGCCTATCACAGGTATATTCCAATGTAGGCGAGCACTGCATTGGAATATAATGAATTACATATATACTACCGTATTAATTAAGTTGTGTTTATCAGAAACAAATATTGATTCCACATTCATATCCCCTAAAAAAACGTATAAAATATAAATCAAATATATAAAAATTCAAATAACCCCCTTTTACCCATGATAAAAATACCAAAGCAATAAAAACAATAGGCATTGCTGTGTCCCAAAATACCAGAACTATTAAAATATAAACGTACTTATTCCGTAAGGTAAACGCCATAATAGAAAAAAATGGCCGATTTGAAGTTTTTAAAAAAAATGTATGCATACTCCAAAATAGTATCAATAAAAACTACAGATCGTCCTGAAAAAAAATGCACACATGCATACACAGCTCCATAGATGTAAATATAAAAATGTTATGGGTGTCAGAATATGGAGAGGCATAGAAAATATTCTTTTCCAAAGTTTTTTTTTTTTTCCAGTATTAAACCATAAGAAAAACTATATAAATCAGGTATCACTCTAATCGTACTGACCCAGAGACGGAGGGGAAGAGGTTGGTTTTACCACATAGGGAACGTCGTAAAAATGAAAACCATAAATCTGTGGAGCAATTTTTTATTTTATTTTCATAATTCCAACCCATTTGGATTTTTTTTAACCTTCCCATTACATCATATGCAATAGTAAATGGTTCTGTTAGAAAATGCAAGCTCTCATACAGCTAGATGAATGAAAAATGTTTTAAATGTTATGGCTCCGGGAAGGCAGGGAGTACAAAATGAAAACACAAAAATGGAAAATCGCTGTATCAGGAAAGGGTTAACTTTACTAAAGACGCTGAGAATTCTAGTGACGTCAGGTCCTCTTCACCCAGTGTTATCATCTAGAACAGTGTTTCCCAACCAGTGTGCCTCCAGCTGTTGCAAAACTACAACTCCCAGCATGCCCGCACAGCCAAAGGCTGTCCGGGCATGCTGGGAGTTGTAGTTTTGCAACAGCTGGAGGCACACTGGTTGGGAAACACTGATCTAGAAAGACGAGATATGAGGAGCCATTTGCAAGGTCCTCAAATTGTAGAGCTGCAGCTGTCCATGTGTCTCATTCTGGTCAATGAGGATTTTTGTGCCCTCTTTCACCAGAGGCTGCCGTTTCTCTCCCTTGTGCTTTATACTGCAGCTCTTCGTGGTTACATCAGCCAACATATTTTAGATTTTTTTTTTTTATTGGGAGAAAATCTTCCGCTCTTGAAGGCTGATTATTTTGTCCTGCTGGACTTGGCTGCAACCAGCAAGTCTAAAATTGTATATAGGAGAATAAACTTTGCCGCCAGGTAGGTGACACTCGTTTCCAGCGCGTTAATGTTCTAAAGTTAATTGTTTATTAGATGTGTCCAGAGGCTGATGTTACACAATCCGCAGCCTAATCCTGTGAGGTTCTTGCATCATCCGCATCGTCTGCACTCTGTGTCCTCATGGTCTGGAGGCTGGAAATAGCCTGTAGAGTCAGACGTCGAGCAGGAATGGCAGGAGATGCTATCTACATCTAACAATACCAGCCATAATCCACCAATAACAGTGCCTCACTATGTCCCATGCCAGCTGCAGTCCACTCATCTGACACAGTGCTCCATAACAGTGCCACTCACAGTACCCATATAAGAGAGCAAGCGAGAGAGAACAGTGCCCTATAACAGGACCAGCCACAGTCCATCCATAACACCATCTGCCAGAGAGCCCCATAACAGTGCCACTCACAGTATTATCCATATGAGAGAAAGTCACTGTCCACCTATAACCAGGGGTGGGATTCAAAGTTTTAACAACTGGTTCCCTACTCAACGGCGTACACACGTCGTCATGACACATGTTTACATATACATACACCATATATATGCCACACACGTAGACAAAAATACACAATATACATGGTACACATACATAATTACACCAAAAAGAAGGACGAACAGGAGTCTTCTACAGGCCTAATACAAACAATAGGGAAACGCAACACACAGAACCCAAAAAAAATACAAAAGGGAAAGGAAAGACTAAACTTTAAAGGGGCTATGGAAGCACCACCAGGAACTCAGCCGAAATCCAACCACAAACTATCCACAGGCACAAAAGCTATAAACTGCACAGCATTGTAAGAGAAGCAACTATAAAAAAAGGAAGGTTAAATGACCACATTAGGAACACCTGGAGGCAAGGGATGTGGCCATTACCAGAAACAACACAGACGCCTATTGATCCACAAGGAAACCTGTCAGATCAAACCACGTGTTGTCAGTCTTACTGATCTCCTGCCACTCATTGTTGCCGGGACGTCCGTATGTCTTGGTACGTCCGTGACAGTACCTAGCACTAAAGACATATTTGCATACACATTATATTCAGTGCTATCTAGAATACAGCGCCACATACCTCTTACATCCAGTGACGTCGCCTCTGATGTAGATGTTCTCTTTCCTCATCTTCTCCTTTCAGACCAGACCCCCATGATGATTTATCACCCAACTCTTGTCTCTGCAGTCTGACAAAAAGACATCTTAGGCTCCTACTTTTCCATCATCCTCCTACCTTCTGAACATCCTGCCACCTCCAATACTGTGCCCGCTGTGCTCCCTAATACTATACTACAGAAACAGATAATCCCCCTGATAATACTAGTACCACACAGATAGTGCCCCAATACTGTGCCCGCTGTGCTCCCTAATACTACACTACAGAAACAGATAATCCCCCTGATAATACTAGTACCACACAGATAGTGCTCCCAATACTGTGCCCGCTGTGCTCCCAATACTATACTACAGAAACAGGTAATCCCCCTGATAATACTAGTACCACACAGGTAGTGCCCCCAATACTGTGCCCGCTGTGCTCCCTAAAACTACACTACAGAAACAGATGCTCCCATCATGTTCTAGTAATTGCCCCCACAGTGTCCCCCATCATGTGCCAGTAATGCCCCCATAGTGTTCCCCATCATGTGCTAGTAATGCCCCCATAGTGTTCCCCATCATGTGCTAGTAATGCCCCCATAGTGTCCCCCATCATGTGCTAGTAATGCCCCCATAGTGTCCCCCATCATGTGCCAGTAATGCCCCCATAGTGTTCCCCATCATGTGCTAGTAATGCCCCCACAGTGTTCCCCATCATGTGCTAGTAATGCCCCCATAGTGTCCCCCATCATGTGCCAGTAATTCCCCCAGTTGATGCCCCCATAGCGCGCCACATAAAAGAAAAAAAAAACACTAATACTTACCTTCATGCTGGCAGCGATGCAGGCCTCTCCCGGCCTGTGTCCCGCGCAGTACGAATCTCGGCTCAGACGGACGCGATGACATCATCGCTCCGCCTGCGCCAGCCTCTGATAGGCTGCAAGCCTAATGCCGGCAGCCTATCAGAGGAGCAGGACGCCTCTCCCTTGCACTGCTGCAACATTAATCTGTATCGCTCGTCTCCCCCTGACCTGCTGCCGCCACTGCCGAGCTCCGGATCGGGGTTCAGCCAGCAACACTGTTCTCCGATCCGGCTGTCATTTTAACAACCGGATCTGGAGAACCGGAGGGAACTGGCTGAATGCCATGCCTGCCTATGACAATGCCTCACTTTTTTTTCCATTCCAGTGCAGTCCAGTCATCTGACACAGTGCCCCATAACAGTGCCACTCATAGTATTATTATTATTACACTACCAGCCACAGTCCACCTATAACACCAGCAATAGTAGCAGCCACGGTTCACCTATAACACCATCTTCCACGTGCCACATAACTGTGCCACTCACTGTACCCCGATAAGAGAGCAAGTAGCAGCCTACCTATAGCAACAGCAATAGTGCTGCCCACAGAGCTGTATACCAGTGCCAGCCAGAGTTCACCCATATCCACCTGCCACAATGCCCCATAACAATGCCATTCACAGCACCCTCATAAGCATCAATGCCAACTATTGCCAACCAATGCATCAATGTGCACTTCCAGGGTCCACAGGGAGGCACGATGTGCACCACCCGTCCCTCTATACTGGAGCATGAAGATACAGGACTGTGCCATGTGGAGTGAACACAGGCAGCTGTAAAGGTTAATGTACCTAGGCGGCATCCTGCAACTTTAACCGATTGCACCATTTTTCCTTCACTATTGAGTTTTAGCCATAAAATATACAGTATCTTCACATCCATATCTTTGGCCAGGGGCGAATTGGCCATAGACCTTACAGGGAAATTTTGCGGTGCGCCAATGCCCAGGGGTCCATCTGAGTCCTCCTCAGTGGAAGTTTTTGGGGATCTCTTTTGTGCTGTTGGCGGTATTTGGTGATGGACTGTGGCATTTGGCTCAGTTGGGGTGGTAAAATGTGCCACAATATGGTATTGCTGGTCCCGCCTACTTTTAGGGGCCACTTTTAGTATTTTTTTCCAGGGCCACTTTAACTTCCCCTGTCCTTGGCTATTGTTACCGATGAATTGCCCGGAGTTGCGAGCATTTTTTTTTCAGTAGACGACCCCTTTTGCCCAGCTCATTGAGGGAGAATGCTTGGTGAACGCCCATTGAAATCAGAATCAATTTAGAGAAGCCGGTGAGACCTGTCGCTGTGGCCGTAGTGGTTTTTCCAGAGGGTCATTGGTAATGTGAGCCATAATTCGAGCCGTCAGCACAGATCAGTGTTTGCGGTGTAAAGGGTTATACCGCCACACACTTTTACACAGCAGTGATAACAGCCGCCATAAATAGCTGTTTTATTACCTCCATGTAAAGTGCTCTTATTTTATACAACGCAATTGGGAGCGCTGAGGAAATGTACAGAACCCTGGTGTGACCGCCCCACCAGGAAACTTATGTCCTTGTGGACTGACTGCTGTATCTGGGCCGATGTACAGCACAGAGGACACCACAGAGGGGCCGATAAATGTCCCCCCATTACATAAGCCTTCGAGAGACTGAATATATATATATTTTTAAAATAAATATCTTTGGACGGCCCCCTAAGATAATACGGACACAGCGGCGCTGAGTCTGCATTATTAATGCAGTATTAATGCTACATGTGCAAACGGAAAAGTGATAATGTAAAATATAAAAATAAAAAATGTGTTTTATTTTATTGTTATGTTTTACTTTATCACTTTTCCGTCAGGGCATATAGCATTAATACTGCATTAATCCTGTAGGTTGAGTATACTATTGATCATATGTGTTTTGCCTTTTGGACTATTTTGACTCAAGAATTTTTATGATTAATAAATAATAATTGATTGCTATTATTGTGGTCGGTCTATGTCTGGAGCACCTCACATTATTTTTATTTTACTTTTTTTGTGCATGAACAAATCCCATTACAAATCACACGCCCCCTTCCCTGCACAGGCCACGCCCTTTTCATTACATCTCGCCCAACCTCTATGATGCCTCAAACCGTATCCAGTGTACTTGGTAAGCCTTACTCTCGAGAACATACCAAACCCTCCGGGAACGCCCACTTATGGGCATAAGCAGGCCTGGACTGGCCCACCGGAGAGGCAGGGATTCCTCAGTGGGCCCCCAGTCTCCTGCGTCGGGAGATAAGATGGAAGAGTAATTATTTCTCTTGTTTCTCAGGAGAGATAATTATTGTAGCCGCTAGGTGGCAGTATTGCACAGTGATGCAGCCTTCTACTGGAGTAAATTGTACAGGAGGTCCCGCAGTATCCGCTGCTGGCAGTGAAGGAGGAGAGAACATGTCTGGCCATCCTCCTGCCCTCCCTGCTGTCAGAAAACTGTGGTTGCTAAAAAGAAGGACTCCTCTGCAGTGCTGGGCTGATTTCTCAGGTGTGTGACAGTAGTGAGGTGTAGGAGACTGTAAGGGGGTAATAGGGGGTTTATGTAGATCTGTGTATGTGTGCCGCTCTCTGCAGAGTTCAGAGTGGCATTGGGGGGACTTTGCCCTAGGCCCCCCCATTGCCTCTGCTTTAGGTGCACTCGCATTAGTGCCACAGCTCTAGATGCCCCCACTCTAAATACACCCCTAATATTGCCTCTTCTCCAGTTACCCCTGCTCCAGGATCCCCGCTATTACCCTGCGTCAGGAGACCCTAATGCCTCTGCTTCAGTTCTGACCCTCTGTTTGTGCCCTTTGCTCACGTTGCTCCTCTAGCCCCTTTGCTTGGGCTTTGTTAAAAGTTATGACCTGCAAAGGGGGTTGGAGTTATGCCCGAAAAATTCTGCACCGTGCGTCACATTCTTCAGTATTGACACGTATGGTTTACATTGCAGCAGTGATGATATTCCGTATTTACAGGCATCACTGCTGTCATGTAAAGAGATACTGGGGGTGGAGGATTTGAAGGGGTTGTCCAGGTTTTCAAGTTATCCTCTCCACACCATAGGGCATAACTATATGATTAGTGGGCTCCGATTCTGCGACCCCCACTGATTCCAGGAACGGGTCCTGTTCCCCCTTTTTGATGGTGTGACAGGCCACACATACGCCCTGCTGCCCCATTTATTCTCCTTGGGACCACTGGAAATAGCCAGCGCTCTACTCCGCCATCTCCGGCGACCCCATAAAGAATGGATGGAGAGGCCGGGCATATGCTCCACCTGCCACTCAGTCAAGAAGGGGGATCAGTGGGGGCTCCAGCGTTCAGACCCCCACGGATCACTTAGTTATCCCCGATCCTGTGGATAGAGGAGAACTAGAAAAGTGGACACCGGCCCCTTAACAGGCGAGCATTTCTATTTTAGTTTGACACATATTTTGGGCCAGATTTTTAATTTAAAATTTTTTTTTTTACACCCAAAGAAAACCTTTACCCTGGGTTCAGACCTGAGCGTTCTTGAAACGCGCGTTTTACGCGCGTTTTTGTCGCGCGTATTTCAGTGCGTTTTTGCAAATAGGAAACGCGCGTTCGTACGCGCGTTCTTGTGATTGACTACTGTGGTGTCAATTACAAAACGCGCGACAAACGCCCCAAAAAAAGCTCAAGTACTTGTTTATGCGTCGGGCGTTTTACAGTGCGTTCAAACGCGGTGTAAAACGCTCAAGTGAGAACCAGGGCCATAGGAAAGCATTGGGTTTCATGTGTTGAGCGTTTTACAACGCGTTTGAACGCGCTGTAAAACGCTCAGGTGTGAACTTAGGGATAGGGAATGTGAAAAGTTACAACAGCTATGACACGACAGGTTATAAGTGTCTGATTGGTGGGGGTCTGACTGCTGGGACCCGCATGATCAAGGGAACGTGGTCTTAAGACCCTTGTGTACATAGCTTGGCGGTAATGTAATTGAATGTCTCAGGACCCCTTTTTTCATGATCAGTGGGTGTTCCAGCAGTCAGACCCCAGCAATCTGATATTTATCACCCGTCCTGTAGATAGGCGATCGGTCATTATGGTAGGACAACCCTTTTATATATAATGTAGATTATGTACAATCTGAGGAGGGTAAGATTTGGTAAATTTCATGCCGGACATCTATGCTTAAAGGGGTTAAAGGGTTTGTCTCACTTCAGTAAATGGCATTTATGATCAGTACAGACATGGAAAAAAATAACGCACACTCAATAGAGTGAAATATGCAAAGTAAATTTATTGTAGTACACTCCAAAAAATGAGAAAATTTACTGAAAAATTAAATAAGGATAAATTGGAGATAAATTCACAGTTGATTGCCTTAAACTGCCGGCAGGTATAGTCAGATGGCAGACGTGTATATTACAGCTTTGAACGCTCGGTTTTGCCGTATGTTGGATCGTTATGAGGCTGCGATATTTTAGACTTTCCGGTCGTTGTTGACCTTTATCAATCTATCGCTGTAACATAAAAGGAAAACATGAGTATCTAGAGAGCGCCTATAAGCGCTGTGTGTATAGGAGGCTGCTCGTTATAACTGTGTTCACCTTTACTCTATTTCCTATAGTTAGTGACTATGAGCTGTAACAAGTGAGAGTACATTATAGGTAAAGCGTATATGATTGAGCTATATGGAATATTAACAATCTAGATGTTAGTTTACAATTGTGGTGGCATTGGGGTGGGCACCATTTCAGTTTTCGCCTCAGGCAGCAGAAAGGCTAGGTGCATCCCTGTGACAGTCCTTCAAATTTGGGACTGTGACAACTAAGCAACCCTCTCAGCCCTCCATGTGTCTTGTGGGACATTTGCCAGCTCTAGGAGGTCTTCCGTATTTCTCCAGAAGCTTCCCAGACATCCCGGGAGGTTTGGCAAGTATTGGCTTGATTCCTCACCCCTTGCTTGCTAAATGGCAATTCCTCGGCAGAAGAGAGTCCTGCACAGGCTCTTGCCTCACAATAGCAAAAGTGATGGGACCAACCATGGATGGTCCTCTTCTCTCCAAGGGCCCCTTAACAGCTGCATGGGATGCCTCAGTGATACCTATACCCTTGCTGACTGGTCTTTGGATTGTACCATTGTCTGACCAATCACAGCGCAGCTTACATTTCCTATTCTGCTTTTGAAACAAGAAATCTGTGCTGTGATTGGCTGCTATGGGCAATTAAATCAGCTTCACTATCAGTGTTATATTAAAGGGGTATTCCCATCTCAGACAATGGGGGCATATCGCACCTACAACGAGAACAAAGCGGGGAGCGCTGTGGCTAGAGGACCCCGGATTTCTTGGGGTCCGTCCACCATCAAGCGCTGCTCCCATAGAAGTGGATGGGAGCGCACTACATATGCGCGGCCCCTGCTCCCATTCATTTCTATGGCTCAGCTATTTTCGGTGGCCCCATAGAAATGAATTGAGGACGGCTGCGCATGCGCTGTGCGCCCTCCGTTTATTTCCCCGCTCTGTTCTCATTGTAGATGCAGGTCCAGAGGTGGGACCCGCACCTATGAGACAATGGGGGCATATCCTAGCGATATGCCCACATTGTCTGAGATGGGAAAACCTCTTTGGGCGCTGGGGATAGGGAGGCGGAGCATGACACAGGGAACACCAAAGAGAGGATCCCTGTGTCATGCTCCGCCCCCAGGCTCTATAGTAGGCATAACCTATAGTGTATAAGGTTTCTCTGGAGCGTTCCTTTAAGGTGTCTTGCAGCCCCACACACATCAGGTAGCCAAAGGATCCCGATATAACTCCCTGACAGGAATCTTATGTGTATGGAGAGCGTCTGCCTAAGGGCCCTTTCACACTAGCGTTTTCAGGATGCGGCATAGAGGTCCGTCGTCGGGGCTCTATGCCGGATGAAAACTGATCCAGATTATCCTCATGCATTCTGAATGGAGACAAATCCGTTCAGTATGCATCAGGATGTCTTCAGTTCAGTCACTGAACGCTTTTTGGGCGGAGATAATACCGCAGCATGCTGCCGTATTCTTTCCGTCCTGGGATGCGGATCCGTCATGACCCCCAATGCAAGTCAATGAGGACATATCAGTTTTCTCTGCCACAATCTGGCACAATAGAAAACGGATCCGTCCTCCATTGACTTTCAATGGAGTTCATGACGGATCCGTCTTGGCAATGTTAAAAAATACAGTAGTTAAAGTTAATACAACCGGATCCATTCAAACGGATGCATGCGGTTGTATTAACTGTAACTGAAGCGTTTCTTTCCGCCATAAAGCACCGACGACGGAACTCTATGCCGGATCTTCTAAACGCAAGTGTGAAAGGGGCCTAATTTCAATGCATTCAAATCTAAAAAAGAGTGCACTATGATGAGTCCAAGGAAACAAGCCATATAGAAACAGCTCATATAAGAGAATCCAGCTTCCTGCCCCTCCTCCATCTTGATGTCATATTCACAAAGTACTTCTCACCTTATACTTTTCCTAGCGTCCCTGGTGGCTGCATCACCCTCCTGGCACACCGCCAGCCTCGTGTTTAGCTATCTCGGCATCAAATATATTTACTTTCAGACCTTTTCCTTGACGTCAGCCGTGTCTCACACCTCCTACGTCTAAAAAAAAATCTAGAAATGTAGAAAGAATAAGCAGAATCATTTTTTTGGTGACTTTATGCAATGATACCGGTGACTTAGCCAACTCCATTCTGGAGAAAAAGTACTTTACTGCATATGTAAATGAGCAGTTAAGTGCACCGAGGGCAGGCCCAAGCCACTCTGTGCATCCTTGTTCCTTCTGCTCCCTCTACCATCTCTGCCAGGTTCCTGCACTGTCATCGTCCCTCAAAAAAAGAGGAAGAAGGCCTGGCAGAGGAAGAAAGAAGAGCTAGGGTGCAAAAAGTATCGTGGGCCCACCCTCGGTGCACTTAACTGCTTATTTGCAAAGTACTTTTTCTCCGGATTGAAACAATGGATTGCTAGGTAAGTGATAAAAATGATTACATCCAGCTGAGCTAGGCCTATAAGTCAATGTGCCTGGTGTAACAGTGAATTTCCTGGTGACAGGTTCCATTTAAAGGGCACCTGTCAGTAGGATCAACTTTATTAAACAAAGCATGTAGCCTGATGGGGTTAATCCTGCTGATTAAAATGCTACTTGTCTTGTAAAAATTGGTTGAGGTGTTCCAGAGAAAAAAAGACTTTGATTGTTGATGCAATTGAGAGCACCAGTGCACCAAGGGGCGTGGCCAGCACTGGAACACTAAGGTGCACCAAGGGGTTAGGCTCCTCCCCTTGGTGCAATGAAGCCCTCGATGGCATAAAGACTTAGAAATATTTCTTTCTCAGGAACAATGCAACCGATTTTCACAAGGCAGGTATCATTTTAATCGGCAGGATAAACCCTACCAGGCAGTATGCTTGGTTTTTAGGCTTGGTCCTGCTGTAAGGTGCTAAGGACAACATTACCCTCATATAATTGTTGGAACAAGGTGGCAATTTCCATTGAAATCTTCATTAAAAGCCCCCTTTGTGCCATCTGATATACTGGAAAGGATTTCACCATCATGCTGGCCTTGTGCATACGTATATGATCACACATCTTGTGTCCATGTAGCCCAAGCCTTACGTACCAGTTCTTCTCCCATTTCCCAGATAACGCCCACCTGGGTCCTGGAAAGTTTGTTGACATTTATAGCTTTGTGTGTGGTTTTGACGGCATAACTAAAACCATAAAGCTGGGTGGTGTAGAGTCACTTATCTATATGACAATGAGGACAGTGACCCACATGTGAAGAAAGATCAGCAAATTGCAGGGTTTTGGAAAGAAAAAAAACTTCTGAAAATCACTGAAAGGATAACAAAGTTGTGAAAATCAGTAAAACGAGAGCAAAAACGGAGGAGAACAGGAGGCCTCGCCCACCACCGCCATCTGTAAGGGCTTCAACCAAGGCCATCGGTTGACTAAATCTGACCGTGACCACAATGTCGGAACAGCGGCACGCACAGACACAGGCCATGTCACTGCTGTGGAAACTGGGAGGTAAGTGGGCCAGGATCTACCTCTCCCCCAACACGGGCCCCAGCTACCATATATCAGTTATAGTACTGGGGTCATCAAATATGGCAAAGGACCCTTGTTGTCGATACTTTAGACCATATAGATGGGCTTCTCTGCTACATAAGAAAAATAAATAATGCATGGTAGGTGGGGGGAATGCTGCAGATTTTGGATTAAGGCTTGAAACCTCAAGGCTTGCCTCCGTCTCCATCTGTGGAACTACAACTCTCAGCATGTTGGACAGCACAGAGCAAAGAGCTGGAGAACCACAGGATGCAGACAGAGGTGCACCACCAATGAGGCCAGGTGAGGTGATCGCCTCAGGCAGCAACAGGTAGGGGCCAGAGAAGGGGGGGGCAGCTGAAGGGAAGGGGTTAGGCTAAACAATTGGCATTGGGGAGGGGGGGCGCGCTGTTTCAGTTTTCGCCTCAGGCAGCAGAAAGGCTAAGTGCACCCCTGGCTCACCCACACGACCGGAGTTTTGGTCCTAAAACTCGGATCTGATGTAGACCCATTCATCTCAATGGGGCAGCATAAGATGCGGACAGCACACCCGTACGCTATCCGCATCCGTAAATTTGTTCCGCAACCCTGCTAAAAAATAGAACATGCTCTATTGTGGCATGCACTCAGACGGTATCCGTGTTTTGCCAATTCGCGATTTGCGGACCACAAAACACTTAAAGGGGTTCTCCAGGAATTAAGAAAATGAAAATACGTAAATATTACTTTATTATAAATATATAAATACCTTTCATTAGTTATAATGGCTAGTTTTGTCTGGGGAGCAATCATTAGGAGAAACAAAATGGCTGCTGTCCTATTAGTATACACAAAACTTGTCCTAATCACACAGCAGGACAAGTTACTCCACAACGCTCAGGTAAAGAGCTGCCTCATTCTCCACACTACTTGTCAGGGATTACGATCCTGAATACAGATGATAAGATCTTTAGCTGAATCTCTGTAGGAATGGAGTTCATGAGGAGACACAAAATACAGAGAGGACGGACAGGACAGGACTGTGGTAATGTGGGGCTGTGATAATGGAGACGGCAGACAAGTGCTGCTGCTCATTAGCCACATCTGCTCATGAACTCCATTCCTACAGAGATTCAGCTGATTACCATATTAAACTGTATTCAGGATTATAATCCCTGACGAGCAGAGAGGAGGATGAGGCAGCTCCTTAGCTCAGTGTTGTGAAGTAACTTGTCCTCCTTTGTGATTAGGACAGGTTTTCTGTGTACTAATAGGACAGCGGCGATTTTGTTTTTCCTAATGATTGCTCCCCAGACAAAACGAGCTATTATAACTAATGTAAGGTATTTGGGAATATATTTATAATGAAGTAATATTCAAGTACCGTATTTTAATTTTCTTACTTCCCGGAGAACCCCTTTAAGCCTGTGTGAATGAGCCCCTTATTGAGACTATATTAAATCCATTGGGGAGAGGGGACGTAGGTGAATTCTTGCTTGCCAAGTCATCGAGTGACCAGCGAGGTCATAGTGCGCCTCCGCCTAAGCTGGTTGCTGGGACCCTCAATGACCAGAAGGTTAAATTCTTCCAATTCCCAGTGCTTTATTATATTTAAATTACTGTATATGGCGGCACTTCTCATCACATTAGGGCAGGGGTTGCATCTCGTACTACACAGCCACTATTGTTCCTATCATGAAAAAAAAAAGATGCATCTATAGGATGTGGTGATCTGGTGATTTTTGACATGCAAATAGTCTGCATTAATAATGAAATTCCGTTTTATGTATACAGCTCCTATGCAGAGCTATGCGTCGCCATGGTTCCAGACTACAAACGACCCATGTGTAGTCTGATCATACAGTCATGTAACAGGTTAGCAAGAAGTATGGGATAGTTGGAAGGGAGTAGCAGATGACATGAGGATCAGACTACACAGGGTTTGTTTGGAGTCTGTTACCATGGAGACAGGTAGATCTGTATAAGGGCTGCATACAAAAAATAGTAGGATATTTTAACGAAGAATATCAAAATAAAACTGCTTCCCCTTTTTGCTGATGCTTTTAGACTCCATTGCATTACAGCCATTGAACTAGTAGGTATGAGCAATGCATGAGATGTTTGTAGGAGCTGTGTACACAAAACGGTAGGACTACCTGGTGGTTGTCAAAAAAATAGGAGAAAAAAGTGTTTTTTTTATGGTGTGCATTAGGACATTATAACAGCTCCTGCGCTCTGCTTGCTGAAAATTGGAAGTGGCCTTGCAAACAGTTTTTATCAAAAATGCAATTCTGCTCCTAAGCTAGGGGTCAGCAACCTCCGGCACTCCAGCTGTTGTGAAATTACAACTCCCAGCATGCTCCATTCATTCCTATGGGAGTTCTGACAACAGCCAAGCAAGTGTGCGCACTAGGAGTCGTAGTTACACCACAGCTGGAGTGCCAGAGGTTGCTGATCCCAGTCCTGTGCAGATCTATGCGTCGCCATGGTTCCAGACTACAAGCAAACCATGTGTAGTCTGATCGTAGAGACACATAACAGATTAGGGGATGGGTGGAAGGGCCTTGCAGGTGACCTCCTTGCCTGAAGGAAACACAGGACATCTTGCGCCTTCAGTGGCTAAGTCTGCATACAAATATAAAACCGCACTCGATTTAATAACCCATGGATCAGCAACTTTGTTTCCTCACCACGTCGTAAACTGCACTTGTGCCAGCGCTCCTGGCACAGGGAAGAGTCCGGTAGATGTTGTGTAATTTTCCACTTCGCACCTCTCTGGAGAAATAGATTATGTCCCGTGAAATTTACTGATAAAGATCAGGTGAAGTGTCGGCGCTTTTTATTGTCTTCGGCGGTCTGAATCTATAAATTGTGAAATGAAGTGGAATGTGAGGTGAGAATTGTGAAATCTGAAAGAATGCGAAGCATTTACAAGATTATCCCAAGATTTTAATCAGATCGAGACTTATCAGAATGCTTCTGGAAAGGGTCAGTGGGACATGCTATCTCCAGAAATGTTATGTCTCGTTCTGGAGGACCCAGCGCATCCATGCATTACCTGGACAGCTCAGTGGGAACAGTGTATTGCCTAATTTCGACTGCGGCGGTGCTGTAGGAGAGAGGAACATGTGGTAAATCCTAGCGATCAACTCAATTCTTGAGCGCCACCACAGGGAAAAGAAACCAATGGGTTGGCCATGAAATGTATGGACATGTTGGGTCCTTCAGACTGCTCAGTCCTTAATGATGAATTACAAATTTTATTTTCTAAACAAGGCACTCCTTTGTATGACCTTCTTCCGGGTTCCATGATGTTTGGACTTAGCAACTGGACTGACTATGGGACTTTTACTGGAATACCTTACCCTATAATTACAGTTAAGCCAGGTCCTTTAGCTAGTGCTACAAGAGCTTTGGGCACCAGCTTGGTTTGACCATGTTTCCTTTCCTCATGAAAAGGTCTATAAGCACCTTGATAAACGGAATCAAGGACTGGATTGAAAACATGGGTCAGTTTATTGGTCCCAACCTTTCTTATTCACACGAGGTAGATGACATCCCTGAAGAGGTTGATGACTGGAAGAGTCAGCACCAGATGAAGATCTCATTTTGCTTTCATCTTCTGGGGACCCCTTGGATGTTGACCTTCGTATCCACCGGCCAGTCCATGAAGATGAGATGAAGCTGGCTGTTTTGAAGTTATGGCCCCAGGAATGGTTCTCATGAGTGATTATATCATAGTCACCAACAAAGGTTGGTAGGTGAAGGTTGAAAGGGTAGCAAAGAGGACAACCTCTGTCCATATGCCCTATCAAGATCACTTTTTTGCCAGGAAAAGTAACATTTACCATGGTGGTTTCTCCATATTACAGCCAAAAGCTTCCTCAACTCCAACGCATTTGACAGAGGGGAGAAGAGAGATATTAGGACCCTTCATTATCATGCCAGATTTTGCCACCTAGGACATACAACCAACAGAGAAGCGGATGGTACCGACCAGTGATTGCTCACCTCTCGCCAATGGCCTCATAGCTTCTGCATGGGCTAGCTTAAAAATACATAAGCCTTTCAAAAATGCTATCATATCTCTTCCAGATCTGCCCATCCATGAACGCCTGTCGGCAAGAATTGTAGACTTATTACTGACGCAGGTTTGATGGGGCGACGCATGGATTCTGCATCGGTCAGCCTTAAGTTCAGTCTATTTAATAACCTATGGTGGGAAAACTGCAGACACTGACATTTTCACGGTGGTGAATACATTAATCAAGACGGTCATTGTGAGGACATGCATTGTATCCTAATGCTGGGGAGACAAGCTGAAATATCATCATGATGTCATTAATGAAATGATTGTAGCTAGAGTTGAAAGGACAAGCTTTGTAGTGTAAAGAGATGAACACACCGCCACATGCAGAATTCTGGTTTATTGATCTATAGACAAACATGAGAAAGTTCCAGCTGCTAAAAGTCACCACTAGAAGGAGCTCACTGTATTGAGTCCAAAGTATAAAAAGTATGCGGTCAGCTCCTTGGCTCCCTCTAGTGGTCACTGCAGGCAGACAGAATATTATCATTGAAAGTGGTATTCCAGTTACTAAAGGTTATCCACTGGACAAGACAGGATTGGTGATAACTAACTGATCATAAAAGTACAACCACTGGGATCCCCTCTGATCTTGAGAACAGGATTCCCATACCCACCATCTTGAGAGAGCAGCAGCTAGAGCTTGTGCCCTGCCGCTCCATTAATTCTCTATGACACTAATGAGAAATAGCTGAGCTTGATCTGCTGCTCCATCAGGATGGTGTATGGGACCCCATTATCGGGATTAGAGAGTCTCAGTGGTTTTACCCCCATGTTTAGATGACAGAGAGCTTTCCCACATTTTGCTGAGAAGCAGGTGGAGAAGAATCTCCCTATGGCAGTAGAGAGAGTCTGCAGAGTCTGGACAGTGGGTGGACTTGCTGCACCGGACCCAACGGCCAAGAAAGAGTCCAGCCTGAGGAGAGGTGGTGCAGGATATATTGGACCTGCCGCTCCATCAGGACGGGTGTTAAGGACCCCATTATCAGGACTGGAGAGGGTCCCAGTCGTTTTACCCCCATGTTCAGTTGACAGAGAGCTTTCCCACATGTCCCTGAGAAGCAGGTAGAGAAGAATTACCCCATGGAAGTAGAGAGACTGCAGAGTCTAGACATTAGGTCGACTTGCTGCACGGGACCCCACGGCTAAGAAAGAGTCCAGGCCTAAGGAGAGGTGGTGCAGGATATATTGGACCTGCCGCTCCATCAGGATGGGTGTTAGGGACCCCCTTATCAGGACTGGAGAGGGTCCCAGTCGTTTTACCCCCATGTTCAGTTGACAGAGAGCTTTCCCACATTTTCCTGAGAAGTGGGTGGAGAATAATTACCCCATAGAAGTAAAGAGACTGCAGAGTCTGGACAGTGGGTGGACTTGCTGCACGAGACCCCAGGGCCAAGAAAAAGTCCAGGCCTGAGGAGAGGTGGTGCAGGATATATTGGACCTGCCGCTCCATCAGGACGGGTGTTAGGGACCCCCTTATCAGGACTGGAGAGAGTCCCAGTAGTTTTACCCCCATGTTCAGTTGACAGAGAGCTTTCCCACATTTTCCTGAGAAGCAGGCGGAGAAGAATCTCCCTATGGCAGTAGAGAGAGTCTGCAGAGTCTTGACAGTGGGTGGACTTGCTGCACAAGACCCCAGGACCAAGAAATAGTTCAGGCCTGAGAAGAGGTGGTGTAGGATATATATAAAGTATCATGTAGGACATAGACTGTTGGAGAAGAACCACCACTGACCATTGTGCTGAAGAAGCGTGCCTCCCTGCGGAGAAGATGGTGTGTCTTCACTGTTGTACCACTGTTCTGCTGTGGCAGTTATCCAGGCTGCCATATTGTCCGGCTGTCCTAAACTTGGACTTTTGTACTGCATCTAATCCTGACCCTCTGTCAGTGTACTGAGAGTGGCAGATAAAATATGGGGTGCAAGCCAGGAGTCTTCAGACAGATTTTGGTGCAGCACAATAGTCCTAGTTTAGGACAGCAGGGCAATATGGGAGCCTGCATACAACGGCACAACAGAACAGTGGTAGGATAGTCCCCCTCCCTACCATCTCTGTACTGCAGCGTCTCCCCAGGTCGGAGCAATTCTTGTTTTCTCCCTTGTCTTTTGTCATATTACTAAAAAATAAGACCTTCTGATCTTCTGCCCCGTATTATAAGGCAAAGTCTGCGCAGCCTTGAGTATATTGAACTTCCACATAACTGCAGGCATTGTCCTGTGTGATCCAGGAGGTAGGGCACTTCATCTACCTTCTTGGCAGGGCGAGATTGTTGACTCCAGGTATGACTGAGATAAGAGTGCCTTGGAGCGCAGCCTGATTGGTTGCTGCAACCCCATTTTTATGGCTTTTTTTGTAAGGAGGCTACAGTACTTGAGAGGACGCATCTTCATCAGGAGTCAGTCTTGGAGGCCACTCCATAGGTGAAGACTACTAACCATAGCAAACTGACAGCGACTCTGGCAGCTCAGTAAGTAATGTGTGTGTGAATATATAATATATCTTTTTTTACTTTTATAGATTTTTTTTACCTTTTATACTTTTTTGGGTCATCTGGAGCCACGTTGGCTCTTTAGTTGCATCAAAACTGAGTACCAAAAATTAGGGCAAGCCAGCCCCCCCATCATTGTCCATTTTTCCCCCTCGGCTAGATACCTACTGAGGAGTCCGGTAACTTTTTGGTGGTCGTGGTAAACCCACTGGCACGTGCGCTGTGTCGTGATGGTTGGACGGTCACCCACAACCTTGTTTTAATGAGTCTGCTTTGAGGTCCGGGTAATCCCAAAATTTTACCAAATTTCACCATGTCGCCCTGACCGTGACCATTTTATTTAAATTCTAACCCCATTCATTACCTGAACCTTCCAAATCCCACACATACAGAAGGCTGAAATATGGGGAGCTGTTTGACAGGGTCCCCAAAATTATAGAATGTCAATATCAATTTTATTTTTTATTTTTTTGCTTTTTAACCCCGTAGACCCATCATGTGGGAAAGGAAACCATCAGTGACCAGTGTGAGGACCCTGCCAAATAGCTCCCCCTATCAAGATGCAAGTGGTGTTTGGGTATCTGTTGGCGTGTGTCGGCCCCCTTTACACCCATTTTACATTTAAATGCTTCAATAACTAATTAAATTGGCCTTTTTTTTTAGTATTTGGACTCATTTCTCAGTTCCTTGGATCCATATGGGATCATTGTGATATTCAGATTGTAGCACGCGCTTGTAGGGTAATCTAAATTGTACTGAATGCATTTCCCCAGTATTTTAGTATGCACCCTTGCAATGGAGATCTACTTTAAAGCAAGGCTTTATCCTCTGGAGTTCATTGGAAACTGTCAGCAAGCTGCTGTTGATGTATACATCTTTCTTGCTATGTGTCTCTTAGTGCTGGTTGACCAAGAGGATGACATGACAGGAATACGGATGACTATACTATACATGCTGAGGGTCAGCATATGAGCCATAGGGTCCCCCTTGGCCAAGCAGCACAGGACATGCTGCTCGGTATATAGCATGTGCCTTTATTAACCCACTCACGCATGACGGCTTGTCAGATCATCTCCCCCATCAAAGCTGATCTGCCCTGGATATTTACATGAGCCATAATAAAATCTACTTCCACTCTGCTTGCTGATGGTTTCCAATAAATCCTATTCTCTATATTTCCTTCTATGTTATGCTATTAGGGGTTCAAGCAGCAGGACGCCCTGTGATCAACTTACTTTTAAGGGGTCCGTTCAAACAAATAGGTCTTGTGCACAGTGGACAACCCCTTTAAGAAGCACTCATAATAACCTTCTAAAACCACTGGTGTGTATGATGATATATAATCCCCACGGAGTATAATCTCGGAAGCGTTTACCTGTCATCATATCAAAGCAGAGGTGCCTGGGTATTCACACAAGACACTACTGGTCTGCTTGCTGATGGTTTCCAGGTCCCAACTAAAAAAAAAAATAAGCCTTTTCACTATAAATTGTGTTATTGGGGGGCTTCAAGCAGCAGAACTTCAAGGGGTCCCTTCAAACAAATAGGTATTGTGCACAGTGGACAACCCCTTTAAGAAGTGCTGCCTTATACAGACATGTAATAAACTTCTAAAGCCGCTGGTATGTATGATAATATGTAATCTCTGAAACATTTACTTATCATTATGTTTAGATTTCAGCGATAATGTTTATGGAGAAGATTGTGGCTATTAGGAAAGTATAGAGGCAGATATTACTGTAATATAGATAATTGCACTGTCCAATATTTAGGGGGGGTCGTGGGGGGAGGGGGGTTGTAAAGCTTAGCTGGGTTATACATTGGACATGCAACGAAAAAAAAACACCTGAAAGTTGCTGACTCCATAGTCGTCCGGCAGATAAAGGGAAGCTCCAGAGAAATACACATATATAGTGCTTTTTTAGTTCTTTTTTAAAACTGTTGCCTGGCAACCGAGTCCACCACCAGCGGGTGACACTGCCAGGTCTCCATGCTCTCACGGAGTTCTGTTGTTGTCACTTCTTTTAAAGGGGTATACCCACTATATAAAAGTGACTGAATCTTATGTTTGAACCCTAAGGCCTCTTGCAGACGAGCATGAGCAGATTAGGTCCGGATGCGTTGGGGATGGGTTCAGTGAAAACTGAGCGATTTCACAAGCGATTTAATGCGCTAAGCACGCGTGTGATAAAAAACTGAATGTTTAGAAACAACATCTATTAGCAACCATCCGTGAAAAACGCATCGGATGTAATACGATTTTCACCCAGCCCCATTCACTTCTATGGGGCCAGCGTTGCGTGAAAATCGCAGAATATAGAACATGCGAACACGCAGCTCACAAGTGATGCGTGAAAACTATCTCTCATGTACACAGACCCATTGAAATGAATGGGTCCGGATTCCGTGCGGGCGCAATTTATTCGCATCACGCATTGCGCCCGCGCGGAATACTCGCTCGTGTGAAAGGGGCCTAATTATTCTGAGAGTGAAGAGCCCAGGTGAGTGCCGCCACAGTTTGTCTCTGTACAACGATGCCCCCTTCCACTCGCTGTGTAGGGAACCATATAGCCCCACACAGTGTGTGCATGGGGTGCTGCTGTGCAGACGCCAACTAGGGTCCCAGTCACAAGGATACCCCTTAGGGCCCGTTCACACTGTGGTGCGACGTTGTCAAAATCCGCTTCATATTTTGGATTAGAAACCGCTGTGGTTTCTGCCGCGGTTGTTCACTTTGGAAGCCACAGATCCGCTCTAAGCTATAGCTGTCCCCGCGCTGCAGCAAAAAGGAACATACCGCTTCTTGCTGCGATCGTGGCTTTAAACCACTGGCCTTCGAAGTGCAACACTGCTTCCCATTAAAAACAATAGCAGTCTGCACCAGAATTCCAACCTCAAATTCGGCCATGTGAACGGGCCCTTAAAGGAATTTCTATCATCCGTCTCAGGAGATAAATGTCTGATTGCTCGGGGCTCCACCAGTGGGACCACCACAATCCCTCGAAGGGTGGTCCCGAGACCTCTACTCCTCCCCGTTGCATGACTGCAGTGAGCAACACTTTAAATAAAATGGCGTGCAGTGCCGCTCCACTCAAAGTCTACGAGACTAGCAAAAACCGTTGGGAAATATTATAGTGCCGCAATATGGCTTTATACTGTAAGATCCCAACTCTCCCAAATTGCAAGCTTGCAGATTTCTAGCAGTTACTTTGATGAGTTGGAGATAAGAGATGATACAGAGGTCAGAAATCAAAGATCTTTCATCTCCGCCCTAACCCGTACCAGGGTGACCATTGAATCGCGTATTTGTGGCTCAAGGGGTTCATCCCCACAGAACCCAGCGAATAAAGGACCCTAATTATGTACTATGGATTATATTACGGTATGCAAGAATAGGGGGCGCAAGAAAGACTACCCCTCACTAATCCTACAATGGAGTCCCAATATGGATAGGCTTGGAAAACACTAGCAATTGAAAAGGGGGGGGGGTGCAATTCTACCCTGGGACCACAGGAGCCTCTAACTATGGCTGTCCAATGCAGAGAAGTTCTCTAGTGCCCCTGGAGGACCCCTGGTGTTATGCACAGAACCCATTCATTTAAATAAATGTTGTGTAATACCTAATTTCACCTGCGGAGGTGCTGCAGGGAAATCGTCCGCTTAATTGCAGATCACAGCTGATCGCTGGGGATCAGCTCACCTTCTAAAAACAAGGGCTGTCCAAAGAGAACAATCCCTTTAAGAATCTAGCGATTGATAAAGATAGAAGTAAGGCAGGGAGTGTCTTTAACTAAGAGTGTGAGCTTTTGGGGACTGTGTTGCAAATCCATAGATAAGGCGGCTTACGGGAAGGGGGTCACCTTGGGAAAACCAGTGCAAACAATGGCTGAAAAACAGAGCGTTTGTGTGTGGGAGGCTTACGGTATTATTTATGTGCTCTTTTATCCTTTAACATCGGGATATCCAACTTTTGCTACTTTGTATTTATGCGCATGCACAAAACCTGTTGGAATGTCAGTTACAATATTTTGTCGTTTTGTGAATACAGCTCCTAGGCAAGCCTATGTGTCTCCATGGTCACAGACTACAGACACACCCAATGTAGTCAGGCACCACAGCCATGTACTCCCCTCTGCCTCCTTTTCTACCGTCTGTAGCAGGGATGCTCAACCTGCGGCCCTCCAGCTGTTACAAAACTACAACTCCCAGCATGCCTGGACAGCCTACAGCTATTAGGGCATGCTGGGAGTTGTAGTTTTGCAACAGCTTGAGGGCCGCAGGTTGAGCATCCCTGGTATGATACCAAAAGAATGGAGAAGCACACGAAGGAAGAGTCAGGGTTGGCTTGTAGCCTCTGTCCATGAAGAAACATAGATTTGCACTGGAACTGTATACACAAAACGGAAGGACTATACAGAGTTGCTTCATTTTTTGTTTGGACACATTGGAGAAATGGTTGCAAAAGTATACATACCCTTGAAAACCATGCAACAATATGAGACAATTAAGCCCAATAAGGTTTATAGATGGGGCAGAAGAAGAAGAACCAGGCCTTATATTTTTCAGTAGGGCCCGGTCTCTTGTGTGGCCCCCAGATCTGCTACCCTTCACCATAAATATGTCGTGAATGGTTCTTCTCTTCTTTCTACTAGGATCAGCCATGGCAGACACAGAACTGGGCAACATGACCTTCAAAGGGCTGGAAGAGACCATACCCGAAAAGGCGCCGAAGCCTCACTGGTTTGAGATGTACGTCCAGCCGTGCGTGGCGGAGCTGGTGGGCACCGGGCTCTTTGTGTTTGCCGGTTGCCTTTCCGTCATTGAGAATTCTCCAAACACAGGAAGCCTCCAGCCGGCCCTGGCCCATGGACTTGCCCTCGGACTGACCATCGCCATCCTTGGTGGCATCAGGTAAATAGGCCACGTCTGGCGCCATAGCTGATGTGTACATGACCGGCACATGGGTGAAGAGACCACGGTCACATGTTCAGGTATTTTTATGCAGTTTTTGAAGCCAGAACCAGGAATTAATTCAAATACAGAGAAGTCGTCTCCGTCCTTTATACTTTCCCTCTTTTCATAATCCACTCCTGATTTTGGCTTCAAAAACTGCATTAGAAAAAACTGAACATGTGACCGTACCCTTAAAGTCCAAGCACTTGTGTCATCTAGAACCACAAGGGTCACAGAACACTGATCTAGAACACAAGTGGGGGGAGCGGGCCTCCATGGCGGGTGTGCAGCCCGCGGCTGTTAATGACTGTGTACATCTTCTGTAACCATTAACAGGAGGGTAAGAAGAGTAAAATAAACTGTTATGGCTGAGGAGCCGCTGTCAGCTCCCATCTAGTCACTTATTACCCTGAACCTGCTGCCCACACACTCATCTATCTGTCTGTCTGTCTATCTATCTATCTATCTAGTCTCCTACACCCCAAGATAAGACGGAGAAGTAATTATTTCTCTTGTTTCTCAGGAGAGATAATTATTGTAACCACTAGGTGGCGGTATCGCACAGTGATGCAGCCTCCTACTGGTGTAAATTGTACAGGAGGCCCTGCAGTATCTTCTAAGCTTCTCGGGCTGCTGGCAGTGAAGGAGGGGAGAACATGTCTGACCATCCTCCTGCCCTCCCTGCTCTCAGAAAACTGGCTGCTGGAGAGAAGGACTCTTCTGCGGTGCTGGGCTGATTTCTCAGGTGTGTGACAGTAGTGAGCTGTAGGAGACTGTAAGGGGGGAAATAGGGGATTTGTTTATAGTAGACTCAGATCTGTCTATGTGTGCTGCTCTCTGCAGAGTTCAGAGTGGAATTGGGGGGACTCTGCCCTAGAGGTCCCCCCAATGCCTCTGCTTTAGGTGCACCCCCATTAGTGCCACAGCTCCAGATGCCCCCCAATGCCCCCACTCTAAATGCACCCCTAATATTGCCTCTTCTCCGGTTACCCCTGCTCCAGGATCCCCACTATTACCCTTCCTCAGGTGACCCTAATGCCTCTGCTTCAGTTATGACCCACTGTTTGTGCCCTTTGCTCACATTGCTCCTCTAGCACCTTTGCTTGGGCTTTGTTAAAGGTTATGACCTGCAAAGGGGGTTGGACTTATGCCCGAAAAATTCTGCACCGTGCATCACATTCTCCAGTATTGACACATATGGTTTACATGGCGGCAGTGATGATATTCCGTATTTACAGGCATCACTGTTGCCATGTAAAGAGATACTGGTGGAGTGGTGGTGGATTTAAAGGGGTTGTCCAGGTTTTCAAGTTATCCTCTCCACACCATAGGGCATAACTATATGATTAGTGGGGTCTGATTCTGCGACCCCCACTGATCCCAGGAACGGGTCCTGTTCCCCTTTTTGATGGTGTGACAGGCCACACATACGCCCTGCTGCTCCATTTATTCTCGTTGGGACAACTGGAATTAGCCAGCGCTGTACTCCGCCATCTCCGGCGACCCCATAGAGAATGGATGGAGAGGCAGGGGATATGCTCCATCTGCCACTCAGCCAAGAAGGGGGATCAGTGGGGGCTCCAGCGTTCAGACCCCCACGAATCACTTAGTTATCCCCGATCCTGTGGATCACTGGTGGGCCCTAAGTACCCCAGTCCGACACTGTATCTATCTGTCTACCTATCTCATATCTATCTATCTATCTATCTATCTATCTATCTATCTATCTATCTCAAAGTAAGCCAAAAGTCTGCACCACATCATGCATCATCCAGCCTGAGCCCCTGTGATAAATCTGGTGCAGAACTAGATCACCTGACTGATCTGACGTCATCTACAGGATACGTAAATCTGGCCCCGTGTCGGGGTTCAATGTGCCCTCCGCCCTGATTGTTCTGGAAATCATAGATTTAAAGGAGGCAAATGGTTCCAGCCTGTTAGATGGAGGCCCCTAGGTGGTGGAGGCCCTTGGGCAACTGCCCCTATGACCTGGCCCCCATTGCAATGTCACTTAACCCTTTCATCCTTATTGTTTCAGCGGTGGACATTTTAACCCTGCAGTGTCCCTGGGCGCCTTTATCATTGGAGGACTCGATATTGTACTGGTAGTGCCATACTGGGTTTGCCAACTATGCGGAGGGCTGATTGGAGCAGGACTCGCCAAGGTATGATAAAAACTCTGTCTGGCAAAATATTAGACTAAAGGGATGGTTTTAATGGCTTAATTAATATATATAGAGGTATTATGAGTTCTACTCCAGTCACAGCCAAAGCTGCATTTTAAAATGAGCTTAAAGGATGAAGGAGCATCATATCTCCCTGTTTCTCTCTGCTGGGTAACTGTCTTTAAAGAGCAATGATCTTCCACCTGTGGCAATCCTGGCGAACAGGGCATGCTTGGAGTTGTAGTTTCACAACCGCTGATGAGCCGAGGGTTGTAGATCACTACACTGCATCGCTCAGTATATTGAAAATATACTTTAACCTCAGACCAGTCCATTGTAGAATCCCCGGTAAGCTGTTGAATTTTGGCTGCAGCTTTGACTGTAACTGGAGTAGATTCACACGTTTTTATGTTTTCATGCGATACCGCTTCAGTTTTGTTACCTTTTACGTTTTTTTATCCCAGGCCTTGACGTTGGAGGAGAGGTACGCCAATTCCGGCGGAGCGACGTTCAATGTCGTAGTCAGCGACAGCCAAGTTTCACGCGCCCTCGGAGCTGAAATAGTCATGACGTACTTCTTGGTGTTTGCTGTCTGCATGGGCGCCATCAATAAGAAGACCACCACTCCTCTAGCCCCCTTCTGCATCGGCTTCACCGTGACGGTGGACATCTTGGCTGGGTAAGGAAAAAATAATGGCGCCACGCGCTGTCCCTCTCTCACTACTTCTCTCGTGCTGCAGCTGTCCTCTGGCAAGCTCTAACTCACTCCACAGGACACTCCAGAGTCCCATCTCCCCATATATGTTGACGAGGATGTTCTCTGACACACACAGCTCAACTACACAATCTATAAGTTAGTTTTGCTGAATGATTCTTGTTCCCACTTTCCCCTGATTTTTCCATTTTCCCATTGGGCTATTACAGGGGGGCCATTTCCGGAGCCTGTATGAACCCCGCCAGAGCCTTCGGTCCAGCGGTGGTGGCCAACTACTGGGCGTATCACTGGATCTACTGGGTTGGACCCATGATCGGTGGTCTGCTAGTAGGAGGAATTATAAGGTAAATATACTTTTTGGACAATATTTTGCTTTATATGTGTGTGGATAGAGATTTATTTCCACATCTGTATACATATATTGGCGCAGGTTTAGTCAACATCTGTCTCTAGAGTCACGTAATCTACCCATCTACGCAGAGCGCCGGAGACCCTGAGTTCTGGGAAAATCTCAAAAAAACGTATAGGATAAAGTTCTATGGCTTAAAAAAAAAAAAAAGCAATATAAGGTGCACATAGCAATAGTGCCTAAATAATACTGCCATACAGTACCCAAATAATACCATCATATGATGACCAAACGATGGGCACAGTGGTCTGCGTGGGTGCCCACTCAGCCACCATATGATTCTGCTTCAGTAGAATATATAATATGTAATATAATATATAATATAACCATGCTGTGCCCAAATAATACCATCATATAGTGCCCAAATGGTACTGCATGCAATGTCCAAATAATATCACCATTTAGTGGCCACACACTGCATGGGCACTGCATGCCACATGTGCAAGGGTGTCTAATCTATTCTTCATTAATAAGATACCACCATACATTAAACAAATAATACCGCCATACAGTGTGCAAATATTGTAGCCATACAACGGCCAAACAATAATGTCTAAGAAATGGCCACTGTGGGCTGCATGTGCATGGGTGACTACTCAGTGTTAATAAGATACCACCATATATTGATCAAATACTATCGCCATACAGTGTCCAAATATTATAACTGTACAGTGGACAAACAATAATGTTTTAAAATTGGACGCTATGGCTGCATGAGTGACCACTAAGCTTCTGGATTATGCTGCATTAGTAGACTACCATCATATAGTGAGTAAATAATACCATCATATAGAGCCCAAAGAATACCACCATAGTGTCCAAATAATATATGCATTTAGTGGCCCCACACTAGTGTTCACAGCACAGCACTGTGCCCTGCATGGGTGACTACTTAGCTTCCTGAGGAAATTGCAACAAAAGGATGCCACCAAACATAGATCAAATAATACCGCCATACAACGTCCAAATATTATAACCGTACAGTGGCCAAACAATGATGTTTTAACAATAGCCTGTATGAGTGACCACTTTGTTTCTGGATAATACCGCATTAGTAGAATACCATCATACAGTGTCTAAATAATACCATCCTACAGCGCCTAAAGGATACCGCCATACAACATTCAAGTAATATCACCATTTAGAGTCTACACACTGATGATAAAGGCATGGGCACTGTGACCTTCATGGGTCACCACTTAGTTTCTTGATGATATTGCATTAATAGGATACCACTATAGAGTGACCAAAAAATACCGCCATACAATATCCCAAAAATATCACGGTACAGTGACTAAATAGTAATGTCTAAACAATAGGCACTGTGGGCTGCATAGTTGACCGCTCATCCACATATGGTTCTTTACTAATGGGATGCCGTATTGCAGTACCCAGAATAATATAACCACACCATACCCAAATAATACCTTCATCTAGTGGCAAAATGTCACGTACAGACATTGCCCAAGTAATATCGTCATTCATTGGTCAAACAATAATGTCCATATGATGTGTAGGTGAACCCTCAGTTTCTGCATGATACTGTACTAGTAGACTACCACTATATAGTGCCTAAATAATACCGCCATACACTATTCAATAAAATGTAATAACTTCTGCTCTTATCTCTTTTTAAAAGGTTACTCCTCGGAGACGCCAAAATCCGCCTCTTTCTGAAATGACGCCATTCGAAGAGTCTCCCCACTGACTTCTGGGCCCATCCTGCACCACCAGCAGAGGGCGCATTTTCCGCATTCACTTCCACAGAACTGGAGACCTGGATTCCGAGTCATGAGCTTTCCCAGATGGCTATAAGTACATGGAGAGAGGATCCTGCAGACCCCTCTCTCAGCCAAACTGAGCTAAACCATTGCCAGGAATCGAAAAGTGACACCGATGAGGCGCGGTCTCTACTGACACCACCGGCCCAACAGTGCCGCCACCAGGGGAGGCTCTAATGTACATTGCTCCAGAACCTTATAATCCTCTTTTTATACAAAACGACTTCTTCAGGTTCAAAGGATTCTGGGATCGCTTTGCTTGTTTTATACCCCCTGAGGCAAGCACAGCACCATATAGCAGTATGCATGTCATAAAAAGCTAGTGCTCACAGTAGCGTCTTTACTAGAGTTTTCCTGAGTTATTTTAACCACCGTGTGGTTTTCCTTTTTTTTTTTTATTGCTTGTATCCTTCCGTTTCTTTCATTCTATGCTTTCTTTGACGCCTTGTCTGCAGGGTCACTTGGATAAGCTACAGGAAAGTCAAATGGCAGCCCCTTATCTCAGATCAGAACCCTGTTTGCTTGGACATTCGTATTTAGCGTGTGTGACTACGTCTCCGCTGCTGCGTAATTGGATTGAATATAATGCGACAGATGGACGCTGAAAAGATACTGAATTCAGAAAAATTCTGACACGCCATCACATTAAGGCCTCATGCACACGGCCGTTGTTTTGGTCCAGATCCGAGACGCATATTTTGCGGCTCGGGCGCGGACCCATTCACTTCAATGGGGCCGCAAAAGATGCGGACAGCACTCTGTGTGCTGTCTGCCTCCGTTGCTCCGTTCCGTAGCCCCACCAAAAAAAATAGAGCATGTCCTATTCTTGTCCTTTTTGCGGACAAGAATCAGCATTTCTACAATGGCCCACGTTCCGTTCCGTAAATTGCGGAACGGAACACGGAGCAGCTTCCGTGTTTTGCGGATCCGTGGTTTGCGGCCCGCAAAACACATACGGTTGTGTGCATGAGGCTTAAGGCTCCATTCACACGTCCGCAAAATGGGTCAGCATCCGTTCCGCAATTTTGTGGAACGGGGGCGGACACATTAATTTTCAATGGGGCTGGAATGGATGCAGACAGCACACTATGTGCTGTCCGCATCTGCACTTCCGTTTCCGCAAAAAAATAGAACATGTCCTATTCTTGTCCGCAATAGCGGACAAGAATAGGCATTTTCTATTATAATGCAGGCCATGTGCACATGGCTGGTGTCCGTGTAAGGCCTCATGCACACGACCGTATGTGTTTTTTGCGGATCCATTGTAATTATGCCTATCCTTGTCCGCAAACTAGAAAAAAATAGGATAGGACATGCTCTATTTTTTTTGCAGGGGCTACAGAACGGACATACTGATGCGGACAGCACATGGTGTGCTGTCCGCATTTTTTGCGGACCCATTGGAATGAATGGGTCCGCATGCTATCAGCAAAAAAAATGGAACCGACAGAGAAACAAAATACGGTCGTGTGCATGAGCCCTAAGATGTATATAAGGGCAGTGATCTCCAACCTGCGGCTCTTCAAGTTTTGCAAAACTACAACTCTCAGCAGGTTCTGACATCCGCAGGAGAAATCTACCTAGTACAGCTGTTCACTGCGATCTATAGTCTAGTAGAGGATGGTGCCAAAAATTTGACTTTTTGAGGGGTGGGGTTTGTATAATCACACCCCCTATACTAAAATCAGACCCCAGACCAGATGCTCATATTAATATGAAAACCCAGATCAGACCCCCTAAATATAGCTAGACCCCAAACCAGACCTCTCAATTAATTGTAGACTCCAGAACAGATGCTTATATTATTATAAGACCCCAGATCAGACCCTCTAAATATAGTTAGACCCCCAAACCAGACCCTTATATTAATATCGGACCTCTAAATTAATTTTAGACCCCGTAACTTTATTCATGCCTCCTATACTACACCCAAGACCAGACCCCTATATTAATAATAGATCCCAGACTAGACCCCCTAAATATGTTCAGACCTCAAACCCCTTATATTTATATCAGACCACCGACCAGACCCACAGCTGGAAGCGAGGTGACAACTATATAACTAGGCTACAAATAGGGTGAGCTGACACGTTTCACATCACCTGGAGGGACACAGGTTGGAGATGACTGTGGTAGGGATATTACCTGTAATCTGTAAACTGGGTGTCATATACAAAACTGCCAGCAGAGGGAGCCCCAAAAACTATAATGAGTGAGATTTACTGTATGACTATAAACCTATCACTTTCTATGTACATATTACTAATTGCACAATAAATGTATATACATTTTTAATACAAATTTGCTTTGCATTTTCTCATTGTGTCATAAAACTACCTTAATAATGACAAAAAAAGGAAAAGTTCTACTTCGCCCTTATTGAAGGTCAGTATATGAGGGGTCCCAAGAGAGAGGGCCCCAGCACATATCTCCCGACCCTATTAGATCCTAAAACGTAAGGGGTGTGGGATCTCAAGCCAAGAAAATGGGTCAAACAAACACCAAGTCCTGATATCTCGGGTGGTGAGGGGTATGGTTGGGGCTATTGACTTACAGGCAGGGGTGTAACTACCATAGCGGCAGACCATGTGACTGCTATGGGGCCCAGGGCAAGAGAGGGCCTAGTCTTAGGCCTATTGCACACGAACGTAGGTGTCCCGTTGCCATATTGCGGACCGCATAGGCGGATCCGCAATACATGGGCACCGTTCTGTGTGCATTCCGCATCACGGATGCGGACCAATTCACTTTAATGGGCCCGCAAATCCGGAGATGCTGAATAGTGCGGAACGGAAGCACGGAATGGATCCGCGATCCGCTGTGGCTGCCCCACGGCCGGTGTTCGTGCATTGTGGCCCGCTCGTGTGCAAAAGGCCTTAGTTGGTTTCATGCCCTCTTCTACTGGGGATGAAAACTTGGTCAGGACTCGACCCTCTCTAAAGGAACAACTTTTAGCAAATGAAGCAGTGGAAAAATGTCCCAGGGGTCATTGAAAAGGGCGGAAACCCTTCTGTCCTGTGTGGGGGGCCTGGTTTGATCCTTAATATGGGGCCCTTACTTCTCTATGTACGCCACTGGCTACAGACTCTCCAGCTGTGGAGAGACTACAGCTCCCAGCATGTTAGATCTATGTAAGGTAGTGGTCTTCAGCCAAGGGCGAAACTACAGCTCCCAATAACAGCAATCTGTGGTGAAACTACAACTCCCAGCAGGTCCTGACAGTCTGCATCAGGAAGGTCATAGGTTGAAAAGCAATCATCAAGGGTTAAATAGAAAATCTCTAGGCAATAGGAGCAGTTAATACCCGGATCAGGGTGGCAGCTGTGGCAGGGTAAGGGTCACGCGAGTGCACTGGACTGCGGGTGCCCAAAAGCCACGGACAATAAAGCGGATGCATTTAAGCGTGTCCTCCGTCTTCTCCCCTCCTTGCCTCTGGGTCTCTCCAGCGCTCCATAAAGCAGACTGCGCATTACTCTAAGTGCAATGCAGGCGAGATACACTTTATGAATAAAGGCGCTCATAAAGATAAAATCATTTCTGTCAAATGTGAGATGGAAAGCAATCCGGCTAAAATGGTGAGCGATGGGTAAAATGCTGATGAGAAGCTGTGCGGCGGAAAATGGAGCGAGGGATGCAGATACGCAGGAGAAAGGTGCAGACACATTAGGGGGATTCATTAAGACTAGCGGTTCTTACATCAGCCATGATAAAAAAAAAAGCTGGCATGAGTTGCGCCAAGTATACTAAGAGGCGCGCTTTTTAATAATTCAGGGGGTCCACTCCCCAGAAAATTGAATCTAGGAGCCGACGTCAATGTTGGTGGGAAATTTACAGCGGTTTTTCTGCCACGAGCATTGTCTGGCTGAGCAGACCCCATGAGCACGGAGTGAAATAGGGGAAAAGTAAAAAAAATTTTGCACAAAACATCACTTCTGTAACAGTTTTTTTTGGCACAGAGCATTTATAATATTATTAAGAGATAGAATTTAAAGAGGAACTCCACCTGTTATCATTACAAAAAAAAAGAACAAAAACGAGGTTTCGCCACCGACTTGCATGTGCACATTGGGTTTGATTTGCTGCCAGCGTGGGCTGTCACGTGGACAGCATTCTCCTTAGGGCTCATGCACATGGCCGTTTTCCAAAACAGGGGTCCCGGCTATGCGCTTGCTTCTGTAGAAATGTCCTATCCTTGTCTGCAAAATGGACATAAGAATAGGACTTCTTTTTTGCGGACATACAGAAGCGGACAGCACGTGGTGCACTGTCGGCATCTCTTGCGGCCCCACTGAAATGAATGAGTCGCAAAAAATGCGTGTGCGTGAGCCCTTGCAATTACCAAAAGTCCATGAACCATAGCAAATTCGCTTTATAGGACGCACTGCCCCCCCAAAAAAAAAGTGGTGGGGGGGGAAATGGCAGTGCGTGTTATAAAGCGATGGTTGACTTTTTACGTGGCTGACACTTTAGTATTGCACAGCGCGTCCGGCGATACATCGGTTACAGTGCGGGGAGGGAGGAGGGGCCGGAGGCGAGTCGTTATTTTAATGAACAAGTGTTCTTATATCTATTTTATTTATCTGTTCTGTGCAGCGCTATTAAGAAAATGGCAAGTTTTGTATTTTGTACTTTTGCAGTATTGCAAATATGTTATTTAATTTAGTAAAAGATGTTTTATTTTGATAAACACTGCGCATTTCAGTTCTTGAGTTAAGCATAACTACATTTCAGCATTATCAGTCTTAATGCTAGCAAATAGACCTCCAGCACAATTCCCTTAAAATATTGCATCGCATATGGTTATCGCAATTTTAATGGCCCTAATCGCAATCGCACAAAGTTCCCATATCGTGCAGCCCTACAGCATAAGTAGCAATAATTAAATGCACCATGTATATCAGAAAACACACATTTCATCAAAAAGCTGCCATATTGTTATTCCCCACAAAAAGGTACAATGTGCTTTCTGCAAATAAATCTGCCCATGTGAAGGCGCCCCTAGCATTATGAAACGTCTCTTCTCAGATCTGATGTTCAGACCCATAGGACGGTGTAACTTCTCATTGCCTTGTAGAATACTGCCCTCTGCTGGTGACATGTATTCCTTCCATACCAGTGCACACACTCATATAAAGGGGGATTGACCCTTCAATGGTCACACGACCTCAAGGTGGAAGCTCTTCTTAGACCAGTCGTCACAAACCTGTGCCTTTTCTGGACGCTGGAAAACTACAACTCCCATCGTTATGACATTTCAACATTATGCAGGTGTGTGTCCAATCTTATTTCTTCTATTGCTTTCATGCCTCAGCCATGTCACCCCTTTCAAGCCACTGCGCCCAGAAAATAGCTTGTCAACGGTAAACACCCCCGACCCTCTTATAGGGCCAACATCAGCACTGGCAGATGTTAACGCCAACTGCAGGGCTGGCCAACCTGCGGCTCTCCAGCTGTTGTAAAACTACAACTCCCACCATGGCCTGCTGTAGGCTGATAGCTGTCGGCAGTCTGGGCATGCTGGGAGTTGTAGTTTTGCAACAGCTGGAGAGTCTCAGGTTGGCCATCCCTGGCCTTCTGGGTTTGGAGGCCCATGATGATTTGGGTAAACTTCAGTGAAGCTGATGAAGGGGTATACGGGGGCTCCGCTATCACCATAGGGCCCTACAGGATCTGGGACCCCTCCAGGACCACCATCACTATTTCTATAGAAGGTTCCTAAAATCACATTCCCATCGGGGAAAAAAAAATGTGGCAGAACATAAAGCTTAATCGCTGTATAATGAACCATTCTAATATATTTTGTGTTTCAGTTTCTCACTGATTTTCAAAATTCACTGCTTGCTGTCAGTGAACTGAAACACACATGTCTACATCCGCTGGCTATAAAGTCTATGCCAGTGATGGCTAACCTACAGCTGTGGTAAAACTACAGCTCCCAAGATGTACACTTGCTTGGCTGTTCTCAGAACTTCATAGAAATGAATGGCGCATGCTGGGAGTCGTAGTTTCACTGCAGCTGGAGCGCCGGAGGTTAGCCATCACTGGGACTCTATTCTGTCCCATCCCTGTTCGTAAAGGATGATTTCTTACAATGTAATCGTCTAAAACCTGTGGCTGTCCGACTAGTCTGCAACAATTACAACTCTCATCAGCTATCAGAGCAGGATGGGAGTTGTAGTCTTGGGAAAGCTGGAGATCCATAAGTTAAACACCATAGAGGACTAAACTTTCCTTATTGAGCTAATTAGGTCAGCAGCATGGATTCCTTTATGTAGTTTGTTGGCTACAATGTATCACTACAGGGAACAATGCATCCATCTAGAGTTGGAAACAATTGTATCAACCTCTCAGCAGTGAGACATATAAGGGTATTTTCACATTTGCAGCATAGCTATCCGGCAGGCTGTTCCAGCAGGTGAACAGCCTTCCGGATCCGCCATGCCGCAAGTACCTGTGCAATGCGTGCTGCTGCTCTGTCCCCATTCAGGATGCATCAGGATGTCTTCAGTTCAGTATGTGAACGTTTTTTGGACGTTGACAAAACCGCAGCATGCTGCGGATTTGTCTCCGTCCAAAAATCCGGAAGACATGCCGTAACGCCGGATCCGGAATAAATGCCCATTGAAAAGCATTAATCCGGATCCGGAATTAAGCTAAACTTTGTTTTGGCGCATCGCCAGGATCCGACATTTAGCTCTGCGCATGCGCAGCAGCAGTTCCGATTGGGGGCCCAGTGTAAGCTGGGGCTCCGATCGGTTACCATGGCAGCCAGGACGCTACTGAAGTCCTGGCTGCCATGGTAAGTACTCCGCAGCAGTGTACTTACCTGCGCTGCGGCCTCCGGGCGCTCCTTCACGACGTCACAGGTCCGGGCGGCGTCCTGGCTGCCATGGTAACCTGAAAGCATATTGAAGACTGATCAGGATCCTGAACGCAAGTGTGAAAGAGGCCTTAGAAAGTTGCAAAACTTTTCATTCTATTCATTTAAAGAAGTTTTCTTGTATTGTTATATTGCCGGCCGTCACCCCGCAGATCATCTGTTTGAAGAAGCCTCTTCCTACGCCAGTGATGTCACCTTGCTTGGTCACATGACCTAGGTGCAGCTCACTCCTAATCAAGTGAATGGGGCTGAGCTGCAATACCAAGCACTGCCACTATCTAATGGACGGCGCCGAGTGTGGTGAGCTGCAAGGCCTCCTGATCGGCAGGGGCAGGGGTGCACCACCAATGAGGCCAGGTGAGGCGATCGCCTCAGGCACCACCAGGTAGGGGCAAGAGGGGGGCAGCGGAAGGGCCATGGGCAATGAGCGCTTTCATTGCGGCAATGGGGTTAGGTTAAGAAGTCATCAATGCCAGAATCTTGGAAAATCCCTTTAATGCTGTGCGGCCTCTTTAAAAACTGCTCAATGGGCCAAAGGGGGTGAAGCGCTGCTTAGTAAATGTGGGCGCACTTCCTGCTAAATCAGCTGATAATATTGTGAAGCTGAACAGCTCTGAGCGCTCATCTGTCCTTATTATGCGGCCAGCGGTTTGTCAGCGTGGTGACCTTATTAAAGAAGCGGCACGACAATTATGACAAATAAAAGACGTCGTAGCAGCCAAGGGTTAATACTCCTCGTCTTCTTCTTCCCACTGTAAGAATGCAGATGATCTCCCATTTTCTCCCCCCCACCCCCTTTAGAAAATGTGTGAAGAAAGAGCAGGGTCTATTTTTAAAGAATAATTAGCATCTTGCGAGCCCCGCTACTTGATTACTTGGAAATCTGGGCGGTATCCGCAGGAGAAAGTGAGACAATGACTCCCTCCGAAGATGACACCGCCGGATTTAGCAGTTTAGTGAATAGTAGAAAGCTGCCGGGGCTTAACCCTTGGCTGGTCATGGACGGTAGACTCCAACTGAACCAAAAGCAAACTAATGCGAGGATTACGGATTTATGATACGGAGGGGTTGTAAGGGATTACAAACCAGCGCCGCTTCTGTCCATGGGTTGTGGGTGGTATGGCAGCCGGGCTCCATTGAAATGAATGGAGCTGAGATGCAATACCAAACACCACCTGTGGACAGGGGTGGAGCTGTTTTTAATAAAAACAATAAAAACTGCCATAGTCAGGCAATGAGAATGTAGCCTTTCAAGACATGTAATGGGCCCCTTTAAAAGGGACCCTACTACCTGTAAATTATCGGGTAGCTGATAGGATTGAAGAGCCAAAATTTAGTATGAGAAATTCATGCAAATATAGCAGACAATGTGACCCATATTGGACGCCATGTTCAGGGCACCATTTATTAAAGGCCAAGGTTTGTCCCAACATAATAAAGTGGCCACGATGGGGTATGACATCATTAGGCCTGATGCACACGGCCGTAGTGCGGCCGTTCCGTGCATTGGGGACCTCAATTTGCGCTCCACAATGCACGGGTCCTATCCGTGTGGCAGCCACAACGGACCCAAACTGGTGCAAAGGAAAGGCAGACCTTAATATATCTGCATCATGAGGCAATGCCAAAGAACCGTCAAAGAGCGTTAGCTCCAAATTGTAATAAGCCCCACCCGCTCCATGACCCACTTCATCGGACAATCCTGTGAGAAACAGGACAGTTGGGAAGAATGGAAATATTGGGGCAGTTGCCATAGCAGCCCATGAGAATTCCGCTCTCATTTATCTGTTTGAAACAGAAAGAATGGTTGCTAGGGACGACTGCTCCACTTTTCCTTTCCGATCTCTGGCGTCTGTCACTGTGTGGTCTATGTCCTCACTAGCCCTATAGCTACACACAACGGATAATGTGCACTGAACAGCTGCAGAACACAACAAATCTGAAACATCTGGGAGTACGCTCACACATTCAATAGATAAAACTGATGTTTCCACTTCCCAGAAGCTGCTTGAAATATCGTCATAGTCTAAAATAATTCTGGATATCGAATCCCTACAGAGATACAATGTAAAGATCAGTGATACAGTACATAATAAGAAAAATGTCTGATACATATTATTTTGAAAGACATTCCCATCAAGAATTTAACTACTATAATACTACTCCTATGAACAAGAATATAACCGCTATAATACTGCCTTCTATGTACAAGAATATATCTACTATCATAATGCTCCTATGTACAAGAATATAACTACTGTAATACTGCTCCTATGTACAAGACTATAACTACTATAGTACTGCCCCCTATGTACAAGAATATAACTACTATAATACTGCCCCCTATGTACAAGAATATATCTACTATCATAATGCTCCTATGTACAAGAATATAACTACTATAGTACTGCCCCCTATGTACAAGAATATAACTACTATAATACTGCCTCCTATGTACAAGAATATAACTACTGTTATACTGCTCCTATGTACAAGAATATAACTACCGTAATACTGCCTCCTATGTACAAGAATAGAACTACTATAATACTGCTCCTATGTACAAGAATATAACTATTATAATACTGCTCCTATGTACAAGAATATAACTACTATAATACTGCCTCCTATGTACAAGAATAGAACTACTATAATACTACTCCTATGTACAAGAATATAACATCCTTCTTTCTTTCTATCCTTTCTACTGTTTTGTTTGATTTGATATTATTATTTGCACTGTCTATATGTATCTCTGTGATGCTCAAGTTCACTTTGTACCTTTGTCCGGTGAGAATGTATACATACTGATATTTTCTCGCATTGTAGATGCCTCTGCTTATTTACATGCTGAATGTATATCTCTTTGGACATTGCTATTTCTGACCTCAATAAAAAGAGATTTGGTTAAGAATATAACTACTATAATACTGCCTCCTATGTACAAGTATAGAACTACTATAATACTACTCCTATGTACAAGAATATAACTACTATAATACCGCTCCTATGTACAAGAATATAACTATTATAATACTGCTCCTATGTACAAGAATATAACTACTATAATACCGCTCCTATGTACAAGAATATAACTACTATAATACTGCTCCTATGTACAAGAATATAACTACTATAATACTACTCCTATGTACAAGAATAGAACTACTATAATACTGCTCCTATGTACAAGAATATAACTACTATAATACCGTCCCTCATGTACAATAATAGAACTACTATAATACTGCTCCTATGTACAAGAATATAACTACTATAATACTGTCCCCTATGTACAAGAATATAACCGCTATAATACTGCCTTCTATGTACAAGAATATAAATACTATAATAATGCTCCTATGTACAAGAATATAACTACTGTAATACTGCTCCTATGTACAAGACTATATCTACTATAGTACTGCCCCCTATGTACAAGAATATAACTACTATAATACTGCTCCTACGTACAAGAATATAACTACTGTAATACTGCTCCTATGTACAAAAATATAACTACTATAATACTGCCTCCTATGTACAAGAATATAACTACTATTATACTGCTCCTATGTACAAGAATATAACTACTGTTATACTGCTCCTATGTACAAGAATATAACTACTGTAATTCTGCCTCCTATGTACAGGAATATAACTACTATAATACTGCTCCTATGTACAAGAATATAAATATTATAATACTGCTCCTATGTACAAGAATATAACTACTACAATACTGCTCCTATGTACAATAATAGAACTACTATAATACTGCCTCCTATGTACAAGTATATAACTACTATAATACTGTCCCCTATGTACAAGAATATAACTACTATAATACTGCCTCCTATGTACAAGAATATAACTACTATAATACTGCCTCCTATGTACAAGAATATAACTACTATAATACTGCTCCTATGTACAAGAATATAACTACTATAATACTGCCTCCTATGTACAAGAATATAACATAGAGTCATAAGAATGAATGCTCCAGAATTGATACTACAAGGGGAATGAAAGTACCGTAGTTACTATAGGCAGTATTATAGTAGTTATATTCTTGTACATAGGAGGCACTATTATAGTAGATATATTCCTGTACATAAGAGCAGTATTCTAGTAGTTATATTCTTGTACATAGGAGCAGTATTATAGTCGTTATATTCTTGTACATAGGAGCAGTATTATAGTAGTTATATCCTTGTACATAGGGGCAGTATTATAGTAGTTATATTCTTGTACATAGTGGGCAGTATTATAGTAGTTACATTCTTGTACATAAGAGCAGTATTATAGTAGTTATATTCTTGTATATAGGAGCAGTATTATAGTAGTTGTGCCATTCCTCTATTATTCCTGCTAGAAGTTATAAATGCTTTGCTAGCCGTTTGCAATGAAGGTCCAGATGGGTATTGCCAGTTGGGGGTGTGCCACAACACAGTATGAGATTGACAGCACTGATTGGATAATTTCATTCTACTTAGGGACACACCTCCATCTGGATCTTTATTGCCAAGGGCTAGCAATTCACTGATAATTTCTAAGCGGAATAGGAGAGGAATTGCACAATATAGAGTGATGAGAACAGATGCTTCAGAAATAAATATTTGTAGAAGCGATGAACAACAAGTCCAAGAAAAGCTGCAGGAGGGCGGCACTGGGCACAGATAAAGTGATGCTGCCTGACGGTGCAAAATGTATTTCATCAAAGTCATTGAGAAGAGCATCAATAAAGTGGTGGAGCGGCAGGTGGAAGTTACAGCCATGAATGGTGACAGTGACATGATGCGGGGGTGGGGTTTGTGTGTGTGTGTGTGTGTGTGTGGGGGGGGGGGTAATGATGGATATAAATAAGAAATCAAGTAAACCAGGATAAGACACATCCATCTCAATGTATGCAAACACACAAATGTGCAGGGGCTTGTGTGCAGGCTGCTGGCATTGTGCTGTACTGTGGCTGAGCGCTGCAGAGTTCACTTCTGATGCTATGTTTGGCGTGGCGCCAGGCAGCGTTCCTCTGGTAATTGGCTGGGTTTGGCATGGTGTCTTGCATTGTTTCCACCGCGCGCGCTGCTCCAGCTCTGAGCTCTTAATTCCCAGTCCTCTCTTATCAGGGCTGCAGACACTGCACTTCCTAAGAAAGAGCAACCGGTGCGCACCTGAGAAGATATTAGTACAATGGATCAGAACAACCATCATCCTCAGCGCTAAGGTCTGAATTCATTACAGGGTGTCATGGTTGGTGTCATTCTCAAAGTTGTTAAAAAAATAAGAATGCACATTATACCCGATCACTCCTGTTATGGATTCAACCAGTGGACATCATACAATTCTATCATCCTCTATACACAGAGCACTACAACTCCCAACATGACCATCACACAATTCTATTATCTTTTACAGTATACATAGAAAACTACACTCCCAATATAACCATCATACAATTCTCTTATGCTTTATATTTAGAAAACTACAACTCCCCAACATGACTTAACCATTAGACATGACCATAATACAGTTCTATTATTTTCTATACATAGTACTCTACAACCCCCAACATGACCATAATACAATTATATTATCATTTATACAAGGAACACTACAACACCCAATGTGATCCGAATGTTGCATATGACTGTAATGCAATTTTGTTACAGTCTAACAGAGAACTACACCTCCCACCATGACTGGACATCATGATAATACAATTCTTTTATATTCTATACATAGAACACTACAACCCTTAACATGAACTGACCATTAGAAATGATAATAATACAGTCCTATTATACTCTTTACATAGAACACTACAACCCCCAACATAACCACCCACTGGGTATGACCATAATACAATTCTATTATACTCTATATTAGGGATCAGCAATAAGTGTGCATGCTGGGAGTTCACAGCAGCTGGAGTGCCGAAGGTTGCTGATCCCTGCTCTACACATAGAACACTACAACCGCCAAAAAAAAAATAAAGGCCTATTATAAAGGCCTATTATATTTGATAACAGGAACACTACAACCCTTATCATCACCTGACCACTGGACATGACCATAATTTCTATTGTGTTTGATACAAATATTGCAGTTTGTGACTATTTGTACATTTTGCACAGTTAACCCTTGTGATGCACTTTTCCTAAACCTGGGAGACGTTCTGCTGTTGTCAGAACGGCGCCATCTGGCAGCTCTAGAAATCCCCCGCCACCGTGTCAGTGCTCCACCGTCGAGCCGCATTCACACTCTTCCCTCTTTTTTTGTTTGTCGAAGCTGTCTCACTTTTCATACCTGCCATACAGCGGAGCCTCTGAGCAGCAGGTGTCAAGCCGTGCCCTAGATAAACCAAATGGAGCAGTTCTCCTTAATCTTCCCGTCTTCTTATACAATACTTATACAATCTATAATGAAAGGGGATGTCTGTTAAAAAAATTACATTTTGTTATAGGAAATTCTGGGTTGAGGGGGGGATTCTTCTATTCACTACCTTCATCTGTTGGCGAGAGTGGAGAACAAAGAACGGAGAACCCCTTTAATAATCACTGTCCCTTTAAAATGGATTCAAATACAAATGTATTGGCGAGAGTGGAGAACAAAGAACGGAGAACCCCTTTAATAATCACTGTCCCTTTAAAATGGATTCAAATACAAATGTATAATATTTATAATAATATAAAATGAATGATAATATTCATAATAATACGTTTGGATTTCATTTATCTAGATTAACTAACTTAGTCTCTGGTAGGTAAGGGTAGCAGAGGGTCTGATTTGCCCCGACCCCACTTTATTAGCCAGATGAGTATGGAAGAATCCGCCAATTTGGGGGGCAATTTTTTGTTTGAATGGAGTCCTACGTGTAAGACTTAGTATTGTAGTATTGCCTGCTGTCACTAGATGTCACTGTTGCAATAGATCACTATTGAGCTGCATTGCTGTAAGAGAGCAGAACGTGGCTGAAGCCACATGGTGTGCAGAGTTTTTCTGCGCTGGGCGGATAGACAAGACTCGGGGCAGAGGCATGCAACGGCTCTTGAAAAAAACGGGCCTGAGAAAAGAGGAACTCAGAGGTCACATGAAAAAAAACGTAATTTGAATAGTTGGCTGCAGTGTCAGAGGGGTTACTGGGAGGTTACTGTCTCTTGTGTGTGCTGCCTGTATGTGGTGTGTGTGTGTAATGTGCGTGTTGTGTTGTTTTATGCCATGCACTGTTCAGGCTCTTTGTAAGCTGGGTTGGTGGGCTTCTGCCCCACCATGCTTTCTCTTCTCTCTTATAAAGAAAACATGCATGCTTAGCTGAGCATGCATGTGTACAGGGGGTCTGGAAGAGTTAGGCTGGGTTCAGACTTGAGCGTCCCGCTTCGCGCGTACGACGCTCTATCTTTACTTTTATTTTCGCATCGTGAAAATGAAAGTAAAAAACGCGCGTCGTGCACGCGTTTGCGCTATATATCCCTATGGGGGACGCGCGACAATACGCCCCAAAGAAGATCCTGTACTCATTTGGGCATAGGGCGTTTTACAGCGCGTTCGTACGCGCTGTAAAACGCTCAGGTGAGAACAATGCCCATAGGGAAACATGGGTTTTCGTCTGTTGAGCGTTTTACAGCGCGTAGAAACGCGCTGTAAAACGCTCAAGTCTGAACCCAGCCTTAGGCACTTAGCCAATGTGTACGGCCGGCTCTACATGTCAGTTTGAGTCTCGGAGAAAGCTGAAAGCATGGCTCATGTGGCAGAAGCCCGCCAAATGGTGGTGGCTGCAAAACAATTGCCGCTTTGGCCGTGTGATACTGCAGCCATGTGTGAACATGTGTGTCTCCAGCGGCGTGTGATACACTGTACGTGTACAGTGCTTGTGAGTTACATACAGCTGTTTGCGGTTGACATGACCACATCCTGAAGCTGTTAGATCCTCATACACGTGTCCTGAGCTTCCTGCTCACTAAGAGGAAGTGAAAGGGTAGACGCTGAACTACAGCGACCGCTGCACCGGCTCTGCTATGTAATAATGACAACTGAGCGCCACAGGCCACCAAGGTTATAGGCACTTTCACTGCCCGGAACAAGGAGTAATCCATTACTACAGCTACGAGGTTGTAATATATCCTAATTATGGGAACCCCTTCTAATAACCATAATGAACACATCATCAGTGTGACTCTATCTATCTATCTATCTATCTATCTATCTATCTATCTATCTATCATCTCATATCTATATAATCTATCTATCTCATATCTATCTTTTTATATCTATCTATCTATCTATCTATCTATCTATCTATCTATCTATCAAATCTATCTATTTAAAAGAAAGTTAGACTAGCACCTCCAAACTATGCACAAAAAAGGGGGCTCATGTGCAAACCACCATGGCTGCAATGTAAAAGCAAACAAGGACTACAAGTAGCAGCATGCCACCATTCACAAATACACAACCAAAAACTGAAAACAAGAATAAATATATATTGCATTATTGCTATCCCTACTATATGATATTTAGAAGCCATTTGCTTACATTTTGGATCAAATTTGTACCAGACCCATTATCTATCTATCTATCTATCTATCTATCTATCTATCTTATCTAATATCTATCTATCTATCTATCTATCTATCTATCTGTCTTATCTAATATCTATCTATCTATCTATCTATCTGTCTGTCTGTCTGTCTGTCTGTCTATCTATCTATCTATCTATCTATCTATCTCATAACTATCTATCTATCTATCTATCTATCTATCTATTTTATCTAATATCTATATATCCTCCTATCTATCTATCTATCTATCTATCTATCTATCTATCTATCTATCTCATATCTATCTATCTATCTATCTATCTATCTATCTATCTCATATCTATCTATCTATCTATCTATCTATCTCATATCTATCTATCTATCTATCTCATATCGAGGTGTGTATGTATCTATCATTTCATAGCGCTATATCTTCTATCTCACGTCTGTTCTTGGTTATACGGATTATCCACATTGTATGGGGCTAAATCCCCGTGTGGATCCATGACCTGTAGAAGAATCCGAGGGCCTTGGCTTCAGATCCGAGTCTTGGATATTTGCTGTGGATTCTGCTGCGGATTTATCCGATGGAGTGAACATACCCCAGTGTCAGTCTGACTACATTCTACCCAGATACAGAGTGATGTACATGATGAGAGGGCTGACCTCATACAGGACTTCTCCAGGGCTCCAGCTTGCACAATGTTCTCACACAATCTCAGGTGACAACCATGACGTCTGTGACCACCATGAAGCGGCTCCTGCAGTCATAGAGATGAAATCGAAAACAATTTTAGATCACATCCTATGAAGATGGAAATAACAGCAGAGATCCATCACACGTCTCACTAACTCCCTGCTGTTCTATCTGGAAACCCATCCATCATCAGTCCACCATACTGCGGCCTATTACCAGGAGTCCCGAAGGAACACGTATTCTATAGACAGTGCATCTTAAACACTGCACCAGACCTGCTGGGAGGTGCGATTTACTGAGGACCACATGGCGTCAAGACTGGGACTTGTAGTCCTATTATTCCTGCAGTATCTGGTCAGCTGGAGATAGATAGATAGATAGATAGATAGATAGATAGATAGATAGATAGATATAAGATAGAGATAGATAGATAGATAGATAGATAGATAGATAGATAGATAGATATGAATAGATAGATAGATAGATAGATAGATAGATAGATAGATATGAATAGATAGATAGATAGATAGATAGATAGATAGATAGATAGATAGATATGAATAGATAGATAGATAGATAGATAGATAGATAGATAGATAGATATTAGATAGGCAGCTAGAACATAGGTGGACACAACCTGTGGAGATGATGTTCCTGTGAAATAGAACAGACCAAGAATGCAAATCACTAAAGTAGGTTTTGGACGGAAATTGTGAATGCAGGAAGATTTCAGTTTTACAGCCTGCAGAATTGTAAATGCAGCTCTGGAGTATAATACAGGCTGTATGTACAAAATGATTATTTATGTAGATAATTCTATATGGAAATTGTAAATGCTGGTCAATGATCCAGGGCGATCAGTGCAGTCAGACTGCCTGCAATACAGTCAATGACCACAGGCGCCATTACCGGTCCTATGGTTTGGTATCTGACGGTATCGTCCCTGTTTGATTCTGGGTAAATTCTGCTCCAGACTATGAATAAAGCCGATGCCTTCTATGCAGCAGAAGGAAGAAATATCACATTGTAAGCGTACAGAGAGGTGACATAGATGATCCTTCACAGAGGTACTTCAGAGGGAGACATGAAAATATGACCCACCGACAATACATGTAAGGCTACTTTCCCACTCGCGTTTTGGCTTTCCGTTTGTGAGATCCGTTCAGCACTCTCACAAGCGGTCCAAAACCGATCAGTTTGCATTCTAATACATTCTGAATGGAAAAGGATCCGCTCAGAACGCATCAGTTTGCCTCCGCTCAGTCACCCTTCCGCTCTGGAGGCTGCCTGCAGCGCTTTGGTGTCCGTCTGATGAAACTGAGCCAAACGGATCCGTCCTGGCACACAATGTAAGTCAGTTTTCTCTGACACAATCTGGCACAATAATAGAAAACTGATCCGTCTTGGGTATGTTACAGATTATACAAACGGATACGTTCTGAATGGATGCAGACGGTTGCATTATCTGAACGGATCCGTCCATGACGGATCCGCACAAAACGCAAGTGTAAAAGTACATGTAGAGGTCCTGTGCAAATAGAGAAAGAATACCATATGGCCACAGAATGTTCTGCAGTAGGAATGTGCTCTGGTTGTGCCGTGTCCGCCTTTCTTTGTCAAACAAATCTAGATAATCCAGCCAACAATAAAACATATTGTGTAGGTGTGCCCCTTGTGCTGCCAAAACAGCTCTGAGTCTGACCCATTGAGGCATGGGCTCCACAAGACCTTGGTGCTAGAAATTGTGAGGTATGGACTTCACCGATCAGACTTGTCTATCTATTTATCTATCTATATATCTTTAGATCTAATGGATGTGTATGATACAGGGGTGTGTATGATATGGGATGTGTATGATACAGGGATGTGTATGATACAGGGATGTGTATGATAAAAAGATGTGTATATTACAGGGATGTGTATAATACAGGGGTGTGTATGATACAGGGATGTGTATGATACAGGGATGTGTATGATATGGGATGTGTATGATACAGGGATGTGTATGATACAGGGATGTGTATGATAAAGGGATGTGTATGATAAAGGGATGTGTATGATACAGGGATGTGTATGATATGGGATGTGTATGATACAGGGATGTGTATGATAAAGGGATGTGTATGATAAAGGGATGTGTATGATACAGGGGTGTGTATGATACAGGGATGTGTATATTACAGGGATGTGTATGATACAGGGGTGTGTATGATACAGGGATGTGAATGATACAGGGATGTGTATGATACAGGGATGTGTATATTACAGGGATGTGTATGATACAGGGGTGTGTATGATACAGGGATGTGTATGATACAGGGATGTGTATGATACAGGGATGTGTATGATATGGGATGTGTATGATACAGGGATGTGTATGATAAAGGGATGTGTATGATAAAGGGATGTGTATGATAAAGGGATGTGTATGATACAGGGGTGTGTATGATACAGGGATGTGTATATTACAGGGATGTGTATGATACAGGGGTGTGTATGATACAGGGATGTGTATGATACAGGGGTATGTATGATACAGGGATGTGTATGATACAGGGATGTGTATGATACAGGGATGTGTATGATATGGGATGTGTATGATACAGGGGTGTGTATGATACAGGGATGTGTATGATACAGGGGTGTGTATGATACAGGGGTGTGTATGATACAGGGGTGTGTATGATATGGGATGTGTATGATACAGGGGTGTGTATGATACAGGGATGTGTATGATACAGGGGTGTGTATGATACAGGGGTGTGTATGATACAGGGGTGTATATGATACAGGGATGTGTATGATACAGGGGTGTGTATGATACAGGGATGTGTATGATACAGGGATGTGTATGATACAGGGGTGTGTATGATACAGGGATGTGTATGATACAGGGGTGTGTATATTACAGGGATGTGTATATTACAGGGATGTGTATGATACAGGGGTGTGTATGATACAGGGGTGTGTATGATAAAGGGATGTGTATGATACAGGGATGTGTATATTACAGGGGTGTGTATATTACAGGGATGTGTATGATACAGGGGTGTGTATGATACAGGGATGTGTATGATACGGGATGTGTATGATATGGGATGTGTATGATACAGGGGTGTGTATAATACAGGGATGTGTATGATACAGGGATGTATATGATACAGGGATGTGTATGATACAGGGATGTGTATATTACAGGGATGTGTATGATACATGGATGTGTATGATACAGGGATGTGTATGATACAGGAATGTGTATAATACAGGGATGTGTATGATACAGGGATGTGTATGATACAGGAATGTGTATAATACAGGGATGTGTATGATACAGGGGTGTGTATGATACAAGGATGTGTATGATACAGGGATGTGTATATTACAGGGATGTGTATGATACAGGGATGTGTATGATACATGGATGTGTATGATACAGGGGTGTGTATGATACAGGGATGTGTATGATACATGGATGTGTATGATAGAGGGATGTGTATGATACAGGGATGTGTATGATACAGGGATGTGTATGATAAAGGGATGTGTATGATACAGGGATGTGTATGATACAGGGATGTGTATGATACAGGAATGTGTATAATACAGGGGTGTGTATGATACAGGGGTGTGTATGATACAGGTATGATACAGGGATGTGTATATTACAGGGATGTGTATGATACAGGGATGTGTATGATACATGGATGTGTATGATACAGGGGTGTGTATGATACAGGGATGTGTATGATACATGGATGTGTATGATACAGGGATGTGTATGATACATGGATGTGTATGATACAGGGATGTGTATGATACAGGGATGTGTATGATACAGGGATGTGTATGATTCAGGGATGTATATGATAAAGGGATGTGTATAATACAGGGGTGTATATGATACAGGGGGGTGTTTGATACAGGGGGGTGTATAATACAGGGGTGTATATGATACAGGGGGGTGTATGATACAGGGGTGTGTATGATACAGAGATGTGTATGATACAGGGGTGTATATGATACAGGGGGTGTATGATACAGGGATGTGTATGATACAGGGATGTGTATGATACAGGGATGTGTATGATACAGGGATGTGTATGATACTGGGATGTGTATGATACAGGGATGTGTATGATACAAGGGTGTGTATAATACAGGGATGTGTATGATACAGGGATGTATATGATACAGGGATGTGTATGATACAGGGATGTGTATGATACAGGGATGTGTATGATACATGGATGTGTATGATACAGGGATGTGTATGATACAGGGATGTGTATGATACAGGAATGTGTATGATACAGGGATGTGTATGATACAGGGGTGTGTATGATACAGGAGTGTGTATGATACAGGGGTGTGTATGATACAGGGGTGTGTATGATACAGGGGTGTGTATGATACAAGGATGTGTATGATACAGGGATGTGTATATTACAGGGATGTGTATGATACAGGGATGTGTATGATACAGGGGTGTGTATGATACAGGGGTGTGTATGATATAGGGATGTGTATAATACAGGGATGTGTATGATACAGAGATGTGTATGATACAGGGGTGTGTATGATACAAGGATGTGTATGATACAGGGATGTGTATATTACAGGGATGTGTATGATACAGGGATGTGTATGATACATGGATGTGTATGATACAGGGGTGTGTATGATACAGGGATGTGTATGATACAGGGATGTATATGATACAGGGATGTGTATGATACAGGGATGTGTATGATACAGGGATGTGTATATTACAGGGATGTATATGATAAAGGGATGTGTATGATACAGGGATGTGTATGATACAGGGATGTGTATGATACAGGGGTGTGTATAATACAGGGATGTGTATAATACAGGGGGGTGTATGATACAGGGGGGTGTATGATACAGGGATGTATATGATACAGGGATGTGTATGATACAGGGGGGTGTATGATACAGAGATGTGTATGATACAGAGATGTGTATGATACAGGGTTGTATATGATACAGGGTTGTATATGATACAGGGTTGTATATGATACAGGGATGTGTATGATACAGGGGTGTGTATGATACAGGGATGTGCATGATACAGGGATGTGTATGATACAGGGATGTGTATATTACAGGGATGTGTATGATACAGGGGTGTGTATGATACAGGGGTGTGTATGATACAGGGATGTGTATGATACAGGGGTGTGTATGATACAGGGGTGTGTATGATACAGGGGTGTGTATGATACAGGGATGTGTATGATACAGGGGTGTATATGATACAGGGGTGTATATGATACAGGGATGTGTATATGATACAGGGATGTGTATATGATACAGGGATGTGTATAATACAGGGGTGTGTATGATACAGGGGGGTGCATGATACAGGGGGGTGTATGTATGATACAGGGTTCCTCTCTCAGGGCAGATACATGGAGACGATACCTGCCCAGCGCTCTCTCTCTCTCTCTGCTATGAAAATGGGGATCAAAGTGCAGAGGGGTTACCATAGAGAAGGCGGCCGGACAGCGGAGCCAGGAGGAGACTGATAACGGGTAAGTGCACTGCAGCCACCGCGCAGTACAGCACTGACCCAGAGTTAAAGAATAACTCCGCTTTTCAGCCCCAATTTAACAGTCTCTCATTTGCACAGATATTGAGTTTTAATTCCTCCGTTCACATCTTGAGCAAAATTATGAACTCCGCCGGTGAGAACAGGTATCCATCGCGTGCAGCTTACGTTTTGTCTGTGATGGTGAAGTCATGTGTGAACTTAGACCCAAAAAAACAGCATGATTTTAAAAAAATTTCATTTGTGGCGCACTACAAAATGACCATCCCCAGGCGTCAACGTCACCATGCGCCATTTCATGGCATTCAAGTAAAACCCCCACCTACAGATCCCTTTTTTCCATAATTAACATTTGTGATAGATGGGACCCCAACATTTCCCAAGAATAGGGGTGCCTAGCCCCTTATCCACTGCCTTCGAGGCGGGTTGGGCTCATTTTTCTTCTTCATAGCCTCATACCGCACAGGGGTGTGATAAAGGTAACCCCATAAATCCCCTGTGGCATGACACTTAGGGCCCATGCACACAACCGTATGTATTTTGCGGTCCGCAAATAACGGATCCGTAAAAAATACAGATGACGTCCGTGTGCATTCTGTATTTTGTGGAAAGGAACAGCTGGCCCCTAATAGAACAGTCCTATCCTTGTCCGTAATGCGAACAATAATAGGACACGTTCTATTTTTTTTGCGGAACAGAATTACGGACATACTGAAATGGAATGCACACGGAGTAACTGCCGTTTTTTTTGCAGACCGATTGAAGTGAATGGTTCCGCATACGGTCCGCAAAAAAAAAACGGAACGGAAACGGAAAAAAGATAAGTACGTGTTGAGCCCTTATGATAGTTTTCTATTATAAGGCTACATGCACACGACCGTATCTGTTTTGCGGTCCGCAAATTGCAGATCCACAAAAAAAAAAGGATGACATTCCGCATGGCATCCGTTTTTTTTTTTTGCAGATCTGTTATCCATTGTAATAATGCCTTTTCTTGTCCGCAAACTAGACAAAATAGGACATGCTCTATTTTTTTTTGCGGAGCCACGTAATGGACATACGGATGCAGATAGTACACGGTGTGCTGTCAGCATTTTTTGCGGACCCGTTGAAATGAACGGAAACAAAATACGGTGGTGTGCATGAGGCCTAATCAGTATTGATGACCCCCATATGTCTAACCCTTGCCCAAACCAATATCACTTACTTAAAACATCATCCCCATGCCACCTCCTACCCCCCTCACATCCACTGCCCTGTGCCCATGACCCACCTCCTGCTCTGAATTCAGTTCATTTCTCTCCATTCTTCCCATGCCCCTGACATTTCCGACACAGTCAGGACGGTGCGCCTGCTCTGTTTGTGGGCGTGTCCGTCCGCGCACAAGGATGCGCCTATGCAGATGAGGGGGCGTGTCTAGGTGACGCTCGGCAGCAGCTGTGTGCAGGGTAGCAGCGAGAGCGCAGTGCGCCCGGGGAGAGCGGAGACACCGCGCAGCCTCCAGCAGCAGTCAGCAGCAGTAAGCAGCAGCAGCCCAGGCACGGAGCACCCGAGCGGTATGGCTGACCCTGCAGGCGGCGGCGAGCCCGAAGACATCACCCCCCGCTTTGCCCGGAAGGGCGCCCTCCGACAGAAGAACGTCCATGAGGTGAAGGACCACAAGTTCACGGCGCGCTTCTTCAAGCAGCCGACCTTCTGCAGCCACTGCACCGACTTCATCTGGTGAGGAGGGGGGGGCGCCGACTCCGACCGATCTGTCTCTGCTGTTGTGAGGTGGAATGTGCATGCCATGATTAACCCCTTGCTTGCTTCTCATTTCTCCTTTTTGCACCCCCTTCCCCCTACCATTGGTTGACAGGTTTTGGACTATCGTGCAATTTGCAGTTATGGCTTCAACCAATTTACTAATGGCCACATTCTGGTCGATCTGAGGTTTGATAAGCGGCTGTAGGGCTCCGATGATCTCCCCAGGGGCACTGCAAGAAGGTATTAATGCTGCATCCCAGGGAAGGGGCCGCTTATCTGATGTGTATGGCCAAAATAGCCCCTAATTGGCGCCGCTGATCTGTTTTCTTGTAGAGGTGTCAATTGTTTAATTTTTTTAGGGCCCGTTATCTCAGGTCACATCTATCGTGATTGGTCGCACGCTTAATCTGGTAGGAAAATTGCACATGTATGTCAATTCCGCAATTGCGCGGGGGGCAGTTATTGGTCCCGGTTGCTCTTTTTACTGGGATCGACAAGCACCCTATAGAGCAGAGCCGAGTTTGTCATGATGGTATGGCAGTCCTGTAAACGGGCTGCATGATCGCAGTACATCCATTTGACAGATTCGGCTCTGCTACGTCTTCCTTTTTCTGGGCTCCTACTGAAGTGATACGGGCCGAGCGCTTCTTTATCGGCGCGTGACTGCTGCCGCTGCGGGGACCAGACACGCAGGAGGCGAGCCAGAAAGCCCGCGGACGGCGACGATGAGAATCGCGTTTTTTCTGTGATATCGGCCAGGCGTGACCTGATGATGTCGTATTTATATAGGCTCCGTCGGCAGCCGGGCTTGGATCACGTATGTCCCTCTGCTCCCTCCTGGAGGGCCGGGGGAAGCTGCAGTGCGGTGCACAGCTCTGTCGGGGGGAGCTGCATCACTGGCCTGGGCTTCTATAGGACCGATGGCTTAGAACAGGCATCCTCAAACTGCGGCCCTCCAGCTGTTGCAAAACTACAACTCCCAGCATGCCCGAACAGCCTACAGGTATCGGCCTACAGCAGGGCATTGTGGGAGTTGTAGTTTTACAACAGCTGGAGGGCCGCAATTTGAGGATGCCTGGCTTAGAATGAATGGAGCGCCCTTTTACAAAATACAGGAACTGAGTACGAATACGAAACCTTGAGATCTGGAGGAGGTCAAGTTCTCCAATTTCTGAAGTCACGTGGGCGACCGATGATGTAGTGTCAGCATTCAAGTAGTTGATGGGGAGATCAGCACCCCCCCCCCCATTCTTTTATCATAATTATTGGCCCCTGAACATTTATCTTCTATCCATAGGCTGGAGGTCTGACCTCGGATCATGAAAATGAGGGGGTCCCCTTTGTAAACAGAGGGGCAGTGTGCATGCACGACCGCTGCCCCATTCACTTCTGTTGGAATGACGGATAGGCAGTGCCGCTCCATTCACCCCCTTCTTTTTATCGGTGGGGGGCCCAGCGGTCAGACCCCCCAGCAGTCTTGTGGATAGATTATGTTTTTTCATGGGTCATGTGCTTGGGTATACAACTTCCTAAGATACTTTGCGTTTCAATTCATCACCATTTTAAAGATCTCTACTTGCATTCAGTGAGTGATAACATTTGGGTTGAAACCCCCCCCCCCCTCCCCCATGCCATGTATAAGAACTTTGTATGGTCAGGATGAGATTTCTGCCTCTAGATAGAATGAATGGGTGTTTCCGTTCACTGACAGCAAGCAGAGATGTGGTATTGGAACTCAAAGCGTACAAGAAAGTTGCAGTATTTGCTGTTAGAGGGTAAAGAAAGAACGACGCCCTCTTTAGCCTATGGTGGAGACATGTGCGAGTGCACATGGCGGGTCTGGTTGGCGCTGGGGGTGTCTGGCTGCTGCCCTCCCCGTAGGCATAGGATTATGGGATCCTGCCGAATGTGACAGGCCTATCATCTGAATGGGCGGCTTTACATCTGATTGCCCTACATTGCGCAGAGTCTCGGGAGCTCATGCTGTCTATGTGCAATTTCAGGTCCCCATCTAATGTGTACGGACCCTATGTGATGACCCTATAGCTCCAGTGCCATCAGTACTGCCCCCTACTGCAGCTTTTTGTCATAGCAATGTGTTGGCAGTCCACGTATGGGCATCACGTGTCCATGTGCAGTATAGGGAGATGTGGCATGGGAATAGATCTGAATTTAAAGGGGTTCTTCCGAGATGGGTACCCATGGCTGGGGATGGGAAGGGGTTGGACATGGTGCCAAAGTTAAAAAAAAAAACTCGCCTGTCTCAAGTGCTTTGGATCCAAGTTCCTGTCTCTGGTCTACATGCATGTCCCCACTGCTGGACGATTGGTGACCTCAGCAGTGGCCCCTCTCACGTGCCGTTCCTGTACAGATCACTGCTGAGGCCGTTAATTGTAGATGGCATGTCACGCTCCAGTCCAGCGAAGACGGGAGTTGGCGCTAGATCCAGAGCGTCCTTTGGCACCATGTGTGACCCCCTGAAGCATCATTTCTTTTAATTGTGCATTGTGGTTTCCCCTCTGTTATTCCTCCTGGAAATTTATGAAGTCATCACACACAACTGGGCTTGCGTCCCTATTCACTGACACTCCCAGGGCTGCTGATCGTCTAGGCATTGGAAAGGCTGAGATCCGCCATGAAAAACTGCACAAAGAATTCGGATTCTGCGGATTTATAGTCCGAACCGCCCTAGCCTGTCGACTAGATTTGTTAAAGGGGTTGTCTGAGATTTTGATATTGATGACCTTTTCTCAGGATAGGATATCAATAACAGATGGCTAGGGGTCCGACTCTCGGTACACCCCCCCCCCCCCAGATCAGCTGTTTGAAGTGGCTTACCAAGTGCAGCATCGCCGCGTATATCGGTCACGTGGCCTGCGCAGTCCTATTGATTCCCAGTGATTTAGGCTGAGCGCGATACCGAGCAAAGCCACTATTCAATGGACGGCGCTGTGCTTGGTAAGCTGTGAGGAGGCCGCGGCCCTCACCGAAACGCTGCGGCGTCCTCAAACAGCATATCGGCGAGGAATAGGGGAACCCCCTGCCAATCTGATATTGAGAACATATCCTCAGGATACCTCAGTAATATCAAAATCTCGGAAACCCCCTTTAACATCTGATCAGCTTTGCTGTGACCGTAATACACTGTGGATTTTGCAGATGGAAAATCTGCATCCTTCCCGCTATGTGTGGATTTTTCCTGCAGTCCTGTTGCCAGACCTGGGGCGATTCCTATGATGGGTGGATATTAGGAAGTTGCTATTTGGGCAGTTCCCCTTTAGATTTCTTCACTGCATAGATGTAAGGAAGTCGCTGACATCAGACCGCAGCCTGATCTGCAGATACCGGCATCCTCCCTCGGGGCCCTAGGATGTACATTTTTGCATTTAGCATTCCCTTTAGTAGGTTATGGGGGGGAACCGTCGCCCGTACATGACATCGGCGGCTTTTACACCTGTTCGCCCGCTTCCTGCCCTCGCCTGTGCTGCAGCGTGCAGGCTGCTTCCTCGCTTCACGGCCGACGGCCCTTCCGCCGTACCGATTCAGCCTCCTGCCTATCTGCAGCGCTTGATCAGTGTTCCCAAAGGGCAACAGATTAATATTCTGCAGCTCTTGCCAGGGCTGGGTTGAATGGGCATTTAATAAACGTCCGGTGGGATCGAGGGCTGGCGAGGAGCGTTGGATTCTAGGTCGACACCGGATTTCAATGGGATGAGATTGGCAGGCACTCGGTGATGCCATGGGTTGTGCTGGCACTGAGCTGTAGAAGAAATCAATGCCAGTAGGCTGCTCAGGGTTACTCAGCCTGTACCTAAAGCCCCAAACAGTGATTGCATATTATGCGGTAGTATTTTAAGTACTCTGTATGTACTTTCTATTGTGAGATGTGTATGTGATCTGGTTGACCTCTCCATAGGAACTAAGGCTAGGCTTGCACATGAGATAGCGGTGGGCCAAACTGCCCCATAGGCGTGCACTGCGGCCCAGCTGAGCGTGCATGTGTATGGTGTATGAACAGTACTTCCCACAGCTGAGATTTTGCTACTGCTGTGTCCAGTCTGATATGTTCCACTCTCGTCTAGACTGGATACAATTGCAGCAAACCCTCAGCTGTGAGAAGTAGAGATCTTAAGGCTACATGCTCACGACCGCTGCCTGCCTTCGCATCCGCTCCGTCCGCAAATTTTGCGTCTGTCAAAAAAAACGGATGACAGACCGTTTTTTTTGACGGATCCGTTTTTTTTAAAGATCCATTGTAATAATGCCTATCCTTGTCCGCAAATGTGAAAAAAACAAGACAAGCTCTATTTTTTTGACGTAATGTAAACACGGATCACGGATGCGGAACAAAAACGGTTGACCATCCGCATTTTTTGACGGACCCATTGAAATGAATGGGGAAGCATGCTATCCGTGAAAAAAAACGGAACGGACATGGAAACAAACAACGGTCGTGTGCATGAGGCCTAAAGAGGTATTCCAATCTCAGATAATTATGACACACTCGGCAAATTTTGGTAGTCCCTTAAAAGTGGGAGAACCCCTTTAAGTCCTATTTGAGGGTTGGGGGTTGCTAATAGTGTTGGGCGAACTTGTGTTTTAAGTTCTGCGTCCAAAGTTCGGGTTCTCGAAGAATCCCGTTATGGATTCTGCTACCACGGACCATAACGGCATTTGGAATCTATACCAGGATTCTTCGAAAAACCCGAATTTGAACGCAGAACTTAAAATCAAGTTCGCTCAACACTAGTTGTTAATCCGTTATTTGTGGTGGTCTATACCATTGCCATGCACCATCACCTAGAAGCGATCTTAGGGAGTATCTGACTCTCCTGTAGGTGGCGCTGTTCTTACCTGAACCTGGCTTTATTTTGGGGCTAGGTTGTCCGTTGTCACACAGTTGCTGTATAGCTGTAGATGTTTTGTGTGCACTATTGTGCGTTTTTTTTTGTTTGTTTGTTTTTGCTATGCACGAACTGAAGAAATGTATCTTAGGCTACTTTCACACCAGGGGTTTTGCCTGATCCAGCAGGGTTCAGCAAAAACGCTTCCGTTACTGATAATACAACCATCTGCGTCCGTTATGAACGGATTCGGTTGTATTATCTTTAACATAGCCAAGACCGATCCGTCATGAACTCCATTGAAAGCCAAAGGGGCGACCGATCCGTTTTCTATTGTATCCGATTGTGTCAGAGAAAACGGATCCCTCCCCATTGACTTGCATTGTGGGTCTTGCTCCGCATCCCAGGGCGGAAAGCAAAGCGCAGCATGCTGCTGTTTGCTCTACGGTGTGAGAACGGAACGGAATGCGTTTTGGAGCACTCCGTTCTGTTCAGTTACGTTTTGCCCCCATTAACAATGAATGTGGACAAAACGGAAGCGTGTTTTTGTCTGGTATTGAGACGTTATGACGGATCTCAATACCGGAAAATATTAACGCTAGTGTGAAAGTAGCCTTACCAGATGTAAATGCTACGCGCTTATGTAACCCGCTCTCTGTTTGCTCTTGTCTTGCAGGGGTTTCGGCAAGCAGGGATTCCAGTGTCAAGGTTAGTCCTCTCCTCCGTCCACCTTGCCAGGACTTGTACGAGGCCAGGAGAATATTCTGCGGAGCCGCCATGCTATGATTTATTGACGTCCTACTGTGGTTGTGCAGAGCGGCTTCTCCTTTGCAGAGGAATCTCCTGCTGCTTGTAATTATGTAACAGATAATGATGTTAAAAAGCCTCTGTCGGAGCGGCTGTATAGTCGCCGCCGAGCCATATACGGCCCCGGAATGTCAGATATATAGGCGCTTTGCAATTTGAATGATCTACGGAGCAGGAGAAACGTTCAGCGAGTGGCACTTGCAGGCCTGGATTCAAGGAATGACTATGCCCGGCGTGCGGTACGGCCGGGGGTGCCACTGAGGCCTCATGCACATGTTCTGCAAATCACGGATCCGCAAAATACGGATCCGGTCCGTGTGCCATCTGCATTTTTTTTGTGTGGACCCATTGACTTCGCTGAGCCCTTAGTCTGCAGTTTGTGGGCCTACTCTATCTTTCTGCAGAGCGGGCATATGGATGCAGAAAGTATGTGTGCGTTTCGCGCCCCGTATGTCCGTCCTGCAAAAAGACAGTACCAGGGGTGCTGGGAGTCGGATCCCCGTCGATCTGATAGTAATGGCCCATCCTAAAGATAGGTCACCAGTAATTAGATTTTTGGAGAACCCCTTTAAGTTAAAGGAAATCTCTTCAAGATAAAATTCTTGTCGGTCTTCCTGGGTTCCACAAGACTCCTCCTGAGGGTCTTCTCTCCCGTCTCTCATAGCCCTAGGTGCCGCCACTTATGATGCCCACATAAGCAGGAGCAATGTGGATGACATCAGTCCGGGGCCATGCTGCATCCCTGCTGGTGCCAGGGGGCGGTGGGTGGTTTAATGCCTGAGCCTCCTTTCGGAATCTTGCTTTGTTTAACCCTTGCATGGACGACAGAGGGGCCCATCTATTTGGTGAACATATGTTCCTCGTGTCCGGAGGACGCCCCATTCTGCTCATATAACTTGTGTATGGGGGGAAGGAATTGCATGGAGACTGAAGGGTTTGGTGACTACTACCACTATCCGAGCAGACCTAGGTAGACTGGTAAGATCCCTTTAATCCGGCATCAGTAAGACGCAATGGGAGCCATATTCTCATACGTTGTGGATTATAGGACAGTCATAGGAAAGTCTATACTAAGGCCTCAGTCACATATACGTGGAATTTCACGGACCACGGCCTGTGAAAACCCGTCCTCCCGCGTGCACGAGCGCACGGCTTCACTGGTTGCTATGACGCCGTGCGCGTCATGCCACCGCCGCCGCTGTACAGTGATACACTGGTATGGATCATACAAGTGTATTACTGTGCTGTTGCGGCGGCACAAAGCGCACGGCGCCATAGCAACCAGTGACGGCGTTCGCTCGTGCACGCGGGAGGACGGGTTTTCACAGTATGTGTGAATGAGGCCTAAGGATAGGACTGATGGTCGTGGTTGAACGATGGGTTACGTTACCTCTATGGGGAGTCACAAAGCAGAAGGGTTAAAATTGTTGTAAGTGACCTCCCCCCTCCCCAACATGGGGGCGTTCCAGTAAGGCTACATTCACAGTAGCGTTTTGGCTTTCCGTTTCTGAGATCTGTTCAGGGATCTCACAAGCGGTCCAAAACGGATCAGTTTTGCCGTAATGCATTCTGAATGGAGAAGGATCCGCTCAGAATGCGTCAGTGTGGCTCCGTTCAGTCTCCCTTCCGCTCTGGAGGCTGCCTGCAGCGTTTTGCTGTCCTCCTGATGAAGCGGAGCTAAACGTTTTCTCTGACACTTCTCCGTTTTCTCTGGCACAATAGAAAACGGATCCGTCCCTAATTGACTTTCAGTGGAGTTCAAGACGGCTCCGTCATAGCTATAGAAGACATAATACAACCGGATCCGTTCATGACGGATGCATGCGGTTGTATTATGGTAACGGGAGCGTTTTTGTAGATCCATGCACGGATCCGCAAAAAATGCTAGTGGGAAAGTAGCCTAAACTGCAATTAAAAACTGCAGTAGAATCTTGGCATTATATGGCAGTATATTGTTGGCTGTACATGGCAGTAGAATATTGGCATTATATGACGGTATTTTGTTGACTGTATATGGCAGTACAGTCTTGGCATTATATGGCAGTATTTTGTTGGTTGTACATGGCGGTAGAATCTTGTAATTATATGGCGGTAGTATTTTTGCATTATATATTAGCAGACCTAGGTATATTCAGGTATACTGGTAAAAGTCCTTTAATCCGGCATCAGTATAACCCAATAGGATCCACATTGTGGATTATAGGAAAGTCTGTACGACTGATTGTGGTGGTAAATGATGGGTTACAGTAACCTCAATGTTTCCCTATGGGGGAGTCACACAGCAAACATAAGAGTTGAAATTCTTGTGAGTGACCCCCCCACCATCCCACTGCAATTTAGCCTGAACCATAGGCTATAGTATATAGGAGATGTCATGTGGTGCACAGGCTGCAGCCATGTTCTCTGTAAACCCCCGTGGGGCCATCAAGATAAGACGGGAGGCAGATAAGACGCAGCTTTTTACTGTCACAGATTGCCAGATGTTTTTCAGCATACCGCAGATATTCGTTTAAAAGGAAGTGACCGGACTCGTCATGAGATGCCGTGAAAAACTTTACAGAATGGAGGCCACACCCCCGATGGACGGGTCGTAAAGGAATTGTCTTATGTAAATGAAAGTTTCATCATTTGTAGTATAAAAAGTTCTGCAACTTTGTAGTAGACGTTGTTTTTTCTGTTCCTTAGTATTTTCAAGATCTCTGCTTGCTGTCACTTAAAGGGTTTCTGTCACCAGATTTAACCCTATTAAGCTAGCTGACATTAGCGATGTGCCAATGTCAGCTAAACCTAAGTAGCCTATTCCTACTTTTATCAGTGCCCCTGTTACGCCAAAAATCTAACTTTTGTAATATGCTAATGAGGCTCTAGGAGCAAGGGGGGCGTTGCTCATGCTCCTAGAGCCTCCGTTCTCCCACCTTGGTCTCCTCCCTCCAAGTCCTGATTGACAGGGCCATGCAGCGCTTGCTTTGGTGAAGTCTCGTGCCGTTCAGTATTCGGCGCAGGCGCAGTGATTATAGCTGGCAGCCAGCAAGAGTCCCTTCCCTTACTGCGCCTGCGCCAAATACTGAACGGCGCTAGACTTCACCAGAGCACAGGGCCGGCAGACAGACGCAAGCGCTGCCTGGCCCTGTCAATCAGGACTTGAAGGGAGGAGACCAAGGCGGGAGAACGGAGGCTCTAGGAGCAGGAGCAACGCCCCCCTTGCTCCTTGAGCCTCATTAGCATATTATAAAAGTTAGATTTTTGGCGTAACAGGGGCACTGATAAAAGTAGTTATAGGCTACTTAGGTTTAACTGACATTAGCACATCGCCGAGGCTGCGTTCCCGAGTTATGATAGCTTTTCTTAATATGCAAATTAGATCTTAGGTGCAACGAGGGCATTACGATTGCTCTTTTTGCATCCAAGCTCCACTCCTTTCTGTGGCCAGCCCACCCCTTGCTGTTTAAGTGACAGGGCCAGGCAGTGGCAAAGCGGCCATGGAGGGTCTGGTCACAGAAAGGGGCGGAGCTTTGGTGCTACAAGAGCAATGGTGATGCCCCGATTGCACCAAAAACCTAATTTGCATATTAAGAAAACGTATTGGGAATGGAGCCTCAGATCAACAAAAGAAAAACAGCGTTTTAGTCAGGGCAACCACAGCTACGTGCCTATGCAAGCGGACACTGGTGACAGATTCACTGGTACATTGTAACAAGCTGCAGTAGCTCATGACAGGTTTTCAGCTTCTGAGCGTAAACTGAAATGTTCGCTTTCACTGACAGCAAGCAGATGCCTCAAATGTTGAGAAATTAAAACACAAAGTTCATTAGAAAGTGATAGAACTGCATTATGTAGTGAATACGTTGCTATTCAATAATATATAAAACTGGAAACTCACTGCAGGAAATACATCCACAATTATCTTAGCATTATATGGCGGTATTATGCTGTCTGTATAGGGCAGTAGAATCTTTGCATTATATGGGGGCATTGTGTGGGCTGTAGAATCTTTGCATTATGTGGCGATATTTTCTTATATGGCAATGGTATCTGTGCATTATATGGCAGTATTTTGTTGCCTGTATATGGCAGTAGAATCTTTGCATTTTATGATGGTATTCTGTTGGCTGTATATGGCAGTAGTATCTTTGCATTATATGGAGGCATTATGGGGTTTGTATATAGCAGTAGTACCTTTTCATTATATGGAGGTATTATATGGGCTATATATTGTGCTATTAGGTGATGTGTATATGGCGGTAATACCTTTGCATAAGGCCTCATGCACACAACAGTATTTTTTTGCGGTCCGCAAAACGGGGTTCCGTGATCCGTGTCAGTTTTTGCTTCCGTTGTGTTTCCGTGTGTCTTCCATTTTTTTTAGCGGACATGAGCCAAAAGATTTTACCAAAAGACAGGCTGACAATTTTTGCCAAGTGCCTGCCAAGGGATCCGCAAAAAAAACGGACGCGGAACGCGGATGACACACGGATGGCCATCCGCATTTTTTCACGGTCCCATTGACTTGAATGGGTCTGTGAACCGTTTTTCACGGACAAGAATAGGACAGGTTATATTTTCTTGACGGACTGGAATCACGGACCACGGACGCGAAGGACAAACGGTGCATTTGCCGAGTTTTTCATGGACCCATTGAAAACCAATGGGTCCGCAGAAAATCACGAAAAACGGCACAACGGACACGGAATCAAACAACGGTCGTGTGCATGAGGCCTTATATGGAGGCATTATGCGAGCTGTACAGGGCAGTAGTATCTTTGCATTATATGACTGTATTATGTGGGCTGTATATGGCAGTATTATCTAGGCCGGGGACCAGCAACCTCCAGCTGTTCTTAAACTACAACTCCCAGAATCCTCCTTTCCATGGGAGTTATAAGAACAGCCAAGAAAGTGTGCATGCTTGGAGTTGTAGTTTCCCAACAGCTAGAATACCGAAAGTTGCTAATCCCTGATCTAGGCAATATATGGTGGTCTTATATGGACTGTATGGCAATATTAGTTTGCCATTATATGGCAGTATTATTGCAGCACTATATGGCAGTATTCTGTGGGATGAGATTCTGAGTAATTGTATAAAGAAAGGAAACAGATAGGTCTTTATTTTCCTCGTACCCAGGACCCCATTTTCTATAAGTTAAGTACATGACCCCATGGCTGTACCTCCCTCATGGTGAGCCATCCGTCCTTCTCCACCTCTCAGATAATTTTGTGGCGCTCTGCTGGCGTCTGTGTGACTGAACACAGAGGACGGAGACGGGGAAGTCAGTGGGACTGATACCAGTGTAACACTATGGGAAAGCGGTGCAGTGGAAAAGAGCGAGTGATGCCATAAGGGAGCAGTGTCCGACTCAAGTGGAGATAGAAAAAAACAACTTCAAGGAGATTGGTATCTGACGCTGGAGGAAAGTAGGAGCCACTGGGAATAGAAAAAATCCAGTCATCTCCAATCATCAGACTTAGGCCTCATCCACACGACCGTATGTTTGGTCCGTGTCCGAGCGGTAAAATGCTAAGATATTATATTACTGAGGTAAAAAAAGGGGGAGGAATATACTAGTGAAGTCAGTAATTATAATAAGGGCTAGTTTATTCATGGGGTGATGCACATGTTTGATAAACAATTATTAAAATGAATGAATGATGTCATAAACCACGCCCCTTTTACATCTGAAGAAGTAAATAGGGGAGTGGCTACAGCTCTGAGTAGAAAAACCGCTGGACTCATATCAGCTCATTAGCATATGGATTAAAAATACTATTTCACCACAATAAAGCAACAGATCACCAAGTGAAAGGGATCATTATATTCAGCAGAGTGAACCCTACAAGGCAGCAGGCCTGCTTTATCAGTGAATTTCATGGTGACAGGTTCCCTTTAAGGCCTTTTACATGGGCCGAGAATTCCGCCGATAGTCGCTCGTGAGCATTTATAAAAACTCTCATTAGCGGTGTAAATGTACGGCGTTTCGCTCGTTCATTGGGTAATCATTTTTGTGACTGCATGAAGGATTCATCATTCGCTGGCAGCAGTTCTACTGCTGGCAAACGAGTATGGGGACGAGCAATGGCATTAGCGATCTGTCCTCCCCAAACTGTGGAGGAGATTGCTGCTTGTACTTCCATAACAGAACTGCCTCTTCTTGTCCGCAAAACAGACATGAATAGGGCATGTTCTTTGTTTTGCGGCATGGATGTGGAAAGCAGACGGGTGACATCTGCTAGACTTATATCAAGCTGACAGCTCGAGGGGAGTGCCTTTTCTGCTGCAGCTCAGGGGGCGTGTCTCAGCTCTCTATCACAGCTCAGGGGGCGCGTCTCAGCTCTCCCTATCACAGCTCAGGAGGCGTGTCTCTGCTCTCCCCATCACAGCTCAGGAGGCGTGTCTCAGCTCTCCCCATCACAGCTCAGGAGGCGTGTCTCTGCTCTCCCCATCACAGCTCAGGAGGCGTGTCTCTGCTCTCCCCATCACAGCTCAGGAGGCGTGTCTCTGCTCTCCCCATCACAGCTCAGGAGGCGTGTCTCTGCTCTCCCCATCACAGCTCAGGAGGCGTGTCTCTGCTCTCCCCATCACAGCTCAGGAGGCGTGTCTCAGCTCTCCCCATCACAGCTCAGGAGGCGTGTCTCAGCTCTCCCCATCACAGCTCAGGAGGCGTGTCTCAGCTCTCCCCATCACAGCTCAGGAGGCGTGTCTCAGCTCTCCCCATCACAGCTCAGGGGGAGTGTCTCAGCTCTCCCCTTCACAGCTCAGGGGGAGTGTCTCAGCTCTCCCCTTCACAGCTCAGGGGGAGTGTCTCAGCTCTCCCCTTCACAGCTCAGGGGGAGTGTCTCAGCTCTCCCCTTCACAGCTCAGGGGGAGTGTCTCAGCTCTCCCCTTCACAGCTCAGGGGGAGTGTCTCAGCTCTCCCCTTCACAGCTCAGGGGGAGTGTCTCAGCTCTCCCCTTCACAGCTCAGGGGGAGTGTCTCAGCTCTCCCCTTCACAGCTCGGGAGGCGTGTCTCAGCTCTCCCCATCACAGCTCGGGAGGCGTGTCTCAGCTCTCCCCATCACAGCTCAGGGGGCGTGTCTCAGCGCTCCCCATCACAGCTCAGGAGGCGTGTCTCAGCTCTCCCCATCACAGCTCAGGAGGCGTGTCTCAGATCTCCCCATCACAGCTCAGGAGGCGTGTCTCAGCTCTCCCCTTCACAGCTCAGGAGGCGTGTCTCAGCTCTCCCCATCACAGCTCAGGAGGCGTGTCTCAGCTCTCTCCCTATCACAGCTCAGGAGGCGTGTCTCAGCTCTCTCCCTATCACAGCTCAGGAGGCGTGTCTCAGCTCTCCCCATCACAGCTCAGGGGGCGTGTCTCAGCTCTCACTATCACAGCTCAGGAGGCGTGTCTCAGCTTTCTCCCTATCACAGCTCAGGAGGCGTGTCTCAGCTCTCCCCATCACAGCTCAGGAGGCGTGTCTCAGCGCTCCCCATCACAGCTCAGGAGGCGTGTCTCAGCTCTCCCCATCACAGCTCAGGAGGCGTGTCTCAGATCTCCCCATCACAGCTCAGGAGGCGTGTCTCAGCTCTCCCCTTCACAGCTCAGGGGGAGTGTCTCAGCTCTCCCCTTCACAGCTCAGGGGGAGTGTCTCAGCTCTCCCCTTCACAGCTCAGGAGTCGTGTCTCAGCTCTCCCCATCACAGCTCAGGAGGCGTGTCTCAGCTCTCCCCATCACAGCTCAGGAGGCGTGTCTCAGCTTTCCCTATCACAGCTCAGGAGGCAGTTGAGGGATGAAACTGAGCATGTACAGCCTTCTCAGTGAGCAGGTCAAAGAAATAAGAAAAAGAGCAAACAGCAGGTGGCGCTATACAAATGCATTTTATTGAATAACTCACTGGCTATACAAAATGTTTAATTCCATGCAATTACTATATTTAGATCCAGGGGCTGGTTTGAAAACTATAGAATGTTTTTCATGCAACAACCCCTTTAAGTTTTTTTTCCCCAAAAAAATATGTGCAGCTGTACGGTGTTCTTGGTAGGTTGAGAAGCTGGACCCATGGTGGATGTAGTAGCACTTGACCTAGGCGCCCCAGCTTTGTCGCAGCTCACCTAGTACAATGCTGTACATTGTATAGTGGGGATCAGCAACCTCCGGCACTCCAGCTGTTGTGAAACTACAACTCCCAGCGTGCTCCACTCACTTCTATGGGAGTTCTGAGAACAGCCAAGCAAGTGTGCATGCTGGGAGTTGCAGTTTCACCACGCCTGGAGTGCCGAAGGTTGCTGACCCCTGTTGTATAGCGTTTTGTGCTTGGCATCGCGCTTAGCCCCATTCACTTCTGAGTAGAGTTGAGCGAACTTGTATTTTAAGTTTGGCGTCCAAAGTTCGGGTTGGGGTTATCGAAGCATCCCGTTATGGATTCCAGCACCATGGACCATAACGGCATTTGGAATCCATAAGGGGATTCTTCAATGAACCCGAACCTTGGACAACACTAAGGACCTGGGGTGACGTCACCGTCATGTGATCAGTGCAGTGGGCGTGGCTCAGCACTGGATTGGATAAGAGGTGATCCAGTGCTGAGCCACGCCCCCTGCACTGATCACATGACGGTGACGTCACCCCAGGTCCTTAGTGTTGTCCAAGGTTCGGGTTTATTGAAGAATCCCCTTATGGATTCCAAATGCCGTTATGGTCCGTGGTGCTGGAATCCGTAATGGGATGCTACGATAACCTGAAGCCGAACTTTGGATGCCGAACTTAAAATACAAGTTCGCTCAACTCTACTTCTAAGGATAGGTTATCAGTATTAAAATTTTAGAAAGCGCCACCACAGGATAAACAAAGCATTACACTGTGTCCATTGAAATCAATGTGCTGTCCATGTACTGCACTGAGGAGCCGGGTCCTCCAGGGTGGGAGACATTCTTTCCATTCTGGTGAATTGATGAGAATCCGAAATGAAGGCCTCCGACCCCTAATAGACTATTTGTAAATGGGTTTTCCACAGCAGACAGCTGGTGCGTTGCGTATTTCCCCCTCCGATGGGATAAGCCAGTCCGTGGAAAACACAACCTCACTGAAGATAACGAGATGAATTCTGCAAGGTATCTGTATGGGAACTCGCCCATTTCCTTCCCCGGGCCGTCCTCAAAACGGAAATGAAGGAGATAAAGTGTCTTTAAAATGTGTGTTAAAAATGTATGAAGTACATGTAAAGTACACGCGCTGATAACGGGCGGCCGTTGCGAGAGATCCTGCTCCCTCGTTATCTCCCCTGTCCATCAGTAGTTGATTCATTTGTGTTCTTGAAGACTCTTTCCTACGCCACATTTACATGCTGTCCTCGTAGAAAAGGGAAGTTTCTGTCACCCCCCCTCAGCAGGGTGCCGCAGGTGGGCAGACATCTTGTCGACTGCGGCGGCGTTCAGACACCTGGCCAGCTTTAGTTGGGTGGGGGCACCTCTTAATGTTATGTAAAAAGCTCGTAATTAAACTGAACTGAAATTGCCTGAACACAATGGAGGCGGCCATCTTGTTGGTCTGTCGTGAAATTGCCTGATGGAAAAAAAACAAACCCATGGCAACCAATTGCAGCGCAGCTTTCATGTTGAATTCGATTGATGAAAGATGAAAGCTGCGCTGTGATTGGTTTCTGTGGGTAACAAAGACATAAATCTGCAGCCCAGGTAGTTTTGTAGGCCTTGGCCTGTATATTTACTTCCCACCCCAACACGGCCTAAAAACACTGGGGAAGATTGATGAAAAGTGGTGTAAAGGGAACCTGGCTTAGTTGCCCATAGCAACCAATCAGATACCACCTTTCATTTTTCTGAGCCCCTTTGGAAAATGAAAGGTGGAATCTGATTGGTTGCCATGGGCAACTATGCCAGTTTCCCTTTACAGCAGTTTTAATAAATTTCCCCCACTCTGTTTAAATGGAGTGGCCCCAGCTGATTGGCCAGAGAGGAGCACATGACCACAGCTACAGCATACTTGCCTACAGTCCCCCCAAAAAGGGGAGGGGCTTGTATAACGTGGGCGTTTTTGGGGCATTCACAGTCAACCCAAGGGCCAGGGCTAAAAGGGATTCTGGGATATCGCTAGGATATGCCATCATTGTTAGATAGGGACGAGTCTTACCTCTGGGACCGGCTTCTATATCCAGGGGCCCCCTCAAAGTGAATAAGAGAGCACACCCACTCCTATCTTCAGCGGCCGCCCAAAGTGAAGAAGAGCACACACCTGCTGTTATCTCCAGGGGCCCGCCCAAAACGAAGGAGAGCACCCACCCGCTCCTGTCTCCAGGGGGCCCCCAAAGTGAAGGAGAGCACACACCTGCTGTTATCTCCAGGGGCCCCCCAAAACGAAGGAGAGCACCCACCCACTCCTGTCTCCAGGGGGCCCCGAAAGTGAAGGAGAGAGCTCACACCTGCATCTCCAGGGCCCCGCCCCCAAAGTGAAGGAGAGCTTACACACCACACGTGCAGCATAACCTCTATTCACCGCCATGGGAATTCTGAAAAGTGAGCGTGCTCGTCTGTTTTTGGAAGTCCCGTAGACGTGAATGTAGATCAAGCGCGTTCACCAGAAATCCCTCTTTATATGCCCGAATATTACTTTGTACACGTTGGTAGGTATGCCAGAGCACTTTCATAATTGGAGACACGCCCATTAAATTATGGGAGCTTTCCTGTGGTCCCCAAATGAGCGACCAGCAGGTTTAGGCGCATACCCCGACTTGCTTCTCTTTGTTAGATACCCAAGTTAAAGTGGACCGGTCACACTTCTGACATATGGTGAATTAAGTATTTGCATTCCCCAATTCTGGGTCATGTTCTCTGAGAACGGTTATATTCCTCCATTATTCCTCCCGGAAATGTAAGAATAAATGATATTTTCACTGATATTTTGTCCCTGCTCTGACAGTGCCAGAAAAAGGTAACGGCCATTTGTCAATTTATTCTTACATTTCCGGGAGGAATAACAGAGGAGTTGCTCAATGTAAGTTTCAGGGAAAAACGAAAGAACATAAGACCTGTCCGGAGAACTGACAGATCCTTTTTAAAGGGGTTACTCCTGGTGACGGGTTCCCTTTAAGAATCATGTAAATGCAAAACACAAGAAATAAATGAAGAAGAAAAAACCCCTATCGCGGGACGTGTCTAGCTTACATGTGCAAAACGGTGACAAACGTTCCTGTATGCTGTATAATGGATGTGCGGCAGCAGCGCTCGTCTGCAGGGCTCTGCATTCAGCGGGCTAAATCAGGTAGACAAGGAAAGCAATTTGCCCAAGGTGGTAATTGGCTGCACACATGAGTGAACTGCAAGGTGCTCGCTCGCTCTGGCCGGTGTGTGCTTGTGTTTCTGCTTGCGGATAAATTGGACCAAATAACAAAGAGAAAAAACAATAAAAAAATATTTTGCGGGCAGCAGGGAACATTGGATTATGTGCCCAGGGCGTGTACAATTTTGCAAATGCATGTCTGACGTGACCGTTCATGTACAAAAGCAGGAAGGGACCCAAAACAGCCGCTTAGTTGTCCAGTCTGGGGCATAGAGACCCAATGGTCCACTATGACACCTGGCGTATAAGGGGCCCTGTTTAAAAAAAAAATAAAAAAATTTGCACAGGGGCCCCAGTTACATTTCGTCTGTGAGCTGGTCCAACAAGCCAGACCCCTACATACTGCTCCTGGGGGGAGATAACTACCTAGTAGCAGTCAGCCTTAGCTTTCTACAATGGGTCAGCCTGCAGTTCAAGCTGTTTCACTGGCAGCTTGGATACAGTTGTAGCAAAACCTCAGCTGTGATAAGCTGCAAACCTAGATCTTGAAAATGCTGAAGAATTGAATAGAAAAGAACGTTGCAGAACTTAACGGAAATCAGACATCATATAGGACATGACAATCTCTTTTCTAAGGGCTCATGCACACGACCGTATGGATTTTTCAGTATTTTGTGGTCTGCAAAAATACGGATGACGTCCGTGTTCATTCTGTTTTTTGCGGAACGGAACAGCTGGCCCCTAAAAGAGCAGTACTATCCTTGTCCGTTATGCAGACAATAATAGGACATGTTCTATCTTTGAACAGAAATACGGAAACAGAAGGCATACGGAGTACCTTCCGTTTATTTGGGGATCCATTGAAATGAATGGTTCCGTATACGGAACGTAAACGGAAAGAAAATGCATTCGTATCTCCCCATTTATTGCTACAAATGGTCTGATTTATTTCCAGCTGGCAGCTCAGGAGGCGAGTACTTTCTGCTGCAGGTCTCGCCCTATCACAACTTGGTGTGACCTTTCTGTCACAGCTCAGGAAGCATACTTTCTGCTGCAAATCTCTCCCCATAACAGCTTAGGGGGTGGGACCTTTTTTTCTGCAGCTCTCTCCCCATCACAGCTCAGGGTGTGTGTCCTTCCTGCTGAAGCTCTCTAACCTATCACATCTCTGGGGGGTGCCCTTTCTGCTGCAGATCACCACTCAGGGGGCATGACTTTCCTGCTGCAGCTCTCTCCCTATCACAGATCAAGTGGCGTTCCCTTTCTGCTGCAGCTTACTCCCTATCTCAGCTCAGAGGTCCTGTCTTTTCTGCTGTAGCTCTCTGCCTGTAACTATCAAAGCTTGTAACGATAGATCCAGCTGGTGGCCGTTGAAGGATGGAACTGAGCACGTGCGACCACTTTGGGGACGTAACTGAGGTGGACAGAGAAATGGGGCAACACAGTCAATTACAAAATTATTCAGGTCCAGCTGCTGGTTTGAAAAAATTTATTATACCGTATTTATTTTTCTTGGGGCAGCCCCTCTTAAAGGGGTTGTCTGCTTGGACGGTGCCTTTTGGAAGAGTGCTCTGACAATAAGATGATCGCAGGCTGTCCAGCTACCACAACCTGTCACCAACAGCAAGTGGTTTCATTGAGCAGCGCCACCAATGGGGAAAATGAAGCATTACACAGTGATGATTGAAATCAATGAACTGTTGTGTAATGCAAGGACCTGCAGGGCGAGATCCTCTTTGTAGCCCCTTTAGTGAATAGATGAGGGTCCTGAAGGGGGGGGGGTGTCCCGTTTTCTTTTTTAAACCAGACAACCCCTTTTAGGCTTTGTTCACATGAAACTGGGGAAACCCCTTTAATGTGGCCTCTGTTGCTCAGAAGCAGGCGCCGCTGTGCAGAGGAGCCACCGCCGCCGCTAATCACTGTGTTATTGGTCCGCTTATTAAAAGGGGGATTAACTTGTGGTGTAATTACTTAACTATGTGCTTGATGCCGGGAGGAAAATCAATAGCTCTCAGGCCGGTTACGCTCCTGCTGCAAGATTCCCCCCCGAGATTATTCTCCGCATAAGCTGTTTGCGTCGCAGCCAGAGGAATGACTGTCTGCTGGAAGGAATATCTGCAGGACGGATCTGCCTTATGATTTGTTATTATACACAAATCCATCATCCCGGCAGAGGCGTTTGATCAGCGGGGCCCACGGCCTCTGCAGAAATGCTCCTCGCCGCTTTTCACGTAGCAAGTTGGTCGTGTCAAGAGCCTTCTCGAGATGACTCCTCCGGTGTAATGAGCCTTAATGTGGTAGTCGGTGACTGCTCTTTTCATCTCTGGGACACATTACTGCTTTCTTGGCTGCACGCGGCCTGGAACGCCCATTCCTCACTCCGTTCCAGCATTTCGCTCCGTCCTGCTCGTGCACGTTCCAGTGGCGTAAGGGTCTTAGAGCTGTCGCCAGGATTAGGGGGCGCTTATTCACCCCTTTCAATGCAATGTTTCAGACCTTTTGTTTTGTATGTGCCCTTATGTGCTACTAGGAGCCCCCCTCCAGAGTATGGAGTGCTTATGGGGGTCTGTATGGGAGCGTGGCTATAGGGATGCAGAGGTAGCCATCGCACCCAGGTCTCGGAGAGGAATAGAATGCCTGTGTACCACACTGATAGTATATAGTGCACATGGTACATATGGCAGATTTTGTATGTGCCCCTATGTGCTACTAGGAGCCCCCCCCCCAGAGTATGGAGTGCTTATGGGGGTCTGTATGGGAGCGTGGCTATAGGGATGCAGAGGTAGCCATCGCACCCAGGTCTCGGAGAGGAATAGAATGCCTCTGTACCACACCGATAGTATAAAGTGCACATGGTACATATGGCAGATTTTGTATTGGGGCTAGCTAAGGCGCTTTAAAGGGATCGTCCCATTTTAAGGGGTCCCTGCAGATCGCAAAAACCATGCAACTTTATGGGACTTCCAAAGATGGGCAAGTCCTTGTACTCCATCTCCAGCAGCCCCATAGAATTGACGGAACGACAGAGCGCATGCGTGACCACCACTCCTGTCAAATGGGTTAGCACAGACCTCCATTCTTGTGATCGTTGGGGGCCCCAGGAGAGGGACCCACACCTGTCAGACTCTTATCTCCTATCCCAGTGGTGGCGAACCTATGGCGCGGGTGCCAGAGGCGGCACTCTGAGCCCTCTCTGTGGGCACCCGCACCCTGGGCGCACTACGTACAGCACAAGCAGCGCACTGAATGTAGGCAGGCTATTATAGTTAAATGATAAAGTACATGGAAGACACACTATACTGGACTGTAGTATTTAGGTTAAAGGGGTTGTCCAGCTTCAGAGCTGAACCCGGACATACCTCCATATTCACCCAGGCAGCCCCCCTGACTTGAGCATCGGAGCAGTTAATGCTCCAATACTCTCCTTTGCCCTGCGCTAAATCGCGCAGGGCAAAGGCATTTTTCGGAGTTCCGGTGACGAACCGGGCTCTCCATGAGGCTGCCAGGAAGCCCGGTGATGTCACCGGCACTGATGGGTGGGCTTTAGCGCAGACCTAGCTTGTAAAACTGCTAGGACAGCGCTAAAGCACGCCCATCAGAGCCGGTGACGTCACCGAACACCCTGCCGGGCGGAAGTTCCGCCAGACAGTGTGTTGTAAAATTGTAAAGAGCCCTTGCCCTGCGCGATCTGGCGCAGGGCAAGAGAGTGCATCGGAGCATAAAATGCTCCGATGCTAACATCAGGGGTGCCGCCTGGGTGAAACTATGGGTATGTCCGGGTTCAGAGCCGAACACCTTTAAATTGCCATGTTGGCACTTTGCAAAAAATAAGTGGGTTTTGGGCTTAAGTTTGGGCACTCGGCCTCTAAACGGTTTGCCATCACTGCCCTGTCCTGTGGTCCTGGATGTTGCCCTAATGGGATGACCCCTGGCTGTCTCCACTGAGCTTACGTCCACCTCCAGCGCGGACGGGAGTCATGTGCGCTGCTACAGTCAATAACTGGCCTCAACAGTGACGTGCCAGGTATCAAAGTGCAGACAGGTGGACTCACGGAGCCAGAACCGTGCGGCGAGGAGCAAGTAAGCCTGCTTCACATGTCCTGTGGGGAGGGGACAGTAATCCTGGAAAACCCCTTTAAGCTATACCTCTAGGTACAATATGACCCTATGCAGGAGGCGAAAGGGCATGTCCATATTATTCTGTAATTGCGGGCAGGGAGGTTAGTCATTGATTGGTCCTAGGTCCAGACAAACTTTTTCAAGTTTTTCTGACCGCAGTGAATCCTTCAGAGCTTTTGACTGTAGGTGATTGGGGGTAATTCCTGGAATGTGTAGCTGCTGAAAGGCTTACTCTCGCGACCTCTCGGAATCTGTCACTACATGTCTGTGCTAGGAGCAGGAAGCGTCCGTACGGAGCCTGCAGGGTGCAAACGTGGTTTTTGTTTGTTTTTTAAACGTAGAGTGGTATTTGCAATGGAGCGAGTAAATCTACTGGAAACGTGTGTTCCGGCAGTGGGTGTGGAACCACTGTGCCAACCAATAGATTTGACTTTGGGCCTCATCCTGGCAGTTCCCTGGCACTCACTTTTCAACCCCTATTCAGGGATCTGGACTTCGCTGCAGGGAACACACCAGGCTGCCACCTCCTGGTGTGGTTGACTGCTACCCACAGGTATATCATTTCCTGGGTACCGCTTCAAGCCAGTGGTCTCCTCTAACCGTTTCACAACTACAACGCCCAGCATGCCCCGATAACCAGGGTTGTAGTTACGGAGAAAACGAATACATTAAGCTCATAATATAGTCGAAGTGATAATAACTGCAGTCCACGCCACTCGTCAAGGTTAGACCCTGAAGCATGTGTTTCATTAGAGGGGAGCAATCGAAGCCTCACCCGGCTGCCCGCGTTATGAATATGACATAAAATCAAACGCCGCGTCCCGTCCGGTCCCCTCTGTGCAGCCGTAAGAAGAGTCCATCCAGACCATCCATCATAGGAGCAGTCAATAATGTCACAGCTTTTCCACCCTCCTCCTGTCCTTGGGCACAGCATTGATTACGAAGCGGAACCTAGTAATCCTGCGTCCACCATACGGGTATATTCACATGTAGTAGGTGGCTGCTTTTTTCTAGAAGCTGAAAACCTGCCCTGCTTGCTATAGGAGAGCACGCTGATACACTGTAACAAGCCCTGCACCTGTGCTTCGAACATGTGAATGCAGCCTGAAGCGAGTGCGCAGTGGCAGCTTCTGCTGTCGGGGAAGGAGTGACCTCGGCCGTCTTGTCTTGCAGCATTTTCTTTGTGGCTTTGGTGCAGTTAGGCTTATGGCTATATGTTGTGTTCTTGTTTACACGCCCCCCGCCTCTTTCCCGCACTGTGACAATGTGGGGACTGTTCAGGACGGTCGGCTGCGGGGTAAAAAAAATAAAAAATTCTGCCAATGTGGCTGCGCGAAAGCCAAACCCATCACTTTTTCGTAGTAGGAAGTGAAACTGGTGGCGTTACTTTGTATTCTCCAGGCGAGGTGTTAAAGGGACGGGCCCCCAAACTACATGCCGCCCTGTCGGGGCAGAAGCCGTGTACCTCGTGTGCGTGCACATATGTAACATCTGTAAGGGCGCAGAGCATGATGGTGCCCCAGTACTTTAGTTTGGCCAACATATAGTAGTATATGGATCCTGGTTCGCACTGCTATCTGGACACTATATGGTAGTATTTAAGCTGTATATAGCACTTTTATGTGGGCACTATATAGTGGTATATAGCAACGGTATGGCATGGTTATTTGGAAAGCTTTATAGCAGGTGGCCATTTAGCACTTCTATTTAGATACTATATGGTAGTATATGGGTCCTCTATGGTACTACTGTTTGGGAACCTTTATGGTAGTATTATTTAAACTCCATAGAGTACGGTTATGTGAGCGCTATATGGTGGCATATACAATCTGTATAGCATTGTTATTTGGAAAGTTATAAAGCAGTATTATTTCGGCTCTATATAGCACGGATTTGGTAGCATATAGACACTGTATGCGATTATTTAGGGACCTATATGCCACTATTATTTAGGTACTGTGTAGCACATGGATCATCTGGCACTGCTCTTATGGCAGTATTATTTAGGTACTGTGTAGCACTTCTATTTGGGCAGTGTATCATAGTATATGGATCATCTGGCACTGCTCTTATGGCAGTATTATTTAAGCTCTGCATATCTGGGCACTATACGGTGGTATATACAAACTGTATGGCAATGTTATTTGGAAACCCTTATAGCAGTATTATTTAGGCTTTATATGCTCTACATGCCATTATTTAAGATATAGTACTTTTATTTGGGCAACATATGGTAGTATATGGCTCCTCTGTCACACTACTATTTGGGAACTTTTATGGTAGTATTAAAGCACTATATAGTAAATTTATATGATCACTATATGGTATATAGAAACTGTATGGCACTCTTATCTGGGCATCTTTCTGGCAGTATTATTTAGTATCTGTATAGCTCTTTTACTTGGGCACTGTACGGCGGTTTATGGACCCTCTATGGTGCTCTTATTTGGGACCTTTTATGGCAATATTATTTAGTATCTGTATAGCTCTTTTACTTGGGCACTGTACGGCGGTTTATGGACCCTCTGTGGTGCTGTTATTTGGGACCTTTTATGGGAGTATTATTTAGTATCTGTATAGCTATATTACTTTGGCACTGTATGGTAGCATTTGGGCACTCTTTCGCAGAGTTATTTGGGCACATTTATGGCAGTATTATGTGCAGTTTTTGGTACTGTGTATTTGATCTGTTTGCTAACCAGTGTTCAGATTCATTTTTTTCCTGTTTTTGCAGGGCCATTTTGCTTGACTTTGCTCAGCGCTGTCCGTTCTGTCTGCTTTTTAATACTGTAGTAGTGTTATATGGGAAGTATATAGCAATGTCATTTATCCTCCATATGGCACTATTATCCAAAACATATACATGTGGCACTTTCTCTCATTTAATAATGAACTAGATAACCTGCACATCTGGCAGTATCATTGTACTTTTGCAGCATTTTTGTTAAAATCGTGGCAAAAAATAAATCAAATATTCACTGCAGAGGTGTGACGTGTGAATTAACCCTATGTTATATTGTATGATGGTTCAGCTTTTGGTCTGCTCAACGTCTTCACCCCCAGAAGGTCACCTGTGCTTTGTCACGTCGCCCCTCTCATCAGCTCGAGGTGACGGGTGCCTATAAGCTGGAGTTACACCTTTACAGCTGACTTGTGTCGGTGGAATATGACTCCTCTGTAGTAAACATGTATATGGCGTAGTAACTGTGCACTGCGGCATGTTCATACAGTATTTATAGGGCGGCAGCCTGTGTAATTAGTCATGCTTTGGGGTTACATGTCTTGTGCGATGCTTTCCTCCAAGGTTTGCAAAATCATCTATTCCTAGAGGGACCTCCCGAGCCGAACAGTGAGGGGTCTGCATACAAATGCGATGCCAGATGTGACGTGTGATAGCAGGCAATTCACCAGTGCTAGTCAGTACGGTTTTATCATGGATATTTTTATATACTATGGCAATGACTGTGGCTCTGGTGGACTTTGCCCGGCCACCTATTACATGGCTCCTATTCAATTCAATGGCAGCCATGTAATCTATAGGATACATATATGGGTGGCAATCTTCCCTTATCACTAAGGGGCTCATTGCTGAGCTGCAATACCGCAAACAACCTGTAGGCAGGGATGGCACTGTTTCTGGACGAATGCCAGTGTTAGGGCTCATGCACACAAACGCATTTTTTTTCCGTTTCCATGCTCATTTTTTGTGCCCCGTATATGGATCCATTCACTTCAATGGGTACGCATGAAAAACGGAATATACACCGTGTGCGTTCCGTTTCCTGCAAAAAAATAGGACATGTCCTTTTCTTGTCTGTTTTTCAGACAAGGATAGGACGGTTCTATTATAGGCCGCAAAATGCGGAATGCACACGGCTGGGACAGACCACATAACAGACATGTGCATGACCCTTATTCTAAACATATTCCCCCCAAAATAATAATTCCGGGTCATCTTTTCTTAGAACTGTCATCAGTGTCAGATCGGTTTGTGTCCCACCTCTGGAACTCGCTCACATCTAGAGAACGAGCCTCCAGCATTAAAGGAGGACACACCATGCTCTCCAGTCATCACTATGAGCACGCTCCGCTATTTTTGGAAGTCCCATAATGTTGAATTGGAGCGTTCACCTCGCATTCATGGCCACCTCTCCATCAGAAACCCCCATAATTTTGAATTGGAGAGTTCACCTCACATTCATGGCCACCTCTCCATTCACTGCCGTGGGACTGCCGGAAATAGCCAAGCGTGTTCTCTCGGCTATTTTCAGAAACCCCCATAGTGATGAATGGAGGGCGGCCGCGCATGTTCTGCTGCTCTCGATTCACAAGGGTCTCATTTTGGCGATAGTAGGGGGTCACAACCATGGGACCCGCACCTATCTGATATTGATAGCATGTCTTAGTACTGCACTGTTTAGCCAGTCTACATGGTTAACGGCCGTGTGGTCCTAATAGTTAGTTGGAGCCCGCTGTGACTCGTTCGGTCGCATCTCGACCGAACTGTGTTGTTGTACCCTTACTCTAGTGGCATTCATATGTACGTCTCTAGGGAATTAATGGCGCTTTAGTAATAATTAATAATAATAATTTGTTATGCAGAGAGGGTGGGAGTACTGATTGTGTCCCTGGGATGGTACTTACAGTTCACAATGGCAGTCCGCACCTCTTCCTAGGCCGTGCAGAGTGAATGGGGGACGCGCCCTTTCTTCCCTAAGGGCACACCCTGGTATTGGGGGCTTCTGCCTGGTGGTAGTTGGGATACTCTTGATAGTAGATAGTAACTAGGTATGGTGCAAGGCAGGAGGTCAGGTGCAGAGGGCCGGTGGATGTATGGGGGAGTCAATTATTGGTTGCAATAAATAAAGTATTTATTTACTGAGTTGATGATGGGAGCAGTAGTACATGTGACAGCAGAAGGCACAGTTCCAAAGTATGTCACAGTGTAGTTTTTTCCCAATAACTTTGTATGAACAGCAACAATGATGATGGTAGTAGTCCCCGAGTTTCTCTGAATACACTTTACCACTTTCCAAGATAACCACAGGCATGCAATACTGTTCTTGTTAACCCTTCTCCAACTCCCGGGCTGAGGGTTGCAGATGTCGATCCTGATGGCCAGTCTGTCTCAAAGTGTAGTGGGCACCGAGGCAATTTCACCTTTTCACATCAGTTAGGTGTTTTGCCACAAACGAGCGAATACCTTACTGACATTATCTTGCACGGCCTATATGGTGGCTCTGGACCATCTTAGGTGGCTTATCTCCTTCTCTCAGGGGTACTCTGGTGGCAAAGTTGCATTTTTGGCAGCTGAAGTCTCAGGGATAGAGGTTATCTGCAGGAACTCTCACACACATGTCCTTCCTGTAGACTACACTTCCCACTGCTAACCAGGGGGCTGACCCGGTCCATCACCCTGGCAACCTAACCAACCTGCCAATATTAACCGTATATTTCCCAGACGTCGCTATTTGGGATACACAGTACATTGAAAGATAAGTCCTTCAACAACGAATCACAACATTTAACATGGAAACATAAAATTAACTCTTTTGGCAGTAATTAACCCTTTGCAGCCGTATAATGACAGTCGGGGCACTGCTATTATACCCTGTCAGCCCGAGTATAGAGACACCTTATTGACGAGGAGAATGGTAACACCCAGTTTAGGCTACTTTCACATCTGTGATTCCGGCAGACTTTTCCGGCACAGAACAGTCTGCCGGAAATATCTGGATACGGCGCTGCCGGATGCAAACTGAATGCCCGCCGGCCCCATCAAGTATAATGAGGTCTGGCGGAGATCCGGCAAAAATGCAAAGAATCGCCCAGACATAAACCGCTGCATACTACGGTTTGTGTCTGGTCAATTGTCTGCATCTTTACCGGATCAGGTGGCCAGATCTTCGTGCCGCAGATATGAAAGTAGCCTTATTAATGTGTTTCCATGAGGAATAACAGAGTAACGATACAACGCAGTGTTCTAATTAATGGTTTCCAAGTTAAATGTAGTGATTCGTTGTCGAAGGACTTATCTTCCAATGCACTGTGTATCCGGAATAGCAATGTATGGGAAATATATGGTTAATATTGGCAGGCTGGTTAGGTTGCCAGGGTGATGGTCAGGGTCAGCCCCCTGGTTAGCTAGTAGTGGGGAGTCTAGTTTGATCAGAGCTTTGTTATTGGGAATATGAGTTGTACTGAAAAAAAAACACATCAAGTGAGCGAACATGACAAGGTCACACCTTGCGTCTGTGTTGCGGTTTTAACGTGCTTGGCTATGAAATAGCAACGTGTGACCCCCTGGGGAGAAATAAACCTGTAAAGGTATGCACTACGTATTACTATGTTAAAGGGACAATATTCTGGTTAAAAATAGAATTTTTTATTTTTTTATTCTTTTTTTGTTGCGCGTTAGAACTCACGTTCTCCTAATGACTGTAATTAACTTAATAGAGAAGCTTTTGTGCTCATTTATTGAGAAATTCTCATCAGAATGCCTGAGCGGGGATGAGATGTCCAGCTCCCTGCCTGTGATGTTCTTCCACATAATAAATCATGGGGCGGAGGACGACTTTTTACAGAAATTGGATTCTCGTAGATCTCACCGAGAGGCGGCTTTCACATCAAATGAATATTGTCTGGCGCAAATAATGTATCCGAGGTAGGACGCCATTATAATAGAGCCACCTATTTATAACCTATTGTTCCTGCAAGCGCCATGAAAACTGCTGATCAGTGCAGACTGTGCCTTGACATAGCCACTTAAAGGGATCTTCCACCTTTATGATATTTATACGTGGATGGAATCGGCATTCTTACCTTCATTTAACCTTGGTGCAATTATTTAAACGTTCCTTTCCTAGCCCCATTTTTATAGATAATAGACCAGGATTCTTTGCAGCAAGGAGGAGAATCCAATTTTCACCTATTCGGGGTGCGTTTTTTATCCAAACTAGTAGAGCTCCCCTCACCTTTAGGGCTCATGCACACGAACGTATTTACTTTCTGTGTCCGTTCTGTTTTTTTTTGTTTTTTGTTTTTTTTGTCCGTTCTGCAAAAACAATAGAACATGTCCTATTATTGTCTGCTTTACGAATAAGAATAGGACTGTTCTATTAGGGCTCATGCACACAAACGTATTTTTCTTTCCGTGCCAGTTCCGCTTTTTTTTTTTTGTGTACCGTATACGGAGCCATTCATTTTAACGGGTCCGCAAAAAAAACTGAAGTTACTCTGTGTGCATTCGGTTTCCGTATGTCCGTATTTCCGTTCCACAAAAACTCATTACGGACAAGGATAGCACTGTTCTATTAGGGGCCAGCTGTTCCGTTGCGCAAAATACGCAATGCGCACGGACGTCATCCGTATTGTTTGCAGATCCGTGTTTTGCGGACCGTAAAATACATACGGTCGTGTGCATGAGCCCTTAGGGGGCATTCACACGACTGTATCCTTTTTGCGGTCCGCAAATTGCAGACCTGCTAAACACGGGTACCGGCCATGTTGCGGACTTCCCAACCTGCAAAACGGATGTGAATAGGACGTGTTTGAATGTTTTCGCGGGGCCGCAGAACGGACGTGCGGATGCAACAGCACATGGTGTGTCGTTTGCATCTTTCACAGCCCCATTAAAATGAATGGGTCTACATCCGATCCGCAAAAGACGTGTACCAAAAATACAGTTGTGTGAATGAACCCTTGGGCTTCAAGAAAAAGGCAGTGACAACCTTTTCGATCATAGTTTTTGCTCATGGATGTTGTCAAGAGCTTTTCGGCCATATTTTGGGAACATGGGGGAGATGGATCCATTTATACTGGTGGTAACATGCCCTTGGACTCTCTGGATCTAATTATTTGTCCCCAACCAGGATTCTATTCGTATTATATCCCGACCCACCAATCCTCAATGACCTACCAGTTATTTTGAGCAGGGAAACCTTTGCCTATTTGCACATAAATGATCCCTATAGATGTCGTGCACGTGCCCATATTGTGGATCTGTTTTTTACACATCCGTAATATAGCACCCGTACGCTTACCTCCGAGCCCCTCCAGTTTCATACTGACACGTACAGATATTTTTGTTTCTCACGGATCCAGCAGAATCTGGGCCTGTTCCATCGAATACCGTAATATACAGGTATTATCCCCTGGAAGCGTTGCAGTAGGTTCACGAAAGCCCCATATGGCAGCACACAGGTATGGCTCCATTTGACAGAGCTATAGGAACTCCTATTGCCACCGTTTAGACTTCGCGCCCGAGCACTCGTAAGTCCTGCAAGATTGTGTGTCAGATTAAAGGAATTTTCCTCTGTATTATCTGTGACATGGTCCCTGTAGGGTTAACTGTTTCTGCGCTGTCCCTCCGTATTCTTGAGCACAGCTGCAAGGCGGCTTGATAATTTTGCATCCTGTCACTCTTATAATTGGAAGATGTATTGGCAATCTCGGCATTACCCTCTGCCTGTCTTCTGCATGCCTCCGTTAATGATGTTAGCTGATTTTGAAGGATCTGCTCTATTTAATTATCCCCCAGATTGGGCAAATAATCATTCTGATCTGTTGCTGTCATCAGTGTGAATATTAAAATGAGATTAAAGCACAACTCTGCTCGCAACATCTCTTGATGTGAATGAGACCCAAAGTGGCTTGAAGATTGTGGACTGTAAAGTTGCAAATATTATTATTTTTTTTTATTTTTTTATTATTTTAGCCGGCTCCCATAATGCATCATTCCGTCAACCCTTAACCATATTCTGATCCGCAAGCTGTGTGGGGAAAGGGGAGTGACAACTGCTGTGAACTCAATTTGCATATATCTGGCGCAGATTCTGTTGCACGCCATGGTGCGGCAGAATCTGCGACTTATTCTCCGCTCACGCCAGGTCTAAAAAGGTGGGCTTGGCATGGGCTGGAAAGGGGACGGGTCGGCAGGCCTGTCTCATTCGTTATTTTCTACTCCTGGTTTAGGCATAGAAAATGGTCTAAATGTAAGAGAGCAAAGAAGGTGTCTTACATTTAGAATCGGCGCTGGATTCACCGAAATTATGTAGAGGCTGGCGTCTCTACATAACTTCGGCGGATCCACCGCCAGCTATAAGGCATTAGACGCCGGTCTTAATAAATGGGGCTCTTTGTTTTTCTCTCCTCCTACTGCATTTATGGAACTATTGTGCTTGCTCTGGGGTTGCTATGGTAGCTTTACCAGGCATGGACATCCTGGTTGATGATACTTACCATGACAACACCACATGCAACACTACATGCACACATTCCGTTTTTTTTGCGGATCCGATGGTTTCTTATTCATTTCTATGGATCCGTTAAAAATGCGGATGCCTCTTCCGTTGCCTGTCCGCGTCTGCTGTCCGCATTTCACGTCCGCAAAAAAAATATGGCATGTCCTATTCTTGTCCGCAAAAAACGGTTTGCGGACCCATAGAACTCAAAGGGTCCGCAGAAAATGTGGATGACCAACGGAAGCCATCCGTTTGTCATCCGCATCCGTTTTTTTTTTTTTGCGGATGGTTGCTTGGAAACCAGGCCACTTGTACAGGTACTTTAAGAAACTGGTTCAAGCCTTCCGTTTTCTTTTGCGGATCCGCAAAAAAAAACGGAAGACCCACGGAAACACAACCTACAAAATTTGCGGACACACAGAACGGATGTGGATGTGAAAAAAAAAGGAAGACGGATCCGCGATTTGCGGACAGCAAAAAACAACTGTCGTGTGCATGTAGCCTAATTCAGTCATTCAGGATTTTTTTTTCTCTGTACACGGTTTCAGATTCCGTTATGCTGTATCAGGACTGGTTCCCGCGTTTATTATTTTACCCCTTTTTCAACCTGGAATGATCCATTAATTAAGTATGCGGGGGGGAGCGGAGGGGAATCTGCCGGCATGGGCTAATTTTCAGCGTGTGCACCGTACACAGGTAACCCTGTTGAGTGTGGCCAAATAAAACTAGAACAGACAAAGAGCGTAAACAGTTCAGAAAACTCCATTTAATAATTTTTAACGATTGCCACAGAATTTAAATCCTAGCCCAGGGGCAGAACATTCCAAGGGGTTGGGTTTGGAAATCGCATTCCAGAGCTAAGGATAGAGGTGCATTCTAAAAAGTCGGATGTTTTTTCTTTTTTTTTTTCTTTTAAAGAAAATATTGAAAAAAAAAAGTTATGAAAAAAATATATTATGCACAATTCTCTTTTCCTGCCCCATTTCTCCTGTGTGTCAGTCACTACTAGTATTCTATTCATAAGCCCCGGGGTGGACATAGATATAGATCCCACCTTGTAGGAGAGAGTTTGATAAACTTTGGGTATTCCCAAAAGTCCATGACCCTTGGCCGTTGGCCTGGTGCACCTTTGCAACCATTTTTAACTGACGTCGTTTCAAGGGGTCTGCAAACCCCCTACCGTTTTGTGTCTACAGTTCTTATGCAGACCTATGTCTCTCCATGGGTTATACACTACAAACCAGCCTGGTGAATTCTTCACTTGTCCTTGCAGGATCAGACTACACGAGGCTTGTTTGTAGTCTGTAACCATGGAGACGCATGCTTTTGTACAAGGGTTGTAGACCAACCCTAAAATGTTCGGATATTTTTAAGGCGATTTCTAAAGTCCCTTCATTCTTTATCTTAGACGACTTGGGTTAATTCACCCTCTAAGAGGCGAGAAGATGTTATGTGACATAAAACGTGATATCCTTCATTCATTGTAATGGAACATGACGGCACTGGGTGACCAAAGGACTTTATACTCAAAAACGGCTTTCAAGTACCAAGCTTTCTTTTTTTTCCTTCTATTTATTATAGGAAATGCAGCTCTGGAGCACAAACTGCTACCGCCCCCAAAAAAATACAAAAAAAAAAAAGATATATATATATATATATATATATATATATATATATATATATATATTATAGCAATTCAAACCCAGGCTCATAAGAAATGGTGGACACAAGAGTCCAGAATCCCATGGGTACACATCGAATCAGATCTATCTTTCAATAAACACCTCAAAACTCTTCTCATAAATAGCATTAATGATCTCCCATGCAAAACGCCCCCTCTACCGGCTATACTTAGCGCCTCTATACATCATTGGCGCATTTTCCATCATAATAGCTTCCAGCAATCTATCTCCCAGATAAACACATCCCCTCTCCAACTCTTAGAATCTTCCAGAAACAGATCTGGCTCAGTGGCGTTCCTTGGGTGTCCAGAGTATTAACCTATTAGGCTACATGCACACGACCGTATGTGTTTTGCAAAAATAAATAAAAAATGGATGACGTATGTGTGGCATCCGCTTTTTTTTTTTTGCGGATCCATTGTAATAATGCCTATCCTTGTCTGCAAAACGGACAGGAATAGGACATGCTCTATTTTTTTTTATTTTTATTTTTTGCTGGGCTACGGAACGGACATACCTATGCGAATAGTACACGGTATGCTGTCAGCATTTTTTGCGGACCCGTTGAAATTTTGTGGATCCGTCATGAACTCCATTGAAAGTCAATGGGAGACGGATCCGTTTTCTATTGTGCCAGATTGTGTCAGAGAAAACGGATCCGTCCCCATTGACTTACAGTGTGTGCCAGGACAGATCCGTTTGGCTCCGCTTCGTCAGGCGGACAGCAAAGCGCTGCAGGCAGCCTCCAGAGCGGAATGGAGACTGATCGGAGGCGAACTGATGCATTCTGAGTGGATCCTTTTCCATTCAGAATGCATTAGCGCAAAAGTGATCGGTTTTGGAACGCTTGCGAGAGACCATGACGGATCTCAGAAACGGAAAGCCAAAACGCGAGTGCGAAAGTAGCCTAAGATGGTATTACACTCCTGACAGGCTTAGCAGAATTTGGTGCCTCACACCTTTGCTGGAGAGGTTGCGGTTGCAGGGTACTCTCCTACATGTGTTATGGTCAGGCCCGCAAGTGACTTCATTATGGTCAGACACTTTTAAAATAGTATCTAGACATGTCCCCGTACCGGGCTCTCCTTTTCATAGGTATGCACACTAATCCAATCCATTGCTGGATTCCAGCAGCCCATTTATTATCAACGGTCGTTCCCACAACAGAGGAATTGTATCCAGAGTGTGCACTGACTGTCAATTCGAGAAGATTATGGCTTACAAAGACCATAGCATAGCTAAAGGGGTTCTGCAGTAATTTTAAACTGATGATCTATCCTCTGGATAGATCATCAGCATCTGATCAGGGACACCCGGGACCCCCGCCGATCAGCTGTTTGAGAAGGTAGCGGCACTGGCAGTAGCGCCGCGGCCTTCTCACTGTTTACCGCAGGCCCAGTGACGTCACGACTTGTATTACTCGCCTGAGCGCGGCTAAGCTTCATTCGAGTGAACAATGGGAAACATGGCTAACAACAATGTCCCCAAATTCGAATACAATACAAAGTTTAGCAATCTAGATGCCTCCAAGACTACTACTATGTTTTAGTTCTATTTCGCTTGTATATTCCGTCTGAATACAGGCCTATTGTGTTAACTCTCTCTAGTCATGTCCTTTAGGCCCCTTTCACATCTGCGTTTTTGCTTTCCGTCCTAGAGTTCCGTCCTCGGGGCTCTAGGACGGAAAGATACTGATCAGGATAATCCCAATGCATTCTGAATGGAGAGAAATCCGGTGAGGATGCATCAGGATGTCTTCCGTTCAGTATGTGAACCTTTTTTGGACGTTGACAGAACCGCAGCATGCTGCTGATTTGTCTCCGTCCAAAAACCCGGAAGACATGCCGTAACGCCGGATCTGGAATTAATGCCCATTCAAGAGCATTAATCCGGATCTGGAATTAAGCTAAACGTCGTTTTGGCGCATCGCGGGATCCGACGTTTAGCTCTGCGCATGCGCAGCAGCAGTTCCAATCGGGGCCCCAGTGTAAGCTGGGGCTCCGATCGGTTACCATGGCAGCCAGGACGCTACTGAAGTCCTGGCTGCCATGGTAAGTACTCCGCAGCAGTGTACTTACCTGCGCTGCGGCCTCCGGGCGCTCCTTCATGACGTCACAGGTCCGGGCGGCGCATTGATCTATGCGCCACAGGGACCTGTGACGACATGAAGGAGCGATCGCAGCGCAGGTAAGTACACTGCTGCGGAGTACCATGGCAGCCAGGACTTCAGTAGCGTCCTGGCTGCCATGGTAACCTGAAAGCATTTCGAAGACTGATCAGGATCCTGATCAGTCTTCAAATGCTTTCAGGCGACTTGCGTTCTGACGACGCCGGATCCTCAGAACGCAAGTGTGAAAGAGGCCTTATTTGGAATACTGCGCTCCGAAATGATATTGCATGTATGTATCCATACATTTCACTAATGATTGTATAACATGACAAATGTCAGATCTCTTATGTGTGTGATATAACCTGAAAAATTTTCAATAAAAACGATTGAAATAAGAAAAAAAGAAAGAAAAATCCAATTTATGTACGCTGCGCTGCATAATACATTTTTTTTAAACTTTGCTGTATTAAATGGCAGATACTTTTCCATTTAATTTACTGCGGATGATCCCTTGACACATTAATTATTTAATTGCTGCAGTTTGGTAAGGGGTGGGCGTCTACAGCGGAGCGGGGAACAATGCTGTCATTTACAGTCACCATCCTCATCTGTGTCAAGGACTTTTTTTTTTTTTTTTCCGGTGGGGGGGCGATGCAGATTATGGCTAACGGAATGAGTTTGTTATATTTAATTGGTTTATTATCTGGGTATTTTGCGTCCTGATGAAATAATGTGGGACAGCGAATGTCTGGAGGTTTGTTCTTACCTTGCGCTGCTATTTTCGGGGGAGGTCAGATGTATTCTTGTAGGATAACCTGATTTGCACCGGGCAGGACTCGAGCGAGGAAAGCACTTCACTAATGAAAAGCATCCTGCGTCCGAGGCAGGAATGCTGAGCCGAGAAATTCAATAAATGGGCCATTTTAATGAAGAAGAAGCCTATTGTCAAATATACTCGTCACCGAGGATGTATCCTAGTATGGAAACTGTCAGCAGGCCATAAAACAATATCGCCTCCTCCAATTTACGCTCGCTCGAAACAGTGATTGCATTAAAGGCCGAGAATGTAGTGAATTAATGCTGAGTGGTCACCAATTTTGCTGGCAGCAGTGATTTTTCGCCCCCCGCATTTAACTTCTTGGCCACTAGGGGCAGAGCTGTCAATATGAAATATATAATCAATAGACCTCTGCAGAAGGCAGCGTTCCCATAGCCAATCTCAAGGGTATTGTGTCGTTATGTGTTATCAGCCTTATAGGCCGACTTGTAAAGTCAGGTGGGTTTGGGGGGGCTAGAAATAGCATAATCTCTGCCTCATGATCACTACTTTGGCATGTGTCATATAGTAGGTATATTTCTCTGATTGATATGTCTCCCAATATCTATGGGCTGGTATCTTGCAGCTTCAGAGATGGCTAGAATTGCATAATAATCCTAAATCATGCCACCGCTTCACTTCAGTTACAGATGTGAGAAATTGGTGGAATTTATCGCTGCCACCTACTGGTTGTTTGTGGAACTTATGCTTAAAGGACAACTCCATATTTCTGCATGTTTGTTTCTAGGATCATGTAACGACCACATAAACTTCCTGCAGGCAAAGTCCTATTTGAAGAAGAAAAAAAAAATTTGAAATAATGAAGTTGCCCTTTAAGAAGCACGCCAAGTTGTGACACCTTGCAAACACTATTGTGTTCCCCATGTGCAGCCCGTGTATTGTTTTCTCCGTGGTGACACTGCGTTCTGCGCAGAGTTTACATGGAACTCGAAACAATTGCCTGTGAGTTGCCAGGTTTGTGCGGCAGGAGCTATGCCCACAGAGGAGGATGGCACGCATGCACAAAGGCTGGTGTAGAAGACAATTGAAATAATTTAGCTCAGTGCCCGCTGGCTGTTTAGAAAGGCAGAGGATTTTGGAATTATGCCCATAGGTTCTACTTGGAGATCTCAAATTTCTTTCTTTCAGGCAGTTTTATTATGCCATGTGTAAGGCTACATTCACACAAACGTATTTAGTTTCCGTGTCGTTTTTTTTTTTTTTTCAGATAAAATGCAGACCCATTAATTTCAATGGGTCCACAAAAAATACGGACAGCACACCGCGTGCTATCTGCATCTGTATGTCTGTTCCGTAGCGCCGCAAAAAACTTAATAAATAGAAAATATCCTATTCTTGTCCGTTTTGCGGACAAGGATAGGCATTGTTACAATGAATCCACAAAAAAAAACAGATGCCATACAGAACATCATCCGTTTTTTTTTTTTTTTTGCGTTAAACCTGTAGAATAGGAAACCTTTTAAATTCTTTCTGTTCTAGGACTGTAGCTGTAGAATTCCCTTGGGGGTTGCAGGAATTTGGGATCTTCTCTGTTGAGAAGGTGGAATTGATTGCCTACTTCTTTGACCGAGCCTATCTGGCTGCAGCCACCACTAGGGGGAGCTTAAGAGCTTACCAAATACTGTTCTTTATAATTCAGGACGCTCCCCCTTGTGGTGACAGCAGGCAGATAGGCTCGGTCAAAGAAGTAGGCAATCTGCCTGCTGTCACCACTAGGGGGAGCGTCCTGAATTATAAGAAAACAGTATTTGGTAAGCTCTTAAACTCCCCCTAGTGGTGGCTGCAGCCAGATTAATATGTACCTCTATGGCTCTCTGTCAAACTGGGTAGCAGCCATGCTACATGGCAGCCATTAGTCTGCCAGAACAGGAGACTGTGTCCTTAAGCAGCTTTCCATTCTGGCTCTGTATACTTTGCATTTCCATAGCCCTGTGGATTTCAAGAGCTGCGCTTGTCTTCAGTGAATGCGAACCTGGACATTAGGGTCTGTCCTGGTCTTGTGATTCTCACAGAGGTGCTTGGCGTCTAAAAGTAAACATCTATCCAATGTCAGCAAGCGGGGATCTTGAAGACTGCTCTCAGTGTTGATAAGCCCATGATCTCCTTATTATACCTACCTGTGCAGTACCCCATAGCAAGGGGGTATCTGCAAATTGTTCATTTCTTTATATAATGTTATGTCATGCTGTGTCTTGCACCCAGTATAACCATGTATGGATGGCACAGCTGGGGTTAACAATCCTGCCTTAGCCCTTGTAAGTGGTTAGGTGTGGACTGGCTCCACCACTAGCTCTAGGGAGAGGGATCTATGACTTGTGTTAGCTCTTCTTGGGCACAAAAAGCTAATGAGACTTGCCAATCTCTGCATTATCTACAGGAGTGAAGGAAAAAGACAAAGGAGAGAACTTAGACTCTGCATGGTCGAGCATTGTACTCAGTATGGTAAACTGCTACCAAAAGCTGTTAAGACTTTACTGCAGTGAGGGGAACACTGTTAGGACACGATTTGCACTTGGACATGCTCTGCCAGTCGTGTTTCCAAAACCCTGTATCCCTCAGTCGACACTACGGAGTATTATTGCCTGCCATAGATTCTGCAGGAAGAGTCTTGAGACCCACAAAGGGAAGAGGACCATAATTCCCATCCGTGCCCGAATCCATACATCTGGAGAGAATTGTGCTGTTTACAGTCGGGACTGAGTTTTGCTATTGTTGGATGTACTACAACTCCTATTTACATCTCAGCAAAGAGAGATGTTTATACCGCCGATTGCACTCTACACATCATGCCTTGCACCCAGACAAATACTCAACATCATGGGCACCCTGACTACCATCAGACAGGCGCACCAACATCAGGGTGTGCCTCAGGGGAGGAAAGGGTGGGCCCTCCTTTCACAGCAAGACCCTAGCGAGCAACAGTGTGAGGAAAGCCACTCTACCACTCCCATCCTCCGCTCTTCTAGGCTTGCTGCACCTGTAGTGTACATGGTTAATTTCCCTCTACCATCATCAAGGTTATATCGCAGTGCTATAATTCCCTCTCTCTTCGCTGCCTCCCTTCCCTATCAAGGTCATAATTGTGGAGGTCTGGGTTCCCTTGCGGCAGTGTGCCCCTGCCTGGCTCTTGCCCAGAACACTACTTTTATAATTTGCCGCTCTGCATGACTTACAAGCAGATTACTTGATGTAGTGACTCAGTGCCAGCTTGATACCTTCAATTTAAAGGGGAACCTTACATCTCTAGAGCAGAGCATCTGTCCGATGTCCTATCAAAATCTAGGGCAGGAGCCTCGATTACAATTTACGATCACCCCAAAAGGTGTCAGCGAGAGGGCTAGAAAAAGCGCGTTACCGTTCTTCGAGGCCTTAGAAATAGACCACTTCCTGTTTCTCACTTCTGCAGGGGAGTGTCATGTGACTACTGTTGGCTGATTTGATTGGCTGGGAGGATTTTATAAGCTATTTTCCAGTACCCTGAGGGCCTGTTTAGTGGGTACAGGTTGGTTTAGCATTATTAGGGCATGATTTGGGCAGAGTAAGACAGATTCCCTTTCGCCCATTGTTGTTTTTGGAACGGAGCGCTGCTCGCCCGCTCCTCCCTCAATCTATACTCATTTTCCCTTTTGACATGGAATAAACACAAGCTCCATATTTCCAGTGCCTGCGCCCGGCTTCTGTGTATGATTCTCTCCCTTATTTGTTAATTCACCCGTCCATGAGCTGTGCTTAATGTCTTTTGACAGCCCGAGCATTGCATTGCCTGTCAAGCCAAACCTTTAGCAGGTCCCTTAATCACGGCTCAGTGGGTACGCCAGGCTGTGCCATCATCTCGCTGGAGAATAAATCCTTTTCTACATTAAAGGAGGTCATCCGCAACACCCAAACGCTGTGCGAACGTTGTAAAAATGGAGAAAGGGGGAGGGGTTTAAGGGTGTCATGGGAGCCCCCCTCTTACCCCCCACCCCTGTCCTGGGATCCCCCGGAATGATGAATATTTTATTGTACAACGCTTCATTGTCTGTGCTTTCACGCTGCGTTGCTCGCTCCATAGACGATCTGTGTTTTATTAGGCTGCAAGGCCGACGGCAGACGTTGGCAGGGACCTATGTACCACTGACGGGGCAAGAACGTGGCATTGCCCAAATTAGTCGTCTCCCCCCCACCCCTACAAGTGTGGCTATTTAAAGGACTCCCCCCTATTCTCAGTCCCCACGTGTGCCGTGGTCACATTGGCCTTTTCTTCATCAGAGGGACGAACCGCCACCGTGCCCTGAAGTAGGGATGTAATGGCATAATCACACGGCAGTAGGGGGCGCTATTTGGCATATTTCGGGCACATTATGGGGTGTCCAGCATATGTCAGGGATGTCAAACTTGTGGCTCTCCAGCTATTGCAAAACTGCAACTTCCATCATGACTAGACAGCCTACAGCCATCAGGGCATGCTGGGAGTTGTAGTTTTGCAACAGCTGTTGGGCCATGAGATTGACATCCCTAATATATGCAATTTTTTATAGGGTACCTTGTGTCCAGGGGCCTACATGGAAGGCGGGGGCCATAGCACAAAAATCAAGATAAGGCGCCCTTTGGCGTGTTTATATTCCACCCCTACCTCTTGAGGTAGCGCCTGTTCAGCACCTTACTTCCACTGGAAGCAAAGATCTTCAAAATGGCCGGCACCCTAAACACAAATAGGGAGTTTATCACAAGGGACATTTTTACTTTGTTGCCATGATTTGCGCCAATTTATCAAATGTCGCACTTAAAAAAAAAAAAAAAAAAATCGGCCTTTTGTCTAGGAATCTTACGCCAGTTTTTTTTTCTCGCCTAGGTTTCCACTGTGGCCTAGAACTATCGGTCTTCCTGGTGCCTGCAGATGAGGTGGATTCAGACCTTTGTGCATACGCCAGGGAGATTGATAGTTCTGTCCACGTCCACAGCGCTTCCCTTGTCCTGGGCTGCAGACGTGACACGCCCATCTATAGACCAGACTGCAAACCCATTATTGTGACCGATGGACGTGACGTTGGCGCATGTAGGATGTCCAAAGAGGGGCGTGTCATGTGACCGGGTTCAAGGGCAGCCAATCCACTTGACATTGCTGAGAAAAATGATGTTTTAATATATGCAAATGAGCCTCTAGGAGAAACGGGGGAGTTGCCATTACACCTAGGGACTCTGCTCTCTCTGCAGCGCCCCCTGCACTTTGATTGACTGGGTCAGGTGTGATGAAATTTACACTGCCTGGCCCTGTCAATCAAAGTGCAGAGGACGCAGCAATTGCAGAGATTCCAGAGCCTCTAGGTGTAACGGTAACGCCCCCGTTGCTCTATGAGGCTCATTTGCATATATTAAAACTTCATTTTTCTCAGCAATAAAGACACATATGAACATGGGACCAGCACAGATGCCTTTAGCTGCCAAGTGCACAAGTAACAGGGTGTTGGATGAAGTATTCATTATTTGTTCGTGGATATGCGGTCAAAGGAAAGTCGATTTAAAAAACAGAGCGAGTAGGGCCCAGCATAAGTAATGCATTAAATATCGGAGCGCCCTCCCACCCCGGCCAGCAAATATTTATGGTACCCCTGAGGAGAGGGTATCTGATCTGGAAATTATAACCTCCATGCGGCTTTCTCACGGTCGCCCTGTGGTGAGATGGGTTAATTATTGTGTAGTGTTTACCAGGGAGTCTGACATTGTGAATAATGGGCATGTCTAGAAGCAGCCGAACTGTCAGCAAGGTGGCACTTTATGGTTGGAAAGCAGTTTGCAGAGAATCGGGCTGTCATCTGCTGCAATACACGTAAGAATGGAAACGTGGGCCTGAGACATTCTGCCTCGTGCACAATGTAGGCGGTCATTTTCTTCTGAAACTCGAGTCTCCGTCCATTTAAAGCCTTATAAAGCCCGGGGCTTGCAGCTCCTTCCTTTTGAGGGGCCACATTATCAGAGTTGACATTAATTTTGCCTCTTGGCCTTGTTGCCCATAGCAACCAATCACAGCGCAGCTTTCATCTTCCCAGAGCAGCTGAGGAAAAGTAAGCTGGGCTCTGATTGGTTGCCATGGGTAACGAGGCCAGATTTGAGGCCTAGTTTGTATGACAGAATCAGAGCATAAGGTGGTGGTCAAGTAAATGATATTGGTGATTTGCTTAAAACTGGATTGATCCTTTAGGACCATGCTAGAGTTCTGAACAAGGCATAAAACTAGACAGCCTCATGGAATCAATGGTTGTCACTTGATGTTGCATCCTCCTGTCATGGCCACCATGTTTGATTAGATTTTTTGCTGGCATATTTGTAGGAGAATAAAAACTTTTTCATGCTTCCTTAGGACATTTACGCACCCACCCCAGGGACACTCCCAAAACAACCACTTTAGGGGCAGAGTATTTATATACAGGTCAGGGGGTGCTATTATATCTGCAAAATTACAACTATAGTCAGGATTGCCTTTTTAAAGGGGATTTTAGCCCCATATAAAGAAGACCACGCTCCTTCTGGGAGTATATTTTCCTAGAAATCTGCACCGTGAAGACCCTTTGTTATCCCATCTGGAAATTTATAAAAACAAATTGATGTGGGTGTGCCCCAATTCAGTCCAATTGATGATAAAAATAACACCTATTTAATATGTACATTTCCAGAAGGAATAACAGAGGAACAGGGCAATGCATGCAGAGTTCTAAGAAAAGGGATATTGCAGGTATTTATAGCATGCCAGGACTGTGGCCCTATCGGTAAGCACCTTTCTTACATCTACAGTGGCCCCCGTGACCTATACTCAGGGATCTCAAGTCTCCCTGACGCCCGCATGTAAAACAATATATCCCGGAAATAGCGAGGCACTGGGGGGCTGATGAATGTAATAAAATGTTCGTAAAGAAAAAGAAAACCTCCCTGAAATGAGTTTTTGCAGGTTGGGATGTCTGTATACTGTGACTTCTGTTTTTGGCACGGGGCGTGGGGGCGTCGCCAGGACGTCACAAAACCTGTTTCACCTTCTCGGCTCACATGCAAAAATTCTGTTTATTTTTAATCTGGATTTTCCATGTTGCTGTGTTCGGCTGGCATCCCTGCGGAGCTCCTGAGCGCAGCCACATTGTCGAGTGCCGTCAGAGCTGCAGCTTTGTGTTTTTCTTCTCCTTTCAGTATTAAGGGGGTTCTTTTTGTCTGAGAATAGAAAATAGCAAATTCATCTCACGAGTGCAAAGTCTTCCTGTTTCTAAGCTGGAAGCTTTGCTTTAAATGGGAGCAGCGTAGTCTTTAAAGGGGTCCTCTCACTTCAGCATATAACTTTTATCATGTAGACCAAGTGAATACAAGGCGCTTACTAATGTATTGTGATTCTCCATATTGCCGCCTTTGCGGGCTTGACCCATTTTTCCCATCATATCGTACACTGCTCGTTTCCATGGGTTACGCACACCACTGCAGCGCAGATACCGGGTGGATGGAAAGGGAGCTGATGCGCATGCGTGCCTATGCGCGATCCCACAGTCTTGGCCACCTATAGTGTATATGCATGGCCACCGCTGCTGGACTACAGGGTGGTCGTAACCTCTGAAAACGAGGAGTGTATAATGTGAGGGAAAAATGGGTCAATCCAGCAAAGGAGGCAATATGGACAATCACAGTACATTAGTAAGTGCCTTGTATTCACTTTCTCTACATGATAAATGCCTCTTACTGAAGTGAGAGAAACCCTTTAAGGAAAACTCCACTTTGTACGTTTTTTTTTTTACACTGTTTCAATCTGGTTTCAACTTGTGAATTGCATTCTCATGCTGTTTTAATGTGAATTTGAGGATTTGAGAATAAATAGGCTTAACAGGCTTAGGGTACTTTCACACTTGCGTTGTGAGGATCCGGCAGGCAGTTCCGTCGCCGGAACTGACTGCCGTATCCGGAAATCCATGTGCAAACAGAAAGCATTTGTAGACGGATCCGGATGCGGAGCCGTCTAACAAATGCATTGAACCCCCTCTTCTCCATACTAAACATACATTTCAGATGTTTCACATATGTCTCCCTGCGAGGAGTATTTTACCTATTTTTCAAACTTGCTGTAATGTTAATTTAAAAAAAAAAAAAAACTTCAATAAAGACAAATTGAACCATAACAAATGCATTGAAACACCGGATCCGTTTCTCCGGTGTCATCCGGAAAAACGGATCTGGTATTTATTTTAATTTTTTTTGCATTTTTAAAGGTCTGAGCATGCGCAGACTGGAAAACCGGATCCGTTTTGCCGGAACACTTGCTGTCAGATCCGGCATTAATGCATTTCAATGGAAACTAATGCCGGATCCGACATTCCGGCAAGTGTTCCGGAATTTTAGACGGCGAAAATACCGCAGCATGCTAAGATGATAAAAATACCGTAAGAGTGACTGAACTGAAGACATCCTGATGCATACTGAACGGATTGCTCTCCATTCAGAATGCATTAGGATAAAACTTCGTTTTTTTCCCCGGTATTGAGCCCTCTAGGACGGAACTCAATACCGGAAAACTTTAACGCAAGTGTGAAAGTAGCCTTAGGGATAAAAATATTTACTAAGTGTGATTACATATAATGTAAAACATGGCCAGCACACAATATGGGGGGACACCGTTCACAATGTCGTAGCACATATCGGACACCCCAGGGTGTTACAAGAAAGAAATGGTGTTGATACAACCTACCTGGATGATGTTCCTCAGTGGGGTGGCCATTAAGTGTCTGTGTATGCCAGGTTTATACCTTTCAGCCCCTCCTCCAGTGTGCAGCCCCCATGTCTCTGAGGAACGCACTCAGGAATGTGACAATGGGGGTTGGGTATGCTATCTAACTACATTACAAGGAATATAATTACAAAGAATATAGAAGGTAATATAAAAAAGGCTAGAATTAAAGGGGACCTAACCAATCCGTACTTAATTAACTGTGTAAAATAACCTTACACCACATAATGCCTGGGAAGCGGCTCAGTCAGGGGTGGCCTGGCTATAGACCCAACAGGGAAATTTCCCGGTGGGCTGATGCTCTGGGTCCACCCAAGGCCTCCTCATGGGCGCCATCCCGGTACATAAAAATCTGATCCCCTCATTAATTAATGTAGGAGCTTTAGGCACTTATGCACCTGGCCAGGGTCCGCAGGTGCCCTCCTGGATTCAACTGTATTGCCATGGTAAGAACGATGATACAGTTTCATACTGTGGCATGGGCAGCAGTATTTTGTGCTGCACTGTGGTATTTTGTTCTGCCGCGTTGGTATTTTGTGCTGCACTGTGGTATTTTGTTCTGCCGGGTTGGTATTTTGTGCTGCACTGTGGAACTTTGGAACCGAACCCGAGTTCGGGAAATGTTTTTTACAGTCTAACTCAATTTCTGAAGTTATTATGTGAAGCCCCACAAGACTTCGCAAAGTAATAACTTCGGCTCATCGGAGCCAATACATTCTAATCCTGTACAGAGCGCTCGCTCCGTACAGTATTGACACAAAGTTTTATGCAAATCGACTTCGAATGTTTCATCCGAAGTCGATTCGCTCATCCCTAGTCATAGGTCATGATGATGCCTTAGTTTGCCCCTCAAAATTGCTATTTGTTGGCAGCACATTGTCCTGTGTGTGCAGGGATGTGCTGCTGACAAACAATGAATCTGGGGATGGATGATCGTAGTAATGATCTGAATCTGTATGGGAATGACAGATTTTAGTAGTAATCTGAATCTGTACGGGGGTGAATGATCGTAGTAACAATCTGTATGGGAATGACTGATTGTAATAATGATCTGAATCTGTATGGGAATGAATGATCGTTGTAATAATCTGAATCTGTATGAAGATGAATGATCGTAGTAATGATTATTCATACCCCTACAAAGGGGATGATTGCTCGTGGTAATGCAGCTGAAGGTGCTGGCATTGATCGGAGACTAACAGATCCCAGTCGTTGCCCTGAGTATTGGGCCACGTAAATGGCCATAAGTACTGTACCTTGCTGCAGGATTTGCACCATAGGACCTGAATGTACCCTCACACTCACTGAGTACACCCTCAGCGCGTGAGTACACCCTCACTCTCAGTCCTAAATTTTCCATCTCCTTTAGGCCTCATGCACACAGCCGTGGTGCGGCCGTTCCGTGCATTGGAGACCGCAATGCACGGGCTACGTTGGTGCGGCTTCCAGGATGGATCGAGACCCATTCAACGTGAATGGGTCCGTGATCCGTCTGCACTGCAAAAAAAAATTAACATTTTCTATTTTTTTTGCAGTTCGGAGGCACGGACAGAAACACCACAGAAGCCCGTAGTGAACCTTGTAGGATCAATGACCCCAATTACTTCTGGAATCCGATATTACGAAATTAAAAGAAGCTCATTTCTGTTGGTCGGAGAGCTTCAATTTCCTACATTTAAGAACCCCCCCCTCCCTCCCTCCCCTCCGCCATTGATTTTTAGATTGTTTGGGTTCCTCATCTCATTCATGGTATCTCAGTTCAGAATCGTTCTCGGGGGATGGAGCGGTGTTTCTGACTCTGAATATCAGGCCTGGCTAAGAATAACTGTGGGCGTAACTGCACCTCCGTCAAGCTTAATCTTGGCAACATCAGGTTGCGTATCTCTTCACCCCCCCCCCCCCTCGCCACCGCACTTTCACCGCTTCCTCTTGTAGTAGGATTGAATTCTGCAGGAACTGTTAAAACACCTACAGAAGAGGCCATACCTGTATGTAAGCCCAGCTGCCACCTACCTGCCTATTGTACCTTTACCTGGATGATGAATGAAGCCTTTGTTCTAGGTTTGCATACTCCAACACAGAGTCTTCGGGCATCTGCTCATGTACAAGTTCAGTTCTTATCCTTCCTAAGGCTCTCCTAGGGTCCTGAATGGCAAATCTACGCCATACGCAGGGAGATCGGTCATGCAGGAGACAGGAAATGTTGGGTTGGGCCTCTATTGATGACTGTACGGATTGCCACCAAGCTTTCCCTGACTGGGATGAAGCTTTAATAGAATTTTTGGCACGCTCAGGCGCTATTAATGATGATCTGATTTTCATAGGAAAATGCCGGTGAGTGCTGACAACACCAGCAAGACGGAAATGGGGAAAATTCAGTGGCTGAATGTTGTGTGCAAAGCATGCTGGGAGGTGTAGTGCACATTACTAACCTGGTAGAAGAATACGCCGGGTATTTGCCATGGTATTCGACCGTGGAATAGCCCCTTTCAGTGGGCATGGGGACACCTTGGAGACCTTGCCGACGAGTGACATGCAGAAAAAATCTGCAGTGCGAATTCCCGTGAATAGTAAGAGACAAAATACACATGGATTTTGGCGCAAAATACGGCTTTCACACCAAAAGACACGCCGCCAAGTCCTGTCCACCTATGGTGGTCAATTGGCGCATGATTCCCCTGCAAATTCGTGGACCCATTTGCTGGCATGCGTGGATGGCGCTTGGCCGTATGCGTTCAGCCGCACCATGTGTTCTTGCTCTTGGAGAACCCCAAATTGAATGCCCATTTGGGGGCTTATTTCCAAATGCTCAAATCATTTTCCTGGTTTTCTTACATTTCTCAATGATGACGGTGCTGTCACTTTAAAAAATAAAAGTCTAATTAAAGTGTCACGTCTCAAATAGTCGTAAAACCCAAGGACACCCCCCCCCCCTTCCTGGTATTTCAAGGTTGTCGCTATAGTAGGTGGTAATAAATTAGTGGATTCCATTACGGTGCGCAGGCATTATATGCAGGGGTGGAGGGGGTCTTCATTGATCTGCATCTGGCCGACCTGCTGATCCAAACGGCTTGTAAAATGGAAGCAATTAGTTTCCGAGACGTAATGATAGATGCTTACAAGGTAAATTGATCATGCCCATCTCGTCCGTGGCCCGGGCATCTAATCTGGGGCAGAGATAGGATCAGATGAGAGGCCGGTGCCGGATCTTGTGTTGTACTCGTGGCCGTATTCATGCAAAATCTTGTATTCCTGCACCAGAGCTGAATGCGAGCTATAGGTCTGTGGTGTGCATGCACAGTAGTGTGTCAGTCACCCGTCTGGGGGGTGGTAGCACTACCCTCATGTATTCTACAAGCATAACCAGGAGTCCCATGAGTTCTTTCATCAATTCAAACCGTTTTGGATAATTGAGGTATGGCCCTGTACGGGGAACCCCTGCATGGGGCACGTATTTGGCTGACCTATCCACTTTAAAGGGGGTATTCCCATATGGACAGTTTATAGCATGTCCATAGGATAGGTGCGGGTCCCAGAGGTGGGTGTGAGAACAGTGCCCTGGCTTGCAGTTACTATGACTGGAGCGGTAGGTGCACACGAGCAGGGAATCCTGGAAATAGCCGATCGGTTATTTTACTGTCTGCCATTTTGTTGAATGGAGAGAGCCAACACCTCTCCGCCGTGAGTCAGTGCACTGTTCTTGACACCTGCCCCTGTGGATATGCCGTAAATGTCCAGATGGGACAACCCCTTTAAAGGGTTTTCAATGCTCTTGATATTGATGAGCTATAATCATGGAGTTCAGTATTAAAGGGCATCTGTCAGCAGTTTTGTGCCTATGACACTGGCTGACCTGTTACATGTGCACTTGGCAGCTGAAGGCATCTGTGTTGGTCCCATGTTCGTATGTGCCCGCATTACTGAGAAAAAGGAAGTTTTAATATATGCAAATGAGCCTCTAGGAGCAACGGGGGCGTTGCCGTTACACCTAGAGGCTCTGCTCTCTCTGAAACTGCCGCGCTCTCTGCACTTTCACAGGGCCAGGTGTGATGTTGTTTTCAACATCACACCTGGTCCTGTCAATGAAATTGCAGAGGACGCAGCAGTTGCAGAGAGAGCAGAGCCTCTAGGTGTAATGGTAATGCCCCCGTTGCTCCCAGAGGCTCATTTGCATATATTAAAACTTCCTTTTTCTCAGTAATGCGGGCACATAGGAACATGGGACCAACACAGACGCCTTCAGCTGCCAAGTGCACATGTAACAGGTCAGCCGGTGTCATAGGGACAAAACTGCTGACAGATGCCCTTTAATGTTTGACACCCGCACTCCCACCAATCCGCTGTTTCCTGTAGCCTCTGGCACTTAGAATGGTACATAAAGCATAGCCCTGAAATCAGCAGGTTCAGGGGACTTTCCTCAGATGTACATTCTACCGGCCTACATCCCAACATTTAAATCCCTGGAAATAATTGACCACCACGGTTCCCAAATCTTAGAAATGCCCCTTTTTTTGCAAATCTTCACAAGCCACGCCTCTTTGGGGGCCTGTATTAGCGGGACAGTCCTGCGTAAAACTGGACTACGTGACGGTATGTGAATGGGACTGATCCTGAGTATTTTTATTGACCTGTGGATGCGGCTGCAAGCCTCTTGATGCCGGATACAAGTTCTGAAGAGAACCGCCATCCATCTTGTCCATGTGAGGGATTTCCTTCCAGCGCTTTGTGCTGCGCTGAACATATTTCTTCTTGCAGTAATTTGTAATCCATAATTTTGGCCTGGCAGATTTAAAGTGCAGAAAATGAACTCGATGGAAGTAAATTAGATCATTCCTGAGGGATCTGAGCGATCCGCTGGTCATAAATCAGGGTGAAATTTGTGTAAGGAGGCAGCATAAGAATCATTGTAGTAAATCCAATAGAACTGTTCATCCAGATCTACCTATTTCATGAATGGAATGTCCGAGCTCCAGTAAAGATGTGGGCACTTACCCTCCATAGACTATAATAGTCCTTACTACGCTCCCCTGGCCACTTGTCTAAAGGTATGTTTATGGCAGTAAGGATCCCAGCAGTTGACCCCCTTAGAAAATGTATGTCTTAAAGGGGCTCTCCTGTGATAATATAATACACAACAACCTCTTTCTAACAAACCTAGAACCAGCCCTGTACTTCACATGGGTCCAGAGATTTCCCCATTCATCGCTCTAATTGTTCTACGAGATTTATTTCAAGATGACATGTCATGGGGGAGTGTCCTTTCTGCTGCAGGTCTGGGGCGAGTCCTTTCTGCAGTAGCTCTCTCCCTATCACAGCTCAGGAGGCAGTTAGAGGAATAAATTGAACATGTGCGTGGCCATCTCAGCGAGCCAGACAAAGAAGTAAGAATAAAAACAAACAGCAGGTGGCGCTATTCAGATACATTTTATCGAATAGCTCAGTGGCTATGCTAAATTTTTTATTACATACTGATAGGATAGTCTGATGGGTGCTGATTCCACTTCTTGAGACCCCGTCCTAAACAGAAAACCAGCCGTGGATGCACAGGCACCCTCCATTCACTACTATGGGACATCTGAAAATAGCCAAGGGCACAACTACTGTATGTTAAGAAGTTCCATAGCAGTAAATGGAGGGTAGCCGCGCAAGCCTAGTGTCCTTTCGATTCACTTTGGGGCCCCGTTCTTGGGATAGTGACAGGTCCCAAAGGTAGGTTCCCCACCTATCAGACATTTATGGCATATTCTATGGATATGCCATGAATGTCCTAGGTGGGAATACCCTTTTAAGCATAAAAAATAGATAAATATGCATCTTGTGAACATACCCTTAAAGTCTCCTACCTTTCTCCATAGCCGTGGGGGAGAGAGCCTGTGTAGCACATAGTTGTCATCAGTCCTGAATTTGCAGGGACTGTCCTTAATATTCAAAAACAGTCCTGGCAAATTTTGGGCCGTACTCGGTTGAAAATGGGTGGGGTTTATGTTGCCACTGCCCATTAGTGGGTGGTCACGGGTGGGTTTGGTGGTGTGGGGCTTATATGCCCGGGATTTACCAACTACAATGGTGGCATGTAGAAGGCAGTCTGTTGTCTAGCAGAGAGGACTTCCTGATTTCCACTTTGGCACATGCACCTAGGTGGTAGTCACCTAGACAGGAAGTTAGCTGGTCGCTAGGCAACCTGAAGTGCCATTGCATGTAATACTGATTAGCTGATGCCAGGGGTTGAGGCTATCGTTGGCGTAGAGGGTGCTGTGTGAATTGCGTCCCCCGCCCCTGTGGTAATCCCTCTTAAACTGCTGCTCTTTAATTGAGGCCGCGTGTAACAGAAGACGCGGTAACCCAAGGGTGCAGCCCGCGCCTGCAGCTCCCTGCATTTGTCTGCCATTGTACACCAACCGCTCATTAGATCCGTGTCTGAGGTAACTGTTACGCTTTTTTTTTTTTTTTGCCTTCTAATTTCACGCATGGCCTGCCAACTTAATCTAGAACTAATTAATTCTTGAGCCGCCCCAAGAAGCGGCGCGCTCTGTACGGCTCCACGTGCACACGGTCGCCAGGAGAGCCGCAGAGGTTCGGCCCCTATTTGGCAGATTTAATTAGCTCTATTAAGGTCATTATTTCCTGTGTAATGGTGATCAGTTCTTGACTAGACCGAGTCTTCTCCTGTGGCCTGGAGAACGGATGTGCTGAGACTCTTCGCCTGCGGCATATTGCTCGCCGCGAGGGTACATTTACAGAAATGTGTTTTGCCTGTTGCGGCCAATCACAGCACAGCTTTCATATTTCAAGGCTAGGATACCGAGTGAGAGGTGCTCTGTGATTGGCTGCTGTGAGCAACAAAGATGGCGTTTCTTTTAGACCGTTTTGTAACTGTGCCCCTAAATGCCTAGCACACAAGAGCCCTAACTCCTCAACGGGGTATTCCCATCTCAGACAGGGGGTGCATATTGCTAGGATATGCCCCTATTGTCTGATAGACAGAGGTGGGACGCGCACCTATGGCTCCATTCACACGTCCGTAATTTGTATCCGCACTTTCAATGGGGCTGGAACGGATACAGATCCACATTTTTGGGATCCGCATCCGTTTTTTCGGGATCAGTTTTTTCAGGATCCGCAATTCCGTTCCTGAAAAATAGAACATGTCCTATTCTTGTCCGCAATTGCGAACAAGAAAAGGCATTTTCTATTATAGTGCTGGCAATGTGCAGTCCGCAAATTGCGGATCGCACATTGCCGGTGTCCGTGTTTTGCGGATCCGCAAAACACTTACAGACGTGTAAATGTAGCCTATCTCATAGACGGAGCCTTGAAAGTCACGCATGTGCCTTCTATTCATTTCTATGGGGCCGCCGAAAATAGCTGAGTGCTGGCATGCACGGAGCACCCTCTGTGACTTTGAAGGCTCCGTTTATGAAATAAGTAGAACCGGCACCTATCAGACAATGGGGATGAGACAACCCCTTTAAGGACTTCCCACTGTCTATTGGCGCTGCTACGGTAATGCTGTTGCAATCTTGCAGGAGCAGGTCGGGGGTTGGGCCGTCAGTAATGGCCGGTGACCCGGAGGAGAAGACAGAAGCGGTTTATTACCGCCTCTGCCTTCTTTTTTCCGGCTCCGCAGTCTAGTGCACCCAGCTATGAAATGATCACAGGGGGCGTTCTGTCCACATCTGATATTGCAAAATAACATTTACATAAAGGAGAAGTCCCACAAAGACGGTCCCTTCTCATATAGAAGCCATTTCTCATTTAAAGGGGTTTCTGAGGTTTTGATACTGATGACCTATCCTTGGGATAGTCCATCAGTATCTGATAGTGGGGGTCCGACACCCGAGAACCCCGCCGTTCAGCTGTTTTTAAAAGACACCGGCGAGCCTGTGAGCGCCGCGGCCTTCTCGTAGCTTACCAAGCACAGTGCTGTACACTGTATAGCGGCTGTGCTTGGTATCGCGCTCAGCCCCATAGAAATGAATCGGGCTGAGTGTGATGCAGTGTACGGCGCTTACAGAAGCACTGCTGCCTTCTCAAACAGCTGATCGACAGGGGTCCCGGGTGTCGGACTCCCACAGATCAGATGCTGATAATCTATACTGAGGATAGGTCATCAGTATCAAAATCTCGGAAAACCCTTTTAAGGTGCCCAATTAGTGTCTGGTGTTTTGTGCCGGGGGTCAATTGTATCCATATAGAATATACATCCTACAATAATATGAAATGTATACATATCTTTCACTTGGGTTCACATAAGGAAGTGTCTGTGCACACAGTAAGTGTCCATATGTTTTCCTGCCTACATACGGGGAAGCTAAACCTCATGTATAAATAGTATTTGCTTTCTCTGTATTCTGCAGAAGAGTTCTTAAAACTCTTCCGCTTTGCAGAATCCACTGTCGTTCCTCTTTAGTCCTCTTCAACGGGGAATTCCAACTTTGTGTCAGTTCAGAAATCCATGACCCTGCTCTAAACCTTATGCATAGTCTCACTAGAGCACCCCTGCCGATAAATGGACAATTCATATAATCTGGAGAACCTAATGAAAGGCACCCTGAAGTAAAATGCTTGGTCACAGTTTTGTCACATTTTTTTGCCCGTGCTCAGCTACAATCATGGACAAAATTTTTCACTTGTGAATAAGTCTATAGGGAACGTCCACACTGGTGTATTTTGCAGCAGAAACATTTGCATGAGTTATATTTGCAGTGGAGTTCAGGCTAGCATTGCGGTAATTTGTCTTTCACGGTTGTTAAAAAAAAAATTAACTTACCTGGCCTGCTTAAGCCTATCTTATTCCTGTATCTTAGAATTCACAGTAAAAACACCTGCAAGTACTATTCAACATGATCTTCCTGTTTCACCAGTGGAATGCCAGGACTGCAGTAAAGACTGACACATTCACAGCATTGAAAAGGAAAACTTGCGTGGCCCTAAATAACGAGGCAAATTTAGATGGAATTTAGGATCTAGGGTAAGCCGGCTGATGGAAGACGGAGACTTTAATTTTATGTAGAAATGTATCCGCCCCCAATATTCTCCTGTGCGGCCGCAGTGAGATGGAGGCTCAGTATTAAAGAAATGTAAAGGTGTCACTTTGTCAGCTGCAGTTTGCATAATGGGCTGTGTTAAGAAGTTAAGCATGTGTCACCTTACCACATAGGAATCATATTAACACTTTGCAGTGTCTCGTTTCCTGGGAGGACGCAGTTTCATTGCTTAAGTACAGGGCCCGCTACCGTGGAATTTGCACTGAGATTCGGCTCTAGACAAGTTCATCTACTCTTTCCCCCCAAAAATGAAGAGGGGATTAATGTGTGAAGCCACTTTCAAGGGCACAGCTGCTTGAGACGCCTGGTAAGACGGCGGAGAAAAAGAAGAAAGATGCTGGCAAGGTCCCCGTAGTGAAGCCAAATGGATATATGCTCCAGGGGGGCACATTGACCTCTTCGAGGGATATTCCTTCTTATGACTTCAGTAGGGGAAGGATCTGTGAGACCTCCTGCCAATCACCTCCCCAAGACCAAAAGGATTGGCCAGTAGAAATCCAACATGTCCGATTCTTATCTCCCCTAGCATCAGCCATTGATGGAGAAGTCAGGAAGACACCATACATTTTGGATGGTCACAGAACCTTACAGAATTGGCGACATAGATTGAATGTGTATGGCCAGCTTTAGTGTGTTGAGTTTCCCATTAGAGACAGAACAGTGGGGGAGGGCTACTGCTCCAGACTGTTGCCTTACAGCCGGAGACGAGATTGATCAGAATTTTCTAAGGCGGAGATGAAAATTGTGGATTTCTTTAATGATCCCCACAAAATCTTAAAACTCATATTTAGCACGTGGCAGCCGATCCAAAGGACCATTCATTTTAATATGGACAAAACACCAGAACTTTCATAGATAAGTGAATTTATTGTTTTTCTGAATGACTCGTTTTAAGTCATGTCACACGCAGGAATTGGGGGTAATCGGAGGTCTCGTCGGCACACTCACTACTCAGTCATACATAAGTGTTTTAAGTGCCGATACATTTTGGGAACAAAAGCAGATACCTCTGTAATTGCCTATAATTTTCTCGTGAGTCACACAAACCTCCTGCAATTTAGACCCTTTTCAGAGCGACTTTCCCATGCTGCGGACTGATCTTTAAATGTGTGAAAGAGATAGCTGGGACATGTAGTCCCCGCCAGGTTTCTGACTCCAATTCCTGCTGTGATGCTGTTTATCTACCTACAGCATGACTACAGCCCATCTGCAGGAAACTGAGACAGCGCCAGGTTGGAACCCGCTGAAAGGAACACGAGACGTTCTGACACGGCGGGTGTCGTGGAGCGGTGGGTCGCTGGAAAAATGTTGTTTTGCTTGCAGAACATACAAGAAACTGCTTGCTTAGGGGTTATATAAATATATTAGGCGGATAGGAAACGAAAGCTCTGATACTCTCCCTCCAGAAACAGCGCCGCTCTTGTTCTTAGGCCATTTCTGGTATTGCTGTTTCTACATGAATGAGGCTGCAATACCATTTATAACCTACAGTCAGGAGTGGTGCTTTTTTTTTTTGCTGTTTTTAGCACATTATTTTCTTTTTAAATATATCTTTATAAGGCTTAGGCCCCTTTCGCACTAGCGTTTTTGCTTTCCGTCCTAGAGTTCCGTCCTCGGGGCTCTAGGACGGAAAGATACCGATCAGGATTATCCTAATGCATTCTGAATGGAGAGAAATCCGTTCAGGATGCATCAGGACGTCTTCCGTTCAGTATGTCAACGTTTTTTGGACATTGACAAAAGCGCAGCATGCTGCGGATTTGTCTCCGTCCAAAAATCCGGAAGACATGCCGTAACGCCGGATCCGGAATTAATGCCCATTGAAGAGCATTAATCCGGATCCGGCCTTAAGCTAAACGTCGTTTCGGCGCATCGCCGGATCCGACGTTTAGCTTTTTCTCAATTGTTACCATGGCAGCCAGGACGCTAAAGTCCTGGTTGCCATGGTAAAATGTAGTAGGGAGCGGGGGAGCAGTATACTTACCATCCGTGCGGCTCCCGGGGCGCTCCAGAGTGACGTCAGGGCACCCCACACGCATGGAGCGCTCTGACGTCATTCTGGAGCCGCACGGACTGTAAGTATATCGCTCCCCGCTCCCACTATGGCAACCAGAAAGCTGAAGGTTTACAAACTACATCTACTAGCAATCAGTGAAAAACGCGTTGTATCTGGATTATATAGGCCAGTGCTGCTTATAAAATACAGAATATAGAACATGCTGTGATTCTCACCCAACGCAGAAGTGATGTGTGGGAAAAAAATTGAAATTAATGGGTCAGGATTTAGTGCAGGTGCTATGCCTTCACTTCACGCATTGCACCCACACGGAAAACTCGCTCGTGTGCCTTAGGTAAGTGTCCAGAATCTTCCTGTCAAATCTTAAGTTTCCCAGAGATCTCTTTAGATCTGCCTGACAACGCCACTCCATGTATTTGAAAGATCCCATAGTCGCCTGGATGTCCGAACTGGTATAATGATTTTTTAAAGAATTTTTTTTTGTTTTTATAGCGTTCTGTATCTATACGGTCTAATTGAAGAAGCTTTTTCAACTGGGTAATCACGTATGTTCTTCCAGGAGGAGTGGGATCCAACTATTTGTCTAGCGAGCTCTCAAGTGCTATCAGTAGAATAACATGGATCAATCTGTGGTATTTTGCAGTTCTCCCCTCTCAGGGGTCTCGGTTGGTGCAGGGTAATGGCAACTGCCAAAATTGTTGAATATATGCAATATCATCTCGCCAATATCCAAAGGTGACTTTCTTTGCAAAGACGATCTAATACCTTTAGGTCCCTCTGGCAGTCACATGCAGTCTCACTATCGTCCAACATCCCCCAAAGTTGTCAGAAGCTTGCCCCCCATCCCCACCAGCAATCACAAGCAGGCTCGCTATCTTCCAGCACCCCCTAAAGTTGTCAGAAGCTTGCCCCCCATCCCCACCAGCAATCGCAAGCAGGCTCGCTATCTTCCAGCACCCCCTAAAGTTGTCAGAAGCTTTCCCCCCATCACCACCAGCAATCACAAGCAGGCTCGCTATCTTCCAGCACCCCCTAAAGTTGTCAGAAGCTTTCCCCCCATCACCACCAGCAATCACAAGCAGGCTCGCTATCCTCCAGCACCCCCTAAAGTTGTCAGAAGCTTTCCCCCATCACCACCAGCAATCACAAGCAGGCTTGCTATCCTCCAGCACCCCCTAAAGTTGTCAGAAGCTTTCCCCCATCACCACCAGCAATCACAAGCAGGCTCGCTATCTTCCAGCACCCCCTAAAGTTGTCAGAAGCTTGCCCCCCATCCCCACCAGAAATCACAAGCAGGCTTGCTATCTACCTTCACCCCCTAAAGTTGTCAGAAGCTTGCCCCCCATCCCCACCAGCAATCACAAGCAGGCTCGCTATCTTCCAGCACCCCCTAAAGTTGTCAGAAGCTTGCCCCCCATCCCCACCAGCAATCACAAGCAGGCTCGCTATCTACCTTCCCCCCCCTAAAGTTGTCAGAAGCTTTCCCCCCATCCCCACCAGCAATCACAAGCAGGCTCGCTATCTTCCAGCACCCCCTAAAGTTGTCAGAAGCTTGCCCCCCATCCCCACCAGCCATCGCAAGCAGGCTTGCTATCTTCCAGCACCCCCTAAAGTTGTTGGAAGCTTGCTGCACATTGACCCCCCCCCTCCTATTACTCTCAGGAATCACATGCAGGCTCACCATCTTACACCCATCCCCAATTTTAGTCACAAAGCGCCCCCCAATCCCCAAGCTTACCATCATCTGTCCATCTGACTGTCCCAACACACCATCCCCTGCTGTCACCTGTGCCCCTACTACTCCCATCTCCTTTAAATGTCACGTGTCACTACTACTCCCATCCCTGTCACCTGTATCATTAGTAATCCCATCTCTATTGTCAGCTGTGCCAGCGGCAGAACAGCAGCCAAGGAACACCAGCGGTACAGCAGCCAGCCCGTGAGATAGTGGAGTCTGAAGCTGGCTGGCACGGTGGGAAGCGTGAGGGGCAGGCCTTGGCGATGGGCGCATCAGTACTTAGCCAGCCAACCCACCTCATAGCTGGCTGGCACACGTGTGGCGTATCTGAATTTTTAAAAATTAAAGGCGTCAGTCAAATATGGTTGTTTTTGTGTTGTATTTGTGAGTTTTTTAGCCTTTTTTGCTATATTTGTAAGAACTCAACATGCTCTGTGTAAGAAACCCTGCCGGCCTCTAAATTTTGGTACATTCCTGAGAGGTCAATTTGCCAGAATATTACATCTAAACCAAACACTTGCTGACGTTGCAGCCTCACAATTTTTGATGCAAAATGGTATTTGTTCCAAAATGTGTGACTTTGCTCACTGCTGTACTTGGTATCGCACTCAGTCCCATTCACTTCTATGGGGTTGAGCTGCTCCTAGGCCACGTGAACATGTTGTCATCATCAATGGCCTAGGGCAGGGATGCTCCACCTGCGGCCCTCCAGTTGTTGCAAGACTACAACTCCCAGCTTACCCTAATACCTGTAGGCTGGGAGTTGTAGCTTTGCCACAGCTGGAGGGCAGCAGGTTGGGCAATCCTGGCCTAGGGAAAGCTGTGAGAAGGCCCCAGCGCCTTCTCAACCAGCTGATCGCCGGGGGTCCAGGGTGTTGAAGGTGATGGTGGAACCCAGGTGTAGGAACGTCAGAGTGGTATGAGGATGGCCTGTAATGTCCCTCTAGGTGCGGCTGTGCACTTGTCACGGTCCTCCTACCTGGATATCCTGCAACTCCAAGCGTAGTCGTCCGCCGCAGTGCAAATAGGGTTAACAGATGAGGGATTGGTAGAACAAATTAAGTCCAGACTTTGTATTAAAGTTGATATCAGCTTTACTTGAATAAACTTGCATCAGGGAACAATCTTCCAACTTTATCTTGGTTACCAGCGGGTTTTGGCATAAATTCTGGCAGGCAAACACATTCGGCTCTGCTACATCTGTACTCTCTAGCTCTGCTGTGCTGGCTGAATTAAATAGGAACTTTTCCTTTGCTGCTGTAGGCTGCAACTTCTCTCTCTGTAGTCTGACTGTCTTTATCTTGATCTGTATCTTTCTTTTTATCCAGGGAACCTTTCCTCCTGGCTTCTGAGGCCTGTGGCATGGGCCCCTATGCCTAGCAGAGCAGACAGCGCTCTGCTGGCTGGCACACCGCCTTCCCCTTGCAGGGGATACTCTGAACTAACTTTAGAAGGACTTGTCCGGAGGGACGAGGGCCTGCTCCTTCCCCAAGCAGGGGCTAAGCTAAACTGAAACTAACTTCCAACTAACACTGTGAACGTCTCCTTCTCTAGAGAGGGGGCTAGAATGGAAGAAGGGCTCCATCCTAGCTAACACAGCTCTGCCAGAGGTGCCGCCATCTGCTGGTAGACCAGGTACATTGCATGAACATAACATTTGCAAGGGAATACAAATACACATGGTGCAGGACATGGAGATAGATGCATGAGATGGCACAGAATCACCCATAGGAGATAGTGGAGGGGAAAAAAGAGCGGTAATGCCCCTCTGGGGCGTTACATTTTCACATCCCAGACTTTACCAGCGATGTGATCCTCTTGCATGTGTCTGTGACATATCAGGAGATCGCTTTGATGGGATCTCCCCCTTTAAGTCTTCATCCTGTAATTCTGTCATGGAAGTCGCGCTTACGACTCAAGTAAAACCCGCAGAGAAGAAGCAGAACGTCTTCTCCTCGGGTATTTTAAGAAACAGAAAGTGACACTTTCTTTATTCTAAAATGCGTCCTACACGGCGTTGAATGAGATGGTGCGTAAAGACATGTTCTTTATTCACCGCCCACCAGTAGACGCAGCGCCTTGTAATAATGGTTTGGTTATTTTACTCCGAGCTGGAGACAAGGAGATTATTCTGTGACAGGAGCACTTAGAGATGACACGGCACCGCTCCATGCAGAGAGAAAACCTCTCAAGCGTTCCTGCGTCAAATCCGAGCTGTCCATTATCTGCGTCACCTGCGCCGCCTTGCCTACTGTCCTCCTACATTACGCCCCAAAACGAGGTGGGGAACACGTATGCAAAGTGTTCACAGGCCAAGTGGAAAGAAAGGAGCCGAAAATGAACGGCCCCTGTGGTGACCTGGAAATTCATGGACCCCGCTGTGTTCTGACAATTTACTCTCTTAAAGTGCACTTGACAATTTGCCATCCGCATCAGTGATGCCATATTGGATCCATCTAGCGTGAGTTGTCAAAATCCTGTCCAGTCGTAGTTGGGTGACAAGCCTTGTGTAGGCCATATCTGCGGTCTCGTCTCAGAAAAGGACCTTCTGGAAGTTCATTTCTTTAGATCCACACAGCCCCCCATCCTGATGCTGCCTATAGTGCCCTAAAACAGTAATAATTGCCCCGTTGTGCCCCACAGTGTTAGGGCTCATGCGCACGAACGTAATTTCTTTCCGTGTCTGTTCCGTTTTTTTTTTTTTGAGGATCATATACAGGACCATTAGTTTCAACGGGTCCGCAAAAAGAACAAAATGGAAGTTACTCCTTGTGCAATCAGTTTCCGTATTTCCGTTCCACAAAAAAATAGAACATGTCCTATTATTGTCCGCATTACGGACAAGGATAGGACTGTTCTGTTAGAGGCCGGCTGTTCCGTTCAGCAAAATACGGAATGCATGCGGACAACAAAATACATATGGTCGTGTGCATGAGCCCTTGTAGCTACCCCCATACAGTAAAAATAATTACCACTTTGTGCCCCCCAAATTAATAGAGTATATGGGGTTCACCTACTTTAAGACATTTACTGTAAATAAAGTGCCACACCTGCCCACAGGTTGTGTCTGGTATTGCAGCTCGGCCCCATTCCCTGACCAGCAGTACCAGACACAGCCTATGGGTAAATACGGCATTATTTCTGGATGAAAGCCGCCATGTTTTTCTTATCCTGGGCAACCCCTTTAAGTTCTATTTAAAAAAAAAGGGTTGGTCTATAGAATTGTAGATGGTACAGGCGTGCACACATCCTGTGGTTAGATAATATATGCAATGCTAAACGGTTTTCCTCACCAAGATGGACTCCATGATCTACCTCTCTTTGATTTGCACTTGAGTGCAATCTATTGCTCTCTATACTGTCAGCCATGTTCTTCAGTGGGGTGACTGCAAAAAACCCTGCTCAGTACATTTTTCATATTTCTCGGTGTGACTGATATCGGGGACATTATACAGACTGTACATTGCATCCATTGAGAAATGTGTAATACTTCTGCTCCCCTGTAGAGGCGTTGCAGGGAAATACAACACTTGCTATCGAATTTCAGCCCAGATCACAGCGATCAGTGGGGATCCCTGCAGCAGAATGCTCTGTGATCACCTCAGTCTCAGGGGATTGGCTTTAAAGCAATATCCCCTGTCCTGTGGGTAGGGGATGTGTCTGATCAGCAGGATCCCCCCCTCCCTCTTTGAATGGAGCGGCGGTCTCGCATTTACAGTGCCGCTCTTTTCAGCTGTATGGGTCTAATAGACCCATAGAATTTAATGGAACACAAGTGCACATGCGTGACTCCTGATATGTTCAAAAGGTGGGCGGACAGGACACAGGGCCCCCATTTTTGGAACCTGTTGAGGCCTCAGTGGTTGGATCCCCGGCATTCAGACACATGTCCTGTTCATTGGCGATAAGTATTTGTCATGGGACAACCCCTTTCCCGCAACTTGACATTACTAAATTTATATAGATTGGTCTTAAAGGGGTATTCCCATCTTAAAGGGGTGCCATATATCTAGGATATACCATCACTTAGTGATTTAGGGGGCACAGTCTCTGGGACCACCACTAACCCTGAGAATGAAGGGGGCACAGTGCTATTTTAGTGCTGTGCCCCCATCTACTGCCAAACAGCCCCCTTGACTCGGAGTGCCGCTCTGCAGGATAAAATCTGCATGCAGCTCAGTTGGTTGTTCCCTCTGATGGTATTTCTCCTTTAAGGAGGAGTCATCTTTCCTAAATGACAGTTAATCTCCGCTGACACGTCTTGAGGATCTTGCGTCATGTCTCCTGTCATCGTCTCGGTGGTTGATGGCCAGTTAAACCAATTTGCCAATCTGCTCGACGCACCAAGCAGCCATTTCTCGGTTTTTTTTTTGCACAGGGCTCCTGTGCCATCCCGCCGCCACCGTCTCCTGCGGGTGCCCCTCAGTGTGTGTTTGATACGTTTATTATCCAAATAACAATAGGAATTACAAATGAACTGTCTAATTGGGCATCCAGACATGCAGCAGCGGGGCCCCGCTTCTCCGCTCGTAATTGGAAGCGCCGCTTTTTACACGTCCCCCGTGTATCCGCATTACGCAGAGTTCAAGGCTGCCTCTTGAATTTCGATCAGGTTGGTTCTAGGGCTGCAGTATATTAAAAGAGCGGAGAATTATCCATATGCCGGGTCTGACTCTGATTCCAATTATACGGGGAGGATTGCTTTGATTCAAATTGACTTCTGCTCAGCCGTTTCCATTAGGACTGCAGCGTTCGTGTAAAATGCACAAACATTAGCGTCCTCTTGCACTTTGCTCGCAGCCGGTGAGCAGCATGGGAAGAAATTGCTGAAAAATCCTTAAAGGACTCTTCTAAAAACAGCACCACCTCAGTCCACAGGTTGTGTGTGCTATTGCAGCTCTGCCCCATTGAATCCAATGGAGCAAAGCTGCAATGCATAATGCAACCCATGGACAGGTGCGAAGCTGTTTTTGGAAGAAAGCAGCCATGTTTTTCTAACCCTGGACAACCCCTTTAAGCTGTGGTGCTCCCGGGTGACAGTTATTTTCCGGTCTCCCCATAAACGTGCATGCTTGGATTGGCAGAGCATGCATGCTTATTTCAATAGGGCAAGGGAGACAAGCAGTTGCCTGAAACTTTTGGCTCTGCTGACCTCCCAGGGAAACAAATGAATGATTTAGGCCAGGCATGCTCAACCTGCGGCCCTCCAGCTGTTGCAAAACTACAACTCCCATCATTCCCTGACAGCCTACAGCTTTTATCCTACAGAAGGGCATCGTGGGAGTTGTAGTTTTACAACAGCTGGAGGGCCGCAGGTTGAGCATCCCTGATTTAGGCCATTGATATGTCCTATGTAGTAGATGCATGATCAGATGAGATTCACGTAGAGGTATTCACTGCGGCAAAATAAATCTGGGAATGGGGACAGTGCTGTGACTGGAATGGTAATAGACAGACGTTCTACTGGCAAACATCTGTGCTGGAGGAATACAAATGGCCTGTTAAGGCTGCGGGCACGCGGGGCCCCTCACGGCATGGCCTGGTGCCGACATTCATCTGTGCTATGCACTTGCAGACTTGTAGAGCAGCCTGAAGGTATCTCTGTCGTGTCTGTACGGCTGCCCTTGTGTCTGACATCTTTTCTTTACTTGCCGTTACTTCAGTCAGGGATGTCTTTAAATATAGATGAGGCCCCTGGGGAGCCCCCACGTTTAGAATTGAGGTTATAATGATGAATATTTTAGAAGGGGTGCTGTCATTTTCACGTATCACGAGGAACCGCACATGGTTTCTGCTGCAGTTTGGTGTCTGCTGATCGGGGGGATTACAGTGGTGGTGGGTGGTCTTGTTTGTTTACCTAGGGACCCGTATGTACTTCCTCTGTTATAAATGGTTAATCCGGGAACATTAAGATATTCCCTATCCTCTGTATGGGGGATAACTTACATTGGTAGGGGTCTGACTACTTGGCAGTCCCATAAGCTTTGAACGGCGTGACAATGCGTATGCTCGATACCGCTACCTTCAAACGGGAGTAGAGGACCTCTGTTCTCATGACTGGTAGGGGTCCCAGCGGTTGGATACCCACCAATCAAACAGTTACCCCCTATCCAGTGATTAGGGCATAACTTGGTATACACAGTTGACTAGACGCATAACCAGGTCAATATGGTTATGGTGGCCGAATTGGTCGTCACCCAGCTTTCCTAGAAACCTAGACCTTTGATGCCGATAACTTGTATGTAATATTATCTCAATGGTAAATACATTGAATGCTTCGGACTAATATTTTTTTTTTTTTTTTTATCAAATCTTTATTTAGATTTTAATATAGCTGAAAAAGACATCACTGAATGGGCAACATGAAATACCAAACATTAACAACGACATCCTTGGTTCGGAAATCATGGGATACATATCAAGTGAATCGACATACATACTATCAATTATAGCATACAGTGCATTATATTACATTACAATTGTGGGACGATACTTATGCAGCGTGTACAGCAAGAGTTCAACAAGAGTACCCAACCCTCAGGCAATAGAGTATATGTAATTCCAGTACTATGGTAGTCCACTACCCTCGCAGCTACCCGGTACACGGTGGTCGACAGGGGCTTTACCTGCCCATAAGCAATGTTGATACAGTGCAAACGTGAATTATGTTACCTACTGCTTCGGACTAATATTTGACGTTGGCAGACGGCCGTTTAGTGCCGCACATCCCAAAACCCCCGAAGAGCTGTTCCACCGTTGCAGGCTGCCAATGCTAGCGGCATGTGATAAAGCTGTAGCCTCCTGTAAGGATGCCATTATTAATCTCCCCATGTGGTGGCGAGGCCAAGGACCGTGCCAGGTGCCCCCGAGAGGCTGGGAGGTGACGAGGAGATGTATATTTAATGTGCTGTTCAATTATTAAGTCTGAAATGAACCTCAAAGGGTTGCAAGTAAAGGTGTAACAGAAGACTGTAGCGGGGGGCAGCTGACTTCTGAGAGACCCGTTCAGTGCCAGTCAGCCTGAAAAAAACCAACAAAATGGTAATTAATTCAGGAAGCGGGTGAGCGGCGAAGGAGGGTCAACTGCGGAGGTCAACCGCCATATACAGGGGTTCCCTGCTGCGGACTGCCTGGTAGGCCTCTATTGTTTGTCCCTGGCAGAAAGAGTGTCTCTTAAAGGGCATCTGTCAGCAGATCTGTAGCTATGACACTGGCTGACCGGTTAAATGTGCGCTTGGCAGCTGACGGCATCTGTGTTGGTCCCATGTTCATATGTGCCCGCATTAATATATGCAAATGAGCGGGGGCGTTACCATTACACCTAGAGGCTCTGCTCTCTCTGCAACTGCCGCATCCTCTGCACTTTAATTGACTGGGCCAGGCATAATCGCGTTTTCGCTGCCTAGCGCTGTCAATCAAAGTGCAGAGAGTGTGGCAATTGCAGAGAGAGCAGAGCCTCTAGGTGTAATGGTAACGCCCCCGTTGCTCCTAGAGGCTCATTTGCATATAATAAAACATCATATTTCTCAGCAATGCGGGCACATATGAATATGGGACCAACACAGACGCCTTCAGCTTTCAAGTGCACATGTAACAGGTCAGCCAGTGTCATAGGGACAAATCTGCTGACAGATGCCATTTAAAAGGGGATTGCATTTCCAGCAAATAAAGGGTACATTTTATCAAAATGATGCATGATTTTACTTTTCAGATCTCTTCATTTTCAACATCTCTGCTTGTTGTCATGCCAGCAGAGATGGTTACCAACATATCTATTGAAGCCCTGCTAACAGGAGCAACCGCAAACACCCAAGAAAACTGCCCACTTTGGGGAAAATTTGCACAAATCGCACTGCCTTTCGCAGTCGGGCCCCATCCATTTCTCGGGCGTTTGGCAGCTATGGTCTTGTGAGGGACTTACAAAACAGAATTTTGATAACTCCTTCCGAATGCGCCTTGCACCTGTACATATATCACATCAAATTTCATATTTAAAGGGGTTGTCCCATTATAAAAACGTATCCTCCTATCCACCGTGCTTTAGAGATGAATGGGGCGGCAGGGAGCATGTGTGACCATTGCTCTATTCAAACAGGGAACACTGGGTCACTATTCCTGTGATGAGCGCGGGCCTCAGTGGTCGGACCCTCCTGTGGATATATTTCCGACAGCCACAAGCACAATGTGTACAGACCCTATAAGAAATGATTTGTGATTTCCTAACTGGGTAACTAAAACTGGTTCTCATAAATTTGCTGCAGAATTTCCACTGTGCAATTGCTGGTAAAGAATCTGCATCGTATTAAAGTGCCAAGTGGGTGACATATTAGAAAACCCCATCCACACGCTGCAGAAAAAGCACAGAAAATTTTAAAGAGCACCCGTCGCCACTCCTGACATGTTTGTTTTGGTGATTACTTGCATCCCCATGTAATGCCAATTCTGGAGAATCTATTCTTATGACTCAATGATGTGCCGTTTTCTTTGCTAGCAGCAGGAATAATAGTTTACAATAAAGGTCCAGATGGTCATTACCAGTTGGGGGAAGGGGTGGGGGGGTCCCTGACAGTCTGACATTGGAAGCACTGATTAGATAGTGTCCTACTGTGCAGGGATACACCCCTAACTGGTAACACCCAGCTGGACCTTCATTGCAGACTGCTGAGATTTCATTTATAACTTCTGGAAGGAATAATAGAGGAATGGCACATCACAGAGTCAAAAGAATAGCTGCTCCAGAATGTTTAGGACATGGGGGTTGCAAGTAGTTCCTAAAACAGACATGTCCGGGGAGGTGAGAGGTCTTCTTTAAATCCACAGGGTGTCCATTTATATAGTTGAAAATGAGGCAGAATCCTCGACCATTCCACCCCGTTGTACCCTAAATGTGTGTTTTTCAGGTTACGATGTCCGGCTGCCGTCGTAAAGCCCTTACTCTCTTCCTGGCACCAGTCTCTTCTGATCAATGCCAGTGACCTGTGAGTGGCTGGCTGGCACTGATTATGGAGACCCTTTGGCGGGCGTGGGTGCTCTGACTGTTATAATGGGCTTGGCTTATACTCTGAATTCTTCAAAATTTGCATTTCTAACTAATAGAGTTTATAAAAGCGCAGGCGCATTATCAGACCAGCGGCTGCCACCCATGTACGTACAATGATCTGGAGGGTCTCCGTCCCGGAAATATAAAGTAGTGATGATGGTGGCAGGGGACACTACTCTCAGCATCTCTCCGCCTGAGACGGCTGATACAAGAGAACAATAGACTGCAATCCACAGAAGAGGTAGAATTTGTTTACTGTCCGTAAAACATCTTTTCTCTCTTTTCTTTTCCAGTTTGCTGTTTTGTGGTGCACAAACGCTGCCATGAGTTCGTCACGTTCTCCTGTCCTGGTGCCGACAAGGGACCTGCATCTGATGTGAGTAACAGTGGAAGCATTGACAGTAGTGGCCATGCACCGGATTACCGGACGCTGGATTAGGGCACATATAGACGGTGTGGAAAATCCATAGCTAAGTAGGTGATATTTTCAAAATCTCATCTACACGGTGCTGAAATTGACCTGCGGTGCAAATTTTGACATCCGCGGCAAGTCAATATTTGTGCGGATTTTATGTGCAGATCTCACCCTTCGCAGTGTAAAGGGTGATATCTGGGGCGAATCCGTGACAAAATCCATAAGTAACACGTACGGATTTGGTGCGGAAACCGCACAGAAATCCACATAGACTGCACTGCCGTCTGCACGTAGCCATAAATTGCTTCGAAACTACGCGTGTCTGAATCGGATCGCTCCAGTACTCGTGGGTATTGCATGAAAATAGTCCAAATTGAACCGATTCCAAAATGCGAGATGGAAAGCCTCCTGACAGACAGAAGCTGCAGCATATGCTTCCACAGTGATGATTACATTTCTATATTAAGCCTGAAAATTGCACATTGCACAGCGACAGCCACGTGATGATTGACAGGAGGGCGCTGAACGGACGCGGGGTCCCTTTGAAATCATAAGAAAATTAAGTTTTCTATTAAAATCTGCTTGGGGGGGGCCGGGCAGTTCCTATGCTTCGGGGCCCCTCTGCACATGTTTTTTAATGAATGAAAAGGAGGTTTTTATTTTCTATGTAAATAAAGCTTAAAACCTTTCGGACCCCCCACAGATCATGAGTGGGGGGTCACCAATTTCTCTTTGTGAATTGAAGGGTGGTGTGCATCTGTGACCACTGCTTCATTGACTTCTGGCAGAGATAGTACTTGGCAGTCCGATAGAAGCGAATCGAGCGGTGGTCACACATGTCCGCCCCTTCTCCATTCAAACGTTGCCTTGATCCACGGGGCTCCCGGTGATTGGACTCAGGTTAAACCCTTTCATTTTTGTAGAATGGAAAGTTCTGCTACTTTCAGATACTTTGTTTCATTTTGTTTTACCAATTCCAGAGTCAAGCTTGCTGTCAATGAATTGAATCATTGCGTATATATTTATATATATTATATATACTCAATCTCCAAAAGCTGTAAAATGTCCAGATCTAATGTTTTCTCCAGTTGCTATATTGTCTAGTGAGTTTCTAAAGTTGATACTGCACTGATACATTGTAGCAAACCCTCAAGGCAGGATAAACTTGTGTTGCTGATGTATTTACCTCACAGAGATTGTTTTGACTTGATACAATTTTGGTTTTATATGGGTTCTTGCTCTCGAGCATACGTCCCATTCACTAACAGCAAGCAGAGTTCTTGAATACGAATTGAAACAAAGTATATTAGAAGGTTGCAGATTTATTATTATTTTTTTAACAGGGGCAAATTATTGGCCGCGAACGTTCATACAAAGGTTTGTTCCTCATAATTGCCCCATGTAAAGGTGCCGCCATCACCTGTGGAACGATCAAGCGCTCTTTCGTTGGGTGATCATATCTTTTACGCGGTTGGTTTCCGATCGTTGCCCTGTGCATCGAGCGATGGCCCTTTCATTGTACTCCTGTGCTGGCAGTTATCAGTGCCGGGCAATCAGCTGATCTGTGACGATCCAGCGATCGCCGAAGGTAGCCCTATCTGGCTATACATTTTCCCTGCAGTGGCCACTACAGGTAGAATGTAGTATTACATGGCAGCCATTCAAATGGATGATCTACCGTGTAATACCTTGGGATTTTTTTTTTGGCCTCAAAGCAAGAGCTGCTCTTTTTGAGTCACTTTCAGCTTTGGCTCGAAGAGGGAGGTCTAAAGTATATACAACCTCTGTAAAGAATGAATGGAAAGGAGGTGATAAAATGAATGAGATGCAAGAGATCCATTTTTATACAAGTTGTCACATATTTTGGACTTTTCATTACATCATCTCCTGTATAGCAGTGAACCCAGGGATAAATCGCATGCAGGCTACACTTGGGCAGGATCATTGTGCGCAGGATATTGAAATGATTGAATTATGCCGAGGTAAGAAATTCTGAAGAAAAATCTTGCTCTCTCAGTGATGGGATTAGAGCGCAGTCAGACGGATTTGTGGATGGTCACTGATCATCTTCTACTTTGCATATTTTACCATTATGATATATGTATATACTGACCCGCTGGTGTCACTCATTCCTATTAGGCTTGCCAGGTCAGTGGAGCGATGGACACGTGAGATTTCTCTGCTGGTGCATGACTGTATAATGATACATTTTTCAGATGCATGGTACATATCTGCATCGTCACACTTGGAAGCCTTGCAGTATGCCTCTGACATAATTGCCATTGAACCATGCCATATTTTCACTAGTTTGCAGCTACCGTACAATAAATGAGCAGGGATTCTCTAACCCGACTTAAAAGAGCAGCCCAAGCAAGACTTAATACACCGTTATGCCTAGTGCAGGACCTCAGGGGCGGGGCATGACTGTTGGAACTCGGGGGTGGAGCACAACACATGGAATCTGAGCTAGAGAGAGGATCTCTGGGTCATAATCCGTCCCCTCAGGCTGTACTGTGCGTAAAGCAGTGTATCAGTTTTGCCTGAAGTGTTCCCTTAGGCCTGTTTCACACTTGCGTTGTCATTGAGATCCGACAGATGATCTCAGTACCGGAAAAAAACGTTTCCGTTTAGTCCTCATAGTCATACATTCTGAATACAAAGAGATCCGTTCAGGGATTCCATCAGCATTCTGTTTTGTGACCGGACACAAAACCGCTGCAAGCTGTCTTGTCAATAAAACGGAAAAAAACGGATCCCTCACTGAAAATGATAATAGATTTTTTAGGAGCTTAAATAACCGGATCCGTCACCCATTGACTTTCAATGCATTTTTTAAAATATAGTTTTAATTTCACACAACCACATCCTAATGGAGCGGATGCATCCTGATGTGCAAAATCAAAAGGGATCCGTTTAATTCCGGTATTGAGATCCTCTGCTGGATCTCAATACCAGAATTAACAACGCAAGTGTGAAAGCCTTAATTACCTAAAAGGCTTTCCTTGGCATTTGGAGCGTTTTTCTTAGGAGGCCACGTGACCATGAATGATGTGGTCTGTGGTGAACTTATGGGTGGCCAACTACCGACCTCAATGAAAGGGAGAGAATGGACGACCCTGTTTTTTTTTTTTTTTTTTTTTTTTTAATTCGTGTGGTCACGTGACTTCGTTCATATTGATACAGGTGTTCCATTTTGGTAATTAAAGAAAATCTGTCAGCAGACAAACCCCTGTTTACTATGCCATCCATAAGTGCCCTAGGATGAGTTCTACCTTGAAGTGCCAACTGGGGGTAACCTGACGTAGTAACTGGGCGGCACTCTTAGGCCTCTTTCACACGAGCGTGTCTGGATTAGGTCCGGATGCGTTGCGGATGCGTTCAGTGAAAACTGTGCGATTTCACAGGCAAAGCCATTCAGTTTTGCCTGCGATTGCGTTCAGTTGTTTAGTTTTTTTCTGCGCGGGTGCAATGCATTTTGATGCGTTTTTCACACGCGTGATAAAAAACTGAAGGTTTACAAACAACACCTCCTAGCAACCATCAGTGAAAAACGCAACGCACCCGCACTTGCTTGCGGATGCAATGCGTTTTTCACGCTGCCCCATAGAAGTGAAAAACGCAGAATATAGAACATGCTGCGATTTTCACGCAACGTACAAGTGATGCGTGAAAAAAAATGCTCATGTACACAGGCCCATTGAAATGAATGGGTCAGGATTCAGTGCGGGTGCTATGTGTTCACATCACGCGTTGCACCCGCGCAGAAAACTCGCTCGTGTGAAAGGGGCCTTAGGGCGTGAGTAATGGTGCGGTAGACGGACGCTTATTCTTGAAGCCAAATATGATTAAAGAGGTTTTCGAGTATTACACAGTTATGTCATATACACATGTGGGCACTGCTGTGCCACCACCCCCCAACTTCCCAGTTGATGATGGGATATTTGCAGTTTAAGGCTACATTCACACGACCGTATAAATGGTTCCGCATCCGTTCTGCAATTTTGCGGAACGGGTGCGGACACATTCATTTCAATGGGGCCTGCAAAAGATGCGAACAGCACACAGTGTGCTGTCCGCATCCGTAGATCCGATCCGCGGCCCCGCAAAAAAGATAAAGCATGTCCTATACTTGTCCGCAATCGCGGACAAGTATAGGCATTTCTATCATGGGGCCGGCTACATTCACACGGCCGGTATCTGTGTTTTGCGGGTCCGCAATTTGCGGACCGCAAAACCCATACGATCGTGTGAATGTAGCCTAATTCAGGAAAGTTCCCAGCTGCACACCCTTGACATTCATGCATTACACAAACAGTCCTTTGACTTCAATGGAAATTGTGTAATTCTTCTTTTCACCTGTGGAGGTGCTGTCTATAAAGTGACCACTTTCTGCCCAGTTCACTAGCAGATCATAGCTGATCACTGGAGGTCGCAGCAGCAGGAGACTGACTTATGGCAGGGGAAACCCTTCTACCATATAGCGATTGACAGCCCATTTCAAAGGCAAGGTTCTGATTCTGTGATGGGAAATGGCCATAAATCGCCAAACGGTGACCCTGAACCAGCACCTCAGGTTTACGCCTCATACATCTCCTTAGGGCCACTGACAACGAGGGGTGGGTATAGGAAATGTAAACGTCTGTCCGCACCCTCCAGATTATAGGGCATCTTATATATGGCTTAATTTAAAGGGGTCTGCCTAATGAAATGTCAATAAAATCTTTTTTAAAGGGCTCCTTTAAGTTTAGAAAAAAAAAAACATGGCCTCTTTCTTCTAGAAACAAACTAACACCAGTCCGTGGGTTGTGTCTGGTATTACCTTGAAGAAAATGGTGCTCGGCTGCAATACCACATACCTACTGTAGACAGGTGTGGCGCTGTTTATGGAGGTAAACAGCACTTCTCTAGTTATGTGCAACCCCTTTAAGCAATTTACTATTCATTGCACTAAATTTTATATTGCCATAGGCCTACATTATACAATATCAAATGAGCAACGCATGGAAAACACATTACTGCACATTGACAGCGCATGGGTTGCATGCAGACGATCCAAGGTGATGGATTTTTTGCTGCTGGACATCAGGAATGCTTTAACACTGGCTGAACTCATCCTTGTGTACATTATGGACAAAGATGAATTTCGCAAGTTTGTGCGCCCCATTGGGGTGGAGTCTCGCTTTTTAGATTTCACCTTTGCAGTCTATGAATATTCATAGTCAGGTCTGGTTGTTACTGTCATTTTGCATTGGAGGGTGGGTGGGGGGTTCTCTTCGCTGTACAGATAACGTATAAAGGCTTGTAGGCGCTTAGGACCTCGGGCACCTACAATATTAAGACGCATCTGAACTATGAAGCCTCAGCATTGTGGAGAACCCTCACCATCCTCTCCACTAGAGATAGCTGAAGGCACATCTGGGGCCATTAAAATGCTGCCCTCTGTAGGTAGCACTGGGAACTACAGTCTGTATGCTTGTGGTCCAGCCTTTGAGCCTATAAGGGTGTGATGGGGGATGCAGTTTTGCAACAGCTGGTGAGCCGCAGGTTTAGAAGCAGTGATATAGCGTCATGACAGAGGGGCTCATAGCAGGAAATACAGTAATATCACAGCGCGTGATCAGAGGTACAGGCAGCTGCATGCTGGAACGTGTAGTTCTGTAACCACTGAAAAGCCTCAGGATAGGTTACTAAACTAATAGGGTCTGTCAATAGCTGTTAATTGGTCCTAGTAAAAACCAGCAGAATTGTGCATACAGGTCTGGAGTATAATACAGGATATATGTATGTACACAGTGACTGCACCAGCAGAATAGTGAGTGCAGCTCTGGAGTATAATACAGGATGTAACTCAGGATCCGTACAGGATAAGTAATGTATGTACACAGTGACTGCACCAGCAGAATAGTGAGTGCAGCTCTGGAGTATAATACAGGATGTAACTCAGGATCAGTACAGGATAAGTAATGTATGTACACAGTGACTCCACCAGCAGAATAGTGAGTGCAGCTCTGGAGTATAATACAGGATGTAACTCAGGATCAGTACAGGATAAGTAATGTATGTACACAGTGACTCCACCAGCAGAATAGTAAGTGCAGCTCTGGAGTATAATACAGGGTGTAACTCAGGATCAGTACAGGATAAGTGATGTAATGTATGTACACAGTGACTACACCGGCTGAATAGTGAGTGCAGCTCTGGAGTATAATGCAGGATGTAACTCAGGATCAGTACAGGATAAGTAATGTAATGTATGTACACAGTGACTCCACCAGCAGAATAGTAAGTGCAGCTCTGGAGTATAATACAGGATGTAACTCAGGATCAGTACAGGATAAGTAATGTAATGTATGTACACAGTGACTGCACCAGCAGAATAGTGAGTGCAGCTCTCGAGTATAATACAGGATGTAACTCAGGATCAGTACAGGATAAGTAATGTAATGTATGTACACAGTGACTTCACCAGCAGAATAGTGAGTGCAGCTCTGGAGAATAATACAGGATGTAACTCAGGATCAGTACAGGATAAGTAATGTATGTACACAGTGACTGCACCAGCAGAATAGTGAGTGCAGCTCTGGAGTATAATACAGGATGTAACCTAGGATCAGTGCAGGATAAGTAATGTATGTACACAGTGACTACACCAGCTGAATAGTGAGTGCAGCTCTGGAGTATAATGCAGGATGTAACTCAGGATCAGTACAGGATAAGTAATGTAATATATGTACACAGTGACTCCACCAGCAGAATAGTGAGTGCAGCTCTGGAGTATAATACAGGATGTAACTCAGGATCAGTACAGGATAAGTAATGTAATGTATGTACACAGTGACTGCACCAGCAGAATAGTGAGTGCAGCTCTCGAGTATAATACAGGATGTAACTCAGGATCAGTACAGGATAAGTAATGTATGTACACAGTGACTCCACCAGCAGAATAGTGAGTGCAGCTCTGGAGAATAATACAGGATGTAACTCAGGATCAGTACAGGATAAGTAATGTAATGTATGTACACAGTGACTGCACCAGCAGAATAGTGAGTGCAGCTCTGGAGTATAATACAGGATGTAACTCAGGATCAGTACAGGATAAGTAATGTAATGTATGTACACAGTGACTGCACCAGCAGAATAGTGAGTGCAGCTCTGGAGTATAATACAGGATGTAACTCAGGATCAGTACAGGATAAGTAATGTAATGTATGCACAGTGACTCCACCAGCAGAATAGTGAGTGCAGCTCTGGAGTATAATACAGGATGTAACTCAGGATCAGTACAGGATAAGTAATGTAATGTATGTACACAGTGACTGCACCAGCAGAATAGTGAGTGCAGCTCTCGAGTATAATACAGGATGTAACTCAGGATCAGTACAGGATAAGTAATGTATGTACACAGTGACTGCACCAGCAGAATAGTGAGTGCAGCTCTGGAGTATAATACAGGATGTAACTCAGGATCAGTACAGGATAAGTAATGTATGTACACAGTGACTCCACCAGCAGAATACTGAGTGCAGCTCTGGGGTATAATACAGGATGTAACTCAGGATCAGTACAGGATAAGTAATGTATGTATACAGTAACTCCACCAGCAGAATAGTGAGTGTAACATTGTTTCTTGTATTCAGAGCTGGAAAAATGTACATGCCTATTCCTTCTGTCACACAGCTGCAGTTTGTTACAGTGTATCCATGTAGGTAAGGGCAATGTATGACCACACATGGCTTATAAACTGAATTCCCCACAGCGAAACTGCATGCGAAACATCTACAGTAACGTCAAAGTGGACATTCACACTCCGGGAAACTTCCACGCCACATTCCGCACATAACATGATACGCGGTGTGAATTTTAAAGCCCCAGCATGTCAATTTATGTTGCGGTTTGAGACGGTCGTATTTTCTAACCCACTATTGCTTGCGATAAAGGGCTGTTGACTGGTTTGACATGGCCGCGTTCAGATGAGCCTTCAGTCACGAGCATTTCATCGTAATCTCTGCTGCAAGGTCATTTATTTAATGGAGACCTGTGGTGAGCGGCAGGTCACAGGGGATCGCTGGAGACGTAACAGGATCGCAACGCTGAGAGGGAACACGACTTACATTACAGTGAGAGGGCAGACGGGGTGTAACTGGAGGAGTAATCTCAACACGGGGCAGAGAACGGGGAGGATTTTACTAGTGTCGGGCGGCTAATTGCCTTCTGGGAGCCCCATGCCATTTAGGAGCCTTTATCATAGAAACGCATGGAGCCGGGCCACAGCCTGCAATATTGGGGCCCCAAACCATCAAAAGTGAGGGGCCCTCTGTCTCCCTCGCTCCATTGTGTACATTTGGAGGGCACCAGGATTGGGCAGTAGACTTTTGTAATATTTGAGTCCTTATGAAGCGAAGAACGGTGGCGGTGAGTGGTTCCCTATTATAGGGGGTTTCCATCCCTATAACCCACTTGACCAACGTACGATCACGTGGAAAAAGGGGGTCCTCGGTGTCGGGCTTGACTGGGCCCTTGTAAAGCTGCAGCACTATTTTGGAGGGTGCTATGGCACTGTTCATCCTGAGCTGCCCAGTTCATGAATAGTATGGTAGAACAAATGTGGAAGTGAGGAGGAGAGTTACCCTTGGAGACCAGTTATTGCTGTTTGTAAAACGAAAGCAGCGAACGTCATGGACGGAAAATAGCGCTATGTCGCGTCGTCCCGTTATGATGCCAGAAATGTGTGCCCCCCATCCCTTTAATTTAAGAGAACCTGTTGCCCCCCCCCCTAACACGTCTGTTTTAGCAACTACTTGCATTCCCAACATAACAGTAATTCTAGAGCATCTGTTCTTAAGATTCTATGTTGTGCCATAATTTTTGTATTATTCCTACTAGAAATTTGCAGTGAAGGTCCAGGTGGGTGATACCACTTGGAGATATGTCCTCGCAGCACTGTCAGACTGTGTAGGGAAACACTCCCACAGTAATTTTTATTTTTTATTTTATTGACCCCAAAAGCAGTTTCCAATAAAAAAATTTTTTTTTAGCTTGTTCAATCCTTAAATATGTCACAGATGGCGCCATTGTTAACGATTCCGAGTGACATTATATATTAGTTCACACTCTGCTGATCTGTCAGACCACCCTTGTCGCCCTCTGCGGTGTGGTCCCCGCAGGGGGGTGCGATGCAGTGCTGCACGGTCGGCTCTGCCGCTGCCTCGCTCTCTCTTGTGCAATCTGGTGCCATTCATACTTAATGTGCTCTGAGAGCTGGGAAGCCTCTTAGAAGAGTTTAAGCGCTTAGGAGATTTGAAGGCTGCGGCACAGAGGAATATGCAGCCCGCTCTGCGAATCACTCGCTGGATTGTGACATCCAATTGCATTAACCCTTCTGTCCCATCACTCTCTGCCAGCTGTGCCCTGCGAGTGACTTGCATGCTCTAGGAAGTTAACTGCAAGAGTCGCGACGCCCCCGAATAACCTTTCATGGCTGCTCTGGATTTCTAATGATCCTTAAAGGGGTTCTCCAGCATTTAAAAAAAATGAGAACACTTAAATATTACTTTTTTATAAATATATTTCCAAATACCTTTCATTAGTTATAATGGTTTGTTTTGTCTGGGGAGCAATCATTAGGAGAAATAAGATGGCCGCCGTCCTATTAGTACACACAAAACCTGTCCCAATCACACAGGAGGACAAGTTACTTCACAACACTGAGGTAAAGAGCTGCCTCATCTTCCTCTCTGCTCTGCTCGTCAGGGATTCTGATCCTGAATACAGCTTCTGATCTTCAGCTGAATCTCTGTGGGGGTGGAGTTCATGAGGAGACATGAAGTACAGACAGGAGGTGGGGGTGTAGCTGATGAGCAGCACTTGTATGTGGTCTCCATTACCACAGCCTGTCCTGTCCGTCCTCTCTGTATTTCATGTCTCCTTGTGAATTCTATTCCCACAGAGATTCAGCTAAATGTCAGCTGTATTCAGGATCATAATCCCTGAGCAAATAAAGGGGATGAGGCAGCTCTATAGCTCAGTGTTGTGAAGTAACCTATCCTCCTGTGTGTGTATAGGACAGGTTTTGTGCCTACTAATAGGATGGCGGCCATTTTATTTCTCCTAATGATTGCTCCCTGGAAAAAAACTGCCAATTTTAACTAATGAAAGGTATTTGGGAATATATTTATAATAAAGTAATACTTAATTCCTGGAGAACCCCTTTAATTCATGGGGGAGGTTTATCCTGTGCTACACTAATATACAGTATGAGGGTTTTATGCCGGACATTGTTTACCCCTCTGTACTGGCGGAGAACCACTCAATTTAAAATTCGTTATAAATTAGCCCCTGACTGGGAGTTGTTTTAACTCTGCTTTTAAGTCTGCTCCGAGGCCTCAAAGATGTCCTCCCTGGCCACGCCCCTGTGACTCTCAGGTGCGTGCACTGCGCAAAAACGCCCGTGCGCCAATCTAGTTAAAGTCGCAAGACATGGCGTAAATGACCCCCTATATATACAATCTGATCTTCTGATGGTTTATAGCAGGGCTGGCCAACCTGCGGCTCTCCAGGTGTTGCAAAACTACAACTCCCAGCATGCCTGGACAGCCAACAGTTATCAGCCTACAGCAGAGCATGGTGGGAATTGTAGTTTAACAACAGCTGGAGGGCCGAAGTTTGAGGATGCCTGGTTTATAGGATTAGAATAACATGGCTGCCTTCTTCACAAAACGGCCCACTCCTGCTGACAGGTTGCGTTTGGTATTGCAGCTCAGCCTCTTTCACTTCAGTGGAGCAGAGCTGCAATACCAGACCCAACCCATGAGCAGAAGAGGCGCTGGTTTTTGGAAGAAAGCAGGCATGTTGATTTTAAGGGGAAAGGGCAATTTGTGCTGATTTGCACCTCCGTCTCCTTCTAATGATCCTTGAGTTCATTCTGAGCATGATTTTCTTTGGAAGAGGGGGATCCCGGCAAAGGTTCCCGGCACCATTTAAAGTAAGGGACACAACCAAGCTGGGCTGGGCCTAGGAGCCCCCTGTAGGATCAGTATGGGCGGTAATGTAATGCATACCATTATTTGGCCAATGGGCACAGGTTGTCGGGTAGGACAGCACAGCCCCATTCACCTTTCCAGTGACTGCCCAGATAACTGTACCAGCTGTGCAAAAATATACCGCCATACAGTGCTCAAAACACACAGTCATCAAAGAACAGCTCCATATAGAAGGAAATCAAATACTCCAATGTGACCAGCTATGCAGGCCTTAGATGCCATACCATTGGTGCCATCCCCTGGCGCCTTAAGGTCTTGTACATGTAGTGTTGTCTTTTTGGGGGGTAAGGGCTCTTTAAATGGTTAGTCTTGAATACATGGAGGTGTCTGCGGCGGAAGGAGCAATTACTGTATGATAAATGAAATGATTAGTGGTTTCCTGGGGGGCAACGAGGTCGCAGGGTCTTGGAGGGGTGTTCCCGCACTGCAAAGAGTGTAATTACCGCCAGGCTATTCGGGAATAAAAATAGCAGCTTTTCAGTCTGGGATTATTAAGATCCGGCAGCTGACGGGCTGAGGGCTTTCAATTCAGTCGAATCTAATGAGAATTGTGCTGGGTCCCCTCCTGCGTTTCGGTGATAACTATGACGCTTGTCTATTTGTTTTAGGGGGGTAGGACGGGGACACGGAGACGGGCTCTTATCGAAGGAGGCACAAGCTGCGGGCGGCAGCTTCTGTCGCTTGTCATTTGTTCCCCCCAACCAAAGCGAGTAATTAATTGTACAAAGCGCGCAAAAGACGGCAGATGAGAAGGGAGCAGGAACAGCTGGGGATCATCCCTCCAAAGCAGAAGATGAATTGCCGAAGATGTGGAAGAATTTGGATTGAACAGGAGGCAGGACGATACCTGGGGTATCCTGCAGGAGACCAGAGCTCTGTCCTGGATTTTGGCACATATTCAGCGGAGTCGCGTTTTCTGTAATGGACGCCTGTGCTGGACAAATGATAGTAAAGCATCAGTCCGAAATGTATGCAGTGATGTAAGCATAGCCCATAGTATTTAAAAGTTTGTTTTTTTTTGTTGAAGAACCATCCCCCTCCTCCATATGTATGTCCTATGAAGACATATTGACACCTATTGGAACCCACTGCAGGAGCAGCTGCCATTTTAGTCGCTGTTTTTCTGTTCATCTGAATATCCACCATATAACACTACATGAATCATTAAAATCAGGATATTTAGGCCCCGCCCCAAAAACGCCCTCAAATGGTGACTTTTGGGTGAGGTTTGCCGTTTTTGTCAAGCCAAAGTTGGGACTATTGGCAAGTATGCCTTTAAAGAGCTTGCCTAGGATTTTACAATTAAAGACTAATCCTCAGGATAGGCCGTTAATATCTGATGAGAGGAGGTTCCAACACCCCGCCGATTAGCTGTTCCCAAGTAACTCCGGTGCTGGAACTACAAAGCTTCTGCGCTGGCGCTACTGTAGAACAGCCATTTGGCGGGAGTGTGGGGTGTCAGACCCCCGCAGATCAGCGTTTTCCATGTAGCTCTGGAACTGAAGCTCCATCCAGTACACAGTAAACCGAGCTGTGTACTTCAGAGCAGGTGCTCGGCAGGGATGTGTAAAGATCAGATATTGATGACCTATCCTGCGGACATCTTAGTAATCACACCCTAACCTTAATAACACCTTAAGGGCTCTTTACACGGGCCGAGAATCTTAAAGATAATCGCTGATCGTTGATAGGAACGCTCGTTAGCACTTATCAAGCGATCTAAATGAACGCTTCACACTTTCATGGTGTAATCTGATCGTTTGTGCGTGCACAAAAATCGATGATTGCTGGCAGCAGATCGTGCTATGTCAACACAATCTGCTGCCGGGAAACGACAAGTCATTATGGGGAAGAACAATGGCATTAGCGCTCACTCCCCTCCATACTCTGGATGAGATCGCAGCATGTAAATGAAGCGGTCTCCTCCACCAGTAAGTAGCAGATTGTCAGAAAGGAATGCTTTCTGGCCGATTATCTGCAGCTTTGTTATCCCATGTCTGCAGATTCTGCAACGGGCCGACAGGGGGTGCGCCCGGGGGATCCCCAAGATCGTAGAGTCTTTTGTCGTGACACCAGTTGCATTTCAGCATCGAGGGACTAAGTCCCCCTATGTAGAAGGTGATGGTGGAACCCAGGTGTAGGAATGCCAGAGTGATATGAGGGGGCCTAAAATGTCTCGCTAGGTGCTGCTGTGCACTTGTCACGGTGCTCCTACCTGGATATCCCGGAACCCCAAGCGTAGTCGTCCGCAGCAGTGCAAATAGGGTGAAGAGTTGAGGGATTGGTAGAAAGAATTGAGTCCAGACTTGGGTTTAAGTTGAAACAGCTTTACTTGGCATAAACTTGCATCAGGGAACCATCTTCCAACTTTATCTTGGTTACCAGCAGGCTTTGGCATTAATTCTGGCAGGCAAACACATTTGGCTTTGTATCTCTAGCTTTGCTGTGTTAACTGAATAAAAAATTTAACTTTCTCCTTTGCTGCTGTAAGTTGCAACTTACCTTTCTGTAGTCTGACTCTGTCTTGATATTGATCTGTATCTTTATCCAGGGAACCTTTCCTCCTGGCTTCTGAGGTGTGTGGCATGGGCCCCTATGCCCAGCAGAGCAGAAAATGCTCTGCTGGCTGGTACACAGCCTACCCCTTGCAGGGGATACTCTGAATTAACTTTAGAAGGACTTGTCCGGAGGGACGAGGGCCTGCTCCTTCCCCAAGCAGGGGCTAAGCTAAACTGCAACTAACTTCCAACTAACACTGAACTCCTCCTTCTCTAGAGAGGGGGCTAGAATGGAAGAAGGGCTCCATCCTCGCTAACACAGCTCTGCCAGAGGTGCCGCCATCTGCTGGTAGACCAGGTACATTGCATGAACATACCACTTGCAAGGGAATACAAATACACATGGTGCAGGATATGGAGATAGATGCATGAGATGACACAGAATCACCCATAGGAGATAGTAAAGGGGTGTAAAAGGTGGTAATGCCCCTCTGGGGCGTTACAATTCCCCCACTAGCCCGCCTGTTTTTATGTCCGGAAGAGGCTATTGTGTATGCTAATGGCCTTTTACGATCAAGTCTTATGAGTTTAGTGCTTGGCTCAGAATCGTCCACTAAGATCAGTTTTCCTGTAGGCATCATAGGAACTTTATACCACTTTCATCCCACGAATAATAATGTTTCGCACACATACATATCAAACATGGAAGGGTTAGAGACAGTATGGAGTGCGTTCTTTAATTATCATCTCCTGTAGGGCCCTGATTGAGGTGACGCTCTCATAAGTGATGCTGGTGGATGGCCTTACGCCAATCCTGAGCAGCACATGGCCAATTTTTAAAATAGGTCCAGTATTTCTTTGATGGATGTTCATCTGTATGGTTTTTGATACTTGACCCCTACTACAGATCATGGTTTCCTCTGCCTGACCTTTCGAATAACGCCACGAGGTGTCTTCTTGGACCTCCCTGGTGATATAGGGGTTAATATGATCGAGGTGTCTTCTTGGACCTCCCTGGTGATATAGGGGTTGATGTGATTGATGTGTCTTCTTGGACCTTCCTGGTGATATAGGGGTTGATGTGATTGATGTGTCTTCTTGGACCTCCCTGGTGATATAGGGGTTAATATGATCGAGGTGTCTTCTTGGACATCCCTGGTGATATAGGGGTTGATGTGATTGAGCTGTCTTCTGCTTCTGGGACCCCCCCCCCCCCCTTCTTTCTTGTCAGTCAGTGGTTCACGCTGCTGCTGGTGCAAATTTCGCTGCACTTGTGACTCCGTTCCTTCAGATTAAACTCTCAGTGCAGCCGTTAGATTGATAAGCCGTCCTGCGCAGCCGCAATCTGCAAATCCAGCTCCTTGTGTTTTAAATGCAAATAGAAATGGTATCCGGGGGTGGTTACACTTGATATATGTAATACTTGTGGGGAATACTTGGAAATCTGTTTAACCCATCTGCTTCCTGCGTGTGTCACTGTGCCAAAATAACCCGAGAATGCTGCCATGTGTCCCCGGGCTGAAGGATGCGATGTAACTGCACCTGCCGTCACTTAAAGGGCTGTGCCATAAATGTCCGAGATGGGAATACCCCTGTCTCAAGAATGAGACAATGTCTTGCGCTGCCAGGAAAGCAGAGGTGGCTGTACAAATCGTGGCTGCTTTCTTCCAAAAATTGTGCCACACCTTCCCATAGGCTGTGCTTGGTATTGCAGCTGTTCTCCATTGAAGTAAATGAGGCCGAGCTGCAATACCACACCACACCTGTGGACAAGTTTTTGGACGAAAGCCATGTTTTTCTACACTTGCATGACCCCTTTAACTTGCACCAGAGGAGACCTTCCTTCTATGGGAAATTCTGTGTTCACCCTCTGTGATCATTTTGTCACAGCTGTTGCATACGTCTGACCCACTTGGCAAATCTCCCCCTTTTAACATGTTGCTTTTAGGTCCAAAATATTATACCAGTTTATTTCTGGTTGTTTTTATACTGGTCAGAGCTCAAATGCTCTGATATAAAGCCCCCAAATCTCCAGTGTAGATTGAGTTTAATGATGACATTCTGGCTGCCACCACTAGAGGGAGCCCACTGCATACAACTTTTACATTGAATTCCATTATAAATAAGTATGCAGGGCCCTCCCTCTAGTGGTGGCCGCAGGTATTTGGAGCACCACATCAGCGCGCACTGAGTGTATTAGTCGGCAGTTGTTACGATCGGGGGTGCAGTCACATATTTGGAACGGTTTCCTATTTTATCTTCCCTTGTGGTGTTAATGCCAGCAGATGTAGTGTGCTTTCTTAGGAAGGCGCGTTGCAAATATTTCATTGTGCTATGGGTATTTTTAGATTTCTGTAAATGTATGCAAAAATAATATAAAATATCTCGAGAGGGGAAAGAAACCTGTTTAGGTCCAATCACTTGTGATTTTCTTTTCTCAGCATGGGGAACATGTTTTGAAGAAGTGAAAAATACAGTTCTGTTTTTCCGGATTTTTTTCACACGAGCAAGAATTCCGCGCGAGTGCAATGAAGTTTGGGTTTGGGTTTGGGTTAGGTGTTGTGCAGATTTTATTATTTTCCCTTATAACATGGTTATAAGGGAAAATAATAGCATTCCTAATAGAGAATGCTTAGTTAAATGTGGCTTAAGGGGTTAAAAAATAAAAATAAATTGACTCGCCTCATCCAATCGATCGCACAGCCGGGCATCATCTTCTTTCTTCTTCTTTGAGGACCTGCAAAAGGACCTTTGATGATGTCACCGCGCCCACCACAAGTGATGCGTGAAAATCAACGTTCACCTTCATCGAAGTGAATGGGTCTGGATTCAGTGCGGGTGCAATGCGTTCGCCCCAGGCATTGCACTCGCGCGGAATTCTTGCTCGTGTGAAAGGGGCCTAAAAGGTTAATGTGACCTGGCATTCCACGTCATAAGTCAGTGGGGTCTTGGTGATTGGTCCAGCACTCCATTTTTTCCCCCACCTCGGACATTTATATCAAATGCACAGTATTTACCTTAAATGTCTGATAGGTGCCAGTCCCACCTCCGGGACAGACTTGTACCCCAAATGGATCCAGAGATAGTAACATAGTATATAAGACCGAAAAAAGAGTAGTTTGCTTTCGGACTGGCTGTAGTTTGCTTTCGGACTGGCTGTAGTTTGCTTTCGGACTGGCTGTAGTTTGCTTTCGGACTGGCTGTAGTTTGCTTTCGGACTGGCTGTAGTTTGCTTTCGGACTGGCTGTAGTATGCTTTCGGACTGGCTGTAGTTTGCTTTCGGACTGGCTGTAGTTTGCTTTCGGACTGGCTGTAGTTTGCTTTCGGACTGGCTGGAGTGTGCGGCGGACTGGCTGGAGTGTGCGGCGGACTGGCTGGAGTGTGCGGCGGACTGGCTGGAGTGTGCGGCGGACTGGCTGGAGTGTGCGGCGGACTGGCTGCAGTGTGCGGCGGACTGGCTGCAGTGTGCGGCGGACTGGCTGCAGTGTGCGGCGGACTGGCTGCAGTGTGCGGCGGACTGGCTGCAGTGTGCGGCAGGCTGGCTGCAGTGTGCGGCGGACTGGCTGTAGTTGGAACCCAGTGTAAAAGGGATTTTATGAAATGGTAAATCTGTCCCCTGTGGTACATTGTGGCATCCATAGTCTCTTTAGATCCTCTTCGTACTATATGCCAGTCACGGTCTGCCCGAGTACAGCTGAATGCCAGCCAGTGAAAGGCTTTAGGAGAGTGTCATTCAGTTCTGTAGCAGTGACACCTTGTGTGCCGACCCGAGTGATTAGTGGTGGGGGGGGGGGGGGTAAACGCAGCTCATCCCTGCCAGGGCGACGCTGATCTCTGCCAGGATGAGTTTAAAGGGATTAAAGAGGTCAAACACAATGGCCGCTTCTAGAGCCCTTGCATCTCCAGCAGTGACTACTCATCATTGGAAGGTCTCAGAATCTGCCCCGGAATGTAAATGTTGACATTTTATTCCTGACCCATAAAAAAATTCAACTTTTTTTTAAAACGAGCACCTGGATCTTAAAAGTTTTGTAATTGCATGTAATTAAAACTTTAGTATAGCAGCTGAGTTATAAAAAAATAAAAATAAAAAATATCAGTATAGCGCCACCTGCTGCTTGCTCTTTTTCTAATTTCTCTGTCCTACTCATTGAGGCCGAAGAACATGTTCAGTTCCGTCCTTTAACTGCCACCAGCCGTATTTATGTTAGTAGCTGTGATAGCAAAAGAGCTGCAACAGAAAGGACATGCCCCCTGAGCGTTGAGGTAGAGAGTTTCAGCAAAAAAGGGTACACCCCTGAGAGGACACGTCTAATAAGCTGCCATCTTGAAAAAGAATGGCGAGAACTCTGGATCCATGTGAGGTGCACGGCTGGTTCAATAGATTGTCATAAACTATATGATGTGTGATATTTATTTTACTCCTAGGATACCGCCTTTATCTGTTGCCAGCGACCTCCCTATCAAGCTGTCCGCATAGACACGTAGCTGTGGTTCTCTTGATTAAATCGCGTTTTTAGTTTTTTGATCCGAGGCTCCGTTCCTGAGTTATTATAAGTTTTCTTAATATGCAAATGAGGTCTTTGGAGTAATGAGGGCGTCACCATTGCTCTAGTTGCACCAAACTTCACTCCTTTCTGAGGCCAGCCCCTCCCTGGCTGCTTTGATTGATGGGGCCAGCAAGGGAGTGTCTGGCCATAGAAAGGAGTGGAGCTTGAGTGCAACAAGAGCAATGGTGACTCCCTCATTGCACCAAAGACATAATTTGCATATTAAGGAAATGTATCATAACTCGGGATCTGAGCCTTGTATCAATAAAAGAAAAACTGCATTTTAATAAGGCGGAACACGACTATGTGGAAACAGTTGGATAGGGAGCAGGCTGGTGACAGATTTGCTTTAAAGGGGCACCCCACAATTTATTATATATTTTATATTTACATATTAACCTACTTGGAGGGGGGTAGACCACAGAGCAGTTACACAGAGTGCACCTCTTGCTCCAGAGGTTTCCTCAGGTCTGTGCATTAAATGGACAGCTAATTGGTTCCAATGCCTCCTGTGTAATGCTTTATTTGTCCTCCGGAGGCGCTGCAGAGAAAGTGAGATCTTGCTGATGTGCCGTCCCAAATTGATTGCTGGAGGGTCCACCATTGGGGACCTGTTCTGATCACTCTATGGTCCGAGAGAACCCATCTAATATAAAATCAGAAGTCCCTGTAATTTAAGAGCTGTGTGCTGATCGGCTGGAGTAACACGTCTCAAATCGGCATTTTGCTTTCGTGCCAGTTTATTGGTTGGGCTTTTCACTTTACAGAAATCAAAATATTTGCATCAGTGGAAGGAGTTCTGAAATGAGAAGAAAGTTATAAGATGCATGCCCTTATGGAGGTGCGACCTCAAACTACTTCCCCCCTTAAATATCCAGGGAGCGATTTATTTTAATGGGAGCGTTCCTTGTGGACACTTATAGAACAGCGACACCTGGTGGCCATGAGTGAGACAGTCCCTATATCTCTTTACCTAGATCAGCTGGTCATTGTATATTGGAGTACAGCTTGGATCCTGTCAGGCCAAGGAGATGTGGTGTATTATATGGGGTTCCTAGGAGCTGCTGAAGCTTCTTCCTCCATAATGTGGTCTGTTAATACGGTCACAGCATTAAAACCACTGCTAGCTGAAGTGAATAGCATTGTTTGTCTTCTGGCAATGGCACCTGTCATAGGGTGGGTTAGTGCTGTTGCTAACATCTTGGCATCAGATACCCCAGGACACCTTAAGATGTTGTTAGTGGGGTGCAGACACAGAGACCCCCACCCCATATCCGTCACTAAAACCAATCTTTTACACCCTGTAGAGCCGTCATCTTCACCCGAGGAACATGTAATGTAAGTGTAGAACCTGGTGATCGTCTGATCGGGACCGGACGAAAGGGAGAGACTAATGACAATGCCCCTAACCCGATAAAGGGATGGGGCTGTACGAGATTGGCGCCACTCCTATCCACAGCCTGTGTCTGGTAATGCAGTATTCACTTAAAGGGGTCGTCTCACTTCAGCAAATCGATTTTGGGTCCATTCACACATCCGTTCTATATTTTGCGGATCCGCAATACATTGGGCCGACACCCCTATAGAAATGCCTATTTTTGTCCGCTATTGCGGACAAGAATAGGTAGTTTCTTATTTTTTTCGGGAGCCGCGCACCGGAAGATGGGGGAAGCTCACCGTGTGCTGCCCGCATCTCTTCCGGCCCCATTGAAAATTAATGGGTCCGGATCTGTTCCGCAAAGTTCTACGGACATGGATGGACCCTTATTCTGCTAGAAAACGGATCCCAAGTGCCCATAGCAAACCAGACTGAAAATGAACCTGACTTTGTGAAAATTAGGTGACAGACTCCCTTTAATACAAGGCACTTACTAATGTATTGTGATTGTCCATATTGCTTCCTCTGCTGGCTGGATTCATTTTTCCATTCCATTCCACACTGCTCGTTGCCAGGGGTTATGACCACCTTGGAATCCATCAGTGGTGGTCGTGCTTGCACACTGTAGGAAAAAGCGCCAGCCTCTCTGGCGGTGGGAGTGCACATGGGCACAGCAGCCCCTGTCCCGACCACCTCATATCTGCACTGCAGGGTGGTCGTAACCGCCTGGATAAGAGCAGCGTATATTGTGATGGAAAAATGAATGAAGCCAGCAAAGGAGACAATATGGAGACTCACTATACATTAGGAAGTGCCTTGTATTCACTTTGACTACATGATACATTCCACTTGCTGAAGTGAGACGAAGAACTTTAATTGAAGTTGAGCTGTAATACCAGTCTCGTATACAGAGTGGCGCTCTGGTAAAAAAAAAAAAATCTCCGCTAAACTTTACCCTAGTGATCACTATAAATGTGAAGGTTACAAAATAATGCGGCCCATGGGCGCTTGTTTTCCGAAGTACGACGGCGGGAAGACGTGTGAATATTTTCCAGCTCGTCTCAATTCATTGCAGCTCCCGGGATGCATCAGCAATTGTGACGGTGCCCAGCAGGCAGCACCACGGACAGCAGCCTAAGCCAGGCCTCATGTAATGCAGACAGGCGTTACACATGGTGACAGCAGCGCACAGCACACACGGCGGCGATAAATTGTCAGCGCTGCACGACGACGTTCACACTTCCAGCTGGAATTCTTCGCATGTGGTGATGTCTGCGGATGATAGGTGTTGGTGCGGGCACCAGAAGGGCAGAGGTACACGGGTCACATTTATAACATCGCTGTCGTGGAGGAGCCAAGGCCTAAATTGCCTAAAAATATGTTGTAGATAGAAAGCTCTGGCACTTCTAAGTTATATCTGTGTCCAGGAAAGCTGGGTGACAACCCGTATCGCCACCATGACGTCAACATGTGACCCAGTTTTTCTGCATCGCTAGATAACCTGCTGTTCAGGGGTCTGGGAAAGCTGGGTGGCATATTTTTTACAAGAGGACTATATTCTGCTCTTGCTTCAAACATATGTCATTCACTTGAATGGAACTGGATCATATTGCTGATCGACAGGGTGGCTGGATAGGCCATTCATGTTACAGTCCTCCATCTGTACATTAAGAATGTGAAAAATGTTTTTATATGTCTTATTCCTATGCCAAGATATAATCTCTTGAAATTTCAGGCCCAAAGCCTGAGGCTGCACTACTGAGAGACTGTGAAAATGTATCTTGTTTTGATTTCCGTCAGGTGTAGTGTAGTGTTGTCATACATCCCTTTCCCTTATATTTACAGCATAGTTGGCAGCAGTCCCAGGAAACGGATGGGAAGGGGGCGGGCAGAGCGCGAAGAGGCGGGGTTGGTGCAGATTTACTCCAAAGAAGTGTGTGGTTTGTCTGCGTTTTAGGCCTCTTGCACACGAACGTTGCGTGCCCGTGGCCGTATTGCGGCCCGAGTACAGGCACTGGCCCGTGTGCACTCCGGGCAATCACGGGGATGCGGAATGGAAGCATGGATCGGAACCCCACGGAAGCACTACGGAGTGCTTCCGTGGTGTTTCTGTCCTTGCCTCCGCACCGCAAAAAAATAGAACTTGTTCTATTTTTTTTGCGGTGCGGACGGATCACGGACCCATTCAAGTTGAATGGGTCTCGATCCGTCCCAGGCCGCCTCACGGACGTTGCTCGTGCATTGGGGACCGCAAATTGCGTTCCCCAATGCACAGATGGACCCACAACGTTCGTGTGCAAGAGGCCTTACGGTGCGAAAGTTAACATTATATTGATTTGTATTCACACAAGGTGTCCATAACCACACAGTACCTGAAGTCATCAGGCTGTCTCTCAGTAGTGCAGCCTCAGGCTCTGGACCTCTGACTTTAAGCGGTCATATCTCAGTGTAGGAATAAGATATTAACGAATGGTTTTCACATTTGTAATCTGCACTAATTGGCCTTTGTACAGACCCACTTTTGGTAGTGCCCCGGCCTCGCTGTATGTAGTTTATATGGCTGCTGGCCTCCTTTCCAATCAGCATGTGCTGGAATGCTATCGGTCCGCGTTCGGCGCCTTCGCCTCTCCGCTCCAGTATCTCATTACAACCTGTATTGATTCTCCATTCGGTTCCCCATCAGCACTTTGTTTTCTATTCCAGGTGAAATAATTAAATTTTCTCCCCGTGTGATCCAGACTTTCAATTCCGAGCGCGAGTTCTTTATGCCGCAGACGCCCCATTGATACGCCACTATTAACTATCCCCTCACAAATTGATTTATTTTTTCTGCGGTTCCCGTCGCTTTGGTTTAATTTATGGCGATGACTGAACAAAAAGCTTCGGATTTGCTTGGGATGTGATCGGAGCCGCGGGGACGTTTATCTCGAGGTTGCACCTTTTAATTAAGTTTAGGTAGATTTTCACACCGCAGAAAAACGGCTGGCACCTTACATCAGAGGCAGGATTAGTGAGTAAAGGGACCTGGCTCGTAAGGTATATCTGATGCTGGGAAAGCTGGATGACAACAGGCACATCCAACCCGCAGCTCCCAGAGCATTCCATGGCTTCTTATGTCAGGCGCCACGTTTGTCAGAGGAGCCTGGGAAAGCTGGGTTATGTGATATGAAATGGGCCGGATTGCAATATCTGACTGCTCCTTTATCCAGTGCTTAAGGCTCTGTTCACATCTGCAAGAATGGCGCACTGCGGCGCCATTCACATAACTGGGTGCCTCAGGTTCATCATGGTGTCTCCCATTTTGCACAGGAAGACTAGTGCTGCACTAATCTTCACGTCAAATATAAATCCGCAGCGGACCCTCTGACACAGGTGTGAACAGAGCCGTAGCGCCAAACATAGAAGTTGAGAAGATGATCTGCCGGTTTTGGCCACTGCACGTACGTTTTTTTTTTCTGGATGTTCTCAGATCAGTACATATGTAATAGAACAAATTATCTAACTTCAATGGCTGACAGTAGTTTGCATTAATTTTCATAGACCGTGGTCCTGCAGCACTTTTTCGGGTCCTGTGCCCCTTTAAACAGTTGGCTTTTACGATCTGGAGTCCGTAGGCGAGGTCTTCTGATAAATGATGCATTGGTGACGGCCTTGATTTGGGGGCCCCCCCCCCCCCCGCTGGAAGTTTGATCGTGGCGGTTGAGTTGTGGTTTACAGCCCTGACGGAGCGCCCCTGGTAGTCTCTGGAAGGTCGTAATAGGAGTAAATCTTGCGTTTTCTCCAGATACTCCGGCTCGTATCCCTGTCTGTATTCTGCCTCTTACAGGCACGCTGGGATCTTTTAACCTGGTGATGGATCGGTAAGCTGCCGCACTGTGCGCTTTATGGTTTTATAAATGGCGGTGTGAGATTGACGACCCTCGGCGGACGTTAGCGCAGAATTGACCAGCAGCAGCTGCTTATAGTATGCAGGTATACATACACCTGCTGCAAAACCTGCCGCTTCAATCTGGTTCAGGGAAAGCTGGGTGACAATTAGTATTGCTGTCTTTACAGCCCCTCGTGCACACGAACGTACGTTTATTTCCGTTCAACTTTTTATTTTATTTTTATGCAGAACGATTCATTTCAATGGGTCTGCCAAAAAAATTGAAGTTACTTCGTGTGCGTTCTGTTTCCGTATGTCAGTTCCGCAAAGGAATAGAACATGTCCTATTATTGTCCACATTACGTACAAGGATAGTCTTGTTTAGTAGGCGCCAGCTGCTCCGTTCCGCAAAATGCGGAATGCACACTGATGTCATCCGTGTCTTTTGCGGACTGCAAAATACATACGGTTATGTGCATGAGCCCTTGGAAATTACCACTGCAGTTTAAGTCTCTTGTTCCCTCAAAGATAAGTGACTTCAGCGGTGTCATGCACATTTTTATCTCCTCCCACGGTTTATGGGGTGTGTGGGTCGGTGGTTGTGACTAGTTTTTGGTCACTGGCGGGCTCTGGTTGCTTCCTTTTTAACCTCTACAGAAATCCGTCCAGGATGTACACCGTGGGATCCTACAGCAAAACAAAGAATGGGCCCCACTCTGCTAACGTCCACAATGTTGTGGTTCTTTATTCTATGATATAGCTTTAAAAGAGAGCTTTGTTTTTCCCGGCAGTACAGATAATAGGATTCTGACTGTCTTCAGCCACCACTAGGGGGAGCTCACTGCATATGGATTTACACTGCCTGTATTGAAGGCAATTCTGTGTGCAGTGAGCTCCCCCTAGTGGTGGCTGCCAAGAAGGTGTCTGCAATGGCTACTCGGCTGTTCATGTAAGCTTAGTGCAGTCCAGGGCACTTCCAGCATGTGAAGAGTAAAAGATTAAGTTGGTCTTTGTTGTGGGCGTCTGTGGCGTATGATAAGAGGCAGACATGGCATCACGTACCCTCCCCGGCTGCTGGGAGAGGACTGCCCTCACCTCCGCTCCTCTGAAATTGCAATGCCTTCCAATTAGAGGCTTCAAAGCGTTTTTAATGAAGTGCTTGCTGTCCTGGAAGGATGTGCATGGGGCTGGGAGATTGCCAGGGCTGAGCTTTTTGTGAAGCCTCTCACATGTATTTGAGAATCCGATACATTAAGTGCCCGTGTAGTGGTGCCCGGCTTCTGGCAGCTGGTGCAGCCGCTCTTCCTGCCAGCTGCTTTCTGACGGATGTGGTGCGGGGTTTGATTGCAAAGTGACTTTGTCAATGATCAGCCTTTATTGAGTGGAACGGCGCCACCATTTAATTCCTGCTTGGCAGACACCAGTCTTTGAGTCATCATCTACGGTGTTTCTGGGAAAGCTGGGTGAGAAGCCGTATAGCGGTAGATGTAACGGGGTAGCCGCCCTCTTTCCTAGAGTCCTGATTGGTGCTGTGGAAAGATAGGCGGCCACCAAGGTATTTACCCTTCAGGAGCCTGGGAAAGCTGGGTGACCCCTTTATAGCAACCATATTGGCCATCACCCAGTTTTTTAGACTATCATTTAAATAAGAGGTGGCAGAACAGACCGGAGAGGATGGCTCCAGGACTGACGGGGCGCTGTCACTTTGTGGATTATAGAGGTGGCAGAACAGACCGGAGAGGATGACTCCAGGACTGACGGGGACGCTGTCACTTTGCAGGAGGCGCTGAGCAGCTTGATATATACTTTTGTGGGGAAAGACACAGTGTAAAGCCACGCGCACACGACCGCAAACTGCAGATCCGCAAAAAACAGGCATCGGTCATGTGCACTCTGCATTGCGGTGTGAACCCACTGACTTCGATGGTCCGCGATCCGCAAGGTGAGGCCAGAGATAGGACTTGTCCTAGATTTTTCTGTGCGGAGGCACGGACCCGGAAGCATATGAATGGCTTCCAATTGTTTCCGTGCTTCCGGGTCTGTCCCTCTGCGCCAGAAAAAAATAGGACACATCTTATGGATAGAAGCCAATGGTCCGCGATACCATGCAGAGTTCCCATGGCCGCTGCCCGTGTTTTGCGGTCGTGTGAATGCGGCCTAACACTACATGCACACGGCTGAAAACTGCAGATCCAGATACCGGCCGCGTGCATCCCGCACTTTCCTTGTTATAGAAATGGCTTTTCTTGTGCACAAATTGCTCTGAGTTGTGGAACGGCCGCGCAGATACGGACCACACGTGGCGACATCCATTTGCCATCAGCTTTTATTTGCGGTCCCGTAGAAATAAATGGGTCCGCGTGTGATCAGAAAAAAATGCGGATCGGACAGGGACCAAAAATACGGGTGTGTCCATGAGTCCGACTTGTCTTATTTTCATTTTAATCCCTTCTCTTCTTATCAGCGGGTAGTTATGTCGGACATTGATAGCTCCGCCCACTGGACTCCTAAGAGCAAGGATCACAATGAATGAATCATAAATGATCCAGAATCCTTTCCCGCACAGCTGTATATCACTCTGCTCAGCTCCTCCTGCTCTATATCCCGCTGCCTGCAGATCGGACTGCGTGTTCAGTGTGACAGGTTCCCTTAAAGGGGAAGTCCTCCATGGTTTGACCATTATAACGCCTGTAATAACTGCGTTCTCTGTTTTTACACCCAGGATCCCAGAAGTAAGCACAAGTTTAAAATCCACACGTATTCCAGCCCGACGTTCTGCGACCACTGCGGCTCGCTGCTGTACGGCCTCATTCACCAAGGGATGAAGTGTGAAAGTAAGACGACGCTGCTTGCCGCCGTCCGCGTGCTGTCGGCCGCGCTGTGCACAGCTCTGTTTTTCGTATCAGTGTTTGTCTGTTATCTCTGTGACCCGGAATAAGGGATCGCTGTAAACTCTTTGTAACACACCGCCAATGTGTTCTGTAACTATGTGTCCTTCTGTACCGCATGACATCACTCTGTGGCAGGAAAGTGTCGCAGCCCCACAGCAGTACAGTGCGGATCGTCTGTTTCTGTATGGAGGCCAGCGTGTGGTCCGCTGGTAAGATCTGGCGGCCGGGCTGCAGATCAATATTCTCTGCACATTTTGTTTATGTGATTGTAAAATTCCCAGATTGAGACACTTGATGCAGATGGAGTCATCGCCCATGCATGGTATCAGGGGCGTAGCTAAAGGCTCATGGGCCCTGGTGCAAGAGTTCAGCTTGGGCCCCCTTCCCTCAGTGCTTTGTGTGTCTTCTTATGCGGCACAAGGGTCTTTGGGCCCCCTCAGGCTCCTGAGCCCAGTAGCGACTGCTACCTTTGCACCCCCTATAGCTACGCCCCTGCATGGTATGAAGAAAGCACCTTGGCAAGCGGCAGCTCTCCTGAATATGTTGGTGTACAGAGCCCTCTAGTGGTCACAATTGGAATGACGTGAATTACTTTTAAGGCTGACTTACAGAGCACGTGTCCCATCTTCTGGCACGTCTGTTTCAGTAAATACTTGCATTCTCAATGTAATACCAATTCTGGAGTAGTTTTTTTATTTTTTTTTATTTTCTCTCTGCTCTTGTTATTAGTTATAGCTCTTTTATTCCTCCTGGAAAATGTATGACAACTGGGTGTTACCATTCCGTAGTCAACGGTGGTGTATCCCTTCAGTAAGCACTATTGAAAAGTGTCAGACAGTGTAGGGACGTACCCCCAACTGGTAACACATTATTCCTACATTTCCAGGAGGAATAACAGCACAGTCATAAGTAAAGAAGCCCCAGAATTGTACAAGTATAGACTGCAGACCTGTCAGGAGCAGTGAGCGCCTTCCCTAAATGCCCAATTAGTCAGGGGACCATAAATAAAGCGTATTCATTCTGTAATGAAAACCCATGAGACGTGTTACTAATCTTCCTCTCTGTTGTAAAGATCTGTGCCGGCTTTCAGTGAATGAAACCAATAACCGTTTACATCCAGCGACTGAAAACCTTTCCTGCTGACAGGTGCAGGGCTTGTTAAGGCTGGGTCCAGATATGGCGGATTTTTTTCCCCTCCGCAGATATTGCTGTAAAACTGTGGCAAAATCTGCTTGTGTTATACCGTATAACACAAGCAGATTTTGCCACTTATACGGTAAATTTGTTGCAGATTTTGCAGATTTCCCGTGGATTTTACCCTGTGTACAGTGATGTACCTTCAATAAAGGCAAACCGTGTGACTGCTATGGGGGAAGGGGACCCTGCTCTGATATTCCGTCCATACATTCAGAGGTCAAAATACTGCATTTTCATGCAGCCACCATTAGGGGGAGGTCAGTGCAAATACATTATTATAGCTTCCTTGGCATTTTAGAAATTCCTATGCACTGAGCTCCCCCTAGTGGTGGCTGCAGGCAGACAGCTCTGTAATGTGACGTGAAACTGGAGATTCATCAATGTATTTAGGCCAGTTTTCTGGCTTAAATACATTGAGAAATTAGCTGTTTAGAATGAGCGCCATATTTTTGACACTCCTACTCCCCTTTTTCCAAAAATATCTTCTGCTTAATAAAAAAAAAAAAAGTAAATAAACCAGAAATCTGGGGCATCGTGCTTTGCATCCCGCATTGCCTGGGTGCCTTTGACGCATGCCTACTGGTAGATTGGTGGGGCAGGGGGGCCCATACTAAGTTTTGCTATGAGATCTGTCTACGCCCCTGACTATGCATGCAAAGGGGGAAATCTGCTGTGAAAATCCCTGCCATTTCCGCAAGCGTGTTCCGATTTGTATCCAGGAATTTTTTAATACGTGTGGATCGGGTTTTAAACCTCAACCATATGTATTTTACTTTAAATCCGCCAACTCCAAACCCGCCCTGAGCTCTCCCTAAGCCTTGCGGCTGTGAAGGTACAACATGATTTAGACAGGTTTTCAGTCTCTGGATCTAAACAGCAATTGTTTCATTCACTGACACCAAGCAGAGATCTTAACGCTGTGAGGAATTGAAACACAAAGTATATTAGAAAGTTGCAGAACTTTTCACTATTCATTGATTAAGCTTTATTTATGGAGAAAATGGAAAACTACTTTTTTGGAATGCTCTGTATAGTCAGAGTGGAACCCAAGGCCAAGTTGCCACGTAATATGACATTGCAGGTAAATGGTGGATCACCGGTAGTCTGTAAAGATGGACTTGGAGTGATCAGTTGGTTAGTGGAACGGCTTTTACTTAAAAATAAAATTACCTTTTGTGTGACATCCCCTTTAAGACTTTCCAGCGGCTTGTCAATGACGTAACATCTAATCACAATGTGGGGGCTGCTGGATGTGGGGGCTGCTTGTTGTCAACCTTTCAAAAAGATAGGGGTGGTCCTAACTGAAGAACCCCTTTAAAGAGAACCGTCGCCTCTCCTGACATGTCTGTTTCAGTAAATCCCCTTGTAATAACAACAATTCTGGAGCCTCTTATCTCATAACTGTGCTGTGCGGTTTCTCGGTTATTCCTCCTAGAAATGTATTGATGAATTGACCAACGGGGCTACCGGTGTCCTTGTGCAGGGAGACACCCCTATGACAAGAGAAATAGTGACAACCGGTTGGCAATATAGTGATGATTTTCTAGGAGGAATACCACAGGGACATCAAAATGCAGAGTTGTAAGAAAGTAATTCGGAATTAGTTACTAAAATAGACGAGTCAAGAGAGGTGACAGCTCCTCAAATAAAAAAAGAGCCGCCCTCACAGTGTCGATATTTGTGCCGCCCTGTACGTACTAATGTGTATTTCTGTGTTCCCAGCATGTATGATGAATGTACACAAACGCTGTGTAATGAACGTTCCCAGCCTCTGCGGGACGGACCACACTGAACGCCGCGGAAGATTACACATCAAAGCTGAGATCATCAAGGAGGTGCTGACAGTAGCGGGTGAGTCGCTCTGCTTCAGGACTTTTAGGCTTATGTAGGAAATATACAAGACGTGGACAAAAGTATGTGAACACCCGATCATATCCATATTGGCCAGCAGCTCTTTGAGTCTCTCAATTCATTTTGGGCAGCAGATTAAGTCCTCAGTCTCCTCCTTGGGATATTGTGCTGGCGGTGGTCACTGGGGCTACAATCCCTTAGTGTTAGGATACTGTAAATGATCGGAAACAGGTGGCATTCCATGACGCCTCTCAGCTGCATTACCTCCATTTCACCACAAGATGTCGCCATATTACTGTCTATGATGCATTTTCTTGCCAGCTATGAGGTCGGCAGAGAACACAAATGTGTGCGCCGCAGGATTCGCCTTCATCAAGGCAGTGTGCTGATGTGCAGATTGCAGCGTGGGTGTTTGTATGTCTGATTGTATACTGCACATATGCATGTAAAACATATCCAACTATTAGGTCTTACCACCTACCTACAGTATAGGGGATCAGTATCTGATTGCTGGTGGCCCAACCTGGGGGACTCCATCAGTCACAATAATGGAATCCCCGGAGTGATGGGTCGCCCATTCATATCTTTGGAGCTGCAGGAGAAAGCTGAGACCTGTACTTGGCTGTCTGGCAGCCCCTTAGAGAATGAACTTTTAGGACTCCGTTCTTCTGATTGGTGGAGGTCCCATTGGATCACGAAGTGCCTATTGAATTCATGGGGTGACCATGTTGCTTTAAGTCCTCCACTCATGGTATCAGATCCCTACTTTGCCTAATAGTGGGGAACTCTGAGCAGAGGACCTGATGTGCCTTTTTATAACATGGTCCACCATTGTGATGCCTCCTCTTCATTGCACAGTCCCTGAATCTTTCTCTTTACTTCATGTCTTATTTAGTGGGAGAGGGAAGAAATCTGGTTCCTATGGACCCAAATGGACTGTCTGATCCATACGTGAAATTGAAGCTCATCCCCGACCCCAAGGGAGAAAGCAAGCAGAAGACCAAAACCATCAAATGTTCCCTCAACCCCACATTTAACGAGACCTTTGTATTGTGAGTGATGCCTTAACGATTACGGTCGGCCGGGACCACGGCCTCGTCCTCTGTGTGACCGCTCGGGTGTGTCTTTTCTTCTTTTTGACAGTAACTTGAAGGAGTCAGACAAGGATCGCAGGTTATCAGTGGAGATATGGGACTGGGACCTCACCAGCAGAAACGACTTCATGGGTTCGCTGTCATTTGGCATTTCAGAGCTCCAAAAGTCCAGTGTTGATGGCTGGTAAGAGCACAATGATGGGAGTAGTTGTAGGTCGTAAAGAGGATCCTATCTGATATGGATCTAATCAAGGTAGAGGGCATGGGGACAAGAGACTGAATGGAGATGTGTTCATGCGTGTCTGCGGCTCCTCTCTAGTAACTACTATGGGAGCCACAGAAAGGGACCAGCATGCTTGTTTGGCTAGCTCCGATGATTGGAGCGCGCTGCATGGCCAGCAGGATGAGAGTTCCCAGTGCATGTCCTAGAGGTGGGACACCGCTGCCCAGTTCTCATACACTGTAACGCACCCTGCATAGTCAAAAATATTAAAGTTGAGCTTCCTGAAATCCGCCATAAAAGGCTGGATGAAGGTCCTGCACGTTCCTCTGGACACGTTCCTCCATTAGTCTTCCCCACCACCGTCCTCCACATTCTCATTTCCTCTCTGCTTCTGTGGTGCACGACGAGACTTATCTCTTTTCATCTCCAGGAAATCATTTTTACTCTATTGTCCTCCTGACTTACATGGTACGATGGGCTGCAGCTGTCGACTATTTTTGTAATCGAGTATTCTATCGATTAATCGAGTACTCTAATAACAAAAAACTAATTAAAAGAATTTTTTTTTAAAAAAAACCTCATCAGCTGCCCCATCGGTGCCATCAGCTGCCCCGTCGGTGCCATCAGCTGCCCCATCGGTGCCATCAGGCTCCCCCCCCCCCAGTGCCATCAGGCTCCCCCCCCCCCCTTTCCCAGTGCCATCAGGCTTTTCCCCCCCAGTGCCATCAGGCTGCCCCCCTGCCCCCCCCCCCCCCCCAGTGTCGACAGGCTCTCCTACCCACCCCCAGTGCCACCAGCTTGCCCAAAGTTAAATTGCAGCCACCTAATACCAACTGTTATTAGATAATCCCTTCCAGAAAACCAATGTGGATCACTATGAAACTCTGTTAAACTGAAATACAGAAAACGTGATCTCCAGAGCGACACTCCCGTCCCCATAGCAACCACAGGCCATTGCGGCCGATAGAGTGTGAGCAGCGTACTACGTGCCTGCATACAAAGTAGACGGCGGCCATTTTCTTGAAAAACGGAATGAAGCGCAGAGACTGGTTCAAGCAGCGGGAGAGATGAGGCCGCAGCTGTGCCTGGTGTAGGAAGCATTGCCCCATTTATAATAGTAGACACGGTGCAATGGGCTAGTGTATTAGTGTGTCCGGGTAACATTGCGGTTTCTCCTGTTCCAGTAAATGGCTATATTTGCTTTCTAGAAAACATACATTTTAGTTTTAGATTAAAAAATAAACCCATACACTCCGCCTCCGGAGGCCAATACGCCCTTTCCACACCCTGCTCCATTCCCCGTCCCCAGCCGGGACACACTAAAAGGCAGCAGACTGCCGACCGGCATGGCAGATGGACGCACGCACAAAGTTTCGCTCAGCAGTGTGTTGCGGGCCGGAACGGTGAGTAATAGCAAGCGCTTCACTCCCCCTTCGTGGTCACATGACACACAATTTTTTTTTGTGTCGAATTACTCAATTCATTCGAGTAATCGTTTCAGCCCTAGTTCAGTCTGTCCTCCAGATGCGAATGAGATTACAGTGGGCAGACCATGAGAAAAGACACACAGATGACACAGATGACGCCTTTATAATGCAGGGGTGATAAACTGTAATCTACCGCTGGGTGGTCTAGGGCAGTAAAGGGGTTAAAGGGGGTTCTCATCATGGACAATGGGGGCATATCGCTAGGATATGCCCCCATTGTCTTATAGGTGCGGGTCCCGCAAGTGAAGGAGGGCGCACTGCGCATGCGCAGCCACCCTTCATTCATTTTCTATGGGACCGGCGAAAATAGCCGAGCGCTGGTTCAGCTACTTACATCGGCCCCATAGAAATTAATGGAAGTGGGGGCCGCGCGTGCGCTGTACGCTCCCATTCCCGTTTATGGGGAGCCAGCTTGGTGGTGGACAGACCGGAGTCCTTCAGCCACCACCTAGGGGTGCTCTGTTCTCGATATAGGTGCGGGTCCCAGCGGTGAGACCCGCACCTATAAGACAGTGGGGGCATATCCTAGCGATATGCCCCCATTGTCCATAAGGAGACAACCCCCTTTAAGTTGTTATCTCCCTTGGTGGCCTAATTAAAAGGTTACTATATTAGAATACTATATTAGTCCAAATTGTGTTCAGGTGAGTGTTAAAATTTATCTTTCTAGGGGTTGGCGCCCTGTTTATCAGATACAGGGCACAAAACCCCTTCTTACCACCTTCTTGCAGCCATAGAGTTGAATGGTAAAAATTCTTGCCTCCAGCCACCACTAGGGGGAGCTGATTGCATACAGACATATAAGCTTCCCATTGAAGTGTTTGGAGATGTATAAATGTATATGTGGGCAGCTCCCCCTAGTGGTGACTGTAGGTGCAGCTCTGGGTGTTAGAAAGTAGATTTCTTTTTGGAGGGGAGCTACAAGGGGTCTCGTAGGACTAGGGCTCTACTTCACAGAGAAACAATATCTGCCTTTGTGTGGGTTCCTCCAAAAGTCTAAAAAGGTCCTTATGGGTTTCTCGTCTTCCTAGGTTCAAATTGCTCAGCCAAGAAGAGGGCGAGTATTTCAATGTGCCTGTGCCACCCGAGGGAGAAGAAGGAAATGAGGAGCTCCGGCAGAAGTTTGAGGTACGTCAAATTTTTTGAATTTTTCGGGAATCCTAAAATATTATGACTTCTGTAGTACAGTGATCTCTAACTTGTTGCAGAGCTACAACCCCCAGCATGCTCTGACAGTCCCCGGCACAGTATGGGGAGGGGGTACAGTACATATTCCCCCCTCTTTGTCACATCAATGCTCAGCTGACTGGGTCGGTTGGTGTTCTATCTGTAAATAAACCGCTGGGAGCCAGTAGAATCGTGAGCGCAGCTCTGGATGTGAGTAGAGGAAATAGGAATCGGCTCAGTCTGGTAAAAATGCACTTACTCATTGCAAGCGCGGAGATTACTGCCTCTATGAATACGGTAACTGGTCTGTGACCGGGCAGCGATGGGTGTGATAAGCCGGCACAATGCTTGTATATGGCGGATTTACATATATATAACCGTGCATTGCCTTATCGGTGGTGCCCGCTCGCAGCCGGCTGAACGGAGCGCGCTAAACATTAATATTTGATTACTGCTCGTCTATTTTAAAAGCACCTTGTATCCTAGAGGTCACAGGGCCGGTGGCTGGAGTACAGCTGGAGGTAGCGTGTCAATCTCATCTCCTTGATGAGTTCATTTTCCATTGCTTTATCTGTCCTGCTGCCAGGGCCTGCTCATCAGAGGGGCAGCTGCGTCCGCAGTCACCCGAGTGACTGGGCAATCAGACTGTCTTCTCTACCTTCAGTCTCCGGAGAAATCGCACTAGTAATATCATGCACAGCCATGCGGTAGGGGCTGTGCATTTTACATGAAGCCCGGGTGACTTTGTGACAAAATGATCATTCTGTAGCTTGTGAACTAGGTCAGGGGGATGAAAGGGTTTGGGCTTTCTTGCTTCTTTACCCCACCCCTGAGTGTGTTACTTTTAAGTTTCCTTAAAGGGGTTGTCCAGTCCCTAGATGTTTTTTTTTTTTTTTTTACCAAAAGCATAAAATACTATAAAATAACAAACTGACCCACTTCCCCTATTGGTCTCTGTACCACGGCCTCCATTGAGGATGATCATAGTTGCCAACACGATTCGGGGTTTTCCCCACAAATCACCCATTTTTGGGGTAAATTTGCACAATCTGCTCCCTTACCTGCAGCAAGCTCCGCCCCCTTTCCGGGACCATTGGCATCTGTGGCACAGATATCTGACCACTGAAGTCACCAGTGCAGTCATCGATTGGATGCAGCAGATACGGAGACTGGTGGGGGACCTGGGAAGCTGCTGTGGGGGATCGGTAAGGTTTATTTTATAGCATTTTATGCCTTTTGGTAATAAATTGTAAGGGTCTGAATGACCCCTCTAATGCTGCAGAGTAGGCAAGGGGACTTGGTGAGGGGCTGGGATCCCCGACATCAGTTATGGCCACTATGTTCCTTTAATATAAGTTGTAAAGGGTTGATTGTGAGGATTTAGAAAACATGGCTGCTTTCTTCCAAAAACAGCGCCCCGTCTGTCCACAGGTTACATGTCGAATTGCAGCTGAGCCCCATCCAATAGCACTGAGCAGAACTACTAGACACAACCCAATGGAAATTGTCCGTGCATATAATATATATGACGATGCCCAGTAGGTTGTCACAGCCCCACCCCTTTTATTAGCATCACAAAATACAGCAGTACAGTCTAGTTTTACGAACTGATCCCCTAACTACAGGTAAATTATTCGTTGACAGGAGCAATTGGTAATACTTGGCTGTTATAAACTACTCACCCAAGGTAAGTTTTTCCTATGGGTGGAGTTGCCCTTTAAGTTTTTAGATCGGCTTTGTAAACTGAGAAACGATTGATTATCTTAGCTCGTGGCTCTCCTGCCATTGAGAAAACTTCAACTCCCATCATGCTCTGACAGTCTGTATATTCTCAGACATCTCTGAGGATAGGAGTCATTTGAGGGCAAGGGAATGTTTAATGGGTTCAGCGGGAAAGGCGCCACTTTTTATTCTGACGCACGTGTTAGGAATATTTCCATGGTAACCAGAAGCTTTGGAAATTTTACACAATGCGCTGTATGCCTCCCGTTGTCAGAAGCGCGGCGGCTCGTAGTCTGTGATCAAAAGGCTATTTTTATACACTTCTCCCATTAACCTTGCCATTCAGGAAATAAGAGATCAATCTTCACGCGGTTTGCTGTTTTTTTCTTTTCTTTACGTTCTCAAAAATCGGAGCTTGAAGATGAAAACAACTTTTTATTGCACAAGATCAGCACCTGCAATCCGTGGGGAACTCACCAGCAAGTGTTCCCTTTCCCTGCAGTGCCCCCACAGGGGAAAGAAAGTATTACCGTTCTGTGTAATGTACAGACTATGTTGGCTCCTCCAGCAAGAGAGATGCTCTTTGTAGCCACCCCCAACTTCTAGATGAGGGTCCTGTAGAGGGCCCCTACCCCTCTGATAACTGAAATTTCCTCTTGTTTTTAGCTCACAAAGATTTACCTAAATGTGGAGCCTTGGTGACTTTTCAGAGCTGAGGGTTTGCTATAATGTATCCGGTCTAGACAATCCTCTGTGAGCTAAATACATCAGCAGCACAAATCTCTCTCCTGTCCTGATAGTTTGTTACTATGTATCGGTGCAGGTAAATTGCCAGAGGATTCCTTAGATTGGGTACAATCTAAAAGCCTTTGAAAACTCTAAAAGGGCTTGTCCAACTTTGGGGCGGGGGTAGTGATTTTGGCAAAACCCTCTCTCTTTGTCTCACCTGAGATGGGAAGCATACATAAATGCTTCCTAACGTTGGCTCCCTGGCTCCGTCTCGCCCCGGCCTCCGCTTCTCCTCTGGGCTGCAGTGACGACTTGCCCTCCCTTGCATAACACGACTATCTAATGCAAGGGGAGCAGAAATTTAGATCTGGGAGGCTAGCAGAGAAGCCAAGGCCAGGGAGAGAAGAAGCCAGCACTGGGTAGAGGGTAAGTATGCTTCCATTTGCAGGTGTGCCAAAGAGAGGCTGTTTGCTATCTCCCCCTCGCCACCCCAAGGTGTACAACCCCTTTAAGGGGAGAACAGGGGAATTTGTGAAGTCAATATTTATTGAGTATAAATGCCATAATTTGCACTAAATTTATCACACATTGCACGATGTTTCAAGAATGAGCATACTGGTTCCACCAGTTAGTGATTCAGTCTGAACTTCTGAAAAAGTTCAGATTTTGACAAACCCAAATTTTTTGTGATTCGTTTCGGACAAACAAGAGGGAAAGAGAGACAGACTATTATAGAAACTATGCGTTTCTCAACAATATATATGCATTGTCTATGGGGTACTTTCTCATTGTGGAGAGCCCCTAGTATGTAGAGCAGGCATCCTCAAACTGCGGCCCTCCAGCTGTTGCAAAACTACAACTCCCAGCATGCCCGAACAGCCTACAGGTAGCAGCCTACAGCAGGGCATTCTGGGAGTTGTAGTTTTACAACATCTGGAGGGCCTCAGTTTGAGGATGCCTGATGTAGAGTATGGGTGCACAGGATGTGCGCAACTAGAGCTTTCAGTACGAAAACCCTTATCAGAGAAAAGCAGATGAGAACAACTTTTCTAGTTGCAACACCGTAGGGGGAAACCTTTGGGTGGGTACTATTTCTATTATGGAGACCAGCTGATATACATGATGATTATTGTAGGCTAGACAATGCTTCTCTTGATTTCTGGGAAAAAATATATGCAAATTATCATGTCTAACATCTGCCGTCATCAGAAAAGTTTAGGAAGGCTAATTTGAATATCTTTCCCAGACACCCAGATGGGGCATTGCAACGCGCCGCCCCCGCCAGGGCCTCTATAGCCTCCCAGGTGTAGTAGGAATGCAGAGTGGTGTAGTGCAGCCTAAATGTCTATGTGTCACGGTGCTCCTACCTGGATACTGCTGGACCCCAGGCTTTGGCTCCAAAGCAAAATAAAGGGGGAATAATTGAAGGATGAAGGAAAAATAACTTGAGTCCAGACCTTGTGGTGAAATTCAGTGGCAGCTTTACCTGACTAAATTAATGTAACAAAGACAGCAAGCAGAATAGGTGGCGCTACCCGTTGTCCAAAGTTTCACCCAAACTAGTGGGCTCATTCACCACCCAGTCACGTCAGACGTTAGTTTACTTGACTAAACGTTCATCCAAACGATTGGCAGGCTTTGTCTTGGTTCCAGCAAGCTTTAGCATAAACTGCAGGCAAACTCAATAACACTGCTTTCTCTCTTTCTCTGCTGTACTTACAGGCTTACTTAAATAACTCTATTTTCTTTCTTTATGCTGCACTAAATTCTGCTTTAGTCTGGTTTCTGTACTTCTGATCCGCTCTGGTACCCTTGGATGGGGTGCCTTGGGCTGTTATTCCCCTCCTGACACTCAGTAAAACTTATCTTCAGCCGAAGAACTCTTCCTCTTGCTTATTTTCTCTTGTGTTGGCCAAAGCACTATTCCTCTGGCCCCTATGGCTTCCAGACATCTTTCTTCATGGCCAGCAGAGCTTAGGGTGCTCCGGCTCGCATCGGCACGCCTGAACGTGCCCTACCTTGCTCCTTTCCTGTCTAGCTTAGAACTAGAACTAACTGGAGACTTTGTCCCCACCCTTCCGGCAGGAAGGAGGACTGGCCCACTTCTGCCCAAAGGGGACGAATGGAATGGAGAGTTCCATTTTCTGTAACTAAAGCTCTGCCAATTGCACTGCCACCTGCTGGTGAACCATACACATTACATGTAATAAAACAGTTGCATAACAAGATTAGGGATGCACAGTGTAGAGGACCTGGACAGAAATACATAAGATGGCATATGGGTTAGACTATTAAAGATAGTAGCAGGGTGTAGGAGTGGTAACACCACTCCGGGGTGTTACAGCATCACCTGCCATACATTACAGTGTCAGACTGTGCAGGAACACGCCCCCAGCCAGTAACACCCATCCGTACCTTAATCCACAAACTTCTAGCAAGTGTGCCATTCACAAAGTAGGTATGGGTCCCAGCGGTGGTACCCGCACCTATCAGACAATGGGGGCATATCCTAGCGATATGCCCCCATTGTCTGAGATGACACAACCCCTTTAACTCGGGCATTGCAGTTTGGCCACATTCAATTGAATGCAGCACTACCAGAAAGTGTGGTGCTATTGGTGAAAAATAAAACATTGATGTTTTTCTCCCAACCATCCTTTTTAAGCAAAACCAGGACACCCCTTTAAATGGAACAGTGAATGAAATACACAGCTCTGCTACATCTTTTTAACCCCTTCTAAAGCATAATACCCAGAACCAGCTGGAGGTTAATATAACAGTCGCCATTGCTCCCTGGTTGCGTGGTGGTAGCCCTGGATCTCCAGCCTTGTGCAGCAGCGGGTATTCTTGTTGCAGATTTCCAAGTTGCTGTCAGAAGTCATCACAGATAAATATTTCATTGTGGGGAAGGCGCAGCGAGGGACTCCGCTCTGCAGCTTGTCAGATCAGCCTCAGTTCTCGGTTTTTCCTCTGTCTCTAATCCCCAGGAACATTATTTAAGCAGCAGCTCCCGGCAGCGAGGCGGTGGATGGGCGTTTGAAGTTCCTGATCCGGTCTTGATAAATATTCTAAAAAAAAAAAAAATGTGAAAAACCCCTGAACCCTTGTTAGGCAGCTCCAGAGGCGGCCTGTGTTGAAGGGCGCGCTGGCAGATTCTGGGCATGCAAAGCAATTTGTCTTCATGAAACATTGTGGTGGCTTATTGCTCAGTATAAAAGCGGAACATGTCTTTTGATGGGGGATATCAAAGAGAAAAGGCGCCGGAGATGGTTCCACCCCAAACTTACATGAAAAGGGGAACGAGCATATTCTGAGATACGTGAAAGTTTCCTTCTTCTGATAATGGCCAGATGAAGACCATACGGCATTCGTGCCGCTCTATGGGGTGTTGGATATGGCGATGATAAAAGGAGGCAAATAGTATTTGGCGTCAGGTTGGCGGCATTACTGTAGTGTTCCTTATTGCTATGAATGGCAGGAAGGCCCTGCCCCCATGACTAATGTATGTCATGTATTTTCCATGCTAAGAACTCCAGATTTATTTATTTTTTTAATTAAATCGAAAAGGGTCCAGAATCTGTTAATTTCTTTTAGTTTCTTGACCACCGTTGGCGCTCCATTTCCCAAAACCAAGCGCCAAATTCTCTGCTAAATGATAAAGTTCTGATTACCCGTAGCCACCACTAGAGGGAGTTTTAGAGCCTACTGCATGCTGTTTATACGTTGTACTCCTCCTCAGCCCCCTCTAGTGGTGGCTGCAGGTAACAGGAATTTTATCATTTATCTCTGTCTGTACAGGAGATTTGGAGCTTTTGTATCAGGAAAATAGAAATCTGACCAAGAAAATTATTCAGCACAGAAAGTTGGCATTCTACCTTTAGCTATGTATATACCACTGGGCACTAGAGAATATTGTGGCCATGCTGCATACCATACTGTGCCTACCACTGGGCAGTTAGGAAAAAAGCAAGCATGGATGTCTGAGATGTCACACCCTAAGAAGCAGATGTGTTGATACCCTTAAAGAGGTTGTCCCATGAAAAATATTCAGCAGTTTTGAAACCAGCCCCTGGATCTGAATACTTTTGTAATTGCATATAATTAAACATTTTGTATAGTCCTTGAGCTATTCAAATGTGTCTGTATAGCGCCACCTGCTGTTTTTTGTTTCTCATTTCTTTGTCCTGCTCACTGAGAAGGCCGCACATGCTCAGTTCCATCCTTGAACTGCCTCCTGAGCTGTGATAGGGAGAGAGCTGACCTGCAGCAGATAGGGCACGTCCCCTGAGCTGCCAGCTTAATATAAATCTAGTAGAGCAATGAATGGGATCCATGTGAGGCACAGGGCCGGATACAGAAGTTTTACATTACTCATGGGATAACCCCTTTAAGCAGTATATAGCTTCCTGTGCTGGGCTCTCCCGCAGAATAAGGGGAAGTGTCAAATCCGTATAACCCCCCCCCCATGTAATAATTTGTTAGGCGTTTAAGCCCCGTATATTGTTTGCATGGTGTCTGACGGCGTTGGGGCTTTAAGCCGAGTCTGCAGGTGACCTTGAAAGGGGTGCAAACAGCCTTGCCATAACAAATTAGCTGGAGCTGTGACTGAGAGATTGCTCAGGAGCCTGTTATCTGCGGGAGCTGTGAGCAACAGACAAATTGAAGAGCTCAGAATCAGGCTAATGGAATTTCATGGCAGACTGAACTCTCTGCTGCTGTCTCAATATGGCAGCTTCTTGAGAAATTAAAAGAGGAATAAGCAGGAGCGCGCCATGTCCAAAAGCCCAGTCCTGCCAATTAGACTACCGTACAGGCAATTAGAGCGGCACAGCAGGGGCTCCGCAGCTTTGCAATGGCAGAGTGATCCGCCCTCGGAGGATCTCCCTACAGCAGCGGTCGCGTCAGCTGTTGCAAAACTACAGCTCCCAGCATGCCGGGACAACTTTCCTGTTGTGAATGTGTCTATGTAGTCAGGAGGAGCCGATATGTGAACTAACAGAAACTCTTTGCTAGTTGTCGTGGTTTATTCAATGGCCGCCCGGGAAAGCGACAAAGTGGAACCGTTATTTAAGTGCTGCTTTCAGTGAATGGAAACTCTCTTGCTTACAGTCAAAGCCTAAAAAAAGTCCATGGGGTGGATTTATCATAGCCACGCGGTGCGTGCACTTAAACGGAAATCTATGCACGAAAACTGGAATATGATAGAAGATGATAAATGTGTCCTGCCCGCTCCACATCCCCTTTTTTAGAAAAGTGGCGTGGCTGGCGGAGTAACAGCAATTGATTGCGCCAATGCTGTTGGAAAAGTTGCGACTTTTTCACACCACGACAGTGTCGTATAATAATGATCAATGTGGCCCTTTGTGTTTAGCTCACAGAGAAGTCTGTATTAATACGCTGTAGCAAACCCTCAGCTGTGAGGAAGGACATGGCCAGAGCAGGGTTCCTCTGCTTGCTATCAGTAATGGAAACGTTCTTGTTTATGTTCAGAGATCTTGAAAACGGCGAGGAATTAACGCGGGGGGGAATGTACCCCTGTGCCACAGTACGGATTTGACATTTTCCCCTTATTCTGTCTGCCTATCCCCTACATCTTGCTAATATTTTCAGAATGTGTTACCAAGAAGTAGAGGACAGATGGAAAGGAGGCAGCAGGATCAGACTACATAGAGCTTGTAGTCTGTTACCATGGAGATACATAGGCCTGCATAAGGGTGGCATACACAAACCAATCGAATGTTTTTAATCAAGACCATTAGCAAAGCGGTTTTATTTTTTAAGATGCATTCCAGCAATAAAAAGAAACTGGTTGCAAAGGTGGCCATATGCTTCATGTTACATCTAATGCTACATCCGGAGCTGAATTCTGAATTCTTCTGGCTTTCCTTTGTTGAACATAAAAAACAATTAAATTACAATAAAAAAAAAACAGTCAGTTGCACATCACTGTGAGTCACACCCTTGTTCTTTTTTGTAGAGAGCCAAAATTGGTCCCAGCAACAAAGCAGCGGAAGAGAAAGCGTCAAATCCAGTGTCCAAAATTGACAGCAATGGCAACCGAGACAGAGTGAAAGTGTCCGATTTCAATTTTCTGAAGGTGCTGGGCAAAGGAAGCTTTGGGAAGGTGAGTGAGATGCAACAGAACTATGCTGTGAACGGGTACAAGATGCATGGAAATGAAAAGGTGGCAACCGTGGAAAATGATCCCCCTCTACTCGGAGCTGCTCTACGTTTTATAATGCCTCCTCTGCCCAATGAGCATGCAGACTTACTTTCTTTCACCTCTGAGCATGCTCATGCTCTCTTGCGTTTGTGTGTTCCTCCTCATCTATTTTCTCTCCTTCAGGCGCTCGCCACTCTTTTCTGAATGCACTTTTTTTTTATTGTTCACTTTCTTTCTATTTTTTTGTCTGTTTTTTTATATTCCTTTCTTGCTCATTTGTTCTGTCACATTCTTTTCTGAGCACTTGTACTCTCGCCTCTGAGCTCATGCTTTGTCACTTGACCCTCAGACCTTGTACTCGTCCCCTGTCTGCTTTCTTTTCACTCTCTCTTTCTGGAACACATTTTTACTCCTGTTCTTGTGTCTTCTCTCTTGGGCTCTTTCATCTGCTTTCCTTTCACACTCTTTCCTGCACACATGTTTCTGCTCTTGTCTCTGCACTCTCCTGCTTTTTTATCTGTTTTCTTTTCGCTCTATCTTTCCTGAACGCATGTTTCTGCTCTTGTCTCTGCTCTCTTCTGCTTTTTGATCTGTTTTCCCTCTCTTTCCTGCACGCATGTTTCTGCTCTTGTCTCTGCACTCTCCTGCTTTTTTATCTGTTTTCTTTTCGCTCTATCTTTCCTGAACGCATGTTTCTGTTCTTTTTTATCTGTTTTCTTTTCTCTCTCTCTTTCCAGCACACGTTTCTGCTCTTGTCTCTGCTCTCTTCTGCTTTTTGATCTGTTTTCCCTCTCTCTTTCCCGCACGCATGTTTCTGCTCTTGTTCTTGTCTGCTCTCTTGTGCTCTTTGATCTGCTTTTTTTCACTCTCTCTCTTTCATGAATGCATTTTTTCATGCTTTCTTTCCATTTATTTTCTTCTCATCATCTCTCTATTCCCCTCTCGCTCTTTCTTTCCCTCTCTTGCTTGTCCACCCTCTCCTATTGTCTCTAGTCTTTTGCTCCTCATCCTTTCCGTGTTTTTTATTGCCGCCATTCTTCTTGCTTGTCTATAGGCAGCTGCGGTGAAATAAAAAAGAAGAAAAAACCCTTTTGCTCCTTTCTGTTTGTAAGACGTTCTTCTCAGCTGCAGTCCTGTGAGAGGAGAAGGGGACGCAGCTCAGGAAATAAATATCAATACACTCTTTGGACTGTGCCGTTCACTTGACCCCTGAACACCCACTGGGGCTGGAAACACAATCCATTGAAATCCGCTGAGGTGATGAATTTAAACGGTTTCCAGCGCGGATACCGCGTCCTTTGTAAGGAAACAAATCACTGAAGAAGACACTGTGTGTTATTGTCCCAAAAACACCAGTAAAGGGATGCCCTTCCACCCGTCTGGAGGCTCCTGTGGTTGCTTAGACTTGAAGATAAAAGTTGTTTAGTTTTACATTCCAAACTGCTCATCCAGAAACCCATGCTAGATGAGCAGCACGGGCCCAGCGATACCGTTATTTATTCTTCCTAGTGACCCATATCTTCTCTGAAACCTATATGACAACCGCTATGGGTATTATATACCTTAGTGACCGCAAAACGCCTTTTTACGTCAGCCCAGTCTAAGCGGCTCCACCAGTCTCCTGTGCAGTAGAGACCAGGGGCTCTGCGCCCCCATGAGAGCTGCGCTGCTGCTCTAAGGGCCTGGACCAACAGAAGTGCCGATCCGGGCCGTTTTACCCCTTAAATACCACAGGCAATAGTGCCTGCAGCGTGTAAGTTGTTACAGAGGGAGCGGACTCTCTCTGTCCTCCCACTACCACCTCACGAATGAGATTGCGGGGTACGAATGTTAGTGCACACAGGCCGGGGCCTAGTGAAGGCCCCAGGCCTGCCTATATCGTGTCCAAGAAGGTCGTGCCTCTCTGGTGAATGTCAGTAAAGAACTTAGAGTAAAATACATTGCACTGCGTGAACAGTACAATGCATTTTAGAAGCTATCAAAAGGCTGTCTATTATAGTCCCTTTGTGTGGCTATTAAATGGTCAAAAAGATTTAAAAAAAAAGTTTTATTAAATTTAAAAAATAAATAATAATCCAAGTAAAAAAAGAAAATACACCCTTTTTCCACTGAAAAAAGGCTACACGATTATTGAATTTGCACTGTACGGTTGACCCTATAAAAAAAAAAAAAAAAGCTTCTCTTTGCTTACTCTTAAAAAGCGATCAAAATGATATCAATGTAAACTACAAGTCATCCCCCAAAATCAAGCCGCTACACAGCTCCTTTGAAAGAAAAATAAAGAAGTTATGGGTCTTTGAACGCGTCAATGCAAAAAGATGCTCTGTTTTTTAAGAAAAAGTTGCAGTTGCTGTTTTTTGCCATTCGCCCTCCCGGAGTTTATAAAAGTTAGTTATGTGTACCCCCAAATTGGCTCCATTGAAAATTACAATCTGTCTTGCACAAAACAAGCCCGCATACGGCTACAACTATGGAAAAATAAAAAAGTTATAGCTCTGAGAAGGCGACAATGAAAAAATGAAAACAGTTGCTTGCTCATTAAGGCCCAAAACAGGCGGGTGACTAAGCGGTTAAAGCTCCCACCAGAATAAATGTTTCTGTAAAATCCTGAGGAAATGACTGCAGCCGCATCCCCCTCCTCTCCACTTACTGTTTTACACTAGATGGACTTTTTGAAGATTGTGGTGGTTTCAGAGCATTAACAGGGAACATACAGGCAGGGAACCCCAAGATGTCCCCCTGATAAGATATATTCCCAAAGTTTGGTCAGCTTCTAGACCAGGCGTCTCAAACATGTGCCTCTCCAGCTGTTGTGAAACTACATCTCCCGGTATGTCAGCCATCATGCTGAGAGTTGTAGTTTCACAAAAGATGGAGACCCTTGCTGTGGGCTGTCAATGTATTAGGAGTTATACCTATTGCTATAGATGGCAATGGCGCCAGAATCTGCAGTTGGCACCAGGAGTGCAGCTTCAAGAGACTGGGTATCTGTAAGGGTTCAATCACACGACCGCTCCGTGTTTTGCAGTCTGTAAATTTCGGATCCGCAAAACACGGATGCAGCCCATGTGCATTCCACAATTTGTGGAACGGAACAGGGCCGCCCATAATAGAAATGTCTATTCTTGTAGAATAAGAATAGGACATGTTCTTTTTTTTTTGCGGGGCCACGGAATGGAGCAACGGATGCGGACAGCACATGTTTTGCAGCGCTATGGAAGTAAATAGCTCCACATCCGAGCCACAAAAATAAACCGGATCCGTCACTAAAAACAATGTAAGTCAATGGTGCCAGATCCGTTTTTTATTTTTCTAATCCTAAAAAAAAAAACGATTAGTCACCCATTGACTTACATTGTTGTTCGTGACGGATACGGTTTGTTCAGATTCAATTTAATACAACCGCATCCGAACAAAACGGATGCATCCTTGAAGTATTAACGGAAGCGTTTTGCTCTGGTTTTGAGATCCTCCGACGGATCTCAAAACCGGAATACAAAGTGCAGATGTGAAAGTAGCCTAAATCCATAGCAGAAGTTATCTGCTGGGTCTGAACCAGGCGCAAAGGGAGCACGTTGGGTAACAGAACTGCATGGGACGTTTGCTTATAGCGCACTTCCCTAATATATGAAAACGTCTCTTTGGAGGTTTACTTGATATTTTCGCTTCCTATATGCCGTCTGTGCATGAAAAGAGTTTGTGTTTGGCTTATTTAGCCCGCTACACCTGTTCTTCTAGGAAAATCCTCCTTTTATTGCCGTAAGTCTCCCTAATGAGGCGGGTACATTTACATATGTTAATTGTGTTCTGTGCTGAACCCACATCTGTTCGCATTGGGATGAAGGAAAATGAAATTAAAATTAAAATAACCCCCCCACACACACACGTGATGCCTCCTCCTTCCATCAGCCATAGTGCAGCAACTCAGATCGATGACGCCCACCTGCAAAGGGTTAAAGAGCCCATACCGCGAAAGCGCTGCTCCAGGCCGGTTGCTAGAATTGGAGCACTTTAATGCGGAAAACAAAGGCGGTGAGCGCATTCATCAACGGAGCTTGTCCTGTTTATTGCAGCCGGCGTGCACCTAATCTGCCAGCCAGGGGGAGGCGTGCAGCAGCTGGGGGAAGAATGGCCGCACTTCCCCATATTCTCTCCTTTAATTGAGCAAACATAAAGGGAGACATTATTACAAGGCAGCGAGAAGAGCGGGTGGCAGAACATTATAAATATGCAAATATGTGTTTCGAGGGATGTGGGTGCGAGGCGCCGCGATTAGCTGCCGCTTCTCACCTGGGTCCATTGTCTTGTTATATGAGAGCTCGCAGGTAGCGCGCCGCCAGCCGTTCTGTCATTTCCCTCCTATTCTTTTCTGACCTTGATCACCGATAACCGTCCGTCTTCACAGAGACTGCGACGTCCGCTATAATTTTATGTTGGCTGGAGATGATCCCTAGTAAATTTGCCACTTTTAAAGTGAAATTTTGCATAAAATTTTTTATTTAGTTTCTCCTGACTCTGACTTAAGATGGTGTGCCAGCCTTGCCCGTGCTGCGGACTGCAAATTGCGATCCGCAATTCATGGACACCGACTGCATGCCCGATGACTGTGGACCCATTCACTTGAATGGTGTCCGCAATCCATATCCTACAGTCCGCACTGCAAAAAAGTAGTGCATGCACAGAAAACCCACGGAAACACTCCATAGTGCTTCACGGTCTTCCGATCCATGCCTTCGTTCCGCACCGTATCTCCCAGATTGCGGACCCATTAAAGTGATTGGATTCCCATCCGTGATAAGGTGTGCACATGGCCGGTGCCCATATATCGCGGGCCCATTGTTTGCGGGCTGCAATACAGGCATTACTGGGCAATGGCCGTGTGCATGAGGCCTAAGGGGAATGGGCAGGCTTAAAGGGAGTGTCCACCCTTAAAGGGGTTGTGCAGATATTTAATATTGATGGCCTGTCCTCAGGATAAGAGCTCATTCACACGACCGTATGGTTTTGCGGTCCGTTTTTAACAAATCAGTTTTTCCGTTTTTGGTTTCAAGTAGTGTTTCCCTTCCGCTTCCGTATGGTTTCCGTTTTTTGCGTATCGCAAATGAAAACGGAAACATATAATAATGTTTTAACAGTAAGTACATTTAAAAATTGTGCTGGGCATTACATTTTCAATAGATGCTTCCGCAAAAACGAAACGGATACGGAAGACATACGGATGCATTCCGTTTTTTTTTTTACAGACCCATTGACTTGAAATGAGCCATGGAACGTGATTTGCGGACAATAATAGGACATGACTCATAATGTAGTGGAACAAAAATACGGAAACATAATCCATACGGAGTACATTCTGTTTTTTTCTGCGGACCCATTGAAATGAATGGTTCCATATACGGACGATGTTCATTTGGCCAATTGTGGGAGGGGACGGGCGGGATCAGACATGATGAATTTCAACATGCCTGATCCTTTGTTCTTAAGAAAGATGAGCCAGCCCTAGGGGTTTCTGACAGCGACGTATTCACCAAACACTTGCACACTTGGCTAAACCATACATGCATGAGTGCAAGTGTTTGGCCCAACAGCTATTGCAGGTGTGTGGCCACCTTTACTGGTACAGAGCTCCAAATCCTCTGCCTAGACATTATTTAAAATCTGGTTAACTGCACCCACCACTAGGGGGAGCTTACTGCATACTGTTATACTTTCAGCTCCAGCTCTAAAGTGCCCTCTAGTGGTGGCTGCAGGCAGCCAACATGTCATCTGTATTTCTGTGCAGGGGATTTGGAGCTCTGTATCAGAAATACAGTGTCTCCAAGTGCTATAATATAATAAGAAACGGGTCAGTGCAGAATTTTGGGCCTAAAAATGACACTTTGATAAAAGGTGGAGGTTCACTTTAAGCTTTGTATATGGCAGTCGTTACACCCCTGAGGAATGCGGCCCAGCACAGTGACACCTGCTCCTCCACCGGGGGGCACTCTAGTCTATGGCTGAATTCATTTTTTCAAGCTTCTGTAAATGTGGCTGGAATATTGTTTTTTTTATAATGCAAGCATTTTTTCTCGGAAACTCGGGTAAATGGTGTATCAGGACTGCCACATTCATATCGGAACATTTCAATTTTCTGCTTTAATGGTCCTATGAAAGCCCCATGCATTTCCATCAGCTTTTTTCCGTAGAAGGATGCAAAACAAATTGCGTTTTATTCTCGAGGCTCCTAAAATGAAGGCTTCCCGCTGATAGCGTCTCCTTTTCCAATCACAGGTGATACTGGCAGAAAGGAAGGGGACCGACGAGCTGTATGCAATAAAGATCCTGAAGAAAGATGTGGTGATCCAGGACGACGACGTTGAATGCACAATGGTGGAGAAGAGGGTGCTGGCCCTCGCCGGGAAGCCTCCGTTCCTCACACAGCTGCACTCGTGCTTCCAGACCATGGTAAGAGATGAACAGCTACCATGGATGCCGCTAGCTTTACTGTATATTAATTATTACTCAGGCAGCACAATGAATGCAGCTCTGAGGGCTTGTTATATTGGGCTTTCTCTGTGCAGGTAGATTTAGCGCCTCCTGTTTCTGTCGCTTTTTGCAGGACCGCCTCTATTTTGTGATGGAATATGTCAATGGAGGCGACCTCATGTACCAGATCCAACAAGTGGGGAGATTCAAGGAACCACACGCAGTGTAAGTATGTTAGTGCCTCTTCTTGAAATGTGAGGCGCCATTGAGGTATGAGGGGTCTTATGTAGGTATGAGCGAACTTCATATTTTGAAGTTCGGGTTGGGGGATAGGCCATAGACTTCTATTATGACGGAAGGAATTCCGTTATGCATTCCGTCATGGAATTGCGTTATGGTCCATGATAACGGAATTCAGCATATACCTGAACACGAACTTCAAAATATGACGTTCGCTCATCCCTGCATAAGACCCCTCATACCTCAATGGCGAACTTTATATTTTGACGTTTGAGTTCGTGTTGGGGTATATGCTGAATTGCGTTATTGTTTCTGTTACCACGGACCATAATGCAATAATGTCTTTAGGGGCATTCCGTTATTCATTCCGTCATAATAGAAGTCTATGGGCTGCAAAACGAGTCCGTTCCTGTATAACGGAAACCGGACGGATCCGTTATGCGGCCCATAGACTTCTATTATGACGGAATGAATAATGTAATGCCTCTAAAGGCACTCCGTCATAGAATTGCGGTATGGTCCGTGGTAACGGAATCCATAACGCAATTCAGCATATACCCCAACACAAACTCAAATATGAAGCTTGCTCATCCCTAGTCTTATGGTATTAAAAATGAGACGTCATGAAGGTAAAAGCATGGAGGAGTTGTGCAATCAGTTACCTGCAAACTTGTACCAAGTAACAGTATTGCAGCTCAGCACCACAGCACCACTCTTCTCCACTGGCTGTGTATGGTATTGCAGATCGGCCCCCCAGCACCACTCTTCTCCACTGGCTGTGTATGGTATTGCAGATCGGCCCCACAGCACCACTCTTCTCCCCTGGCTGTGTATGGTATTGCAGATCAGCCCCACAGCACCACTCTTCTCCCCTGGCTGTGTATGGTATTGCAGCTCAGCACCACAGCACCACTCTTCTCCCCTGGCTGTGTATGGTATTGCAGATCGGCCCCACAGCACCACTCTTCTCCACTGGCTGTGTATGGTATTGCAGCTCAGCCTCACAGCACCACTCTTCTCCCCTGGCTGTGTATGGTATTGCAGCTCAGCCTCACAGCACCACTCTTCTCCACTGGCTGTGTATGGTATTGCAGCTCAGCACCACAGCACCACTCTTGTCCACTGGTTGTGTATGGTATTGCAGATCGGCCCCACAGCACCACTCTTCTCCCCTGGCTGTGTATGGTATTGCAGATCGGCCCCACAGCACCACTCTTCTCCACTGGCTGTGTATGGTATTGCAGAACAGCCCTAAAACGTTGAGCTGCATTCTCGTACACAACCCATAAATAGCAATTTTTAAGCAAGGAAGCAGCCAGCTTTTTCTCTTTCATACATCCCTCCTTTAAAGGGCTCTTACAAGATAAGGCTACATTCACACGACCGTATGTGTTTTGCAGTCCGCAAGTTGCAAATCCACAAAAAACGGATGATGTCCGTATGGCATCCGTTTTTTTGTGTGGATCAAAACGCAAAACGGACAAGAATAGGACATGTTCCATCTTTCTTGAGGGTCTATGGATACGGATGCAGATAGCACACAGTGTGCTGTCCGCATTTTTTGCAGACCCATTGAAATAAATTAGTCCGCGTCCTATCCGCGAAAAAAGCAGAACGGACGCGGAAACAAAATACGTTTGTGTTAACGTAGCCTAAAAAAAACATGGCCTCTCACCCAAAAACAGCACCACCTCTGTCTGGTGGTTGTGTGTGGTATTGCAGCTCACCCTGGTTCTCCTTATGAGACACTATTGGACAGGTGCAGCACTCTTTCTGGCAGAAAGTGGCCATGACTTTCTAATCCTGGGCAGGCCCTTTAAGGTCCCCCATCCCATCTCTGAGCTGTAAGTGGAGACGAAATCAGATTCACTTAAGACTGTCCTTAAAAATCCGGCTCCTCCTCGCCTTGCTCGAGTGAAGGGCTGAGGAGCCACAGGGGAATATTCTGTATTCTGTAAGTTTTTTTTGCTGTAGAAGAAGAAAGGCAAAGTAATTGCTACAAGGGGGAAGCGAGACGTGGGAATTGAGACTACAGAAGTGACTGGGAAAATTGTAAAATATCTGGAAGTCAGGAATATTCTACGTGCTTTATGTATTATGCAGTGAGGCTCCCCAGATTTTGCTGCTAGTGTGTCACGTTGTAGATATGAGGCTCGAGCAAGAAATCTTCATCCTAAAAAAAAGTACCTTTTAAGTCAGATGGTGTCTTGTTTAAGGAATACACTAAACAAAACGGCACTGTGTTGCACCTAATGCAGGACCTGAGTGGGCGGGGCTGGGGCATGACCGACTTTGTAATGTTGTCATGCTCCACCCCTCAGTGTTCCTTATTGATGGTACATCTATCAACCGAGCAAAAAGCCAGAGAGGATGAGTCGCAGTATTTCACAGACTAGATGCAATGCAAGTCTTTACTAAGGCCAGTTTAAGGGCCTCAAATGGAGTCGCACAGGTACGGCCTTTGATTATTACTTGCAATAGTGCCAGCTCACAGGTGGCCATGGCGGTCCTCCTTCCAAGCTATCTGCGGATCAGGGGCATACGGTTGACACGACGGGTTGGGCTCTCCACAGGCCTGCGCTGCTGAGTCTTACAAAACGGCCTTCTAGTACAGGCAGAGACCTTCATCTGCTGCCACTATCATGGGATTTAGCATGCTCAAAACTGCTGACAGATTCCCTTTTAAAGGGCATCTGTCAGCAGTTTTGTCCCTATGACACCAGCTGACCTGTTACATGTGCACTTGGCAGCTGATGACATCTGTGTTGGTCCCATGTTCATATGTGCCCGCATTGCTGAGTAAAATGATGTTTTAATATATGCAAATGAGCCTCTAGGAGCAACGGGGGCGTTACCATTACACCTAGAGGCTCTGCTCTCTTCAACTGCCACTCCCTTTCCTATTTGACAGGGCCCGGCATGGCGATGTTTACACTGCCTGGCTCTGTCAATCAATGTGCAGAGGGTGCGTCAGATCATAGATACCTTCAGCACATGTAACAGGTCTGCCAGTGTCATAGGTACAAAACTGCTGACAGATGCCCTTTAAGCTGTTAAGTTCAGTGACGTTGTGGGAGGCATTGAACTGATCGTGTTCACTATGGAGGATATATCTGTGTCAGGATCCTAATGTCGGACTCCTGAATGGAAAATACGCTTAGCCCCCCTGTGCTTTAGTAACATTATATGTTTGCTATACAAGAGTACTAGACAGGACTGACAACCCTGGTGGCCAACTTTCCCAATAATTAATATTTTTGGTAATTTTTCGGTAATATTGTCTCTTAATAAATGGTTCCAGATTTTTATCTGGGAGATCATTTGGCAGCTCCCCTGTGCTGGGTCCAGGATGTCATGTTCTGTTTTCCTTCTTTCAGATTCTATGCAGCAGAGATCGCCGTTGGGCTGCTGTTTCTGCACACTAAAGGCATTGTATACCGGTACGTCCAGCACTTCTTATGGTAGAGGTTGTGTCCTCTCTGGTCACTGACTGTCTTGCCCCCATTACCCACCCCTGTCTTAGTGTGCTAGTCACACCCAGGTATGGCTATGTTTTAAATTATTTTTGCAGTTTACATACAATGACCTACACGTAAATTTGAAAGTACATTACATTACTGATCCTGAGTTACATCCTGTATTATACTCCAGAGCTGCACTCACTATTCTTCTGGTGTAGTCACTGTGTACATACATTACATTACTTATCCTGTACTGATCCTGAGTTACATCCTGTATTATACTCCAGAGCTGCACTCACTATTCTGCTGGTGCAGTCACTGTGTACATACATTACATTACTTATCCTGTACTGATCCTGAGTTACATCCTGTATTATACTCCAGAGCTGCACTCACTATTCTGCTGGTGCAGTCACTGTGTACATACATTACATTACTTATCCTGTACTGATCCTGAGTTACATCCTGTATTATACTCCAGAGCTGCACTCACTATTCTGCTGGTGCAGTCACTGTGTACATACATTACATTACTTATCCTGTACTGATCCTGAGTTACATCCTGTATTATACTCCAGAGCCGCACTCACTATTTTGCTGGTGCAGTCACTGTGTACATACATTACTTATCCTGTACTGATCCTGAGTTACATCCTGTATTATACTCCAGAGCTGCACTTACTATTCTGCTGGTGCAGTCACTGTGTACATACATTACTTATCCTGTACTGATCCTGAGTTACATCCTGTATTATACTCCAGAGCTGCACTCACTATTCTGCTGGTGGAGTCACTGTGTACATACATTACTTATCCTGTACTGATCCTGAGTTACATCCTGTATTATACTCCGGAGCTGCACTCACTATTCTGCTGGTGCAGTCACTGTGTACATACATTACATTACTTATCCTGTACTGATCCTGAGTTACATCCTGTATTATACTCCAGAGCTGCACTCACTATTCTGCTGGTGCAGTCACTGTGTACATACATTACTGTACTTATCCTGTACTGATCCTGAGTTACATCCTGTATTATACTCCAGAGCTGCACTCACTATTCTGCTGGTGGAGTCACTGTGTACATACATTTACTTATCCTGTACTGATCCTGAGTTACATCCTGTATTATACTCCAGAGCTGCACTCACTATTCTGCTGGTGGAGTCACTGTGTACAGTGTGGGGCATCACAATATACAACTTGTTCATTACAGGACATCCACTGTCATTTCATTAGATGCTTGTGGTCCTCAAGAGCAGAGCATGACCTCCCTCATCTCTGCATGCACTAATAGGACGTATGAAGGTTTCCTTGTAGATAAGGTCATGTCAGCAGTTACGGGTCGGATCCAGCACATTAATAAATCAGGAATGCAGTCGTGATATGTAACAGGGTCCCATCTGCACAGGAGAGAGTTGGTGGGGATGAGAGAATTGCAGGCTACACTCCCACTCACACCCACACAAACAGCAGAGCTCCAGTATTCTCCAGTTTCTCTGATAGACAAGTATCCATCTATACAGTTATGTAAAGGTACAGATGTAGCAGAGCAGAGTTTGCCACTTCTCATTGTCATATTACATAGTGTTGCATAGGACTTGCAAGTAATCCTGCTGCTCCAAAGAGTTAACAGACAAATTCCCCTCTGCTATATCAGTGTGTTGGATTTTTGGCCTGAACGGTATATATTTGACCCGTTCCTTATGGTTTCCAGTAGTGTGGGTGCGTGACTCCAGCTCACTGTCTGAGCGTCCAATCCATCATGAAGTCACGTTCCTCCTGAAAACTGTCATTTTCAGGTCAAGGTCATACAGGACACTGAATGTGGCGGAGGGGCGCTGTTTTTTATTTTTTTTTATTTAAAGAAGCAATACTGGTTTTTCTCATTATGGTCAATGAAGAGGGATCTCCGTAACATGCCAGGGGTAGGACCATGGATATGCTGCAGTTATGCTCTATACCAGGCATCCTCAAACTGCAGCTCTCCAGCTGTTGTAAAACTACAACTCCCACAATGCCCTGCTGTAGGCTGTCCGGGCATTCTGGGAGTTGTAGTTTTGCAACAGTTTGAGCATGCCCGCTCTATACGAAGAAAGGGGCCGTATCTGACATTCACCAGCCCGGTCCTCTTCTTATAGACAGTCCGGGGTGCTCAAGGAGATCACTTCTGCCTCTTCCCATGAAGCAATGCAATAAAGTCAGATGCCTTTAACCCATTACGGCTTCTGTTAATATCTCCATGCTTTCCTTTGTTCCTTTTTTTAAGACCAGTTCTATTTTTTTCTCCATTGCCTCAATAATATAAAGGTTTGGAAAAAAAAAAAATACTACCTTTTTGTGTATACAGCTCCTGTACAGACCTATGAGTCTCCATGGTTACAGACTACAGACAACCCCCTTGTCTAGTCTGATTCTGCATTCATACTTCACTTCATCTGTCCTCTACTTCTTGCATATCTAAGGAGTATCACTGCAAGATCGGACTACACAATGTGTGTACTATAAGACAGAGTTCAGACTAAGCAGATATGTTTCTACACTCAGAATTGCATGACCATAAGGCAAATAAAGTAAATAAAGTTGGTTAAAAGATGGCTGCACAATACATAATAAACTAACAGAAAAAAATAAAAAAGGGGCTCATTCCAAAAATTGGAATGAAGGAAGCTCTTAGCGCACATTTTTGATCAAAAGTATGTCGGGCCCAAGTACCACTTCACGGCGGCTTCTTTCAAAAGTATGTCAGGCCCAAGTACCACTTCACGTGAAGTGGTACTTGGGCCCGACATACTTTTGATCAAAAATGTGCGCTAAGAGCTTCCTTCATTCCAATTTTTGGAATGAGCCCTTTTTTTATTTTTTTCTGTTAGTTTATGATGTATTCTGCAGCCATCTTTTAACCAACTTTATTTACACAATGTGTGTAGTCTGTAACCATGGAGACACACAAGAGTGCATAGGAGCTGTGTGCTCAACAGTAAGAGATTATTTTAATTAGGCTATTGGAAAAATGACTTTACTCTTACCCTGGGTTCAGACCTGAGCGTTCTTGAAACGCGCGTTTTTGTCGCGCTTATTTCAGCGCGTTTTTGCAAATAGGAAACGCGCGTTCGTACGCGCGTTCTTGTGATTGACTACTGTGGTGTCAATCACAAAACGCGCGACAAACGCCCCAAAAAAAGCTCAAGTACTTGTTTATGCGTCGGGCGTTTTACAGCGCGTTCAAACGCGCTGTAAAACGCTCAAGTGAGAACCAGGGCCATAGGAAAGCATTGGTTTTCATGTGTTGAGCGTTTTACAGCGCGTTTGAACGCGCTGTAAAACGCTCAGGTGTGAACTTAGGGTTAGGGCTCCGCATCCACTCCGCGGTCCGCATCACCAAAACAAAGATCCTGGCTGTGTACACGCCCCCATTTTTTTAATCTTTTGTAAAAATGTCCTATACTTGTCGGCAAAAATTTTTGCGGGGCCGCGGAACAGACATTCAGATGTGGACAGCACACGAGGTGCTGTCTGCATCTTTTGTGGCCCTATTGAGATGAACGGGTCCGCATCTGATCTGCGTTTTTTGCAGATAGAAACTACAGCCGTGTGAATGAGCCCTTAATTTGGGATTCATTGGTGCATTAAATAGAGTTTAAAAAGTGTATACCCCAATTAAAGAAGGGCACAAGCTCTTATATTTTCTAGAATAGATAAAAGCATTCTTTACATTGGGAACGCAGCCATCCAGACGCAGAACATCCAAACAGGAGAATGGCCCCCATGTAACCCTTCTGTTCGGTAACCCAAAGCAGCTTGCTGCAGTTCCCTTCCCCTCTACTAGTAATCCCGTCCTTTATGAAAACTGACCGTCATCATACTGCTAGGGGGGATCTATCTTAAGGGGGGTCAGTTTTGCTTGAGTCTGTGTTGGAGTACTCAATGCCACATTTATCAAATGTTGTATTTTGTTTGATAAATTTGTCTTATCCTTAATCCTAACACTTTTCACTACAAAAGCTACTCCAGTTTCCTTCTCCATACTACTACTGGAATGAGATTGCAACTTTTTAAAAAGTCTCAATGATAAATCCGGAGTGAAACTCATTAACATAGCTGAGCACGCCCACTTTTCCAGCCAGATTTCAAAACTGGAGAGAGTGATATAAAACTGCAAAAATTTTGCACAAGTGAATGCAAAAAGTCACAAAAGTCCCTATTTTGCGACTTTTCGAAGCCAGAATTCTGGAGTGAAGGTACGATAAATCTGCCCCAAAGTCTGTAGCTCCTGGCTGCCCCCACCGCCCCTCTTGTCTGTGCTGACGTATAATATTCTCTGTTCGCAGGGACCTGAAGCTGGACAATGTCATGCTCGACTCAGAAGGACACATCAAGATTGCGGACTTTGGAATGTGTAAAGAGAACATATGGGATGGGGTGACGACAAAAACCTTCTGTGGCACCCCCGACTACATAGCTCCAGAGGTATATACCGTAGGACCATGCCATTTACTTATCATATCTACAGTATGTTCACGGATTGCTGTGCATTGCACTCATTTTGAGCTAAAAATCTTTTTTTCAATTTGTCTTTATCAAAAATGTGGAGCCCTTTTTTCTGTATAGAGCGGAGATGCTCTAGTAGCAGCCTCTGGATTCTCTCTCTTATGTCTGCTCTCTGACCTTATAAACACTCATTATAGCTCAGTTCTGATCTCACTAATAAGAATGTGGCTTAGTATGACCTTTTTAGTAGTTTAGCGATGAGGTTTATTAGATGACCGGCACAAAGTGAAAGCACCAGTCACACAGTTAGAAAAACAGTTAACCCATTGTGACAGAACAGCTCAATATTTTTAATAAAGACCAATTGCAATTAAGACGTTTAGCCAAAAATGTGTAAAATGCATTCATAAACAAAAATGGCCTCAGAAGGTGTACATAGCCTTTAAGGACCCGATCCATGGCAGATTGTCAGGATTGTGCCCGATAGTTGGGCCATGAAAATCCAGTTTTACAAAGAGCGACAAACGCCAGAGCAATTGATCATTTAGATGTTTATTCCCGATCAGTGTAAAGCTGTCTCGATAAAATGCTTGCATCTTTTATATGGGCAAAAAAATTAACGTTTGTGTAAATGAGATGGGGGGGGGGGCAGAAATAATAATTCACTTTAACATGTAAGTGAAGGTAAAGGAGCTTCGGTGATGATATCTCACTGATCAGCACTTGTTACAAGCAGTTTATCTGCCTGTGTAATAGGACCCATAGGGAAAAATCTGCTGCCTTCTTGGGCGCTGTACCTTTAAGAGCTGCGTTCCAAGCTGTTGTCCCCCGAGGCAGGTCCTGTTGACAGAACTGTCACATATGATTTCACCCAGATAGATGTGCTATATATATAATCCCGCAACAGGTTATCCTGGTCACTGGGGGGGGGGGGGCATAACTGTTAGAACCCAAAAACATGGGTCCTGTGTCCTCCCTTTGAATGGAGTGCTGGTCAGGCATGCACACTGCCGCTCCTGCTGAGATAGCCAAGCGTCATACTCTACTACGCCGTCAGTCCCATAGACATTGAATCGGGCAGCAGCACGCATGCTCAACCACTGCTTCATTCAAATAGGTGACATGGCACCCTCATTCTTGTGATCTAACTTCTATCTCCCTATGTTACCCCAACACCCCATCAATGTATAATAAAATGTTCTACAACTTTCCAATAGACTTTGTTTTAAATTCCTCACCGTTTCTCTGCTTGCTGTTAGTGAATGAGAACACTCTTGTTCATCCAGAGGTCAGAATCCTTACAGGCCCAGACAGTCCTCTGTGAACTCCAGACACCAGGCTTGTACATTTACCTGCACTGATACATTGTAGCAAACTGCTGAAATATGTGGCTCGCAGGGGATTGTCTAGGCTGGATACAACTGTAACAAACATCTCACCGATCTTCCCGCCGCTGCCTTTGTAATGCCGAGGGGAAATGGCTGATAATGCCCGCTCGGCCAATCACTGGGCGCAGCAGAGACTCACCTTAGCCATGATAGGCTGATGAGCAGATATTTCCGGCCTTTTCCTGTGTGTCGAGCCGATCCAGGAAGTAGAGAGCAGTTGGGACTGACACAATGTCAGAGCGGCAGTGGCGGAGGCTAGGGAGGGTGAATAACCATTATTTTTAATGATTAATTACAGTAGGCAACGGCCACTCCAGCACTGAATTTCTCCTGTGGAGGGAAAGAGAATATTTGCTGCTGGGTTTCTTAAAAGATTATAGTTTTTTTCTAACAGGCAGCACAATCTTAGATCAGCTTAAATTTGGGGACACTTCAACACCCCACAGTTCGCTAGGATATGCCACTATTGTCAGCTAGGTGTAGGTCCCACCTCTGGGATCAGCACCCATCTCAGGAATGGGGTCCCCAAAGAGCGGCATGCCAAAAGCCGGAACTCTCATAGGAGTTCCGGAAATAGCTGGGCAGGTGATCGCCTACTTTTGGCACTCCGATAGAAGTGAATAAGGGGTGGCCGCCCTTGTGCATTGCGCCCTCGTTTACTTCGAGGGTCCCATTCTAGAGATAGGTGTGGGTTGTTGAGGCAGAACCAGCAATGTGCTAGATGAGGCAACCCATTTTGAAGATTGCGTTAAGCTACTGGGCTGGTCATAGGTGTACTGAGTTCACGGAAGGGATTATGGAGAGGTTTAGGTCATTCTCTTTATCCTCTAGGAAAGTAAGCAACTTTGCTCTAATTCAGGGATGTCTAACCTGCGGCCCTCCAGCTGTTGCAAAATTACTGCAAATCCCAACATGCTCTGATAGCTGTAGGCTGTCTGGGCATGCTGGGAGTTGTAGTTTTGCAACAGCTGAAGGGCTCGCAGGTTGGGCATCCCTGCTCTAATTCATACAGAATTGCAAGGTGATTTAAAGGAGTTGTCCATTGAGGGAGGGAGAGGGGGGGCTTGCAAACCATAACCCTTCCCCAGTGTGTTTTAAGCTTATTTCCCCCGCGGGGAACAAAACGCATAATATTCCATCCATAGTGGATCAATAGAGGGCCATTGACTGGGATGACGGCTGGATTGAGTCCTCCAGCATAAGAGGCGCATATGGACAGTGTTAATGTGTGAGATAGAAAACCCAGTGCATGCAGTGACCTTACATGTGCAAATGTCCTAAATGTGGGGGCTAAAGGCTGTCATTTGTGTTTGCAAGTGAAATTTAAAGGGGATGGGGGGGGACATAAGAATAGAAAACCATTGCTGCTTTTTTCCCGCAAACAGTTCCACTCCCGTTTAACCCCGTATGGAGGAAGGCAGTCCTAGTTTTAAATTTTTTTCTTTAACATGGTATTGCTTTACAGGGCTTTTTATGTTTTATGAGATTAGTTGTTAACACTCTTACATTTTTTGGTTACAGATCATTGCTTACCAACCATACGGGAAGTCTGTGGACTGGTGGGCCTTTGGTATCCTGCTCTACGAGATGCTGGCCGGGCAGGTCCTCACAGTTTCATACGCCATTCCCCTCTCTCTGTGTATATTCCATCTTTACTATACACTTGTCAGTGCACCTCGTGAGAGTTTCTTCCTGCTCCTCCACTTCATCAGTCCCATCTGTAAGACGTAGTTACTTCTGTCTTGTGTCGTAGTGACTGCATCCTGTTCTCTTCTCTTTATTACAGGCTCCATTTGAAGGTGAAGATGAGGATGAACTATTCCAGTCCATCATGGAGCACAATGTAGCGTATCCCAAGTCTATGTCCAAGGAAGCTGTGGCTATATGCAAAGGGGTATCTATCCAAAATGTCTGCTTTATATGTATCCCATGTAACATGTATCACTTAAACATGATTCAATTATGATGTATAGAAAAATGTCTAGACTCTACCCCCTCGTTAGCTATTTGCATCTTTTCCCTTCTTTCTCTTTTCTCCACCTCTTCTCTCTGTTCCCCACCCCCTCCCTCTATATTGCACCTCTCTCTCTCTCTCTCTCTGTTCCCCATCAACTCTCTGTCCCTCTCTAACGTTATTCATCTTGCGCTCTTTTCCTTTCTTGTTTTTTTTCCCCCCTTTTCTCCTTCTATAAGGATGCCCTGGAGCTGGAAAAAGTACAGAGCAGAGCAACTACATTGATAAGAGGCATGGAGGGTCTTAGTTATGAAGAAGGATTAAAAGGGTTACATTTATTTAGTCTTGAGAAGAGACGTCTAAGGGGGGACATGATTAACCTATACAAATATATAAATGGCTCGTACAAAAACAAAATATGGTGAAAAGCTGTTCCATGTAAAATGCCCTCAAAAGACAAGGGGGCGCTGCCTCTGACTGGAGGAGAAAAAGTTCTGTCTCCAGAGGCGTCAAGGCTTCTTTACTGTAAATCTGTGGAATAGTCCCTCTGGACGGGGTCGCAGCAGGAACAGGAGGCAGTTTTAAAAAGAGCTTAAATGAATACTTAAAAATAAATAACAATAATGCATATGACAATGTGTAGAAGTCTGGGGTCTCACTCCCCTTTTCTAAAATTTGTATCCCCACCTCTCCCTTGGTTGGTGATGTATCTTAGTTCATCCTATGTAACTATACCTCCTCTGTCCTTTTTCTCGTTCTCTATCCCCCCCTCTTATCTCTCTCTCTGTTCCTCTCCCTGTCCTCTGTCTTACTCTTTATCTTCCTCTGTCATCCCTCTGTTCTGCACCTCCCTCTCTTTCACATCTCTCTCTTTTCCTCGCCCTCTCTATTCATCTTGCTCTTTTTCTCTGCTCCTTTTTTCTCTCTCGCTCTCTATCCCCCCTTTGTTATCTCTCTCTGTTCCTCTCCCTGTCCTCTGTCTCTCACTCTCTAGCCCCCCAGTTATCTCTCTGTTCCTCTCCCTGTCCTCTGTCTCTCGCTCTCTAGCCCCCCCAGTTATCTCTGTTCTTATCCCTGTCCTCTGTCTCTCGCTCTCTATTCCCCCTCTATTCCTCTCCCTGTCCTCTGTTGCTCGCTCTTTATTCCCCCTCTTTTTCTATCCCTGTTCTCTGTCTCTCGCTCTTTATTCCCCCTCTCTTTTCCTCTTCCTGTCCTCTGTCTTACTCTTTATCTTCCTCTGTCATCCCTCTGTTCTGCACCTCCCTCTCTTTCACATCGCTCTCTTTTTCTCACCCTCTCTATTCATCTTGTGCTTTTTCTCTGCTCCTTTTCCCCCTTTTTGTGTCTCTGTTACCCTTGTCTCTGTATTCATCTTGCTGTCTTTCCCTGTTCCTTTCTTTTTTCCTGACTTCTCTTTGGTTACCCATTACTACTATGTTACAGCTATGTCTATAGATACTGATGTAAAGAATCCCCCACCCCATCCCTCTGTCAGCACCTCAAGCGTATATCCTACAAGCCGCACACATCCAGATCCCACATTGTGATCGCTGTAATAATTCCTCTAATGTACCTCCTGAAAACCGTTCCCAAATAAGGGTCCCTCTCCCGAGGACCGTGCAGTCCGCTTCTTTATGCAGCACCTGACTCTCACCTCCTCGCACACATCCCTCAAAGGAGGGGGGCTTGTCTATAACGGTTTGTGTGTGTGTCACGTCTGTTTAATGTTGCATAAATGTAAAGTGAAGTGACGATGATCCAAACATCTGCTCGGGGTGTCCCTGCGCTGGCGCTCAGCGGTCTCCTGGCAGGAGGGGCACTGGAATTGGTAAGGATGTAAAAGCTGATGGATGCAACTCTGAACACCGACATCATGTGGTGCAAATACGCAATCCCGTGGACTGATTCAGTGCCTTAAAGGAACGTAACGCTCTCAAGATGTCCTTGGCATCCTGGTTCCTGCAGACTAATAGTTTAGTTTTGTGGCCCACTGTGTCAAATATAGGAAGCCTGCACCCGTAGGCTTCACATAGAACCAAAAAAAAAAAGCCCCAGAGCGCACGTTAGGCGCACACGAGCTGGCACATACTAGCATCGCGCACACACAGATCAATTCACTGAAAAGGGCTCCCAGCACAAGGGCTTGTGGAGGCTGATTACAATCGATCTGCTCCCCCGACGCTCAAAGAGGCCTAATAGGAAACGGCTGGGTAGGGCTGGTGAGCGGCAATTTGCCACGGGGCACTGAGTCATGCCCTTTCTGCCAAGCGTAATGTCTCCTGGTTTATGCTGCGACTAAAGAGGTCTGGGTGCAGATACATGTCACCCAACTTATGTGACTCGCGCTTTTAACTTCTCTTTTGCTGCTTGGAGTTTGTGCTCCTTTAAGAGATCATATCCTATGGACCCGCTCTGGCTTTATTATTATGCAGATCTGTGTTATCGCTCCTTACCTGCAGCGCCCGCTCCTTGTAACCCCGCACAGCTGTGCCATCTCCCCGCTCTGCAGCGGCACAAAGCAGCGTCTGTCCCCGCGCCCGCCGCACATCTGCTCCTCTCCAAGTCTTATACTTTTTCCATGTCACTAGCAGCAGTATTGGTTGCTAAGCAGAAAGCATTTGGCACAAAATTGTGAGTCGTTCCATCGTAAATATACTGCAGGCACGTGGTACGGAGAGTGGGTACCTATACGGGAACAGGAATTGGGGGTTTTCGTATGGATAAACACTCCAGATGTCCCTGGAGCAAAACCAGATGTGGTGAAACTAAAATTTCCAGCATCTTGATAATGGTGAAGTGTCTACAAGGTGGGCCTTCTACCACCTCTGAGACGACCATTCATTCAACCAATTCCATCAAGAACGGGTGGGACTCTGGTGCCCTGTAGTATGTAGACCACTCACCACTGCTTTGTCTTCTGCCCTCAGAAGTTGTGTTGTCCGTCTTCCATGTAAAATGGTGCCCTTGTGTTGTCCTGGATGGTTGTAAGTCACCGCACAGCCTTGGAGATAGCCATATATTATAGAAGCTTCTAGCGTCGGCGTCACAGCAGGGGTGTCCCTTTAGGTGTTGTAAAGGTTCCTCTGCACCATGTGAGCGGAGAGCAGAATTATTAATGGGGTTTTCCCATCTGATAAAGTTGATGTCCCAAAAACGGAGAATGAAGAGAGCGCAGCACTGCATCCTTTTAAAGGGGTGTTCCAGGATTGGGTCTCCTTTACTTTCGGCTGTGATGCAGACAGGGGCATGTGCGCTGCGGCAGCCAATGACAGGCCTCATTGGCCATCCGTCGCCAAGCGGAATACACACATTTTTTATATATTTTTTTTCTTTTTTAAATTATTTGTTTTTCTTTTACAATGGAGCTTTCTGGGTGGCAGATAGAACTCTTCAAAGCTCGTGGAGCTAACTTGTACATTACCTGATATGAGATGTCAAAAGGTAGTGAGATCCAGCAAATACAGAGTCAGATTTTACATTTTTTTGCAGCTTATGACCAAGCATCCTGGGAAGCGGTTGGGCTGTGGACCAGAAGGGGAACGAGACATTAAAGACCACGCTTTCTTCCGATACATAGACTGGGAGAAACTGGAAAGAAAAGAGGTGCAACCTCCATATAAGCCAAAGGCGGTAAGTTGGGTGCTGGGTGTCTCAGGCAGAGTTTTGCGTGTTTGTGCCTTTGTGGACACCGTGGATGTGCGCGTGTACGCGTTGCGTCTCTTCAGCACTCTGCATCTGTGTGCGTTACTTCATGTTAGCACTGTGTGTGCGTCGGTTTTGTGTATGTCTGTGCACAGTATGTTCATGTTGTGTCATGCTTGGTGTCTAGCATTGGAGCCATGTTGCCGACTTATAGACCTTGACTTATATTCCTATATTCTTTCCCCACTTATTACTCCGAAAAGTCTGTGTACTTGGAATTAGTATAGTATAGAAATATAAAAGTAACCTAAGACAGGACTTGAATGGTGGACCCGTCCATAGCGGGGGAGGCAGCCATTTTCAAAACAAAATCAATGAGTCCAGCCAGACGGTTTCATGGGAACCAGTCACATGCGGTGCCCATAGAAATACTCCACCTCTGCTGTCAGCTCCAGTTCTTCGGTGTCTTTGCCAGCCACTTGGCTGCCATTCCCATCATGCCTTCCTCCAACCACTCCTGAAGATTACTCTGTGCCAATGCAGCCTCCTTGTGACCGATCAGTATTGATACCTGCAGGCACTTGGGATTGCGTGTAGTTTTTCAGCACGGATCTCATGGAAACTTTTCTTTTGTGGAAATTCACCTGCCGCGCGGATCTGTATTATGTCAATTCTTTGTGCGGTTCTTTTGTTCGGATTTCACCCTTTTTCAGTGCAAAGATGAGATCTGCAGCAAAAATGCATCAAATCCACGACAAAAAGCGTAAATAACACATGCAGTGTTTGGTGCAAAAAAGCACAGGAATCCGCACGGTAATTCTGGCGAAATTTCTGCAAGACAGCTCGCACCCGCGTACAGGTAGCCTTACCGATGAGAACTAGCACCCCGTGTAAATAGGCGGCAGGGAATGCACTAACGATCTAGAGGTTATAGGCTCTGCCCTCGTCACAGGAGCTTACTATCTACACTTGGTTTTAATTGCCTGCCCCCCACCGCTCCCTGGTTACGTGTGCCTATCTGGTATAAATATGGACGGCGATGGGGTAGTGAGACGAGAGCGAGGAGGCGGCGGTCGGGTCACGTGACTTACCCCTCCCCGGCTCCTGTTTGCCTTTCTGTGACCTATTTTAGCATGAGCAGAAGAAGCTGAAGCATTCTGACAGTTTACAAGACAGCAGCAGTCTGAATAATTTAATCTTTGTAGTTTGCAGTTACATTTATTAAAAATGTACCATCTGTTTTGTTGCTTCTTTCTGAAAGGTATATAATGTGGCATGCCTCCATTACATAACGCCGCGGCATATGATGTCATCACACAAATGACTGTGGTAACAGGATCGCCGTCCTCACAGGCCAAACAAACTTGCTGTAGACCCCCCTCCATAGTATCCATCCTAAATAGTCTATTTCTAAGAATTAGGACATAAAACATATTTGGGGAGGGGGGGACTCTTAAGGCTGGTGTTTCATGTGGCGTTCTTAATAATAATAGTTGTGGGTCCTACCTCTGGGGTCAGCTCCTCTCTCCAGAACGGGGGCTGCACAGTGAATGAGAGCGCATGCGCAGTGTGCTCTCCATTCATCAGGTTACAAAGATTTTTGGAACTTCCATGGCGGTGAACGAAAGGTGGCTGCACGTGTGTGGCTGCTCTACATTCACTTCGGGGGGCCCTGTTATAGAGGTAGGAGCTGGACCCAGAGGTGGGACCCACATCTATCGGACATTGATGGCTAATCCTAGCGATGGACATGGATGGCATGTGTATCTTAATACATTTGGCACATCTTCTGTCGAGCAGTGGCTTCCTCTACCCAATTTTATTTAATTTTTTTCAAATGGGCTGAGCGTGGCATAAAAGTGGAAAATGTGTTTTTGCACAAAATGGCACTTGTGCCAAAGTTTGTGATTCTTGTATTCCAGAAAACTGGCGCACAGCGTTGAATTAATTATCCCCTAGTTACGTCAACCATTCATTCCTCTCAATGGAAACTTTTGAGCTTCCAGAGGACGCATTATGAATTTTCGCGATAAATGCCCTAGAAGGGGTGTGAAACCTAAAAGGGGGGGGGGGGGGAAATGACACTTGAGGTCTGCGGTAGCATTGTAGAGGTCCAGCAGATACCCAAAGCTGATGTCTGAGATCGGCAATAACGCCGATCGCAGACATTTAACCCCCTCAGATTTCAGGGTCAGTTGTGACCATGGCATCTGTGGTGCTTTTCCCTGGGAGCACTGTGGGGAGCCATTTGTTCTCTGTGGTCCCTCTGAGGCTACCACAGACAGAGGTGTTATTGAGCCCTGCCAGTGACAGGGCTCCATAGTAACATATTAAATGTCCTATAGGCTGCAATTTATAGTAGTCTACAGGACAAGTGATGTGACGATCGCATGTTCAGGTTCCCGAAGGGGGAAAAGTATAAGTGGAAAAAATAGTCAAAAAAAGGCTTTTATAAATATAAGTAAAATTCAAATCACCCCCTTTCCCCATAATAAAAATAAACCATAAAAAGATCATTTGCACCGCTGTGTCCCAAAATGCCCAAACTAATGAAGTACAAACGGATTGTGAACGCTGTAACAGAAAGACATCAAAATGCCAGGTTTGCCGGGTTTTTTTCATCACTTCACCTCCCCCCAAAAAAACAAAAAAAAAGTGATTAAAGAGGCACAAACCCCCAAAAAGGTATCACTGAAAACTACAGATCTCTCAAAAAATTAGCCCTCAGACGGCTCTGTTGACATATCAAAAGGTTATGGGGGTTGGAATAAGGAGGTGCACGTACTAACACATAAGAAAAACTATACAAATGTGTAATGGATGTAATAGTACTGTTCCTGAGAACGAAGGGAATAGGTCCGTTTTATCACATGGAAAACACCAAAATCCATAAAACTATGCCAGAATTGTGAGGTGTTTTTTTTTCCAATTTCGCCACATTTGGATTTTTTTTCCGTATGCAATATTAAATGGTGTCATTAGAAAGTGCAACTTGTCACGCAACAAAAAAAACCAAGCCCTTATACAGCCATGTAAACGGAAAAATTAAAAAGTTATGGCTCCTGGAAGGCAGGGAGTAAAAAACTAAAAATCAAAAACTGCACCATCAGACGGTCGGCCAGTCCGACCGAAATCAATCTGTTTGGCCAACATTGATCTAAGGGTACTTTCACACTAGCGTTGGTGCGGATCCGTCTGTTTATTTGCACAGACGGATCCGCACCTATAATGCAAACGTTTGTATCCGTTCAGAACGGATCCGTTTGCATTAGCTTTAAAGAAAAATGACAAAGTCCAAAACGGATCCGTTTTGAATTACATTGAAAGTCAATGGGGAACGGATCCGTTTTCAAATGCACCATATTGTGTCACTGACAACGGATCCGTCCCCATTGACTTACATTGTAAAAACGGATCCGTTAGGCTCGCCTCTTCAGACGGACACCAAAATGCTGCATGCTGCGTTTTGGTGTCCGCCTCCAAAACGGAATAGAGGCGGAACGGAGCCTAACTGATGCATTCTGAACGGATCCTTATCCATTCAGAATGCATTGGGGCTTAACTGATCCGTTTTGGACCGTTTGTGAGAGCCCTGAAACGGATCTCACAAACGGAATCCAAAACGCTAGTGTGAAAGTACCCTAACGTGTATTAGCTTTAGAAAAATGTTTACTTTTGGAACAAGAACATTACATGCATTCATAAAACGTTATTTTTTTGCTATGCCTCACCTAAGAAAAGGAAGATAGGTTATTTGGTGGATAGCATAGGGAATGTCCTTGGTGTTTTTTTATCCTTGTGTCATGCTCCTCCCCCTCATTTTTCTAGCCATACATGGAGTTGATTGTATAAGCAGAATCCTATTGGAAGGGTGTGGCGATGTTATAGAGGAGCCTGTCCTAGAGTTGTACCCCCCCTTACTTTCTTATGCTCTAATTACACATACTCTTATGGCGAACCTCATCTTGTCCTATTTAACACCTTCTAATAATCACAGGGTGTCGGGGACAGTTTGTCACAGTCAGGCAAGCATGAAGTTAAATGTGTAAATAAGAGAGGGAGAGAAGGAGCCCGCGGGGCTGGTGAGAACCAGGCTGAGATGTCTGCAATAGATGAGTCTGTAACGGGTTAACCCAGCCATGCTTGTATGATGATTAGCAATGCTTAAAGGGAGTGTGTCACTGTTAAGTGCAACAAAGGTGGGCCCAAGCCTCTCAGTGCACCCTTGCTCCTCGTGCTTCCACTGCCAGCCCCTCCCTCTCTGTGATAGACAGGGCCAGGTTCCTTCAGAGTCCTCTTTCCTGGACCTATCAATAGAGAAGGAGGGGCTGGCAGAGGAAGCAGGAGGAGCAAGGGTGCACAGAGTGGCTTGGGCCCGCCCTCAGTGAACTTAACAGCTAATTTGCATATGGATTAAAAGTCATTTTTCTCCAGAACGAAGAGGTGGGTCGCTAAATGAACGATATTATTACATTCAACTGACACTCCCTTTAAGGGTCTTTTTTTTTCTTTAGAGGTTGAGGGCCACTTTTTTTTTTTTTTTTAACCCAGTGTTGGTTCAGATGGTGGATTATAGTGTCATCTATGCTGACTATTAGGTCTCCTGCACACAACCGTGTGGTTTTGCAGTCCGTTTTTAACAGATCCCTTTTTTTATTTCCGTAGTGTTTCCGTTCCGTTTTTCTGTTTGGTTTCCGTTTTGTAATCCGTTTTTTTGCGGATCGGAAACGGAAGCATACAATAATGTTTAAACAGTAAGTACATAAAAAAATTGGGCTGAGCATAAAATTTTCAATAGATTGTTCCGCAAAAATACGGAAGACATACGGATGCATTTCGTTTTATTTGCGGAACCATTGACTTGAATGGAGCCACGTAACGTGATTTGCGGGCAATAATAGGACATGTTCTATCTTTGAAAGGAACGGAAATACTGGAATACGGAAATGGAATGCATACGGAGTACCTTCCATTGTTTTTGCAGACCCATTGAAGTGAATGGTTCCGCATACGTAACACAAAAAAACGGAATGGAAAGGGAAAAAAAATCAGTCGTGTGCAGGAGGCCTTGTGGTCTGATACTAAGATCTATTGTCACCTCACAGGACTGAAGGGGTATAGCTCTAGTATTTTTGAGTTTGTAAAATTGTGTTGTTTTTTGGGGGGGGGGGGTTTCAAACCTGGAACTAATCCAGGACCATAAATAATTGGGGGAATTATTAGGATTCTGTAGGACTTACATTTTTGTGTTAAAAAAAAAACCTCCCTATAGCTGATGTATATAAGTGGCGTAATACATGCTGATCCATATCATACAGAATCTGAATACAGTCACGTGCTTGGACTATATGGCCCAGTTCACACTTTGTATTTTGTACGTGCAGTGCTTTTTGAAGATTAGAGAGTGGTTAAGCTCTAGGAATCTTTGACTGGTCCATAACATGGGTGTGAGATGTTTTGTGTTGAAATCTGGTCTTAAATGGGTTGTCTGATCAATTAGAATTTAGAAAGAAAAATTCTCAGAATAGCGTAAAGTAAATAATTAATTCTCTCCTTACCAGTCCTTCAGTACCGTCATTGAGCAGCCATTTTCTGTGTCGAAAGAGACTAGAAAGTAGAGACCAGTTGGGCGCCATGGACAGGAGTGGTAATGTTATTTTACATCCCACTGAGGCTTGTGTTTTTGAAAAAAAAAAAAAAGGTTGGACATCCCCTTTAAGCAGTTATCATTGGAGGTGTACTGCCATTGGATTGGGTATAACGTATATATGCACATCAACTTCAAATACAATGAAGGCCCATGGAGATGACTACCCTTCGGTCTTCTAAGAGGGGTCACCCAATCCTAGAGGGCCACTATACAAAGAATATAAGGGAATGGAAAGGGTGGTCTTGCGGAGCTGTGTCATTGTATTACATTTCCAGAGCCTATAATCTCTAGAACTGCAGCGTGTGGAGACTATTTCTGAACAGGAAAAGTTACTAATTGGCTTAAGGTGGCAAATAATTAATATTAGCAGAACCCAAGAATAGTAAGGGAGCGAATTGTCAAGATAACAAGTCTTAGCAACCAGCTGCCTCTTTCCAAGAACCTGAAGGCGTTTAGTGTCTTTAAGGTGGCTCTAGCGAAGACTGCCTTTCTTCCTGCCTGTAGTTCAATAGAGTAGACCGTTTCCCTAAACCTTGAAAATACCGCCTTTGAAGAGCAATTCCGAATGCAAATCCATATCTCACAATCTGCACCACTGCTTATGAGCGGATGCTTAGATGTGACCACCATCCCGGAGTGACCTGTGGGGTTTTCACATCCCTTCATCTACAGCAGTAAAGGCAGCCTTGGATTTCCCAGTCTGGAATGAAGAACCGCCCATGAGGAGCCTTGCGAAGCATAAAAAATTAGCTTGAGGCTTTTTCATTATTTTTTTTTTAGTTAATGCTCTCCCATGCCACATTTATAGTTGGGTTCTGTGTGCTCCAAATATAAATATGTGTAGTATGGGGTCACTCTTTTTAGCTGCAGATTCTGCTCTTAAGAAATGCACGTTATTTGTCACAGGAAGGACTTCATGACGTTAAGTCATGTTGGTTTACGGCTGCATGTTTTATCTTGATTCATGCCCCCTTCCTGTGTCTTTCTAGCCATTAATTAACACATACCTGCTACCCTGTGACAAATCTGATCAATCACACCATCTGCCAGTCCCATGTGTTGCTTTTATGTTGTCTTTCTGTTTTGTATCTATGTCGCTTTTCATGTCAAGAAGTCTTGATGGCTTCAGATCTGCATATTTTCTCTGTGGGTGGTGCTCTTTAAAGGGGTTATCCCATTACTAATGTAAAAAAGGAAAATCAGACATCATAATGTCTTTCTAACAAAGCTAGAACCAGCCCTGTACCTTACATGGGTCCAGAGATCTCCCCATTCATTGCTCTGCTAGATTTATAATGCTGGCAGCTCAAAGGGGAGTGTCTTTTCTGCTGCAGCTCAGGGGGCGTGTCCATGCGCTCCCTATTACAGCTCAGGAGGCAGTTGAAAGATGAAACTGAGCATGTGCGACCTTCTCAGTGAGCAGGTCAAAGAAATAAAAAACCAAACAAACAGCAGGTGGCGCCATACAGACACATTTTATTGAATAACTCAGCTGCTATGCTAAATTTTTAATAACATGCAATTACAAAAGTATTCAGATCCAGGTGCTGGTTTGAAAACTGTATTTTTTTGTGGGACAACCCCTTTAAGTAACCAAATTCTTACTTATTATGTTGGCTGTGCATGGAAGAAGTCTGAAAAATGCTTATGATTACTGAGACCTTTCCACCCGAAGCGGTGCCACCTATGTCCGTCGGTTGTCTGGTATTGCAGCTCAGGCCTACTCAATGGAATGAGAATGAGTTGCAATACCAGGTCTTGGCCCATGGACAAGAGTGGTGCAGTTTCTGAGGAAGAAAGCGGAGCTTTTTTTTTTCTCATCTCATCCAGCTCCTTTAAGACGTCAGTCTTTAAAGTCGAGCTAGGTTTGAAAGCTTGGACTCTTAATGGGACAGTTTCAGATGGCCGTAATGTGGACGCATTTCAGTGTCCACATAGTGACTACTACACACCCAATAGTCTAAACTCTTCTCCCATCATTCCATACAACCATATACTGTTCAATGCAGTGGAACCACATGGGTTGCTGGTGCTAGGGCTGCGATACTGGACACTATCTAATGCCACCATTACAGTCATCTGAAACCCCCTTAATCTGGAGTGTTGGGGTCTAGTGCAGATCACGGTGCTGTCGCCCATAGCAGCCAATGATTCTAGTGTCTCAGTGGTGCAGACCACTTTCTGGAAAAAATGATTGGTTGTCAGGGGCATCACTGCTGTTTTGCATACATTTGCATAACTAGTCTCCACCTCCGATGCTTCCATGTCTTACTTGTGCCCTGATGGGTGCAAATACATTAGCCCCATCCTATCTGAAGCCATTACTGTGATGTTCTTGCTGCTTTTCTGCCCTCTCCTCAGACTTCTTTCTTCCAGATACAATGTCCCTTTCTCCTTTACTTTTGACATTTTTCCTTGGTTTCATTTTTACATTTCCCATAGTTTGTTTTTCTCCCCCCTCCTCCCATAGTGCGGCCGAAACGCTGAGAACTTCGACCGATTTTTCACCCGCCATCCGCCAGTGCTAACGCCGCCCGACCAGGAGGTCATCAGGAACCTCGACCAGTCAGAATTTGAAGGATTTTCCTTTGTTAACTCTGAATATGTAAATGTGGAGGTGAAAGACTAAACGGTTTGAGTTGCCCCCCCAAGTTACATACGGGGGGTGGCTGTACATGTGTAATCTGTCCCGGGGTGGCATGCTCGCCCCCAAATTGTTGAGTATTCATAACCATGCCATCCTGCTGAGTATGTCTGGCACAGCCTTGCTGTGTACACACAGCCCTGTTGTCCATTCCTTGTGTACCCCTTAGGATGTGAAGAAAGAGAGACAATCTCTTAAGTCGCACTTCCAAGACGATGCAATGGCTAGGTAGACCGTGAAGACATCCCTGGGAGATGAGGACTATGTATTCTGTAAGAACAGATAAAAGAAAAAGGTCCATACGTTGGTGTCGCTCTTGTCAAGCTCCAAATATACAGAACGTAAGGGTTTCAGTCATATTGTCCGGGATTAGTAAAAGATGGCTGCTTGCATCCAAAAACAGTACCACACCTGTCCAGAGGTGGTGTCTGGTATTGCAGCTCCACTCCACTGAAGTGAATAGTACTGAGCTGCAATGCCATAGACAACCTGTGGACTGATGTGGCACTGTTTTGGGAAACCATGGCTAAGATGTAGGCATGACTGCATTAACCATGTCTTTGCTGGGGAGGTCAAGTAAGAAGTCTCTGTCAGGAGCCTTTGCTTCTGCTTTATGATCTTTGTATCCAGGCCAAGGCAAGTCTTGGGGGTCTCAAGTCCCACTGGCCAGGGTTCAAGCCAAATCTCGTCATGACACAATCTCCAGTTTTGTTTCTTCCCTTATCTCTTAAGCTCCATGTTTTCGGAGCTGTGTGCCTGTGTTACACGGTATATTTCCAAAGGGGCCAAAGTCTATTGATGACATAAAAATTCAGCAGATGTTCCTGTGTGTGCGAGAGACCCCCATCATCATCATTTCCGCATGAGTGAAGAGGATAATGCACTAGCACAGCGAATGCCCCAGGCTCCTCTACAAATTGGCCAGTCGGCGTGCAGCCTTAGCCAACCATTAACTCGTTGCCCTCTTCACATTGCTCTCCTGGAGCCCAGGGTCCCTCACTGCCCGCCCGCCGCTCCAGTCTGCACATCAGTCAGTATTACTCCCTCCTTTTGCAGAGTTGTATAAACTCTAGATATTTGAGGTTCTACCTCCTTTGCAAGCAATAGACATCCTGAGAGTTGTAGTCGGGAAACTCTCGGGGACCAGTGTCAAACCTCTCCAACGAGAAGTCAAGTTCGCCACACACAGGTGACGGCCCGGGAAAGCACTCAGGTCCAAGGCCTCCAGTGTTGTACTTACCAAAAAAATCTAGAGGAAGGAGATCGTCGACCGACTAATGTGCAGCAGAATCAATTTTTTTGCAAAGTGACTCTGGTGTGAAGTTTTTTTGTTAAAGGGATTGTCCAGGAATTTTTTTTTTAAATCTCACCCCCAGCCAATGGGATCTGTGAAGAGGAACATACCTGCTCCCCGCCGCTGTGTTCTGGTTCCCAGGTTCTCTGCACTGCACTTCCGGTCCCAGTCTGTCAGCATCCGCATGGATGGGGTCATGTGCTGCAGCATCCAATGACTGGCCTCAGCGTTGATGTGTCCCCAAGTGGCACATCACTGCTAGGTTCCGTGGGCTGCCCCATGGTGCTTCAGAGAAATATAGATGGAATCTTTGCTGGCGCACCTCCCAGTGAACACCCACCTAGTATTGTTCACGGTGGGAAATCTGTAAAGAGCCCCTTCCGAATCTCACCGAGCAGTCGACAACTGTTGAAGAGTGAAACCCAGCCCGTGGGACCTGTGAAGAGGAACATACCTACCTGCTCTCCGCTGCTCTGTTCCAGCTCCTGGGCTCTCTAGACTGCACTTCCGGTCTCAGTCTGTCAACATCTGCATGGATGGGGTCATATGTGCAGCTGCAGCCAAGGACTGGCCTCAGCGGTGACGTGTCCCCAGGTGGCACATTACTGCTGGTCATGTCACTTATGTTTCATTACCTTCTAGAACAGTGTTTTTGCACCTGGGACTGTCTAGATGTTAAAGGGGTTATGTGGGAATTGGATATTGATGGTCTATCCTCAGGATAGGTCATCACTATGTGATCAGTGCGGGTCCGACTCCCACCATTATCGCCAATCATCTATTTGAAGAGGTCACTGGGCTCACCTGAGCTCTTGTGAGCACTGCAGCCTCCTCACAGCTTAAAGGGGTTATCCAATCCTATAAACTGCACCCCCCACCCCCACCCCACTCTAAATATACTTACCTGGCTCCCCGCGCCTATCCTGGTCCCCGCACCGCCACTGCTGCTTCTTCCCGTGTGCGGATGAAAACATCCGGTGTCGGAGGGACGAGCGGCCAATGGCAGGCGCGAGCTTACCTAGCGTCACCAGCAATGCTAGGGAGGCTTGTTCACATCCCCGCCTGCCATTGGGAGCGGGGAGCCAGGTAAGTATATTCACTGTGGGGGGCCTGGCATATTGGGGGGCAGTTTATAGGATTGGAGAACCCCTTTAACAAGCACAGCGTCGTGCACTGTATAGTGGCTGCACTTGGTATTACAGCTCATAGGACTGAGCTGCACTTAGGCCACGTGACCTATATACCATGACGTCACCACCCCAGGAATAGGACTAAGTGCTCACACAGCCCCATGGCCTATTTGAACAGCTGGTCGGTGGGGGTGCTGGGAGTCTGACCCCTTCCGATCAGATATTGATGACCCATCCTGAGGATAAAGCCATCAGTATCCCATTCCCAGAAAATCCCTTTAAATAGCTGGAGAGCACAGTTGCAGATTACTGTTGTAGAATGACTTTGGCGCTGTGAGATCTCCGGTTACACGATGCAGAAATCCATTTATTTTTGTAAGGAAAATGCAAACTGCAGTATTTTTATGCTGTAAAAAGAGTAATCATGGCAATAATAACTTCCATCAGTGACATGTACGCTGTTTTTATAATATATTTGCAGCCACAACCCCCATCAGGTTATCATAACACCAGTCAGTTATAAACAGTGCTCCAGAAGTAGAGCACATGTAGAACTCCGCTCTGCTGCCACAGTCCTGTATCTGAATACTATGGCACAGACAGTATCCTGCTGGCACAAGGGTCCACTATGCTTTTTTTCCCCCAGTTCATAGTCTATTACAAATGAATTTTTCTCTCTATAAGACGCACCTAAGTTTTAGAGGAGGAAAATGAGAAAAATATTTTTCAACAGATCCCCGCCCCCCCAATATTAAACAGACTTCGGATCAGACCCCCAATCTTCATCACACCTCAGATCAGACCCCTAATCTTCATTAGACTTCAGATCAGACCCCCCAATCTTCATCAGACCTCAGACGAGACCCCAGTCTTCAACAGACCTCAGATGAGACCCCCGATATTCAACAGACCTCAGATCAGACCCCCCCAATCTTCAGCAGAACTCAGATTAGACCCCTAAGCTTCATCAGACCTCAGATCAGACTCACAAACTTCATGAGACCCCAGTCTTTAACAGACTTCAGATGAGAACCCCATCTTGACAGACCTCAGATCAGTCCCCCAATCTTCATCAAACCTCAGATCAGACCCCAATCTTCATCAAACCTCAGATCAGACCCTCAATCTTCATCAGACCTCAGATCAGACCCCCAATATTCAACAGACCCCAGATGAGACCCCCCCATCTTCAACAGACTTCAGATGAGACCCCCCCAATATTCAACAGACCCCTGATGACACCCCCCCCCCCATCTTCAACAGACTGCAGAGGAGACCCCCAATCTTCATCAAACCTCAGATCAGACCTCCAATCTTCATCAAACCTCAGATCAGACCTCCAATCTTCATCAGACCTCAGATGAGAACCAAGTCTTCAACAGACTTCAGATGAGACCCCCAATCTTCATCAGATCTCCGATCAGACAAAAATAAACAAAAAAACGTACCTCTCCAGCACCACCATCCCGCACATCCAGTGCTCTTACTGCTGCACTGTGACCTGATGTCGCATGGCGTCCGGTCATAGTGAGCACTACGACCTGACACTACATGCTCTCCGGACACAGCACAGTGCCATAATAGAAGCGCTCTTTAGTATTCGCTTTATTAGACGCAATGCCATTATAAAAGTGTGTTTTAAAATGAAAAATCGTGTATTTACCTTTAAGTTGAGTTGCAATACCAGCCATGGCCTGTGGACAAAAATGGTGCCGTTTATAGAAAAGGGAGGAAATAGACCCTTTTGCTAATCTGATACAATCCCTTTAATGCATTCCTGTAAGTGAAACTATCACTTGGGCGGATATGCTGCAGATTTGCTCTGGCGCATGGTATTACAGTGCCCTAAAAGTAGATGAGACTACATGTGCTCTGCTATCTGATGCCTGTTTATATCAGAACCCCTATAAGTAGCTGTCCCGGTAGATAGGGTTGGTTCTTATTTAGGGTCTGAGGCCTGAAACACAGCGGATGAGATGGATGCTGTGTAGACGTGTTGGAGCCATGTATGGTGCAGGGTTGTGCACTGGATGCAAAGGAACAAGCTGCCAGGCCAAACAAAAAACACCCCACCACCTCGTGTTTGCACTGTTAAAGGCATAAAGAATAGCTCTGATTTGGAAAATATAGAGGTCAATTACTTAGGTAGCAGCTCCCATAGCTATGGTGGCACACTGATTGCTTGCAACCTGTAATCTGTCCATGCACTCCAGTCTGTTGCTATTTAAGGGACACATTTGTAAGGTCAAAATTCTGTGTTGGTTACTTTCTTCATATATCTTTATAGCGTTCAGAGCCCCATTTTTTTGATGCAGAGCTCCAAATCCTCTGCAATAGACCTAGAATTATAAGGTAGAAGGAGGGAGCTTACTGCATGTTATCATAGAGTCTAATGTATAAACAGTATGCAGGGAGCGCCCTCTGGTGGTGGCAGTGATCATGCTTGTTTAGGTGAATGAGACTGGGGTGACTGTTGTATGAGTAGTTCCAGGGAATCTCCTGGTCAGCATCTGATCTTCCAGTGTACGGGACTTCTCCTTTTTTTTACCATTATTTTGTATATGATTTCTTTAGTACAAACTCTTTTCAGCACATGATGTTTTTGGGACATCCTGTTTGGGCGACTGTATTCATCCTCTGTATACATGTCTTGTGCCAGTTTTAACTTTTCGTACTAATAAAAATTGAATTTATGCCGAAGTGGTTTCCTACTGATCAAGATGCATCTATGAAAGGTCAGGATATAGAGGACTTACCTGCAGTTGTCAGGTTGCCATAAGTCTTCCAGAAGTGATTAAGAGGTTAAATCTGAATAATTTTTATGGGAGGGGGAGGGGGACTAAATTGTTGGGTTTTTGGGCAAATTACCAGAATGAGACACTGATGTCAGAGGTGTCATGGATGAATTTAAGTCTATGCTTGAGGAACCCAATGGATGAGCAAGCCATCATCTTAAAATTCCACCTTAAAGAGAAGCTTCCATGTCAAACACTGTACTTGAGCTGCAGGCAGCATGTTATAGAGCAGGAGGAGCTGAGCAGATTGATGTATAGTTTTATAGGAAAAGATTCAGTAGAACTTGAATTTTATTCATTTAAATTTCTTGCGCATTCTGATCGTTGAAGTCCAGGAGGCGGTCCTATCAGTGATTGACAGCTCTCTCTGGATACACAGAGGGAAGGCTGTCAATCACTGATGGGACCGCCTCCTGGACTTCGACGATCGGAATGAGCAGGAATTTAAAATGTATAAAATGCAAGTTTTACTGAATCTTTTTCCAGAAAACTCTATATCTGCTCAGCTCCTTCTGCTCTCTAACTTGATGCCTGAGGCTTATATTGCATTTTCATGGTCACAGGTTCCCTTGAAAACATATACTAGGAAATTGCTTGAATAACTATTCCTGCTCCCCTTACCTTATGATTATTTCTCGCACTTGCAATCAAATTTCCGTACTGCAGAACCCACACACTAGGGCCAGTTGACATCTTCGTGGATTTTTGCAGTTGGTTGGGTTCGAACCCAGGACCCAATGATGCCCAATGAGGCTCTCATTAGTTTTTACTGTACTTCAATGCTTATCAGCTTTCCATGCACTTGTTATGAACAAGTGGAGCTGCAGTGTAAAGCATGGGGGCAGAGCAGCATTCCTGAGGCTCTGAGAGTATCTGTGATAAGATGGGACTACAGACATAGAATCAAATTTTAGATTTATTGATACCTCTGTCATCATCAGACAGGATTGTGGGTGGCAGGACCGCCAACACCAGCGATGGGTAAGTATATTACTAAGTCATTTATTTTGTTACATGTTTAGGCCTCTTGCACACGACCGTATGGCTTTTTCAGTATTTTGCAGTCTGCAAAAAACTGATCCGCAAAAAATACGGATGACGTCCGTGTGCATTCTGTTTTTTGCGGAACGGAACAGCTGGCCCCTGATAGAACAGTCCTATCCGTTATGCGGACAATAATAGGACATGTTCTATCTTTGAACAGTACGGAAAAACGGAAACAGAAGGCATACAGAGTACCTTCCATTTTTTTTTTTGCGGATCCATTGAAACGAATGGTTCCGTATACGGAACCCAAAAAACTGAAGAAAAAAAAAAAACATTTGTGTGCAAGAGGCCTTAAGGTGTCTCTTTCGAAATCCTGCTTATAGACTAATTCATGCTTTCCGAGATTTATAGCAAAAATTGGGACATTTAAGCCCCGCCCTGGGAATGCCTACTTTCTGATAGGATTCGCGTGAACCCCGCCTCCTCTTTTTTTTTTGTTTTTTTTTTGGGGCAAAATCGTGACTTTCAGCTAGTATACCCATGGCCATTTAAGGTCCCGCCTCCCATTCAGCAATGAAATTAAAGGGCTTCTGTCACCCCCACTGATGTAATTTTCACTAGCTGACATTAGCTACTTGCTAATGTCAGCTGAGTTCAAACATATGTTTAATATCTTTTTTTCTGTTTGCAATCTTCTTAAAAACTTACTTTTGTCATATGTAAATTAGCTTCGCTACCAGCAAGTTGGGCGGGTACTTGCTGGTAGCCGCCGCATCTTCATGGCCTTGGAACGCCCCCTCTTCTTTTGATAGACAGGGCCAGCGCGCTCTCCTCCTCTCGCTGGCCCTGTCTGCAGCTGCAATCCCGCGCCTGCGCCGTCTCGGTCTTTAGTCGGCGCAGGCGCTCTGAGTAAAGGACGCTCGCTTAGGCGCTCCGTCCTCAGTGCGCCTGCGCCCGATGGCGTCAGCGCTACACCCGGTAGAAAAGACGCCGGCATCGCCTGCTCTTTACCAGGGATGCCGGCGTCTTCTCTTCCGGGTGTAGCGCTGGCGTCATCGGCGCACTGAGGACGGAGCGCCTAGCGGCGTCCTTCATTCAGAGCGCCTGCGCCGACTAAAGACCGAGACGGCGCAGGCGCGGGATTGCAGCTGCAGACAGGGCCAGCGAGGAGGAGGCGCGCTGGCCCTGTCTATCAAAAGAAGAGGGGGCGTTCCAAGGCCATGAAGATGCGGCGGCTACCAGCAAGTACCCTCCCAACTTGCTGGTAGCGAAGCTAATTTACATATGGCAAAAGTAAGTTTTTAAGAAGATTGCAAACAGAAAAAAAGATATTAAACATATGTTTGAACTCAGCTGACATTAGCAAGTAGCTAATGTCAGCTAGTGAAAATTCGTCAGTGGGGGTGACAGAAGCCCTTTAACTCAAACAACCCAAATAAGCATAAAACCAGCCCGTTCACAGTCCAGTCATGGAGGCAGTCCTAAAAAAATTGGGACCGTTGGCACATAAGGGCTCTGTGACCAATCTCCCCTTCTGCGTCCACCTTGGTAGAGCAATTTGTGTTCACACGTGGCCTTTAAATAATTGGATTTGATGATAGGACAGCTTCCTTGGTGTCACGCTATCTTCTACCTGGTATGTGGCAGAATTTTCTTAAAGGGGTTGTCCAGGAGTAGAAAAACACAGCTGCTTTCTTGCTAAAAACAGCACCACACTTGTCCACAGGTTGTATGCGGTATTGCAGCTCCGCTGCATTCACTTCAAGGGAGCTGTACTGCAATACCAGACACCACCTGCGGACAGGTGTGGTGCTGTTTTCTGTGTTTTTCTACTCATGGACAACCCCTTTAATTAAATTAGGATTATTTGTAAAGCATTTCTAGGAATGATGCATTGGTTAATAGCAGAAATTGGGTAACGTCCATAGGACCGATGCATGTTACGGGCGGGGGTTAAGCAATAAGCTCAGCCATCTTTGACGGGTGCTCCAGTAGCAGCCCGGAGGGCGCAGCTAGAGGAGTGCCCGCTCCGTTGCATCCTTAGATCGTGAAAGAGATCACCGGGGCCTACATTCGTGCGGCGTGCTCTGTGTAGCATGGTAGAACGGTTGTCATGGTAACTGTCAGAACATGTGAGCTCTGGGCATCTTGCAGAGAGATGGGTGAAGATCTGCTTTTGCTGCAGGGATTTAACCCTTCGTGCTAAGAGAGGCGATTCATTGCGGGGTGGGAACGTCCTTCTGCTCTGATACGAGTCGAGCTTGGAATACGACACGAACGCTATATAAGTGTGGAGATGTTACGACTTGCATTCCTGATCCCCTCGAGTCCTGGGCTTGGGACCTTTGGTCTCACACTACTTCTTTATGCGGTAGAAGGGGCACGCCCAATTTAGGCTGTGTGTAAGGGTACTTTCACACTTGCGTTTTCATTTTCCGGAATTCCGCTCTATGCCAATAAAAAAACTGATCAGATGCATTCTGAATGGTGAGAAATCCGTTCAGGATGCATCAGGATGTCTTCAGTTCAGTCTTTTTGACATTTCAGGACAGAGATAATACCGCAGCATGCTGCGGTATTATCTCCGTCCTGAAATGCCGAAACACATGCCGGATCCGGCATTAAGTCCCATTGACTTACATTAAGAAATACCTGAAGGAGGTCCTTCCCAGACCTTTAAAGCTGTAAAAAAAAAATACAAGACGGATCCGTCTGTCCGCATGACAAGCGGAGAGATAGATCCGCACTTGTAACGCATTTGTGAGACGGATCCGCATCCAGATCCGTCTCCAAATGCTTTCAGTTGTCATGCGGTATGCCGAATCCGGCGGGTATTTCCAGTGACGGAACTACCTGCCGGATCCTCACAACGCAAGTGTGAAAATAGCCTTAGAACGGGTACAGGTTGCAAATCTTAAGACCAAATCTTATCCAGTTTGGTTACTAAAAGCTGCTCGTAGAGCGAACGCAGCGGCTGAACAATCTACTTACAATTTTTAAAGGGGTTGTCCAGAATTGGAAAAAAAACACGGGGGGTTTGTATATATTTCATTTTCCTCTCTGGTAGTGCCCCCTGCCGTTTTTCTGTGGCTGAACTTCTGGTCCATCCTTTCCTGGATTCAATGGTGGACCCACATGCTCAGTAACTTCCCTCCTACCTTCTTTCATAGTGAGGCGGGGTAGACCCCTTTCAGTCACCATCCCTACTTCTAAATTCACAGAAATCTATAGCTTTGACGGGGAGATGGAAATGGGGGGGGGGGGGGGGGCGGGCGGGCGTTGCAAACCTTGGTGCTATCTATTAGTGAAATAACTGGGACTGTGTGCAAGGGGCTATTTCTATGCAGGGGAGGGAGGAGTTAGCAAATGCTTTTTGTAATGCATTCCTGGGATAAGGCAGGTGCTTGACGGTCACATGGTACAAGCTGCTGCCCACCCACAGAAAGTGAGAAGAACAGAGCTGCAGAGGGGTGAGTGAAGAAGCTACAAAGGGTGAAAATGACAGCGGTTGTTGCACTGCTATAGTTAAGATAATGGTGTATTCCTCCCAATATGTTATATATCTTTATATCGACCAAGCACAGCCACTATATAATGTACTGCGCTGTGCTGTGCTTGGCGAGCAGGGAGAAGGTAGCGACACTACTGCAATGCCTTCTCAAACAGTTGGTCTGCGGAGGTCCGGGGCGTCGGACCCCCACCGATCAGATACTAATGACCGATCCTCTGGAAAAATAAAAATCCCGGAAAAACCCTCTAAGACAATTATTATTATTTTTTTTTAAACCTTAACGATCTAAACTAGTTTTGCGCTTGCTGTTGTGTACAATATGTTACAAGAGTGCGGATGCCGCGAGGGTGTGACAGGACGTGACGATGGAAGCTGGTGTGACTGTATCGGTTTGCCTCCATCATCTCCATGAACATCCAGTTTCCACTAGCTTGGAACAGCTGAGTCAAAGTTGCAATAAACCATCATTTTTATTGCAAAATGCTCGCAGTCCGCCATCCCATCTATCACTCTCCTGTGCCGCCATCTCTCTGATAACAGAGTCTGTTCACTTCTTACTTCTGCAGAAGGACAAGAGGGACACCTCTAACTTTGACAAGGAGTTCACCCGCCAGCCCGTGGATCTCACCCCCACGGACAAACTCTTTATCATGAACCTGGATCAGAATGAGTTTGCCGGATTTTCGTACACAAACCCGGAGTTTGTGATCACTGTGTAGCAGACGGAGAAACCTCTGCCAGGAACCTTCAGACCCAACTATCATCTGGTGGGTAGGGCTGCACAACCTTGATGCCAGTAGGGCTGTGGTAAAGGGCTCACAAGATTTTACTTGGGTTGAACATTAAACACTCTATATGCAATTAGGTAGCCCTGCACCAGTCCCTGAAACCAGGCAGCTATAATGTCCGAAAAAACCCTATCTGTATGTGTGTACATTTACACAGAGCCGATCCTTGACACGAGGCTCTTGATTGTCTACACGTCAAAGTCGCTTCACAAGTCCAAACAGAGATGTAGCAGAGCTGAGTTTGTCTGGCATTCGATGGGACTGCAGTGAATGCCCACAGTTGAACACCGTTTTCCTTTTCTAAGTAGATACAAAATTCTGTACTGATTAATTTCACAATATATCTTTATATAGTGGTAGGAGCTCAGTTTTTCTGATACAGAGCTCCAAATCCTCTGCATAAGCCTAGCTAAGTTACAAAATCCTAGCAGCCACCACAAGAGGGAGCTAATGTTTATACAATACCCTTAATAATAAAGCAGTATGCAGTGAGCTCCCTCTAGTGGTGGCTGCAGGCAGCCAAAAATGGATCATGTAACATTAATTTTATGCAGGGAGTTTGGAGCTGTGTGTCAGATAAATGGAGCTCTGTCCACTATGAAGATATAGGAATGAATCAGCACAGAATGTCTGACCTAAAAAGGACTATGATAAAAGGTGAAGATTTGCTTTCATTTCTGTTTTGCTATATAATGTCTTCCCCAAGCTTCCTGGTGCCTACACAGATGGAACGTCATTTACAGTCGTCCTTTGTCCTGTACCTTGTGTTCCTTGTTTTATATTTCCACCCTAAAGCTGCATGATTTCTAATGGGACCTAAAGTTACAAGCCTGTAACACTTTTAGAGGTAGTCTATAACTTCTTGTGACAACTAATACTAATTCATGTACTTGTGGTAGTCACCCAGACAGGAAATCATGCAGTTGCTATGCAACCTGCTGTGCAATACCAGCAAATAAATTACAGGGGTATTCCGGTTTACAGCATTTTTACCTATCTCCTGGATAGGTGAAAGATGCTACATAGGTTGGGGTGCGTCCGCTGAGACTCCCAACAGGATGCGGGACCCGCTGCCCATTCCCCAAATACATGACCACGGCTAGGAGGACTTTCAATGGAACAGGAATCAAGTGTGCGACCCGTGTCCACTCACTAACGGAAGTGTCCAAGAACAGTGTTCAGACCCCATCTATGCAGCATTCATCACCCCGCTAGGTGAAAAGGCTGAAGACGGAATACCCCTTAAAGATGTGGGAAATAAATGCTGAATCATGAAATGGGTTTTCTGGGATTAAAATGGTGGAGAGAGGGGTTTGCTCCAAAAACCTTACTCTTTCATCCATGTGAACAGGTCTGAGCTGCAGTAGCTGACAAGGAAAAACGGAAACCCTTATTTTTCGGACAACCTCTTTAAAGATACATAATGAACGGTTATTTGGTGTATTGCAGCTCAGATCCATCGTAGTGAATGGGGCTGAGCTGCCCTAGTACAGACATCCTGTGGACAACCCCTTTACCCTAAGTTCACACCTGAGCGTTTTACAGCGCGTTCAAACGCGCTGTAAAACCCTCAACACATGAAAACCAATGCTTTCCTATGGCCCTGGTTCTCACTTGAGCGTTTTACAGCGCGTTTGAACGCGCTGTAAAACGCCCGACGCATGAACAAGTACTTGAGCTTTTTTTGGGGCGTTTGTCGCGCGTTTTGTGATTGACACCACAGTAGTCAATCACAAGAACGCGCGTTTCCTATTTGCAAAAACGCGCTGAAATACGCGCGTTTTAAGAACGCTCAGGTCTGAACCCGGGGTTAAGGGCTCATGCAAACGAAGGTGTGCTGGCCGGGCCTTTGCTGCGGACTGCAAATTGCTGTCCACAACGCACGGGCACCGACCGTAGGGCCGCCATATGTGGAGGCAGGACCCATTCCCTTTGAATACGGTCCGCGATCCGCATCCTACTGACCGCACCGCAAAAAACAGTGCATGCACTACTTGTTTGCGGTGCGGAGGCACGGACAGAAACCACACGGAAGCACTCAATGGGGCTCAGTGTCTCCATTCCGCACTTTAATGGGTCTGTATCCGTGATGCGGTGCACAAATGGCCAGTGCCTGTATATTGCAGACCCGCTGTTTGCAGGCTACAATACAGGCGCGGCCAGGCAACGGCTGTGTGCATGAGCCCTAACTCTAACTCTGCCAAAAAAAAAAAAAAAAATGACGTGTTCAGGTTATACATATGTGTCTACATTTAACCTACCTGTGGCCGGATGTATACAGCAGGTTGGACTGTAACATGATGGTGGTGGTACTCCTGTATAGACTGTGGCCGCACGCTGCCACTATGCCGCTCTGCAGAGCCGCCATGAACTGACCTGATACCGCAGCTCCTGAATTGGGGTCGTCTCTGTACGATTTGTTCAGGTTCTGAAGAAGCAAGTCAAGTATCTTTGTGTAATATGTTTCTGCGTATAGCCTTAGGAGGGTGATGTGGACACTGCACCGAGCGCGCTCCAGCGTCCGCGCTCCTGTGAGCATTGCTCTGTTCATGCACTATGAAACAACAAGGATACTTCAACATAATGATATAGAAAGAAAAAGCTGGGTAACCGCCACCATGGCCGCCATCCCAGAATCCCTATAACCTCACAATAGTAAATCTGCCAAATTATGCAACAATAGTGGAGAGGAACTGGATGGGATCTCTGCAGCCATAAGGATTGCAGGTATATAGCTAAGAAATAGCAGAACAGACATGTTGGTGCAATGGATGGCCAGAACTAGAAAAATACAGCGCCACACCTGTCCACAGGTGATGTGTGGTATTGCAGCTCAGCCCCATTCACTTCAATGGAGCTATGCTGCAAGAATACACAACCCGTGGCCAGGTACAACGTCGTGTTTTTGTAATCTTGGTCAACCTTTGCTGATTCTGTAAATGCACATCTTCTCTCTTCATGCTTGTGGAGAGGACAGGTTCTTCCAGGAGTGATGTCAGAGCCATTTAGATGTCTTCTCCCTGCAGCTCTTTCTCCCCTCTCACAGCATGCAGTGTCAGAGAGACACTCAGTCCCATTCAAGTCTGAGGATAAACTGCAGTACCCGACGAAGCCTCTGAACAAGAGTGGTGCTGTTTTTTTTTTTCCCAGGGTGGGGGGGGTGCTATAACAGACCCTTTGCTAAGGCAATACCTTTAAATATCTGAAGGATCTAGTGAATAGATAAGCTGCTTTATCAAAATGATCGCTCCCCCATTAGGCAACCAGTGTTCATTACCATAGGGTCATAGGCTAAGGTCTTATGTTGATCTTCAGGCAGGGGCCATGCTAATGTCGGCCATATGTCATCGTTGTTGCAGGGTGATACAATTACCGTTAATTGGTTAAGCCTGTTCCTCATTACAGCCCCCCCCCCAGCTATCCCGTTAAATGATTATTGCAGATTTAGGGACTGATGGTCATGGATACCGACTCAGATCTAAAGCTTTAAGAAGCTTTCTGCCTCCTGACATTAAGACTAATTCTACCTATCCAAGTAGCAGCATTAAATAAAAGGGGACGCATGAGATTAGTAAAACGTGTCTGCTTTCTTTCACAAACAGCGCCACACCTGTCGACAGGCTGTGTTTGGTATTGCAGCTTAGCTTCTTTCATGTGAATGGGGTGGAACTGCAATACCAGACACAACCTATGGACAGGCCCTAAGATGAGTGGTGGGTTGGCTCAGATACTGGCCCCTTCCACCTCATGGGTCCTTATCCTCTAGATCAGGGATGCTCAACCTTCGGCCCTCCAGCTGTTGTAAAACTACAACTCCCACAATGCCCTGCTGTAGGCTGATAGCTGTAGACTGTTCGAGCATGCTGGGAGTTGTAGTTTTGCAACAGCTGGAGGGCCGCAGGTTGAGCATGACTGCTCTAGATTACACTATATATATATATATATATATATATATATATATATATATACACACACATACACACACACACACACTTTACCTTTCTGCTCTGAGCATGGTCACCTGCTGTTCTAAGGAAGGCTGTCCATACACATGAGTATGGCTGAACAGCAGAACGCCTGTCCAATTATTCCGCTGACAGCCATTTCTACCCACCCCCCGTTCACATGTACACTCGGCTCGGCCAAGCATGCATGTGTTGTGAATGGAGGGAGAGGAGTAAACCACTACCAGACATCTCAGCAGTGGATTATGTTCCCTAGAGCTAAAGGATTAGGCATGTTGAAGTCCAGCAGCCCAATCACTACCTACATTAGTCAGCCAGTCCCACCAAGATCTGCCGCTTCGGCCATCATGCGTCTGCCAGGCTTAATGCAAGCTGGTTTGCAGAGCGACAGGTGCCAAGGCAAAGGGGTCAGATGTCCTCAGGACGTTACGGGGGCTTCGCATGTTCTGTGCTCTCACACCGTACTTCACAAGCTGATATTAATGATGAATAGTACAGCGCCATTAATAATGTACGTGGAAATCTCAGCCGGGACGCGCGCCGCTCATATTCAATGGAAGTGTGACATTACTTTTACAAGATTTTAAGTGATTCTTGCCTGTGACTTACATCCTACATTTGAAGTTGGAAATTCTTAGCAGAAAAGTTTTACGATTTAAAGGGAGCATTGCAGCTGCCGTCTATGGCCCTTCCCATTTATTGAATGCAATCTATTGCTCTCCGTTATCAGCCATGTCCAGCTGGAGAGCGGCCTGTATTGTGCTTCAGTGGGGTGGATGGTAGCAGGCGGAGAAGAGTCCCTGCGCTCATGTCACATACCTTCAGCGATCAGCCACAACATTAAAAAGACCTGCCTAATGTTGTGCAGGTTCCTCTTTTGCTGTCAAAATAGCCCTGACCCATCAAAGCCTGGACTCCACAAGATCTGTGAAGTGTCCTGTGGCATCGGGCGCAAGACGTTAGCAGCAGGTCTTGCTGCTGACGCCTCCATGGATCCCACAGATGATGATCTGATTTGAGGTCAGGGATGTTTAGAGACAAGTCATCATCTTGATCTCTTTGTCATGTTCTTCACTCATGAACAGTTTTTGCAGTGAGGCCGGGGCGTTATCCTGCCATACTTATCTGTACAATGCTTAGGTAGGTGGTAGGTGCCACATCCACATGGATGCCCAAGGTTTCCCGAAGAACATTGCCTGGTGCCATCTCTTCTCCAGGTAAGTGACACACACAACCAGCCGTTCACATGATGTAAAACAGGCATCCTCAAACTGCGGCCCTCCAGCTGTTGCAAAACTACAACTCCCAGCCTGCCCGAACAGTATACAGGAATCAGCCTACAGCAGGGCATTGTGGGAGTTGTAGTTTTACAACAGCTGGAGGGCCGCAGGTTGAGGATGTCTGATGTAAAAGAATGTAATTCATCAGACCGGGCCACCTTCTTCCATTGGTCCATGGTCCAGTTCTAATGCTCACATGTTCGTTGTGGGCACTTTTGGTCTTGGACAGAGGTCAGCATGGGCAGCTACACCGCCCCATACCCAACAAGCTGCAATGTCCTGTGTATCCTGGTCATCGCCAGCAATCTGCTCTACACTACATCTTCAAAGGGCTTGGACCGGATGGGCTAGCATTCTTCTCTCACATACATCAGTGAGCCTTGGGAGCCTATGACCCAGTCACTAGTTCACCGCTGTCCTTCCATGGACCACTTTTGGTAGGTATTGACCACTACCTACTAGGAACACCCCACAAGTCCTGCCCTTTTGGAGATGCTCTGACCTCGACATCAGATGTTTAGGCTTGCCCATTTTTCCTACTTCCAACACAGATGACTACTCACATATTCCACCCCGACAGGTGCCACCATAACCAGATCATGTGATGGCCGATGGCTTTATAGGAGGGACTGATATCAAACGCTGCCGAACTTTTACAGGCTGTGACCTTGGTCCATTTTTCTTGGACACTAGCTGAGCTATATATGAGTATGTTTTGTGGATGTGCATACCTATAAGCAGTGGCGGATTGGCCATAGACCCTACAGGGCCCACGGGCACAAGAAAGGTGAGAAATGATCTGACGTTTCCCTCCTAGCCAACCCAAAGGGGCAGTTTCTGGGGAGGTATTTCTTTATGCACTGTGGTATTTGGCTCTGCAGGGGTGGTATTTTTTGCCACAACATTTTGCTGACCCTGCCTCCTGTCAATATGGACCCATCTACAACATGGGGCCACTTTTTTATTTCCAGGCCCAAGATCTAAGTTTGCCCTGCCTATATGGGTAGTAGACATAGCAGATGGCATGGGGCTCTAAGGACTGGGGCCACCTCTACTCTAACATTGCCAAAGGTAAACTCCTTGGCTTACTACTACAACATGTGAAGACCACGATTATAACTACCCTATCCTGGCTTCTGAGGAGATTCACCTGTACTGTAGAGTTGGACCCCATATCAAAGGGGTTTTCTGAGATTCTGATGACCTATCCTCAGGATGGGTCATAAATATCAGATGGGTGGGGGGGTCCGACATTTAGGACCCCCACTTTTCAGCTGATTGAGGAGAATGCGGCACTCTGGCGAGAGCCGCGGCCTCCTTGCAGCTCACCAAGCACAGCGCTGTACATTGTATAGTGGCCGTGCTTGGTATTGCAGCTCAGCTCCATTCAACAGCTGATCAGTGGGGGTCCTGGACGTCAGACCCCCTCCAAACTATTAATGGCTTATCCTGAGTATAGGTCATCAATATCACAATCTTAGGTAACCCCTTTAAGTCCTACTCTGGGACCCATATTTACCTGGTTTATAACCAGGACCTCAATACTATAGAAGGTCCTTTTGGAAACGTAAGAAGCAATCTAAACTCCGCTTATTGTTTTTCACCAGTTTTCACGTATGTGTTGAACCCACCACAAATTTAACTCTGCTACATCTGCCCAGCAGGAACATTGATAGTTTTGGTTAATGTGGCTAGAATTGCTCATGAAGGATGTCTATAGGCGAGAACGGAGGAGATAATTATCTCCGTGTACTACTTCTTCGTCCTGAGCTCTTATGTAAGACGTGGTAGTGGCAGATCTTCTCTCCTAATGGAAGTGTCTGAAAAGTTTTATTGTCCCCTTAAACACATTAGCTGCTCTGATAAGCTTGAATTGCACAGGCCTCATAGGAGACGAGAACATCCCTGCCCCACATATCGAATGGTATCTGCCTCGTGCTTGAGTCACCAGCGATTAGTGCAAGGAGAATCTCGGCCCTGGCCACGTTATGGGCACAGGATGGCACTGGCTGTTCATATGTAATGGGAATTTATAATCATGTATGCCTCCAGCAATCTAGTAATTTGCTGTTTCCCGGTTGGGGGGGGGGGGGGGGGTTGTGCTGCAAAGACTATTATGGATAGTGGCCCCAGAGAGAAATACTTGGTGTTGGACCATGCCACTGATCTACTATTTGTTATCCCTTTCCATTCCTCCACCCGTATTTGATAACATTGTGTTGCCTATAGGGAGGAGGAGCCTAAAGTAGATTTGTACCGCCCCTGAGGAGCATAGCTGTAGGCTCCTATTCACCTGTACAGGAGCGTAGTGATAGAAGGCTCAGAGGTAGCGGTCACTTCCAGCCTCTGGTACAGAGATCTATGATATTGTATACGGAGAAACTTGGTCTATAAGGATTCACGAAAAATAGGGAAAGCAGAATTTGACCCTTAAAGGGGGTTGTGTCACTTCATGTAGAGAAAGTTAATACAAGGCTCTTACTAATGTATTGTGATTCTCCATATTGCCTCCTTTGCTGGTTGGATTAATTTTTTCACATTATACACGGCTCGTTTCCATGGTTACAGACCACCCTGCAATCCATCAGTGGTGGTCGTGCTTGCTCACTATAGGAAAAAAACGTCAGCCTCGCTGGTGGCCGGGACCATGGGAGTGCACATAGACTAGTGCTTTTTCCTAAATTGTGCAAACACGACCACCACTGATGGATTGCAGGGTGGTCGTAACCATGGAAACGAGCAGTGTATAATGTGATAGAAAAAGGACTCCAGCCAGCAAAGGAAGCAATATGGATAATAATTATATATTAGTAAGTGCATTGTATTAACTTTCTCTACATGAAAAAAGGCGACTTACCGAAGTGAGACAACCCCTTTAACCCATTACGAGTGCTGCTACAACCTGTGAAAATCGTATGAATCTTTTTGAGGATTTTTTAGTGGTTCCAGTCCTACTATTAGAAGAACTTCTCTGGGTCCTCATGACAATACTTCCTAGCAGCTCAGTGTTATCATATGTTATCAGTGTCAGCCCTTTTTCACACGAACATATTGGTTCCGTTCCGTGCACGGGCAACATCCGTCCGGCGGCCGGGACGGATCCAGACCCATTCAACTTGAATGGGTCACTGATCCATCTGTTCTGCAAAAAGATAGAACAAGGCCTCTTGCACACTACCTGGCTGGCCGGGCCCGTGCTGCAGACAGCAAATTGTGGTCCGCAATGCACAGGCACCCGCATGCGGATCGCTGAACAATTCACTTGAATGGGGTCCGCGATCCGTCCGTTCCGCAAAAAGATAGAACAAGTTCAATTTTTTTGCCGAACGAAAGCACGGAACGGAACCCTACAGGAGTACTCCGTAGTGCTTCCGTGGGGTTCCGTTCTGTACCGCATCTCTAGATTGGGTGAATGGGTCCGCATCTGTGGATGGCTGGTGCCCCGTGTATTGCGGAACTGCCGTATGCGGCCTGCAATACGGCTACGGAACCAATACGTCCGTGTGAAAGAGGCCTTAGGCCTCTTGCACACAACCGTATTTTCTTTCCGTGTACGTTCAGTTTTTTTTGCGGACCGTATGCGGAACCATTGATTTCAATGGGTCCACACAAAAAAAAAAAAATAAAATTGAAGGTACATTCCATTTCCTTATTTCTGTATATCCATTCCGCTAAAAGATAGAACTTGTCCTATTATTGTCCGCATAACGGACAAGGATATTACAGTTCTATTAGGGGACGGCTGTTCCGTTCCGCAAAATACGGAATGCACACGGGTGTCATCTGTATTTTTTGCTGATATGTTTTTTACGAACCGCAAAATACATACGGTCATGTGCAAGAGGCCTTAGTAGTATCCAATCAGCTTTTATTTTTCTAGCTGTTATCCCTATTATAGGATTTAGGATCACTTTGACAGGAAGTGTTGTCGGGGGGTTGGTCTGGACACAGTGTCATACAACATTCTCTGAAGACAGAAATGATATATTTCAATACATTTCTTTTACAATGCTTTCTTGTTAGTGGAGAGTCTTCAGCTGACATCTTACAATACCGGATATGCAAGAGCATGTTCTTCAGAAATACTTCTATTTTTTTGCTATTCTTAAAGTTGATTTTCCTATGCACATCTCCCCAGGCCCTGTGATACTGTGATATAAGGACATATTCTTAGGGCCCGCGGTTGGAGACCAGTAATGAAAAGCTGTTGGATTTTTGACTGGGGATTAAAGGGATAGTGACCATTCTACACCAGACTCCTTCAACAAAGTGGTAAACGGATAATGGCTCCATCCTTCTGTCCTGCTGGGATCAACTGAGGGGGAGGGGCTTGGCTAGAGGGGTGGGGCTTGGCTTGCCTGGTCTTCCCCTGCAGTAGGAGAAGGTTTCTGATGCAGAAAGCTTCCTCCTAACCACAGATTTGTCCGATATGAGGTCTGTATCAAGGACTTCCACATTTTGGATTTAGTCTTGACTGTTGTGAAACTACAACTCTCAGCAGGCCCTGACACTGGGCCTGCTGGGAGTTGTAGTTTCACAATGGTTGGAGACTGCTGCTTTAAGGGCAGATGAGAAGCATATGTCTTGGACATCTCCAGGGTTTATCCAACGTCTTCAAAAACTGTGTGCTATAAAATAATACCTGAATTTTAGGGCTCGGATTCTGTGGCCTTCACTGTTCGCAGGTGGCAGATACGGCCGTCGTCTTCCATAATGTCTGCTGATCTGGTTATTCTTGGGCCTCCTGTACAAGATCCGGTTACTGCATGTATAATAAGAAAAAAGTCAAAAATAAAAGATCAGTCTTTTAAATGAAGAAACTGTCGTCCTTGTGCTTTTATTTTTCAATGCACGTCTGAATGGGCACTGATCTCTGCTTGCTGACATTGAATGGACAACTTCGCCGGTGTTGTGTCTCGTAATGAGCCGCGCACCCGACTGTCCATCACATGACCAGAAAAAAGTCAACAATGAAGGTTTCCGATTCGATGACAGCAAGCAGAGATCATGAAAATTAAATCAGAAAGAAAGTATATTAGAAAACTGCATACAATTTCATTATACAATGAATATGGAATACTTGTGATAACGTCCCATGGATTCCTGTCTGCACCAAATTTGAGAATGCTGCCCTCGGTTTCATACGAAGATTGGCACATACTTGCTTGAATATCTGTAGTGGGCATCCCCCATTGCAATAGGATCCTGCGCCAGCGAGGCTTGTAGAGAGAGACATTCTTGCTGGGAAATACTCCCCTTTCCTCCCCTAGATTACACATGTTGGTACAGGATACTGAGATATGAGGGTCTGTTGGGCAGAAAACTCACATTGTAGAGCTGCTTTATCTGCAACTTACATGGTGGTGATCTGAGCGTTACCTTCATATCCGTTCTAAAGGGCGTCTGTCCACAGTTTTGTCCCTATGAGACTGACTGACCTGTTACATGTGCACTTGGCAGCTGAAGGCATCTGTGTTGGTCCCATGTTCATATGTTCCCGCATTACTGATAAAAAATAATGTTTTAATATATGCAAATGAGCCTCTAGGAGCAATGGGGGCGTTACCATTACACCTAGAGGCTTTGCTCTCTCTGCAACTGCTGCACCCTCTCTGCTTTAGTGGACAGTGCCAGGCACTATGATGTTTCCCTGCCTGGCCCTGACAATCAAAATGCAGAGGGCGCAGCAGTGGCAGAGAGATGAGCCTTTAGGTGTAATGGTAACGCCCCCGTTGCTCCTAGAAGCTCATTTGCATATATTAGGACTTCATTTTTCTCAGCAATGCGGGCAGATATGAACATGGGACCAACACAGAAGCCAACCGGTCAGCCAGTTTCATAGATACACATCTGCTGACAGATGTCCTTAAGGCGTCATGCCTATGGCCATTGCCGTATTGTGGTCTACCAACAGCGGCTCCGCAATACATGGGCACCTGCCGTGTGCATCACGGATGCAGATCCGTTCACTTCAATGGTTCCACAATCCAGGTCGGTGCGGAACAGAGGCACGGAACGCAATGGAAGCGCTACGGAGTGCTCCCGTGGGGTTTCTGTCTGTGCCTCCGCACCGCAAAAGAGTAATGAATGCATCACTTTTTTGCGGTGTGGACCTTCGGATGCAGATCGCGGACCCCATTCATATGAACGCAACCGCATGCAGCGGCCCCACGCGGGCTTGTGCACGAGGCTTTAAGCTGTTTTACGGCGGGAGGATCCTGCAAACGGCTTCCATATCTCAGTTTCCTGTACTTCTGCGAATGGGATTCCAGTTGACTGCATTCAAACCTGACCATACAAAAACACACTGAATATAAGACGTAAATGAGGACTCTCTGACCTTTACACACTCACCACGGATATACTCGTCCATTTCCAGACCTTCGAGGGACCTGCTGCTCTCTAATACGGTAAGTGGTAAGGGTTAAGAAGCAAGCACTGTCATGTCCTGGTGCGGGCATGAACCACCATCATGAGGGACCCATCTCTACTATGGATTATCTGGAACCCTCATGCTTATGCTCAATGATATGACAGGACCACCTCCCAGAAGCAGCAGGATAGGGAAGTATCTCACAAACATATGAGGAGAAGCCAAGACGAAACGTGGCTGTCAGCTCCTCAGCTTATCAAAGTTGATGTGAAGAAGAGAAGCTCATTAGTTTTGTAAGCCGTGACCTAGCTCCGCCATCATCTCTGACCTTCAGCCGGATTCCCCTGCAGGCGATCTCATAGATGTTTCCTTTGCACTATAATTCTATTCTACTCATTATTCTTTTTTTTTTTTTTTTTTTTTTTTTTTTAACGTTCCCCTCAAAGCATTGGCATCAAATCAATTAAAAGGTGGCACGAGAAGCCTGGGCACTCATTAGCTGCTCCGGGCCTCACTCTCCTGTACGTTGCCTAATTGAGATGGAGGAGAGGGAAGGAGCCGGTAAAATGTCAGGATATTATGATGATCCTCTGTCTATAGTCCCCTTGTATCAAGATCCATCAATTATTCCACAGGAGTCAGTGCAAATTGACAGAATGTTGAGTTCTGCTCCGGCTGCTGCTCAACTGTCCCAGGAGGAAGAAGATCAGAAGGAGCCAGATCAGAGTTTTGATGATTTTCCCTGGGGGGCCTTGGAGAATCTTTTTCCTGTGGGGTGATCCAACCCTGAATATTTGGTGCCCGTCCATTTTAGGACTAATGCACATGGCGAAAAATCTGCTGCATATTCCACAGCATAAACTGTTGTGGTTTCTGATGCAGTTTTTTTTCAACGTGAATGCCACATTGAGTGCAGTGAACGGCAGCTTTTGCCGGAAAAAAACTTGTGTGATGTGGGCCTTAGGGTGATTTCAGTCGTTTCTTGTCCATGACGTCCTCATGGGAATAAAACTCTTTAGCCAACCATGGGAATGACGACAGCAGCAGGTATGGAGTGTGCGGATTTTGTGGGTGGCAGTGACCTGTCCATTCATGTGATTACGGATGTGGTGTTCTCCAACCTGTGGCTCTAAAAGGCTTTGAAAACCCATCATTTGTATTATTGCACTCTACTCATTTTGGGCTAAAAATTATTTTCCCAATTGGCCTTTATTAAAAAATTTCAGCTGTTTTTGTGATATAGGGGTTCAATTTCAGTCACTTTTAGCTCCTATCTGATCTCTTGACCTCATAAACAATCATTTAACCCAACAATTCAGTTATACCAAGTGTTTATGAGGTCAGGCGATCACAGATAAGAGCTACACATGTTCCTCTGACAGGTATGAAAGTGACAATCTGCAAATAGACTGGAATTTAACCCCTGTATCACAAAAACTGCTGACAATTTTTAATAAAGACCAATTGCAAAAATATTTTTTAACCCAAAGTGAGTCGAATGCAATCATAAAAAAAAAAACCTGTCAGGAATACGTCCATAGCCTTTAAGTAGAGATGAGCGAACATTAAAAAAAAGTCCGTTGTTCGGCGTTCGGGTGGTGGTAAGTCGCGCATCCCGTTATGGATTCCACTATAGCGGCATATGGAATCCATAAGGGGCGGCTGCCACCAACCCGAACTTTTGCACAGCCGAAGGACCTGGGGTGACGTCACTGTCATGTGATCAGTGCAGGGGGCGTGGCTCAGCACTGGATTTGATCCCGTGCTTAGCCACGCCCCCTGCACTGATCACATGACAGTGACGTCACCCCAGGTCCTTCGGCTGTGCAAAAGTTCGGGTTGGTGGCAGCCGCCCCTTATGGATTCCATATGCCGCTATAGTGGAATCCATAACGGGATGCGCGACTTACCACCACCCGAACGCCGAACAACGGACTTTTTTTTTAATGTTCGCTCATCTCTACCTTTAAGCTGTTACAAAACTACAGCTCTTAATGGAGGTTGTAGTTTAGAGTTCGGCAGGTTGGGGAACATGAGATGTCAGCAGGTCCCCTGGCCTATCTGTGGTCTTCAGACATCTACAGTTTTTCAGAATAATTGTGACGGACCTTTAATCCATTTAAGCTGAAGCCTCGGTGTATATAACGGGATATTTTCCTGTAGCGTTCTATGAATGTAGGTCTAGCACTGATTACATGGAGGAAATCCTCTTCGAAGAGCCACTGAGAGTATGGCTTTGGAAGCCTAAGAGTTAATAGAAGGTGGGGGGGGGGGGGTGATGGCTGCTCTCGGATTCTATGCGAGTTAGTCAGATTGACGCTTCCCCTCTCCCCGGTACAATGAGATGAGATTTGCTTTACAATTTCAATCAATCAAGTTTGTCGTAGCTTCACTCGGGCAATTTGTGATAGCGCCATTTACATATCACCAAAGAACCGCAGGAAAAACAAAAAGATTTACGTCATTGTTAATTGTAGCAGAGCGGGAAGCGTCAGTCCTGAGCAGATCAATAGTGTCACCGCCTCACTGCTTAGGGAGATAACTCCTGATAGATAGGAGACGTAATCAGAATTAATAAGGTAGTAGAGCCAAGTTTGTCATTTGGCACAGCACATCGCAAAATGATATCGCGTGGTGGGTTTCCTATAGGGGTAGGAACACTTCTGGCACTGCTACATCTGCAGAGATGATTAAAGGTTTATTTTGAAAATTAGAAAAATATCGCTGCTTTCTTTCAAAAACAGCACCACCCCTGTCCACAGGTGATGTGTGGTATTGCAACTCTGCCCTAATGACTACAATGGAAGTGAGCTGCAATACCAGGCACAACCAATGGACAGGGGTGGCACTGTTTTTTGCTTTAATTGCAATTAGTGACAAATAGACCCTGCCCCCTAGGAACGACTCCAAACCATATAGGACTGCCCATTTATAGGAAGGGCTTATATAAGCCCTGCCCATTTCAGCCCAAATTTGCAGGAACCGTCTCTGCAAATGCAGGACTGTTGGCAACTATGTAAATTGGTCCAAAAGGGGTGGGGATTATGCTAATTTATGTAAAACGTATGACTTTCTAGGCATTTTGGGAGTCCTGGGACTTTTTATAGTAGCCGGTACTAGAAATACCTGTCTGCTCAGACACATCAAGGACCTATGCTAAGCATAGAAAATCTCTTTAAATTGGGAAAATCCCTTGATGCCCATAGTAACCAATCAGAACTCAGTTTTCATTTCCTAAACTGCTCTGGAAAGATGAATGCTGCGCTGTGATTGGTCGGTATGGAAAAAAGGGTTGAAATGAGGCCTGTGAGTATATGGCATTTTGGACCTTCATTTACCATATCTGTCCTTTATGAACTCCCATAACTCTGCTTAATTACTGAATGACAGATCCAATTGGTGAGAAAAAAAATAAAAAATAATTGCCGTGGGATATTCTAATTTCCTTTAATCATGATCCGGGCTTGTTAATCGCTTTTAATTTTTTATTAATCAAATATTTATTAAAGGAAACGTACTCTGTGCCTGTCATTTCCATTGCCGCAAGCTGCAGCATGTAGAGGATAAGCATCAAGATCAAGAAGCGCAGAGATGAAGGAGGGTAAATGATGTGGAGATGGTGGAGTGGAGCTACAGACATGGCTGACCCGAGTTATAACTGATGCAGAATCTCATAGGATAACAGACACCACAGCTGCTGCAGAACCTCATAACAGACACCACTGAAGCTGCTGCAGAACCTCAAAACAGACACCACTGAAGCTGCTGAAGAACATCATAATAGACACCACAGCTGCTGCAGAACTTCATAATAGACAACTCAACTTCTGCACAACCTCATGATAAACATCCCAGCTGCTGCAAAACCTCTTGATGGACACCACAGCTGCTGCAGAACCTCTTGATGGACACCACAGCTGCTGCAGAACCTCTTGATGGACACCACAGCTGCTGTAGAACCTCTTGGTGGACACCACAGCTGCTGCAGAACCTCTTGGTGGACACCACAGCTGCTGCAGAACCTCTTGGTGGACACCACAGCTGCTGCAGAACCTCTTGGTGGACACCACAGCTGCTGCAGAACCTCTTGGTGGACACCACAGCTGCTGCAGAACCTCTTGGTGGACACCACAGCTGCTGCAGAACCTCTTGGTGGACACCACAGCTGCTGCAGAACTTGATGGACACCACAGCTGCTGCAGAACTTGATGGACACCACAGCTGCTGCAGAACTTGATGGACACCACAGCTGCTGCAGAACTTGATGGACACCACAGCTGCTGCAGAACTTGATGGACACCACAGCTGCTGCAGAACTTGATGGACACCACAGCTGCTGCAGAACTTGATGGACACCACAGCTGCTGCAGAACTTGATGGACACCACAGCTGCTGCAGAACTTGATGGACACCACAGCTGCTGCAGAACTTGATGGACACCACAGCTGCTGCAGAACTTGATGGACACCACAGCTGCTGCAGAACTTGATGGACACCACAGCTGCTGCAGAACTTGATGGACACCACAGCTGCTATACAATCCATTAAAAAACGTGGTGTGGTGTTTAACAAGCAGGATATGCTCAACCCATATGCAGTTGTGCATGTATCTAGGGGAGCACATCCTGCACTTGTTGTCTGTTGCTAGGGGCAATCAACAGCAAAAAATGCATACAATGGAAGATGCCAGCAACGGACTACAAGTACCACAATAACCATCCTACATACGATAGCGATAATGTGGATGTGGAGAACAATCAAAAACATAACCATAGCAAAAGCAGGTGCACTCTGCGGCAATACTAAACCCTCACACTGATAAAATTGAGGGGTTAGTTCGACATATCCTACTAGGAGGACATGTCTTAAGCTCGGACACCACGGCAAGGTCCCTCAAGTAGCCCGAGGCCCTACCACTCAACCTACCTGAGCCGTATGGGCGATACCAGGAGCCGTTGGGCATTACGGGAGCATAAGGCCTGACTCACAGACAGCTCACCAGTGACCTCCAGCATGTAACCATGCTTGCAATGGGAGGTGGGAGGTGCCTGTGAGCCCCACCCGATACCAGCTGATAGGGCCCAGAGCCTCCCAGGTGCACCTGAATGTAGCCTGTAGATCAGGCATCCTCAAACTGCGGCCCTCCAGCTGTTGTAAAACTACAACTCCCACAATGCCCTGCTGTAGGCTGATACCTGTAGGCTGTTCGGGCATGCTGGGAGTTGTAGTTTTGCAACAGCTGGAGGGCTGCAGTTTGAGGATGCCTGCTGTAGATGAAAAGCAGGCACATTTAAATCGGTTGCTGCTGCAACACCTTTTGATAAATACCACAGTTGCTGCAAAACCTCATGATTGAAACCACAGCTGATGCAGAACCTCATGATTGAGACCACAGCTGATGCAGAACCTCATGATTGAGACCACAGCTGCTGCAGAACCTCATGATAGACACCACAGCTGATGCAGAACCTCATGATAGACACCACAGCTGATGCAGAACCTCATGATTAAAACCACAACTGATGCAGAACCTCATGATTGAAACCACAGCTGATGCAGAACCTCATGATAGACACCACAGCTGCTGCAGAACCTCATGATTGAAACCACAGCTGATGCAGAACCTCATGATAGAAACCAAACTGATGCAGAACCTCATGATAGACACCACAGCTGCTGCAGAACCTCATGATTGAAACCACAGCTGATGCAAAACCTCATGATAGACACCACAGCTGCTGCAGAACCTCATGATAGACACCACAGCTGCTGCAGAACCTCATGATAGAAACCACAGCTGATGCAGAACCTTATGATAGCCATCCCCAGCTGCTGCAAAACCTCATGATAGACACCACAGCTGCTGCAGAACCTCATCATAAGGTTCTGCAGCAGCTGAGGTGTCTATTATGAGGTTCTGCAGCAGCTCAGGTGTCTATCATGAGGTTCTGCAGCAGCTTAGGTGTCTATTATGAGGTTCTGCAGCAGCTGGGATGTCTACCATAAGGTTCTGCAGCAGATGAGGTGTGTATTATCAGGTTCTGCAGCAGCTGAGGTGTGTATTGTAAGCTTCTATAACACAAAGTTTGTCGGATCAGTTTTTCTACCAGTGACTCCGCCTTTCTGGGATATAAATTAGGAGAACGGGTGTAGATAACAATTTCTCCGCATCATCACCGGCGCCTGACAATTTCTTCTGCTGCTGACAGTGGTGACAAGATGTTCAGAAACACCCAGAATTCTAGATGAGACGAATGACGTCTCGCACCAATGTATTGGAGCATCACATCACCCCGGTGTGCTCCGCTCACACAGACGTCTCACCGTATGGAAGATCCTGGTTACCTGGAGGCATCAATCACCTCTGTGTTATTTTACCAAGACGTCTGATGGGGGCCACACCCCATGTCTCACCCACTCTTAGGCCTCATGCCCACGGCGGTAGTCCGTCAGGACCCGTGCATTGAAGTGCATGGCTCTGCATCCGTAATGCGGAGCGTACACAACTGACACCTATGTATTGCAGGCCATCCGTTTGCGGCCCGCAATACAGGAACGGACCGCCTACGGTCGTGTGCATGAGGCCTTACCCAAATGCCTTGTCCCACTACCGTCAGGTGGCCGGCGCTTTAAGTCAGTCTAACCCACAAAACAATAGGAGAAAGTCTGGAGATGACGGGCACATATGAACATGGGACCAACACAGATGCCTTCAGCTGCCAAGCGCACATATAACAGGTCAGCCAGTGTCATAGGGACAAATCTGCTGACAGATGCACTTTAACTCAGCAAGGGACGTGGAACTACGCGCGCCGTCCAAATGGTCAGATGCACAATTGGCCTCAACATTCAAGGTCTATTGCCAGTTTTCATTACTAGATAGAAGCCGTCTATTCTCTCGGATCCAGATCTAATGCCCCTTCTTGTGTCTTCATTACAATGGCCCTGTGGGTACTTGTTAAGAGTTTTGTGTAGGATCGTATAAATCTTCTGCCGGCAGAGCTGCTGATTTCGGCAGGCTGATTACTGAGAGACATGTCTCAAGCAGCCCGGATGAAGATTCCCTCTGAGCTCTGACACGAGACGAGCAAATTTAAGAATTTTATATTTCGCCATCAGGTTTGACAGAGGAACGAGAATGATACAAACCTCCTCTACTGGCGAAACCGGCGGTGGATTCCACTTTGGGTAAAAGCTGCATAAACTTGCAGGATCCCCCTACGGATCTGGTTATTCTTTCACCCCAATTTCTTCACTTAGATCAGGGATCAGCAACCTCCGGCACTCCAGCTATTCTGAAACTACAACTCCCAGAATCCTCCTGCCACTTCTATATGGGAGTTACAATAACAGCCAAGAAAGTGTGCATGCTGGGAGTTGTAGTTTCTCAGCAGCTGGAGTGCCGAAGGTTGCTGATCCCTAAAGGGATTTTCCAGATAGGTCATCAGTATCTGATCGGTGGAGGGCGTCTCTCTGCTCACATGCACAGCGCCATACATTGTATAGTGGCCGTGCTTGGTATCGCAGCTCAGTTCCATTCACTTCAATGGAGCGGAGCCTAGGCCATGTGACCGATTAACGTGATGTCACATGGCTTAGGCAAAACTGCGACCGCTGCTGCCTTCTCAAACTGCTGATTGGCGGGGGTCCTGGGTGTCGGACCCCCAATGATCAGATACTGCTGACCTATCCAGAGAACAGGTCATCACTTTTAAATTCTCGGAAAACCCTTTTAAAGTCCACCATGCTCCCATGTCAACTCAACGTCTCATCTACGACATACAAGGTGGTCACAGCCACGCCCCTATCGCAGGGGCGTAGCTAACAGCTCATGGGCCCTGGTGCAAGAGTCCAGCTTGGGCCCCCCTTCCCTCAGTGCTTTGTGTGTCTTCTTATGCGGCACAAGGGTCTTTGGGCCCCCTCAGGCTCCTAGGCCCAGTAGCGACTGCTACCTCTGCACCCCCTATAGCTACGCCCATGTCTATCCGTGACATCACTAACTGCCCACAGAATAAAAGGATATCTTCATCCAAATGACTGTTTAATGGTTGGCTTTGTCTCTTGATAAGAGATCTTTCAAAATCCTGGATAAAGGTGTCACTTTCCTCTCCGAACGTTCATCACGTCCATAGTGGTCATGTGACCTGACGCTATTATGGACAACGTTATTGGAGAAGTGGGGGGAGGAAGTGGTAGGGTAAAAGGTACGTCTATTTGAGAAGTGTTGGAAATGATTATCAGACAAACCCCTTTAACGGAGGTAAGGAGGTCTGTGGAAGCCTTAGTCGCTGACTGTAATCTACGCATTGGCAGGCACGAGCAGCGGAGTATTTTTCTATTATTGCGCCTGCCTAGCAGATGGCGACGGCAGAATATCTAACATTATTATATAATGTGCTTTATTTTCATCACCCGCTGTCAGGCATCTATGGGCAAGCAGTGGTCTGACCGTATTGCAGCTGTTGCCTAGCAACCGAGGCCCCAAATGGTTGGTGACACCACCAGATCCTCACATTCATGTCCACATCTGCCAGAATAGAAAGTGCCACCACCAAAGGTGCCTACAATGGCCACATGAACTGGGCCATGGTGCAATGGAAGGAGGCGGCCTGGTCTGGTGAATCACTTTACATCACATGGACAGCCGGGTGGGTCACTTACCTGGGGGTGAGATGGCACCAGGATGCACTAAGGGAAGCAGGGGGAGGCAGCTCAGGGCAATGTTCTGCCGGAAAACCTTGGGTCCTGGTATCATGTGGATGTGACACCTACCTAAGCCTTGTAGAGATAAGTCCTTCGTGCCAGCGGTGCCCCCCAATAGCAGTGCCCTCTTTCAGCAGGATTACGCATTGGCCACAATGCAAATGTTGCCCAGGAATGGTCTGAGGAACATCAAGAGATCAAGGTGATGACGCCTCCAAATTCCCAGATCATCATCTTTGGAACGTGCTGGAAAAAAACAAGTCCGATCCATGGAGACCCCACCGAGCAACTTACTGGACTCTTCAGGGGTCTTGAGGAGTCCATGCCGTGAAGGGTCTGAGCTGTAATAATGGCAAAAGTAGGGTTCATTGTTCTGGCTGATCACTGTCTAACATTGCGATCCCTATGTATCCCAGGGGTCTTTCGGACCCCTCTGGCCCCAGAGCTTGCACTTGTCTGCTGCCTCTGGGATAGCACCTGTTGTGTTTTCTCGGCACTGTCCGCAGACACGACATCCGGTAATGAGCAGTCACTTTCACGCTCTGTTCGCTTTCCAGACGAGTGTTAGAAGAGTCTATTATATACGCTGGGTACAAATCATGAATGGACGTGTTATTCTCATTCATACAAGGTCACTTGAGAGCGCTGAGCCATCAGGAATTACTGCACGTCAGACAGGAGCAGCATCTGCAGGGAGGAGGCATCAGGTCCAGGCTCCTGAGATCTCTCAATCTGGCCGGGTACGTCTGCAGACAGCGAAATATCTCATTAACAGGCTGCACGAGACGAGAAGACATGGCTGCCTTCATCCACAAACAGCGCCCCTCCTGTCCGCTGGTTGCGCCTGGACTTGCAGTTCAGCTGATTTAATGTAACTCTTATTATCCTCTGAGCCGCTATGCTTTGAACTTCAGTTGCACTCTCCAATACTTTCTCTATGGCAGTAAACCTTTAGCATGTTCCATTAGGTCACTTCTAATATCAATGTCCTCTGTGTGGACCTCCATATAGAAGTATACGGGTCCTGAACCCATATAGGGGATCTTGCATGATATGCTCCATCCGAAGCAGTATCACAGAGGTACTCTGCCGTATGAACGCACCATATGGCGGCACGTGGTGTGCCTACTGCTCCACAGTGTGCATGAGCTCTGCCCTAGACATTAATGGAGAGAGTCACACACTAGCACAGATTTAGTCCCTACTTGGATGCAGTCACTTTCGGACGACCATTAGATGGGGGTCCCAGAGACACACCAGTCAGCACACTACAGCATTACCCAGCCTCGTGAGAAGACCCCTTTAAGGGGATGATATTGCTAACCCTAGGGACAACCACCCCTATGGGACCAGAAATAAACTGCAGTTTTACAATCCTCACCGTAAAAAAATAAAATTGGATTAGAGCAGATTATTCATATAAGAACTAGGATTCAATCTGCCGCTGTCCAGATGTTGTAGAACTACAAGTCTCAGGCAGGCCTTCCTACAAGCTACTAGTTCCGTACAGGGGTGGACTGGGAGCTTAAAGTGGCCCAGGAAAAAACCCTTTAAGAGGCCCCATGTTGTAGGCAGGGCTAAAATGACAGAAGGCAGGCAACACAAGAAGGCAGGGACAACATAAGTGGGCGGGGCCTGCAATACAACAGTGCAGCACAAAATACCGCCCCAGCAGAACCAAATACCATAGTGCAGCACAAAATACTGCCCCAGCAGAACCAGACACCACAGTGCAGCACAAAATACCACCCCAGCAGAACTAAATACCATAGTGCAGCACAAAATACTGCCCCAGCAGAACCAAATACCACAGTACAGCATAAAATACCGCCTCAGCAGAACCAAATACCACAGCGCAACATAAAATACTGCCCCATCAGAACCAGAAGCCACAGCGCAGCACAAAATACTGCCCCAGCAGAACCAGATACCACAGTGCAGCACAATATACTGCCTCAGCAGAACCAGATAACACTGTGCGGCACAAAATATAGCCGCCCCAGCAGAACCAGATACCACAGTGCAGCACAGAATACTGCCCCAGCAGAACTAAATACCACAGTGCAGCACAAAATATAGCTGCCCCCGCTGCAGTATTCCACTGTATCGCCGTACTCAGAATGGTGCTACAGCCGAATTCAGGAGGGCATTAGTACCTGGTGCACATAGCATTAATTACCGTAATACTGAGAGCATAAGATCATTATGTATCCAGCCCGCGGCCATGAAGAGGGTCCCTGGTGGCCCCCTGGTCATGGGCCCAATGGGAATTTTCCTGTAGGTTCTCTGGCCAATCCGTCCCTGGTTTCATAAGACAACATAGAGTGGACTGCACAGAGGATAATCACCTATTACATAAAACAATACATTATTATTATTTCCATTATTACGGTGATTTGTAATACAGCCCCCATAACCTGCATGGGTCCATACTGTGTGTGCAGATCCCCAACCCATCTCTGGGACCCGGATTACGCCTGACCCGCTATTACAGCCACATACAGCAGAGGTGGCCACCCATGCCCACCATGCTCTCCGTCTCCAGTGAGCCCTTATATGCCACATAATAGGGCATCAGTCATATAAATGGCACATGCTGGATGGGGGGCCCATTACAGATTTGGCATTGGGGCCCAGGTGCTTCAAGATACTCCTCTGGAACCACATGGGAGAGTACACAGACCCATAGTCATTCAATGTAGTAAGAAAAACCAGAGGATACTTTGAATAGGCTCACCATAATACAGTACGGCCCCGTTCACACAGATTTTACAAAGGCAAACGCCACCACATTTCCCGGTTTCTACTGCGTTTTTTCTCGCTCGTTGCTTAGCCCCACTGCATGAGGACACTCCCTGCAGTTTCCATCAGCGTCCACCTGGACCCCGTGCCAAGAAAGATCATGTCTTTTCATGGTGCGGTCATGACCATAAATTTGGGCCACATGAACTGCAGCGCGGGTTCACATTAATGACAATGGAAGACAGACTCCGCACTGCGCAGGATCAGTGCCAAATTCCGCCAAAGATTTTGTGTGAATAGGGCCTCGTCCTCCTCCAGATAGAGCTGCATTCTCCGCACTAAGACAGAGGTGCACCACGAATGAGGCCAGGTAAGGCGATCGCCTCAGGTAGCACCAGGTAGGGGCAAGAGTGGGGCAGAGGAAGGGCCATGGGCAATGAGCGCTTTCATTGTGGCAAAGGGGTTAGGTTAAGAAATTGGCATGGGGGGGGGGTTCAGTTTTCGCCTCAGGCAGCAGAAAGGCTAGGTGCACCCCTGCACTAGGAGCACCATCCCTTTAATTCCATAGGATGAGTCCAGACATAGATGAGCACAGGGGTCTTCACAAGTGACCGGCCATTTAATATTCGTCGGGATAAGTGCTACACACGAGGTCTGTTTGTCTTTCATTATGACGCTCGGTTTCCTGCCTAATTGAAGGAGAAGCTTTTAAGATCGACTCATGTTTAATTCATCCAAATAGGAAAAAGTAATTAATGAAAGGGAGCGCCCCTCCGAGCGCACGCTGAGGCCAAAAAGTGGAGCGGCTGCCCATACCAACCAATCAGATCTGTTCTTTTATTCTGTAACCTGCACTGGAACATTGAGCGCTATTATCTGATTGGTCTTTACACAAAGAGGTGGCAAACTGGGGCAACGGTCCAGAGCCCTCATTTACTAGGGGCTCCTCAAGGGCGGAGCATAATGATCCAATACTATTTAGCAGTGTATGGTGGTATTATTTCAGATTTAAAGGGCATCTGTCAGCAGTTTTGTACCTATGACACTGGCTGACCAGTTACATGTGCACTTGGCAGCTGAAGACATCTGTGTTGGTCCCATGTTCATATGTGTCCGCATTGCTGAGAAAAATTATGTTTTATGGCCATATTACATGGACACTTCAAGGGATTATTATTTGGATACTAATTGAGCACTATGTTTTTATTGCACTGGAAATTCCCTTTAAAGTGGGTTTTCCCATCTCAGACAATGGGGGCATATTGCTAGGATATGCCCCCATTGTCTGATAGGTGCAGGTCCCACAGCGCTCCCCGCTTCGGGACCCACACCTATTAGACAATGGGGGCATATCCTAGCGATATGCCCCCATTGTCTGAGATGGGAATACCTCTTTAAGTGAATATGAGGTACAGCATGATTGAAAGGTGATCATAATAACATAGGCATACCTCCCAACCGTCCATAGGAAGCAGAGACAGTTGCCTGTGTAATATGATGAAGCAGAGAGCCTGCTTTATCATTCCTCCCCCCGCTGGCTCTCCACACCTATTGTCTGTGCAGGGGGCGGGACTATCTGCCAGTCAACCTCGGCTCCGCCTCCTCCACAGACCAGAACAGTCGATGTCCTCCTGCTGCTGCTGCTAGGAACAAGGTAAGTATGTGGTGTTTATTTTTCCTTTGTTACTTTCTCTGAGGGGCACATAACTGGACATATTACTGGGGGCACAGCTGGTTATACTACTGGGGGCACAGCTGGTTATACTACTGGGGGCACAGCTGAACATACTACTGGGGGTACAGCTGGTTATACTACTGGGGGCACAGCTGAACATACTACTGGGGGCACAGCTGGGCATACTACTGGGGGCACAGCTGGGCATATTACTGGGGGAAAGCTGGGCATAATACTAGGGGCACAACTGGACATATTACTAGGGGAACAGCTGGGCATATTACTGGGGGCACAGCTGGGCATATTACTGGGAGCACAGCTGGGCATACTACTGGGGGCACAGTTGGACATATTACTGGGAGCACAGCTGGACATAATACTGGGAGCACAGCTGGGCATACTACTGGGGGCACAGCTGGGCATACTACTGGGAGCACAGCTGGGCATATTACTGGGGGCACAGCTAGGCATACTACAGGGGGCACAGCTGGGCATACTACAGGGGGCACAGCTGGGCATACTACTGGGAGCACAGCTGGGCATACTACTGGGGGCACAGCTGGGCATACTACAGGGGGCACAGCTGGGTATACTACTGGAAGCACAGCTGGGAATACTACTGGGGGCACAGCTGAGCATATTACTGGGGGCACAGCTGAGCATATTACTGGGGACACAGCTGGACATAATACTGGGGGCACAGCTGGGTATACTACTGGGAGCACAGCTGGGCATACTACTGGGGGCACAGCTGGGCATGTTACTGGGGACACAGCTGGACACAGGGGCGTAGCTAAAAGCTCATGGGCCCTGGTGCAAGAGTTCGGCTTGGGGCCCCTTCCCCCAGTGCTTTGTGTGTCTTCTTATGCAGCACAAGGGTCTTTGGGCCCCTCAGGCTCCTGGGCCCGGTTGCGACTGCTACCTCTGCACCCCCTATAGCTATGCCCCTGGCTGGACATAATACTGGAGGCACATAACTGGGCATATTACTGGGGGCACATAACAGGGCATATTAGTGGGGCACAGCTGGGCATAATTCTGTGAGGGGGCACAACGTGTTCGGTGGCATGAAGGGGGGATAATTACTATGTGGGGGCATTAATAGGACTGGTTGGGATTCGGTGCATAGTTATGTTTTAGGTGGCGTTAGAGTCGTGGCCTAGTGCTTAAAAATTTTGCCGCGCCGCACGATGTGTCCCTCTTTGTTCATTTAGAAAGTAGGGAGAAAAGTGTAAAAGGGCTTGTCCACGGTTTAAAAACAAATCGTGCTGCTTTGTCTTAAAAACAGCACCACCTTGGAGTCAATGGGGTAGAGGTTCAAGACCACACACAACCAGTGGACAGGGGCGGTGCGGTTTTTACAATCCTGGACAACTCCTTTAATGTATGAGAAAGGAGGATAAGCCTAATAATTAGAACTAGAATAATAGTGCAGGGAAAGGTGCTTGAGTTTAAGGGGTTGAACCGCAAAAATACCTGGATCTGAATACTTTTGTAACTGCATATAATTAAAAATTCAGTACAGCCACTGAGCTAATCAATAAAATGGATCTGTACAGCGCCACCTGCTGTTTGTTCGTTTCCTTACTTCTCCGTCCACCTCACTGACGTGGTCGTACGTGCTTGGTTTAAATTTTCAACTGTCGCCAGGCAAGTCTTCTGTTTGAAGCTGTTGCAGTTACAGGGAAAGACACACCCCTGAGTTGTGATAGGGAGGGAGCTGCAGCAGAAAGGACATGCCCCGAGCTGGGTAGGTAGAGAGCTGGAGCAGAAAGGAGACTCCCCTGAGCTGTGATAGGTAGAGAGCTGCAGCAGAAATAGCATACCCCTATGCTATGATAGGGAGAGAGCTGCAGCAGATAGGACACACCTCTAAGCAATGATAGGTAGATAGTTGCAGCAGCATGACATGCCCCCTGAGAAAGGACACACCCCCTTAAATGCCTGCCTGATATAAATCTATCAGAGCATTTGGAGCAATAAATGGGGAGATCTCTGGATCCATGTGAGGTACAGGGCTGGTTCTGGCTTTGTTAGAAAGAGATTGTTATGTACTATATGTCTGTTTTTTAAATCAGTTATGGCACGGCCCTTTTAATTTTCTCACCGGAATCAGACTGACAGGAAGACGATAGATATTAATGGTGAGCTCCGTCAATTACTTAGTGATATGATTTAGACGCCAGATACAGTATGGAGATAGTACCGTACGTATATATGATTCTATCTGGAAATTTCTTACTATTAAAAATGGAAAATCTGAGGAACGATTTCAGAGCATTTAATGAAATCAGTGGAGATAAGAAGTTAGGACGATGGAGGAGATCAGAACGAGCGGAAGATAATGATTCGGAGGATACACCATGGGAAAGATCAGAAGGATGGCAGATTATGCCACAAGACAAGGGCACATGTAATAATGGAGAGGGTGGCATGAGGGTCCCTGACAGGGCAAAACAGCGGCAGAACAACGTGGGACCAAGGAAAATAAGCCAAGAACATAATATGGCGGATGGATGCAGCAGAGACTTCTAACAAAACAGGACTGTCTGAAGTGGACAGCCCCTTTAAGACTTATGGTTATATCTAGGGTTGAGCGAATCGGAATATCCCAAGTGAACTTCGAGCCAAGTTTCAGGAGAGATTTGATTCGCCGTGAAGCCGAATTTCCTTGTGCTTTGTGGTAACCAATCAATTTTCCCTAAAATGGCATAAAAAAAAACCCCCAAACATACTCACCTCATCTGTTTGAGCGCAAAGAGGCCCGCTGCGGCCATCTTGATTGAAGATCCCACACAAAATCTTGTGCGCGGTGACATATGATGTCACTACGCTAGGCAGAGTGATGTCATCATCACGCTCTGCGCAAGATTTTGCCTGGGATCTTCAATCAAGATGGCCACGGCGGCGGCAGATAAGGTGAGTATTTTTTTTTTAACCCATGAAAGGCCTCCATTTTTACATCAGAGGCTGTGATCAGCAATGAAAGCAACATCTGAGGGGTTAATTGACGGGGGGCAGCGCAATCGCCGATCCCCATCATTGTGCCCACTACTTACAAAGAAAGGCGCTTCGTGACAAAGTAATTCGCCATAAAAACTTTGATTCAGCTGCTTTACCAGATTTCACAAAAAAATTTGCTTCGTAACTTCGCTCATCACTAGCTATATCCCATGGCTTAGCAACACCGCACCACTGATCTGAGATCGTTCAAGGGCCGTGACCTGAAAGTTATATGAGAATTCAGCTCTGCTACATCTAGATGGGGATTGTACAATGATGAGATGGAGGTGGAGGTATATTCCTTGACCACGTGCATTTATCATGTAGAGAAAGCGAATACAAGGCACTTACTAATGTATTGTGATTGTCCATATTGCCTCCTTTGCTGGCTGGATTCATTGCTCATATCCAGAGGTTACGACCACCCTAAAATCCAGCAGCGGTGGTCGGGCTTGCACAATATAGGAAAAAGCACAGGCCAATGCACTCCTGCAATCGAAGCCACCAGAGAGATCGGCGCCTTTCCCTATAGTGTGCAAGCACGTCCACCGTTGCTGGATTTCAGGGTGGTCGTAACCATGGAAACGAGCAGTGAATAATGTGATGGAAAAATGAATCCAGCCAGCAAAGGAAGCAATATGGACAATAACAATACATTAGTAAGAGCCTTGTATAATTTCCTCTACATGATAAATGCCACTTGCTGAAGTGAGACGACCCCTTTAAGTTCTCACACTGGATATTGCTTTAGCTACTTCAGGTGATCAATCCCAGCTTCCCTTTTTAAGAAAAGGGTGGCTGTAAAGGGTTAAAGAGTCAACTATAATATTCTGACGATTGACTATTTTGATAGGGGTCCTAAAACCAGTGTGAGGACGGTACATAATAGCCCTCCCCAGATCTCTGCATCCCTGACCCCCAAATATGATTAGGGGCAGAGATTGTGCTTAATTACGGTCACCATTGAGTCTAATCCGTGAGCGGATACGCAAACTGAAAATCTGCGGATCAGCATCAGATTTAGTCCTCATGCACATGACTGTAACCGTTTTGTGGTCCGCAAATCGTGGATCTGCAAAACACGGATCCCAGCCGCGTGCATGCCACCAACTCCGCAAAGATGGCAAGAATAGAACATGTTCTATATCTCTTGTTGGGCCAGGGAACGGACCTACAGATGTGGACAGCGCACGGTGTGCTGCCGCATCATTTCTGGCCCCATTGAAATGAATGGGTCCGCATCCGATACGGAAATAAATGCAGAGTGGATGCGAAACGAAAATACGGTCTTGTGCATGAGCCCTTATACCAAGGAAAATATTGTGTGAGCATAGTCTAACTTTGGGAAACAAAGGGTAAACTGATCACAAAGTGTTCTGCTGCTAAGACCTCCAGCGATCAAAGTTAGGCTACATTCGCACGTATTTTGTTTCCGTGTCCATTCCGTTTTTTTTGCGGATAGGATGTGGACCGTGTGCTATCAGCATCCATATGTCCGTTCCGTAGCCCGGCAAAAAATATAGAGCATGTCCCATTTTACGTACAAGGATATGCATTATTACAATGGATCTGCAAAAAAAATTTTTTTTTCTGCGGATCCACAATTTGCAGACTGCAAAACACATATGGTCGTGTGCATGTACCCTAAGGCTCCATTCAGATGTCTGTGTGTGTTTTGCGGATCCATGGATCCGCAAAACACGGACACCGGCAATGTGCGTTCCGCATTTTGCGGACCGCACACCGCCGGCACTCTCATAGAAAATGCCTTTTCTTGTCCACAATTGCCCGCAATTGCAGGCAAGAATAGGACATGTTCTATTTTTTTGCGGGACGGAAGTGCGGATCCGCATTTCCGTATCCGTGCGGGGCATAGTGTGTCCCCATAGAAATGAATGGGTCCGCAATTCCGTTCCGCAAAATGCGGAACAGAATTGCGGACGTGTGAATGGAGCCTTAATCTGTAAGGGAACCTAACAGCAAGTCACAGGAGAACGAAAGTATTGCACAGTCCCCAGTAAAATCAATCATCCGTCCATATAGGGACACTTCCATCAATATTTATATATGGAAAATGTATTTTTCTGGATAGTTTCCTGGATATCCTTTCTTTAAGTCACCTCGTGTATTCTACGTCCTGACCTGGCTCTTCAAACTTCCCTTTTCAGCACAAGACAGTCTCACTTAACTCTCTCAGTCAGACCATCACTGCGGCCAGAGAGATCCTCCCTGTAGTGACTCCATTAGAGCATCCCACATTAGACCCATCAATGCAATGCTCTTCTGCAGACATCTTTATCTAGGACAATATGAGCCCTTATACCAAACTCAATTCTACAAATACTATTATCATGACGATTAACCTGCAGATAACATCTTCTGATCACAGTCGCAGTAAACTGACAATGGACTCCCGATCTGTATAGGACAGGATACGGAATCTCCTCCATCTGTTGTGTAACTACATCTCCCAGCATGCACACCTGTTAGGCTGCTCTAGGAACTCCCATAGAAGTAAATGGAGCAAGCAGGGAATTGTAGTTTCCTAACAGCTGGCGTGCCGGGGGTGGCCGACCCCTGATATGGGAGGTCTTATCATCTGTGGTGGCTGCTACAGAAGGACAATATCTTGCGTGCAATTTTCAGTGACGTAATGCTGCCAATGTGAAAAAGAAAAAAGTCAAAAATTTTAATCAATTTGATTTTTTTTTTTTTTAATCACTCCTTTCTGATGGAAGCGTCCCTTTATTAGAGGAGGGTTCTGAATTGGAGATGTCCCTCTATATATTCAGAATTTGCTAATAGGGAATTTGCCATTCGATTTTCTAAATGTGTTTGTAACCAATTCCCGTAGACTGAAATACATTTTAACAGTTTCCCTTTCAGTGTATAGCCAGCGACAGATGACGTATTGATAGGATGTGTTTTTTACACCTTGGGGAATAATTGCTGCTGTTTTCCCGTCACTTTTATTAAGCGCCATAGAGCTGGAGATGTGCCGCCAGGATGCACGACCAGCCTTTACAAATGACATTTCCAGTCCTCGCAGCAGAGCAGGAGACAAGCGCCGCTCCGGAATGAGATGTGGGCAATTATAAACTGGACGGGTGTGTGCCGCTCCTCAGATGATCAGCTTCCCAATCAGAACATGCACACTGTCCCTTTAAAAAGCTGCCTTCTCCAGGGTCTCATTCTCTCTGCATCAGTAGACTTCAGTTTTTGCATAATGAAAGTCTGAGTGGCGTTGTAGGGACGAGGATACCAGATCTGGAGAGTAGCTGTGCAATACTAAGTACCAGGGAGAGAGAGAGAGAGAGAAGGAGAGGGTCAGGAGATGAGGGAGAGACAGAGGCTGGGTGGAAGGACACAGAAGAGGGAAGCAACGAGTGCAAGCAGAGATTGGAGCAACCTAGACTGAGCAGATGAAAGGAAGGAGACACAATCTGATACAGAAGACAGGAACAGCAAGTGGAAGGAAGACAATCTAAAGCAAGAGAAGACCTCCTAAAAGATAAGAAGAGCCGACAGAGGTAGGTGCCACTTATGAATGTACACTTTTAGGACAGAGACGGCTTTATAGTCCTAAGAGACTTCCAGGCACCAAAAACATACGCTGGAGGGAGCAGAACTTTGTCTAGTAGAAGAGAATGAGCGTTGGAATCCTTCCTAGGTGAGCAACTCTAGACCACGGATTATGCTGTGTCTGCACAGAACCCCCAAAATCCCCACATGGAGGACAGCCCAAGTTCTGTCTCTGACCATGGCATGCGGAATTTGGAAATATGGTTGCACTGAATCGCAGTAGAGAAATCGCAAAAAGGTTTAGGAGGCGATTCCCATAGTTTTCCCAAAAGCTGGCTCAGATCCCTTTAGCTGGAGGGTGAAGCTTCTCAGCACACATGCCAAAAGATTGCACCGAAAAATAGAGGAACCTGTTTAGCATCAGTTTGGAACTTCCTACAGAGCTGTTGTGTTAGGGGTTTACGGCATGCACCAACATTTCTTGCGTCATTTGGGTTTGAACAAGGACAAGACAGAAAGAAGATTTGTGCAGTGACTGAATGAAGAGCTGGTGCAGTGACTGAATGAAGGAGCTTCCCTTCAGCAGCACAGAAGCCAGGAGCTTCCCCTTCAGCATCATCTCAGGAGCAGAGCCCGGCTATGAGCTGTCCCTTCAGCACCAGGGAGCTGGACCATTAGCTGTCCCTTCAGCACCAGGAAGCTGGACTATGAGCTGTCCCTTCAGCACCAAGGAGCCTAACCATGAGCTATCCCTTCAGCACCAAGGAACCCAACCATGAGCTGTCCCTTCAGCACCAAGGAACCCAACCATGAGCTGTCCTTTCAGCACCAAGGAGCCTAAATATGAACTATCCCTTCAACACCAGGAAGCCAGGATATGAACTATCCCTATAACTCCAAGGAGCCAGGATATGAACTATCCCTATAACTCCAAGGAGCCAGGGTATGAACTGTCCTTTTAACTCCAAGGAGCCAGGACATGAACTGTCCTTTTAACGCTAAGGAGCCAGGGTATGAACTGTCCCTTCAACTCCAAGGAGCCAGGATATGAACTATCCCTTCAACTCCAAGGAGCCAGGGTATAAACTGTCCTTTCAGCATAAAGGAGCCTGAATACGAATGGTCCCTTCAGTTCCACAGTCCATTAAACTATCGCACAAGCTTTGCAGTTGAGATCAATGTAGCATCTACTAAGACTGGGAGAATTCCAACTCTACTGCTTTGAAGCCAAGGAGATCTTTTTAAGGTGCAAAACTATAACTTCTTACTTCCCAAGCAAGGGTCATAGGACAAGTGCACGGCGCAAACATTGACTTTCTGAAGGTCATCGAACTTGTCAAAAAGTTCTCCAGTCTGGATTATTCTGAAACAGCAACTGTCTGACCTCACTTCATCCAGGTTCCTCACAAGCAAGGAGCCCAACTACCATGACCAAGAATGAGGATGTGTGACAGAGGTGTTCAGATGCTTATCACCACTGTGGGGGCCTTTGCAGCTTTTAGTCTGATGACCATAGCGGTGGGCACGGATTATTGGCTGTATTCCAGAGGGGTCTGTAAGGCGAAATCTACCAATGACAATGAAACAAGCAAGAAGAACGAAGAGGTGATGACTCACTCGGGATTATGGAGAACCTGCTGCCTTGAAGGTATATTATCATCATAGTAGACGCCTATGACCTTTGGACCATGGGCTTATGTGTCTGCATTATTATGTCGGGTGGTCTAGGAAGACTATACCCTCTAATATGTATCAGGCTTGAGGCTGTCAGAACTTCATGGTCTTAGTGGTTCCACCACCGCAGGTCTGACACAGGTGAACCGAGTGTATTGTTTGAGCTCATATAATCAATGTTTGTGACTATAACATTTATTAGAGTACGTTTCACCCTTTAACCCTACTGTGAGTTTAACCCCTTAGTTGCTAGTAAGGTCTAGTGTGTCTTAAACACCATGGGTGACTAACCGTAGGTAGAAATAAGAGGTCAGCTTGGAATGGACTCACCTTGGCATCAAGTTTTGCATTCTACCTGGTCTAATCACTTTACTATACCTTTAAGATCCCTCAAAAGTTCATCATGCCTATAGGTACAGTATGCGCCCTTGCACGTTCCTACCCTTTAACTTCAGCCAGGACTCTGTGCCCCTCTTCACCCTACCCCTGCCATTCCTCCTACCCAGCTTCCAGGCTCGGATCTCAACTATCAGTTTGACAATAACTCGGTTCTGTTTCTATGTTGATTTTTTTTTTCTTTCAATGTGGGATATTTTCTAATATTAGCTTCTGTGTGGGAGATACCTAACAGAGCATTGCCATGGAATTCTGTGCAGCTGAAAGGGTTAACCACTTCGCAGCCAGTGTCCAGCTAAACAGTTGAGGGTGCCGTCGTCTGCGCTTTACTGCATGCGTTCGATATCTATATCATTACCAGAAACAAAAAGTATCTGGGTTTCTGGTTTTGCTTTTATTTTTTTACAATCCCAAACAGCCCATAAAGATGTCTCAGGGAAAGTTATCTGATGCATGGACTACAATTCCTATCATCACATTAAGTTATATGATCTTCGCTGCTGTTTAAGAATTTATGTTTTGAGGTATTTTTTGCATTTTTTTTTCCCCACTATAGACCAAAAAGAATCAAAAATACATAATGATAAGGGAGATAAATTGGGAAATAATGGGTCCCCAGGAAGGATCCCCCTTAATAGACCAAGAGATTCTGGGCTTCCAAATATTCTTACTGGAGCCCGGGAAGGGTTAAGGAGACAATAAAACTCCTTGCGTTGCCTAAGTCACAGATTCCCCCAGTATTTAATCTTCTTTTCATTGCGCAGATTAATCAAGCTTTCTCCAATCTCTCATGTTTTGACTTCCAGATCCGTTCACCTTCTCTACCAGATAAAATGGAGCTCCGGTCCACGCCACAAATATAACGCACAAACCACTGCCATAATTATTTCCTCCAATTCTAAGGAGGAGACGCTGCACTTGAAGGTCACCCCTAATTTCCAGGCATTCAAAAAGTGTCAAATTTAAGAAACCCTCTAGCGGGGAATAATGTCACTTCGGAGGGTTGTTCCCTTCCAACTCCCCGTGCAATGGAAAAAAATATAAAACATAAAAAAGAGCTAATCGTAAATGGTCCGGCTCGGAGGACTGGCCCCCGTCTTTCCCAGCTGTCTGGCTGCCATCTTGTCCCTGTGGCCCACTGGACTTACAGTCTGATGTCCTTATGTCAAATACAGACAGATTAGGGGGAATTTCAAAGGATTCCTACTAACTAACCCACAGTAAAGCCGCCAATAAGGGGTCAAGCATGTTGCCTATGGGGTACCGGTGCTCCGCTGCTGCAAGGCGGCAGTAAGAATCCCAGCCACCATGCTGCCATAGGTGTATTTAATGTAAGTAACGGTTATGTATTACACATGAAGAGTGATGATGTCATCATTCCCATATTCTACATGCTAAGCTGTCCCCTAGAGGAGGCAGGGGTATTACGAGTCACCCTGGTATTTCATGCCCTAGATCAGAGCTCTTAGCCTGGAGCCTCCTGTCCTTACATGGTTGAGGAACTCCTCTGTGGCCGTATAATGTACAGAAGATGGACGGGCACACGATTCAGTGCACGATACTGTGTCAGACACGCATTTCAAGACTGATGGGCTGCCAGCTGGGTACTGCCCTATGGGGGCTTATAATTATAACTGGCAACTACTTTACTCTGAATTTCCAGACAGTCACAAATAAAGTCCACCTGCCCAATCTGGAACTGGAACATCGGCGCTGCTGCCAACCCGAAACCATCAGTGCATCCACCGCAGAACTCTCTGATGCCCAAAGCTACAGAGAAAAAATATTTATCCATTTGAAATTCTCCTAATAGTGAATATTTTGGCGCTGAATTGGTTCTGATTCCTTTTTGTCTTCAGGGATCTCCAGCGATCAGCTGTAATCTGTGGGGGATCTGGGGGATCTGGCAGTAAGTGTTCCATTATTCTGCAGCACCACCACAGGTGAAGTGGAGTATTGCACAGTTCCTATTGAAATCAATGGGCTTGTCCATGTAATGCAAGGACATGCTGAGTCCTCCAGAGCAAGAGACGCTCTCTGCTTTGGCTAATTCAGGGTGGTCTGGAATGAGGGTCGACATCATTTTGGACGATTCCCTTAAAGAAAATATAATGTCCTATAAAGGGAACTTTATTGGCCACAAATGTTTTCAATTATAAATGCAATTATTTAAAAGGGTCTTCCCAAAATAATAAGTATAGGTGATAAGTATCTGATTAGTGGGGGTATGACTGCTTCACAGATCATAAGAACAGGGGTGAGCCATGTCCCACGTTTAAATGGAGCGGTGGTCAAGCATGCTCACCCCATTCAAAGTCTATGGGACTGACTTAGAGGTACAGCCCCCGGCAATCTCTTGCAGTGCCATAGAATTTGAATTGAGTGGTATGGTTTGAGCCCGACCCATCAGGCAATTGCTAATAATACACTTCCTTAAAAGGGGTTATCCAACCCCTATAATGCCCCCCAAAATGCCCGGGCACCTTATATAGATTATACTTACATTGCTCCCTGGCACCCGGGTTTCTCCTGATGCCCGCACGGCCACCGCTGCCTCTCTCCGCCACGCGGATCAAAACATCGGGGGGAGCAGCCAATAGCAGGTAGTGACGGAAACGAGCCTTCCTAGCGTCGCCGGCGATGCGGCGGTGTTTTGATCCAGTCACGGGTGTTTTGGTCCGAGCGGCGAGGAGATGCAGCGGCAGCCGTGCAGAGATCCGGAGGGAGGTAGGGGTAAGTGAGTAAGTATAACTTGTATGCAGTGCCTGGGCATTTTGGGGGCATTTAATATAATAGTTACACATCTCCTGGGGGGTTTGTAAAGGATCCGGCACCAGAAAATTGGTGCTGGGTGACAACCCAACGGAGACTGGACTGTCTGCTTTGCTGGTCGTCACCCACATTTCTCATACAAAGGGTTTCTCCACTCTGTTAGATGGCTGATCAGAGTGTCCCGCTGCTGGGACCCCCAGCGATCAGTAGTAAACCAGGAAGCAAGTGTTCAATACTCCTGCAGCGCCTCCACAGGGGAAATAAAGCATTACACTGGTCACTTTGAAATCAATAATCTGGACAGATTAGGTCCACCAGAGCGAGAGACGCTCTTTGTAGCTACTAATAGTCAAAGCTCCTGAACGTGAGGAGACATTGGACGGAAGAGTATAAAATAATAAATTCGGAACATGTTTGCCGTGAAACCATTTATTTTGCTTTGGCTGAAATATTACTAAACGGGAACAAAGACCCCTAAAGTAGGTAAACAAGGAGAAAGCACCTGCCGCTGCCGAGCAGATAAATACATCTTAAGACTGAAAAATGACAAACGCAATTGATGGTTGTGACACTTGAATTATACGGCAGAGCCCAGTGGAAAAGCGAGACGTGCACAAAAGCCTAGGTTCTGGCATCTGGGAGTCACTTTTGTTTGCTGAAAACCATTCTCAGATGACGCCAAATTATTCAGCTACTCAAAGGGGTCGTCCACTTTCTTTCTTCTCCGTTCACATCCAGAGCTGAATTCATTATTCTGCTGGATCCCTGTTTTACCATAGAGTACTGTGGGAGCTCGATATAGCTGAACTGTTAGGTCACGTCTCATTAAGGGGAGGAGCCAAACGGCTGTCTGATTTTCAGGGCAACCATGGGAATTCAGGGAGCAGCTATGGTCTGGAATAATTTGAAATCCAAAGAAATACAGAAAAGGAAAGTATTTGCAAAGTTACTCAACTTTTTATTTAGGTTAAGATTGTTAAATTTTGTTCTATGCCTAATTACCCTTTAAATTTTTAATTTGATGCAATCTATACTGCACTCATTTGGATTCAGCCCCAAATCTTAGATCTCACAGGCAGCACTTTCTGCTTGCATCACAGACACTGCATGTAGCTCACATACCTTGTCCTGGGGTAAAATGCCCGTGTAGTGACCCCCTGATCTATATACAGGACATCGTGTAGGGACACAGCCTATTAACAAGGATACTGGTATCACTGGTATTGCGGCTCAGTTCTATGCAAGTAAATAGGGCTAAGGTGCAATACGACACACGACCTGTAGGCAAGTGTGGCGCTAGAATTCAGCCATGTTAATCCACTGTGTGACCTGGATTGCCGCTATACATATTGAGACCCCCCATAGCTGGGAGACCCTATAGTCAGATGTTATCACCAGCAGAATTGTTTGTACTGAATTCAGTGGGTGTCCATTAATGGCGCTGGGTCCTGGTGGTCATCTAGGGTTAAGAGTAACCACTGACATGACTCCTGCTATTAAAGCGGGGTACCTATTAGCTGGGGATGCTCTAAGAAGGCACAGAAGAGGAGAGAATCCCTTTTTGTTAGAAGGGTCTCCCAACAATCAGCTGATCACAGATCTGCTAATGTGTAGCCTGAAAGGAGTTCAATTTCTCTGCAGCGCCTCCATAGGGGAAATGAAGCATTACGCCATTTATGCATATGCAAAGAGGTATCTCCTAGTGAAAGAGGGCTATTCTGCCAGCGCCACCTTGTGGAAGTGGCTCCCCATGAGTCAAAATCCGACTTTTTAATAAGATTTTGGATATGACAAGGGACAGGAGATATGACAAGCCCTAAATGGAGACTCACTGGTATGGAGACTTATTGGCAATGGTCCATGGGAAAACAATATGCAAAGAGGTATCTCCCAACAATATCGCTAGCGCCGCCTTGTGGAAATGGCTCCCTATTAGTCAAAATATAACTTTTTAACAAGCCTTGGGCTCATAGGGAGCACCCTGCTAGTCAGAATCCTACTCCACACTGACGAGGGGCAAGCACCCCAAAACAGCTGGTTATTTGACTTGGCGATTTCCCTTGTCATATCCCAAGGCTTTTTAAAAAGTCGGATTTTTTGACTCGTAGAGAGCCACTTCCACAAGGTGCGCTAGCGAGAAGGTTCTCTTTCCTTGGGAGATACCTCTTTGCATATTGTTTTCCCATAGACCATTGCCAATAAGTCTCCATACAGTGTAAATGCTTCACTAGTTCACTGGCGCTAATGCCCCTAAAATAGTGTGTTCTGCAGTATCGCAGCAGTACCGCAATACCTGCTGCCGAAAAAAAGGTCAACCCGAACCACTTTGAAATAGAAACCGTGCACTACCTTTCCCGATTTAACTCCTGTCAAGCACTACTGGTAAGCAGGGCCGTTTCTACAGGCGGGCGAGGGGTGCGACCGCACTAGGCGCAACACTCAGGACAGAAGAGGGGGCGCCGTCAGCAGGGCCCAGCGCCGGAGGGGGGCCCTTTCTGTCTGGAGGCAGCAGTGGTGGAGATGAGCGCTTCCATTGTGGAAACGTTCATCTCCGTATTCATCTGTATCGCCGTCCTCAGGACAGCAATACAGATGAATTGTGCGGAGGAGCAGGGGAGAGGCGGCTCCTTGCCCGTTCCTCCGGCGCTGTATTAGGTATGTGGCGCTGTATTAGGTATGTGGCGCTGTATTAGGTATGTGGCTCTGTATTAGGCTACTTTCACAACTGCGTTACTAATTCTGGGATCCGGCCATTTCCCTAGAAACTGCCCTGCCGGTAAGAGTTTACATTCATGTATCAACGTTTAAAACAAGATTACCTTGCTATTGAATTCTCCGCTGCAATCTCTATCTAAATCCCACTGCAGGCGTAGTTACAGGGTTTCGTGTTGGGTCAGGTATCTCGTTTTGGCTGGAGCACGCCCTGGGCGGTGGCCTTGCTCCATGCTATTGAGTTTGAAAGCTCGCGCTCACGTGGAGCGATACTAGTGACGTCACTGTTCGAGCTATGGGTTTGGCACTTGCAGTAACCTGTAATTCAAAGTGGTTTAAGTCTCCATACAGGGCTGGTCTCTTTAAAGTGCATCTGTCAGCAGTTTTGTCCCCTATGACACTGGCTGACCTGTTACTTGTGCACTTGGCAGCTGAAGGCATCTGTGTTGGTCCCATGTTCATATGTGCCCGCATTGCTGAGAAAAATGATGTTTTAATATATGCAAATGAGCCTCTAGGAGCAACGGGGGCGTTACCATTACACCTAGAGGCTCTGCTCTCTCTGTAACTGCCGTGCCCTTTCCATTTTGATTGACAGGACGAGACAGTGTGAATGTCATCGCACCTGGCCCTGTCAATCAGAGTGCAGAGGGCGCAGCAGTTGCAGAGAGAGCAGAACCTCTAGGTGTAATGGCAACGCCCCCGTTGCTCCTAAAGGCTCATTTGCAAATAATAAAACATAATTTTTCTTAGCAATGAGGAGACATATGAAAATGGGACCAACACAGATGTTGGTTTCACATTACATCTTTTTTTGCAACAACTTTGTGTTTTTAGGGGCATTTTCTGTGCGGCTTTTGCAGTGACAAATGCTGCGTCCCTACAAACATGGTGAGCTTTTTGTATTGCATTTTAAGGATACTTTCACACTTGCGTTGAAGGATTCCGTCAGGCAGTTCCGTCAACAGAACTGCCCGACGGATCCGTTAAAACGTTTAAAAACGGATTTCATTTGCAAACGGATCCGTTTGCAGAGCCGTTTGACAATTGTATTGAAATAACGGATCCGTCTTTCCATTGTCATCTGTAAAAACTGATCCGTTATTTATTATTTTACTATTTTCAAAGGTCTGCGCATGCGCAGAGTGGAAGAACGGATCCGTTAATGCGTCAATTTTCAATGTCGGATCCGTCCTTAATACATTTCAATGGAAATTAATGGCGGATCCGTCATTCCGTCAAGTGTTTTCGCATTTTTGGATGGAGATAAAAAGACAACATGCTGCGCTTTTATCTGCGTCCAAAAAACGTGAGAGGACTGAACTAAAGACAAACTGATGCAAACTGAACGGATTGCTTTCCATTCAGAGTGCATTAGGATAAAACTGATCAGTTTTTTTCCGTTATTGAGCCCCGAGGACGGAACTCAATGACGGAAAACTTTGACGCTAGTGTGAAAGTACCCTAAGACCGTTTCCAGGCTTGTTCTGAGAGCAGCAGTTCTTCGCTACAGACATCTCTACAGGAAAAGAAAGTCTGGAAGAAAAAAAGCTATAAAAATGTGTGCCAAAAAATGTCACCCAAAGAAAGCTAATGTAATATAAGAAACAAAGGACACGGTGTGGCAGCACCCCCACAGGGTATCTCTGTAATACTGATGACCCATCCTCAGGATCGGTCTTCAATATCTGACCTGTGGGGGTCCGACTCCCGAGACCCCTGCCAATCAGCTGTTTGAAGAGGAGACGACGCCCATACGAGCGTTACCTCCTCTTCGAGATTACACTTCGCACTGTCACGAAGGTGCGGTGTAATTACAAGCGCCATTCACTTCAATGGGAGGAGCACTTGTAATTACACTACGCCGCCGCTGCCGCCAGCTGGTAATCTTGAAGCGGAAGCAGCGCTCGTCTAAGTGCGAACCCCTCTTCAAACAGCTGATTGGCGGGTGTGCCGGGAGTCAGACCTCCCACCGATCAGATATCGATGACCTATCCTGAGATCACAATGCACAACCCCTTTAACAGCAAGCGTGAACTGTTCCGGCGGTCCGAATAATTGAAGACTTGCTTTTCTTTTTACTATTTATGACCCTGAGGATGACTATGTAAATTATTAGCGGATATATTACAAGCCAGCACTCAGATACATAGAGACAGATTCATGTAAACACAAGTCATTATATTTGCATTTTTCACAAGCTGAATTAATCTTGTCTGATGATATACTATAGGGCGGTAATACGGTATTATTTTATGTCAGCATTATATATGCTGCATGGGCAGCGCTCCATGACTCAGAAGAGAGGAGCAGGCAGTAAACTGCACGAGCGGAAATGTTTAACTATAATACGATAAATGAGTAATATTATAAAGGCCTCCCTGGGGTACGGTTACACTATAGCGCTATACGTTATTTGCTGATGTACTGTAGCCATTGTATATGGGTCACACAATGTGATTTGCCATAGAGGCAGTTCTAATAGGATATCCTGCAAATGATTTTATAAAAGGATTTTCTGGCAACCCCTTAATATGACACTGGACCCCCAGCAAACAGATGATTTTTTTTTTCTGCTCATTTTTCTCACAGCGACCACTACTGGGCATATAGAGTATTACATGCTTCAGGTTATCTGGGCATCCCGGGCGGAGGGGAAATGGCCCTTTACGACATCCCTAAACCCAAGGGTGGTCATACCGCCTATGTAGGTACTCCAGTTTCCTAGAGAGTAGGGGGGGCCATCCACAGTACATTTGGATAAATCTTGGCTTAACCCCTTCAGGGTATGGTTGGTATGGTCGCAGATCCGTGTCCGATTGCTTCCAGCGGGAATACGTCTTGCTATTCATACAGCTTTGGATTATGGAAATCCGCATCAAAAGGGATGTGTTCCCTCTTGGTGCGGTTTCTGAGACTGTGGTGGGCGTCCTCAGGGCCAATTAGAGGGGTTGTGACACCATTAAAAGTTATTTTAATATAAATCAGCATAAAAAGAACTATTTAATTTTGTAATTTATTTTCTGTTACAAAAATTCACTGGTTTTGAGATATCCTCTTTACTTCATCATAATGGCGCCCCCTGGTGTTGAATATGTATAGTAACGTGCACGTCCACCTCCAGAGGTGGTTGCGCATGTTTAGTTCTATCCTTCAAATGCCAACAGAAAGGATACGCCCTCTGAGCTGTTATCGGGAGAGCTGCCTCAGAAAGGACATGCCTCCTGAACTCAGATAGGAAGAGAGCTGCAGCAGAAAGGACCCACCCCCTTAGCTGTGATAGAAAGAGAGAGCTGCAGCAGGAAGGAAACAACCCGTGAGCTGAGGTAGGTAGAGAGCTGCAGCAAAAAAGGATGCGCCCCATGAGCTGTGATAGGGAGAGCTGTAGCAGAAAGGGCACATCCCTGAGCTGTGATAGGGAGAGATCTGTAGCAGAAAGGACATGCCCCCTTAGCTCTGATAGGGGGGAGACCCGCAGCAGAAAAGACCCATCCCCTATGTGGTGATAGGGAGAGAGTGAAAACAGAGAAGAGAAATCCCCCGAGTGATAGGGAGAGAGCTGCAACAGATAGGACACGTCCCCTTACCAGTGGTAGAGAGCTGTGGCAGAAAGGAAATGCCCCCTGGGTAGCGATAAGGAGACTGCTGCAGCAGAAATAACATGCCCCTAAGCTATGATAGGGAGAGAGCTACAGCAATAAGGACACACCCCCGGAGTTGCCAGCTTGAAGAAAATCGAGCAAAGCAATTGGAGCGATAAAAAGTGAAGCTCAAAAGCAAAACATAGAAGATAATATGTGATCTAATGCTTCTCACAGCTGGCAGTTTGCTACAGTGTATCAGTTTAGACAATCCTCAGTGAGCTAAACAGCCTGGACCCAAAGCTGGAATATTTTACCTGATACAATGTAACAAACTACCAGCGCCCCTGATGTATTTAGCTCTCAGACATTTGTGTAGAACGGATGCAATTGTAGTAAAAGTCTCAGCTGTCTAGGTTTTCAGCCTTGAGATGTAAACAAGAATGTTCCCCTTTAGGCCTCTTTCACAGTTGCGTTCTGAGGATCCGACGGGCACTTCCGTCCCGCCGCATCCGTCAGAACGCAAGTCGTCTGAAGCATTAGAAGTCTTCGAAATGCTTTCAGGTTACCATGAAGTCCTGGCTGCCATGGTACTCTGCAGCAGTGTACTTACCTGCGCTACGCCCACCGGGCTCTCCTTCATGACATCACAGGTTTCTGCAGCGCCAAGATCAATGCGCCGCCCGGACCTGTGAAGTCATGAAGGAGCGCCCGGAGGCCGCAGCGCAGGTAAGTACACTGCTGCGGAGTACTTACCATGGCAGTTAGGACTTCAATAGCATCCTGGCTGCCATGGTAACGGATCGGAGCCCCAGCTAACACTGGGGCCCCGATCGGAACTGCTGCTGCGCATGCGCAGATCTAAACGTCGGATCCGGCGATGCACCGAAACGACGTTTAGCTTAATTCCGAATCCGGATTAATGCACTTCAATCGGAATTAATTCCGGATCCGACGTTATGGCATGTCTTCCGGATTTTAGACGGACAAATCCGCAGAATGCTGCGGTTTTGTCAACGTCCAAAAAACGTTCACATACTGAACGGAAGACATCCTGATGCATCCTGAACGGATTGCTCTCCATTCAGAATGCATTAGGATTATCCTGATCAGTCTTTTTCCATCTTAGAGCCCCGACGACGGAACTCTAGGACGGAAAATAAAAACGGTACTTTGAAAGAGCCCTTACCGACAGCAAGCAGAGATGTTGCAATTGATGAGAAATAAAAGCACCCGGTATATTGGTGTAGCACTTAACATTGTGTAGAATAGTGAGTATTCCGGGCCTATAACGCTGTCCCTGTTGTTATCATACTGGGGGGGGGGTTATTTTTATTTCGTTGCTTTCGTCTCCTCATGTGGGCCCCGTCCCTGGGCTCAGGAAAGCAGACAAATCCACCACTGCTAGGTCCGATCTATGTCTTGACAGCTGGGTTATTACACCGCACTAATCCCAGTGAAGTCTCATTTCATCTGCAGTCGTGGAGATTAATACAAATCTTGTTTGAGGTGTATTTGCTGCTACGTTGCGGTATACATTATAATACAGGCGGCTTCCTGGCGTCCCCCCCCCCCCCCCAATAAGTCAGGTTAAAGGGCTGGTGACAGATCTAGAGGTAACGGCGCAGTGCTGACAGGCTTCTGTTCTCACTTCCTATGCAAATTACCGCAGTTAATCTACATGCAAAGTCAAGAGACGCTGTCGTCACCGAGCGCACGGGGATAAGTTCTTCAATCCATATCCTAAGCACAAGGCTGAATACACCAGAGGCTCAAGGGCGTCTCTACTTTTTACAAATCCACAAAACTAAGTGGATATCTGGGTGTCCTACTGCTGAGACCCCAGTGATCAACTGTACATTGTGAGGAAACCTTCCAGCAAGTGTTTGATTTCTCTGCAGCGCCTCCACAGGGAAAATGAAGCATTGCATTAAAGGGTTTCTGTCACCAGATTTAACCCTATTAAACTGGCTGACATTAGCGATGTGCTAATGTCAGCAGACCCCAACTCTCCTAATCTTATGCTTCTGGATGCCCCCATTACTGCACAATTTTAACTTTTATAACATGCTAATCAGCCTCTAGGAGCAGGGGGGGGGGCATTGCTCCTGCTCCTAGAGGCTCCGTTCGCCCACCACAAGTCACGCCCTGCAATCCTTGATTGACAGGGCCAGCGTTTGTCTTCTCCGTCTGGCCCTGTATGCTGGATAAGTTTGCGGATCCGCAAAACACCTTGCCACCGGCCCTATAGAGATGCCTATACTTGTCCACAATTGCGGGCAAGAATAGGACATGCTCTACTTTTTTGCGGAGCCGCCGTCCGGAAGATCGGCGGCGCGCTCCGCAAATGTGGATGCGGAGAGCACAGTGTGTGCTCTCCGCATCCATCACGTCCCCATTCAAAATGAATGGGTCCGCACCCGTTCCGCGGAACGGGTGCGGACGTGTGAATGGGACCTAAATCTTGCACATGCGCAGTCCCAGCACACGGCAGGAGAAGACGAGCCCTGTCAATCAAGGACGACAGGGCTCCTAGAGCTCCTGCTCTAGGAGCAGGAGCAACGCCCCCCCCCCCCTGCTCCTAGAGGCTAAATAGCATATTAGCTTTCTGATCTGGCGCCACTCTGTTCTTCCTTTCAGGGCAGAGCGAAGAGCGGGGGAAAGCTGGCGCATGCGCAGTTACACTGGATGAGGCTGGTGCCAGGACACTGAGTAAGAGTAGCGCATGCGCTAGATTATGGCGCATTTAGGGGAAAAAAAGAGAAGAGGAGTTAATAGCGGGGCAGCGCTGGGCGAGAATGGGCGCGGCTGGGCACAAACGGCAGGAGGGACAGCCCCAATCGCAAGGTTATTAGCATATGAATAAAACTGATTTTTATCAAAAATGACAAGACAGGTTGGGGTAAAACTAGTATATTTTTAATTAGATCGTGGAGACAGATATGACGATATGAACAACTCACTATTGAAAATCTGGCAGAATCCCTTTAATAATAAATAATAATAATAGATAGATAGATATCAGATAAATAAATAAATAAATAAATAAATAGACATACAGACAGGTAGATACATTTTTACCATTTTTTTTGTATCAGTCTTCACTGTGGCTCTGCCATTCCATTCATGAACAACAGATATAGGTGGGTATATAACTATTCTGTGGTTCAGTGAATTCAGGGACTTGAGATTAAATCGAAAAACATTCAAAGTGTATTTCCATGTTTGCCAATCGTGCCTGAGATTGACTACCCATCCCATGTGGCGGCCGGCGGAGCTGGAAACAGCGTGGCACAGTCTCTGCAACTCAGGCCGGATTGGTCACCGCATGTGTAGGATATTCAGAACTGGACGGCTAAAATGGAAATAGCCCCTTCATTATAGTGGTAGAATGACGGCCACTGGATCCATGGAACCTCCTCTAATCCCATTCGCAGGACTGTTGTGGGGAGCTGTCAGCAGTACCATCACTGACACTGTCACACATTCAATATATCACCCGCTGCTCATTTTGCTTTGTACAAAGATGAAGGATTTACACCTTTGTGCAGACGCTGTTTACTAATTCTTTTTATTAAGTAGAATATGATGTGGTTCTGAAGCTCTGTTTAAGGGGAGACTAAATATACATAGTAAATCACCAAAGTATGATCGGCACTCTTATCTGGACATATATAGAGAGAAGAAGGATATATATGTATATATTTAAAAGTCTGTATTTATTATCAAAAATTCATAAAACACTATAAAAACAATTTAATGAAGTGATCAAATTAATGTAGCTATATACAATAGTCAGCGCGCAAATATATCTGCATGCATAAAAAAGCCACCTTATTCAGCCAATGGATCTCCTTAAAAAATGTCCTAAAATGTCCAAATCAACAAAAATCCATATCCTGCTGTGTAAATCAGCATGAGTTCATAGGGGTGTCTGTGTATCATCCAAGCCACATCATATCTCGCGTTCCACTCTAATAAGGGGTTAATATTATATCTAGGTCCCGTAAAAATAATCCAGTCCAAGAGGCGCAAATAATTGTGGCAAAGAGGTAATCGAGATTAAGGTCCGCTAAATAATCAAGTTGCAATCCTTCTCATGCACACAAACAGGCAGGTTACCTTACTTTAGTTGGGGGATCAACCTCTGGTACTGGCCGTGGCGTCCCACGTGCCAGATGCGGTACAGAGGGATCTTACCCCAGTCGGCGTTCCTGTTTGATCACGTGCACTGGGATGACTGCAGTCAGTGGTAGCGGAGATGGTTGGTCCCTCCTCCTCTGCCGCGTGATTCCTCCAGCTTCTCAATTCCTTCCTGGTGACTGCGAGATGGAGCGCTCCATGCGGTATATACTATCTTGCGTTAATCCAGGGGTCTCCTCAAAACCATACGCGTTTCAGGACTACAGCAATGTCCCTTTAACCACTGAACATGACTGGTCTAGGAAGAGGCTGCAGCACTCACTGGAGCACTGCGGCCTCTTCAAACAGCTGATCGGCAGGGGTGCTCGGAGTCAGACCGCCATCAATCACATATTGACAGCTGAAGACATCTGTGTTAGTCCCATGTTCATATGTGCCCGCATTGCATATGTTTGAATATATGCAAATGAGCCTTTAGGAGCACTGGGGGAGTTTCCGTTACACCTAGAGGCTCTGCTCTCTCTGCAACTGCTGCGCCCTCTGCACTTTGATTGACAAGGTCAGGCAGTAAAAATGTCATGAAGCCTGGCAATGTCAATCACAGTGCAGAGGGCGTGGCAGTTGTAGAGAGAGCAGAACCTGTAGGTGTAATGGCAACGCCCCCGTTGCACATATGCGGGCACATATGAACATCGGACCAACACAGATGCCTTCAGTTGCCAAGTGCACATGTAACAGGTCAGCCGGTGTCATAGGTGCAAATCTGCTGACAGATGCCTTTTAAAGAGCAGCTGTCTGCAGAATCGACCCCATCAAAACAGGAATACTATCTGATAGGGTTGATCATGCTTAGTAAACTGATACCTGTCTTGTGAAAATCGGTTGAGGTGTTTCTGGGGGGAAAAATAAACTTTTATACTTTATGCAAATAAGGGCTTCAGTGCACCAAGGGGTGTGGCCACCAGGATCAACCCTACCAGGTTTAATGGAGTTGATGCTGCAGACAGATGCTCCTTAAGGTCAATCATTTTTAACATGATAGAGATGACTTATTTCCTACTGTTTTTTATGATGGGGCAGGTTGTGGGGTCTACACTGTGCATAGGCACCAGGTCCTCCTGTAGGAGCCCGCAGGTCACGGCACAGTACGATTCTCTGGGAACTGCTACTTTTTCGCCATCTCTGTAGCACAAAATGCTATTTTCATCTTTAGACTCAACAATCACCGTACCCCAGAATTGCCTTGTGCATTTTTAATCAAAGGCATGTCATGTTTCTTGACTTAAAAGGGAAATTAGAGGAGAATGCAATGAGTACCGATCATCAACAATGTTATAGGACAGGGCTGAATAAGGAACTTGGTAAATCTATATTCCAGGAAAAAGACGTCAAATATACCACAGCCTGAGGGAAGAGCGATGGAGGGCTGGGTGCTAATACCCTGCAGAGGTGTGCTGCTGCTGAGTAATGAGGGAAAGGAAGAAGAACAGCACTTGGGTCTGACCACAGCCATAGCCCATGTCACAAATATTCCTATTCATCTTCAAAATTCCTTTACAAAATGCATATGGAGGTCCCTGCTGAGATCCCCCCTCTCTGCTGGCCAAGGTGGAGAGAACAGCCATGTTATTACAACGGAAGCTGGGAAAATTATATTACTTATGTTCCTGGCAACTTAAATGTTTAAAAGTGGTATAATCTTATATGGGATAATACACACAGTGATGTCATAGTACAGGGATAATAACCACAGTGATGTCACAGTACAGGAATAATAACCACAGTGATGTCACAGTACAGGGATAATAAACACAGTGATGTCACAGTACAGGGATAATAAACACAGTGATGTCACAGTACAGGGATAATACACAGTGATGTCACAGTACAGAGATAATAAACACAGTGATGTCACAGTACAGGGATAATAAACACAGTAATGTCACAGTACAGAGATAATAACCACAGTGATGTCACAGTACATGGATAATAAACACAGTGATGTCACAGTACAGGGATAATAAACACAGTGATGTCACAGTACAGAGATAATACACACAGTGATGTCACAGTACAGGGATAATAAACACAGTGATGTCACAGTACAGGGATAATAAACACAGTGATGTCACAGTACAGAGATAATACACACAGTGATGTCACAGTACAGGGATAATAAACACAGTGATGTCACAGTACAGGAATAATAAACACAGTGATGTCACAGTACAGGGATAATAAACACAGTGATGTCACAGTACAGAGATAATACACACAGTGATGTCACAGTACAGGGATAATAAACACAGTGATGTCACAGTACAGGAATAATAAACACAGTGATGTCACAGTACAGGGATAATAAACACAGTGATGTCACAGTACAGGGGTAATAAACACAGTGATGTCACAGTACAGGGATAATAAACACTGTGATGTCACAGTACAGGGATAATACACACAGTGATGTCACAGTACAGGGATAATAAACACAGTGATGTCACAGTACAGAGATAATAAACACAGTGATGTCACAGTACAGAGGTAATAAACACAGTGATGTCACAGTAGAGGGATAATAAACACAGTGATGTCACAGTACAGAGATAATAAACACAGTGATGTCACAGTACAGGGATAATAAACACAGTGATGTCACAGTACAGGGATAATACACACAGTGATGTCACAGTACAGGGATAATAAACACAGTGATGTCACAGTACAGGGATAATAAACACAGTGATGTCACAGTACAGGGATAATAAACACAGTGATGTCACAGTACAGAGATAATAAACACAGTGATGTCACAGTACAGGGATAATAAACACAGTGATGTCACTGTACAGGGATAATAAACACAGTGATGTCACAGTACAGGGATAATAAACACAGTGATGTTACAGTACAGGGATAATAAACACAGTGATGTCACAGCACAGAGATAATAAACATAGTGATGTCACAGTACAGAGATAATAAACACAGTGATGTCACAGCACAGAGATAATAAACACAGTGATGTCACAGTACAGAGATAATAAACACAGTGATGTCACAGTACAGGATAATAAACACAGTGATGTCACAGTACAGGATAATAAACACAGTGATGTCACAGTACAGGATAATAAAGACAGTGATGTCACAGTACAGAGATAATAAACACAGTGATGTCACAGTACAGGATAATAAACACAGTGATGTTACAGTACAGGGATAATAAACACAGTGATGTCACAGCACAGAGATAATAAACATAGTGATGTCACAGTACAGAGATAATAAACACAGTGATGTCACAGCACAGAGATAATAAACACAGTGATGTCACAGTACAGAGATAATAAACACAGTGATGTCACAGTACAGGATAATAAACACAGTGATGTCACAGTACAGAGATAATAAACACAGTGATGTCACAGTACAGGGATAATAAACACAGTGATGTCACAGTACAGAGATAATAAACACAGTGATGTCACAGTACAGGATAATAAACACAGTGATGTCACAGTACAGAGATAATAAACACAGTGATGTCACAGTACAGGGATAATAAACACAGTGATGTCACAGTATAGAGATAATAAACACAGTGATGTCACAGTACAGAGATAATAAACACAGTGATGTCACAGTACAGGGATAATAAACACAGTGATGTCACAGTACAGGGATAATAAACACAGTGATGTCACAGCACAGAGATAATAAACATAGTGATGTCACAGTACAGGGATAATAAACACAGTGATGTCACAGTACAGGGATAATAAACAGAGTGATGTCACAGTACAGGGATAATAAACACAGTGATGTCACAGTACAGAGATAATAAACATAGTGATGTCACAGTACAGGGATAATAAACACAGTGATGTCACAGTACAGAGATAATAAACACAGTGATGTCACAGTACAGGGATAATAAACACAGTGATGTCCCAGTACAGGGATAATAAACACAGTGATGTCACAGTACAGGGATAATAAACACAATGATGTCACAGCACAGAGATAATAAACACAGTGATGTCACAGCACAAGGATAATAAATACAGTGATGTCACAGTACAGAGATAATAAACACAGTGATGTCACAGCACAAGGATAATAAACACAGTGATGTCACAGTACAGGGATAATAAACACAGTGATGTCACAGTACAGGGATAATAAACAGAGTGATGTCACAGTACAGGGATAATAAGCACAGTGATGTCACAGTACAGAGATAATAGTGATGTCATGGTACTCTCCTTTTGCATTCAATAAAGCAGGCACTGGTAGTTCTACAATACAATAGTCCACTTCTTCATGCTACACAATTTTGGTTTAGGCCCCCATTTTTCAGAGAGCAGGAAGCATAAGAAGACAACAGTAGAAATCATAAAGCCATGGGATATTAAAAATGTGAGGAAATGTGTAAGAATGAGAATAATTTTAAACTGTGAGTTATCCTGTATGTGCACAGAGAGGGAGGGGTGCGGAGACAATGTGGAACCAACAAGCATTGTCCTCCAGGAGGTTTAGCTCCGTGAATGCTGGAATGCCAGACACGGCCCCTGGACAATGGTGACAGCGACCTATCATTGATCCTATCCAATCATTCTGGTGCCATATACAAGGTAATAAACATATGCAATCATGTAAATATCATTATTTCAGTGTTGGATTTAGTAACTTTGTTAGTATTATGTCCTGGAGTCAGAACACGAAATGGCTGCACATTTTAATAACAGTGGAAAATTACATTTTGTTGCTGACAGCAGCTTATCTGGTCTTCATATATGAGTCACTACATGGATTATTTCCCGCTGCGCTTCTCAAAAGTTTATACCAAACTATTGTTACTACGGCTATGCATACCTGTCAAATTCCCCACCATCTTGTCTATAATAATTAGCTCGGATAAGTAAGTTGTAGGAGGATCTAAGGCCCAGGAGAGGCAGCAGACTGTGTGCCCTGTGCAGCAGCATGCATGTCACAGGCTTTATGCAAGCTCCAAAAGTGTTGCATGTAAACAAGGTCTGGGGGACACAATAATCACTTTTAAGCACTGCCCCCATTTTGCCTAAGAATGGCATCCAAACTAGAGAGAACCAACCTTCCCGAATATGGCAGAAGAGTCCTGGATTTGAGGCACTGCACGGAGAGGTCTGTGCTTGTACCACTGGGTGCAGTGTTCTTCTCTGCAGCATCATGTCTCTAAGGGCTCATGCACACAAACTTATTTTTTTTCTTCTTTTATTTTGTGGCCTGTATGCGGAACCATTCAGTTAAATGGGTTAGCATGAGCCCTAACAGTCAGGGTGGCAGCCTCCTCCTCCCTGCCCTCAGACCTGTCTCCACACTGCAGTTTTAGCGGACAGGAGGGATACTCTGGGACAGAGGAAAGCGTCTCCAGTGCTTCCAATATGAAGAATCCTGGATACCACACGTCGTTACAGGCTGTCCCTGTGACCAGCTGTCATATCAGCCCCAAGGCAGGAGATCTATGCTTCCTTAGTGTATTCAGCAGGTCTCTCCATCTTTCATGTGCAGAGGCGGATTGACCATAGACCTTACAGGGAAATTTCCTGGTGGGTGGATACCCAGGCCTGACAAGCCCTCGTCACACCCACTGACCACATAACGATCTGATTCTCTCAGCATTAACACGAGGAGCATCAGGTACTTATGCACTTGGCCAATGGCCGCAGGTGCCCTACTAAACTCAACTGTATCACCTTCTTAAGGACGGTGATACAGTTGAATATTGAGATGAGGGCTGCAGTATTTTGTGCTGCACTGTGGTATTTGGTTCTGCTGGGGCGATATTTTGTACTGCACTGCGGTATCTAGTTCTGCTGGGGCAGTATTTTGTGATGCACTGTGGTATCTGGTTCTGCTAGGGTGGTATTTTGTGCTGCACTGAGGTATTTGGTTCTGCTAGGGTGGTATTTTGTGCTGCACTGTAGTATCCGGCTCTGCTGGGGCGGTATTTTGTGCTGCACTGTGGTATCTAGTTCTACTGGGGCAGTATTTTGTACTGCACTGTGGTATTTGGTTCTGCTGGGGCAGTATTTTGTGCTGCACTGTGGTATCTGGTTCTGCTGGGGCAGTATTTTGTGCTGCACTGTGGTATTTGGTTCTGCTGGGGCAGTATTCTGTGCTGCACTGTGGTATCTGGTTCTGCTGGGGCAGTATTTTGTGCTGCACTGTGGTATCTGGTTCTGCTCGGGCGGTATTTTGTGCCGCTCTGAGGTATTTGGTTCTGCTGGGGCAGTGTTTTGTGCTGCACTGTGGTATCTGTTTCTGCTGGGGCAGTGTTTTGTGCTGCACTGTGGTATTTGGTTCTGCTGGGGCAGTATTTTGTGCTGCACTGAGGTATTTGGTTCTGCTGGGGCGGTATTTTGTGCAGCACTGTGGTATCTAGTTCTGCTGGGGCAGTATTTTGTGCTGCACTGAGGTACTTGGTTCTGCTGGGGCGGTATTTTGTGCTTCACTGTGGTATTTGGTTCTGCTTGGGTGGTATTTTGTGCTGCACTGTGGTATCTGGTTCTGCCGGGGCAATATTTTGTGGGTCCAACAATTACGGACAACTTTGGGGGGCAACTTTTTATTTTTATTTATGCATTCCACTTCTTTTGGGCAAAAAATAATTTTTTGAGTTGGTCTTTATTAGAAGTTTTCAAAAACTTTTTCCTCTACAGCTTTCATTTTCACTGTACCTGCAGGCTCTTGCTTCTCCTTCTCAGGAAACCCATCAGAGAACTGCAGGTGCGTACTCATTCATTTCTAGTCTATGCTGGAATTTGTAGTTCTTGTAAGAGGTAGACGGAAGATGATTAGGGCTCAACGGAAGGAGTTAAAGGCACGCCTTAAAAAACGGTCACTGAGATGTCCCTCCTTCCACACCTTTGAAGTGGAGATGCATTTGGTGGTCTAGCTGTCACGTATGTCCGGCCACTAGAAGCTTCTTATGGGGGGGAGGGTAAAACGTAGTCTATGGAGGATCTGATGTATGTAAGCTGACGTCTTGAATGTTATTGCTCAGCCTGGACAATCCTTTCATATTGTTCTACATAATGTATGCTCTATAATTCATAAACCACCATGCCGAATATAGGCCACGGCTGAGAACGCATCCCCATACATGGCTCCTACTCGTGCTAAGTCATGTAATAGCCGGATAACTCGTCACATCAACCGCAACCCCAGTAAAGTCGAATGGCTCACGAAAGGTGCCAGGCTGGGCACGCCGCCAGAGCGAGCTTGTAAATAATTAAAAAACTAATCTAATTGGTTTCTTTAAACTCCAACCATATGTTGAAGGGAGGACGAGCGAGGATGAGCGCAGCTCTGGCAGGAAAAGGCTGATGCTATGTGAAAAACTTTCATGTCTGATCAAAAGATTGAGAGAGAAGGAATCACAGGAAACAGACAAGTGTGCGACCTGTATGGTCGAGGTAACGCGGATCAGATTGTACATCACTGTCAATTATTTCTGTCTGAAGAAAATCTGAGCCTAGTGCCCCATGACAACACTTCCTGTCTTGAGTTATCATAAGGGCGTTGAGTTCCTAGAAACCAGTGTTTATTTTTCTAATTAAAGCAGAGATCTCGGCTTTTTTTATGAGGCCCACTGTCCCTACGATTATAGGAAGTGTTGTGATAGATAGGCAAACATATAGAAATAATAGAGATAGATAGATAGATAGATAGATAGATAGATAGATAGAGGGCCAAATTAAAGGTAGGGCACCCAGGGAGCGCGCCCCGGGGCCTTCCCCTGATGCAGTTTGCATGCGCCATGCTGAGGCTTCCGTGTCTCACAGCTGCCACAGCGCCCGCTGCCCTCATTCATCCCTTTACGGCACTGCTGCAAGAGAAGAGATCAGCAGCTAGGCCAAAGCGAAGTAAGGGCAAGCTGCTGCGAGACCACTGTGCAGATACAGGGCTGGGTTAAAGGCAGGGCACCAGAGGCGCATGCCCAGGGGCCCTTCAACAATGAACCAAAAGAAGGGGCCGCTACCAGATACAGACAGTTTATGGAGTCTGCATACACTGCACACATTATGCACATACCGTCAGGACGAAGGCATGAACTATGACCTGACAGTGTGCAACGTCAGATTACAGCGCAGCGCTGGCAGAAGACAAGGGAGTGGTGAGTGTAGGAAGAACTCGCTGTCAGAGCAGGAGAGGTAAGTTGTTTTATTCATTTTAATGTCTGTTCTCAGGTCTGATAAAGATTGGGGGTCTGATCTGAGCTCTGATGAAAAATATTCTTTCTTACTTTCCTCCACTAAACCTTAGGTGCGTCTTATGATCCAGGTGCGTCTTATAAAGCGCAAAAATATGGTAATCAATTATTAATAAATATTTAACAAAAAGTAAATACCAATAACCAATAAATAGTTAAAACCAATAAATAATTCATAAAACCATAACTTTGTCCACCCACTTAGGGAAACTATACCCTCCCTAATGAAACGCTCAGACATGGGAGTGAGGGGCTGCTTTGGTTTTATAGCTCCAGGCATCTCACTCCAGGACCCCTCAAACACTGAAAATCATAACTTTCAGCAGGAATAACCAATCCTATGGATCATGGAAATTACCTAAAGAAGTCAACAATCAGGAAATAGTGCAAGGGAAGGAACAAATTAAGAATAAATCAAATATATTACTATTATTAAAGACATTAAAAACAGTAGAAGTAGGAGAAAAACCATGAGGGCCACTGCTATATTCATGCTTATTGCCGTAAACGTGGCTGCTGTATTAACTCATTTTCAACTAGCTCTGCAGCATCTTAAAGGGGTTGTTCATATACAAGGAGCCCTTCTGCCAGCCTAGAAAGATATGAGAGAGATAGATAGATAGATATGAGATAGATAGATAGATAGATATGAGAAAGATAGATAGATATTAGATAGATAGATAGATATTAGAAAGATAGATAGATATGAGATAGATAGATAGATAGATAGATAGATAGATAGATAGATAGACCACCTTCCTATCCATCATGAGGCAGATGTCAGCATGACCCATGTTACTTGAGGCTTGATTAATTCATGGAAAAAAACGTCCTAATAATGAGCTCCAACTAATTCAATCATATAGTAAATGGGAAAACAAGAGGAGCAGAGCCGTGTCCTAGATGGATGGACGGGTCACAGTGACATCCTGCTAATGGTCATCCTTGTCAGTGCTTCTAACAGAGCTGTTTACTACCATATTCTGTATTGCACATCCTGTACCTGCTCACACCCTGCACCCAGGGGTGCACCACCGATGAGGCCAGGTGAGGCGATCGCCTCAGGTAGCACCAGGTAGGGGCAAGAAGGGGCAGCGGAAGGGCCATGGGCATTGAGCGCTTTCATTGTGGCAAAGGGGTTAGGTTAAGAAATTGGCATTGAGAGGGAGGGGGGCACCATTTCAGCTTTTGCCTCAGGCAGCAGAAAGGCTGGGTGCACCCCTGCCTGTACCTCGGCAGTGTCTGCTCCCCACCTCCACCCTTCTTGCACCAGTAGGGTACGTCCACACGGGATGTAATGTGCGTTCACCCTGAGTACTTCTGTAAAATGACAATACCACAGCGCTTCAGTCCACTGTGAAAGTGCCCGGACATGAACAGGGAGCACACCCCACATGGTCGCCGTTCTCTCATACACTTTTATGGGACTTCCAGCTATGATCAGAAGTCTCATAATGGTGAATGGAGGGGTGGCCGTTGTTGAGACTGGAGCAGGTACCAAAGGTGGCACCAACACCTATTCAACATTTATGGCATTTGGGGCCTTATCGAACAAGGAACTTTTTACATCATTGCCCTTTTCATTTTTCAGATGATGTAGCTGTATGAGGGCTTGTTTTTTGCTGGACAAGTTGCAGTTCTTTTATAACACCATTTTGGGGTACATATAGCTTTTAAAGTTGTTTTATTAACTCATGGTTAACTTTTATTAACTAATTCGGGGGAGAGGAGTGGGAAAAAAACACCAATACCACCATTGAGTTTCACACCTCTCAACCGTCCCAGATTCGGCGGGACAGTCCCTGATTGCAGTGGCTGTCCCGGTCTGGGGGAGCTATGTCCCACTTTTCCGGCATCGGCTACCTGCTTCATCATTCCTCCCCCCTGCCGGCTCTCCACACCTCTTGTCTGTCCTCCGCCTCCACAGACCAGAGCAGCCGATGTCCTACTGCAGCTGGACATATTACTGGGGGCACAGCTGGGCATATTACTGGGGGCACAGCTGGGCATATTACTGGGGACACAGCTGGACATATTACTGGGGGCACAGCTGGACATATTACTGGGGGCACAGCTGGACATATTACTGGGGACACAGCTGGACATATTACTGGGGGCACAGCTGGACATATTACTGGGGACACAGCTGGACATATTACTGGGGACACAGCTGGACATATTACTGGGGGCACAGCTGGGCATATTACTGGGGGCACAGCTGGACATATTACTGGGGGCACAGCTGGGCATATTACTGGGGGCACAGCTGGACATATTATTGGGGGCACAGCTGGGCATATTACTGGGGGCACAGCTGGGCATATTACTGGGGGAAAGCTGGGCATACTACTGGGGGCACAGCTGAGCATATTACTGGGGGCACAACTGGGCATATTACTGGGAGCACAGCTGGGCATATTACTGGGGGCACAGCTGGACATATTACTGGGGGCACAGCTGGGCATATTACTGGGAGCACAGCTGGACATATTACTGGGGGCACAGCTGGGCATATTACTGGGAGCACAGCTGGGCATATTACTGGGAACACAGCTGGGCATATTACTGGGGACACAGCTGGGCATATTACTGGGGGCACAGCTGGGCATATTACTGGGGGCACAGTTGGGCATATTACTGGGGGGCACAGCTGGGCATATTACTGGGGGCACATAACTGGACATATTACTAGGGGCACAGCTAGGCATAATTCTGTGAGGGGGCACAATGTGGGCATAAATACTGTTCAGTGGCATGAAGGGGGAATAATTACTATGTGGGGGGATTAAAGGGGTTGTCCCATGAAAAATATTTTACAGTTTTTAAACCAGCGCCAGGATCTGAATACTTTTGTAATTGCATTTAATTAAAATGTTTGCATAGCTACTAGGTTATTCAATAAAATGTATCTGTAGAGTACCATTTAATTTCTTATTTCTTTGACCTGCTCACTAAGAAGGTCGCACGTGCTCAGTTTCATCTTTCAACTGCCCCCTGAGCTGTGATAGGGAGAGCATGGACACGCCCCCTTAGCTGCAGCAGAAAAGACACGCCCCTTGAGCTGCCAGCTTGATATAAATCTAGCAGAGCAATGACTGGGGAGATCTCTGGACCCATGTGCGGTACAGGGCTGGTTTTGGCTTTGTTAGAAAGAGATTGTCATGTGTTATATGATGTCTGGTTTTCAGTTTTTACATTAGTCATGGGATAACCCCTTTAAGAGGACTGGTTGGGATTAGGTGCATAGTTATGTTTTGGGCGGAGTTAGAGGCGTGGCCTAGTGCTGAAAAAATTTGCACTTCGGGCGCCGCACAATGTGTCCCTCTTTATTCATTTAGAGAGTTGGGAGGTATAGAGTTTTTACATTGGACATTTTGCGATGCTGACTTTTTGGCATAAATAACATGATAACTTTACTCTCTGGGTCAAATATATATATATATATATTGTTTTTTACTACTTTTGCACAATAAAAACATTTTTTTTTTTTAAATATTGAATTGGCACATCTCAAGAGCCATAATATTTTTATTTTTCTTTCTAAAGAGCGCTTCTTTTTTACAGGAAGATTTGTTCATTAGTACAATTTTGGGGAACATAACATGATAACTGTATAGTGTGGATCTTTACAGATGCAGAGATAAATATGGGCATTTCATTCTTCCATTTTTAACTAAAAACAACCTTATTGTTATTGAAGTTTAGTTCAGAAGCACCTGGCAGGCAAGGGGTGGTCTAGGAGCCCATGAGGGGGACATTTAAATATGTCCATCTTATATCTGTGTGAAGGATCCGTACAAATGGATATTGTAGATATTTGCTTGGAGTTTAAGGGTTAAAAGTAAAAGGGAACACTGTACTAGGAAACTGTAGTTGGCATCTTTAATCTCTGCCACAATGCCACCCATTACCCATACGGAAAACCAATCTTCTAAACAGTAGCCGACACAGCGGACTAATACTCCCATTAGCAGAGCGCACATATCAGTGTGCTGCAGACAGGTTTTAGGAAATTGGTTTATTTGAAAGTAATTAAGAGATTGAGTTGATCTGATTAGTGGCTGCTGTTAATTTGTGTGTACACAGCGAGACGAGAAGGAAATCTTCCTGGTTTGTGAGTCACTCAAACGCCAGATCCAGATTTATGAGGACAGAGACGTGGATGCATGGTAACCCAAAACTATCTATTCTATCTATCTATCTATCTATCTATCTATCTATCTATCTATCTAATATCTGTCAATCTATTTATCTGTCTATCTATGTATCTATCTAAAATCTATCACATATCTATCTCCTATCTATCTACCTATCTCACATATATCTATCGCATATCTATCTCTAGATAGATAATCAGTATCTGATCGCTGGGAGCCCGACACCCGAGACCCCTGTAGTGCCACTCCTATGAGCCACGTGACACATGAACGTGTTGTCACAGGCCTAAGAAAGGCAGAGCTGATTGGTGAGGGTCCCGTGTGTAGGACCACTACCAATCAGATACTGTGGATAGGTCATCAGTATAAAAATCTCAAAAAAAAACTTTAAATCACTAAAACAGGAAGGTAGTGAGGAAGCATTGAAAAACTATATGGAAAAAAATAGAATACGTAAAAGATAGATAAAAGCAGCCAAGCTGGAGACAGAGAGATTTATTGCCCAAGAGAGTAAAACTAACCCTAAGATGTTCTTCAATTATATAAATGGTAAAAAGTTTGAACCGGAAAGTGTTAGCCCCTTGCAGAGTGATGAATCTGTTAAATTTTATTTTCTCCACGGTATTCACCGAGTAAAATAAACTTTCAGACGAAATGCAGAGGGTAAAGTGGCCTGTCTGACCCAGTAAGAAGGGCAGCGGCGTCTTAAAAAGATTAAAATAGACAAATTACGGGGTCCAGATGACATACACCCCCATATCCTAAGAGAATTAAGTAATGTAATAGATCTTATTTCTGATATTTAATCCTTTCACTACCAGCTCTGTATATGTATGGAGCTGGAGCCATGGTTAAACATGGCGCCTGTTATCATGTGCGGCGGGCGCCATGGCCAGCTGGTCTCCATTGTTGCAAACAGCAGAGACCCGATGCTAATGACTGTGACCGGCAATAATGGCGATAGCGGTCGTTGAAGCCTTTTGATGCCGTGATCAAGTGTGAGATGCTACACATGCCTACAGAGAACAGTATACTGCTACAGATGGACCTGGATAGATTGGAGGCTTGGGCAGAGAAGTGGCAGATGAGGTTTAACACGTAAACTTAAAATGTAAGGTTATGCACAAGGGCGTACATAGAAGTCCCTGGGCCCCAAAGTAAAAATCTAAATTGGACCCCATGTCCTACTATAGCCCCTCCCATTATCCATTTCTGGCCCCTCCCCTTGCTCCATGAACTGAGCTTGCTGCTGCGTGTTATATTGTGTGCCAAAAGGGCTGGACTGGGATTACAAAAGAGCCAACACAATAGAGTTATAACAGATGCAGTGTGCACAGATATATAGTATATACAGCAGTGTACTGATATGTGAGGTAAGAGGTATAATAGATGCAGTGTGTACAGGTATATGGTATACACAGCAGAGTACTGATATGTGAGGTACAAGGTATAATAGATGAAGTGTACAGGTATATAGTTTATACAGCAGTGTACTGATATGTGAGGTACAGTACGTGGTATAAATTACACCTTATACCTCACATATCAGTATACTGCTGTTTATACTATATACACTGTACACACTGAATCTAATATACTGTATAGTATATGCAGTGTGTATATATATATATATATATATATATATATGGTCATTTACTAACAAATTTGCCTATTTTGGTGTATTTTTGGTGCAGATTGCGGCACAAAGATTATTTGTGCCACAATCTGCAACTTTTCCCCGCTCATGCCAGGTCTAAAATGCCGTCTCAATAAATGACCCCCCATAGTGTATAGAGCAGTGTACTGAAGTGAGACATACAAGGTATAATAGATGCAGTGTGTATAGGTATCTGTGGTCAGTTATACATGGTCACTGTGTGAGGTACATGAGGTAGTGATGGTTGTAACCGTCTGTAGTATTATATATCAGTGAGATATGAGTAAAAACATGGAAGGGGGCAAAAGAAAAGAAAAGGGGGCCCTCCTCTTACCACTTCATTCTAGCCTGAACGGAGAGTTCATGGTGCAGATCACTTTGTTGGGAGTTGAAGGACCTGTGATGATCACAGGTCCTGACAGATGCGCCTCTCTCACCTGGGAACTACACCGTTCTCTGTGCAGTTCCTTTACTAGATGGTGCAGGACCTGTAATGATAAGGATGATGTCATCACAGGTCCTGGCAGATGCACTTTTCTAACCTGGGAACTACACTATTCTCTGTGCAGTTCCCTTACTAGATGTACATGATGATGTCATCACAGGTCCTTTAGCTTTCTCCTCTGATTATAACGATTCTAGACTGAAGCTGGACGGGAGCCTGTATTGAAAGTAATTAGGGGCCAGGCCTTTAGTTCACTGCAGGGCACCAGTACATACTAAATGTTAACACTGACATGGAAAAAGACTTAGTATTTTTAGTGAACAGCAAACTTAAAGGGGTTCTCCGTGAATTAAGAAAATGAAAATACCTAAATATTACTTTATTATAAATATATTCCCAAGTACCTTTCATTAGTTATAATGGCTCATATTGTCTAGGGAGAAATCATCAGGGGAAATAAAATGACTTACATTCTAATAGTACAATCAAAACCTGTCCTAATCACACAGGAGGACAAGTTACTTCAGAGCTCTGAACCAAAGAGCTGCCTCATCCTACTTGTTAGGGATTATGATCCTGAAAACAGCTGATAAAATCTTCAACTGAATCTCTGTAGGAATGGAGTTCATGAGGAGATATAAAGTACAGAGAGGATGGACAGGACAGACTGTGGTAATGGAGACTGCATACAAGAGCTGCTGCTCATTATCCACACCCCACCTCCTCTCTGTACTTCATGTCTTCTCATGGGCTCCATTCCTACAGAGATTCATCTAAAGATCTTATCAGCTGTATTCAGGATCATAATCCCTGACAAGCAGAGCAGAGAGGAGGATGAGGCAACTCTTTACCTCAGTGTTCTGAAGTAACTTGTCCTCGTTATTAGGGATGGTGGCCATTTTGTTTCTTTTAATGATTGCTCCCAAGACAAGAGAAGCTATTATAACTAATGAAAGGTTTTTGGGAATATATTTATAATACAGTAATATTTAAGTATTTTCATTTTCTTAATTCCCAGAGAACCCCTGTAACTGTAGAAACCAGTGTCAGCCAGCTGCTGCCGAGGCCAATAAGATAATGGGTTGCTTCAAAAGGGGCATAGACAGTGTCGGACTGGGGTACCTAGGGCCCACCAGTAAAATTTATTTTGGGGGCCCACCATACAGATACATTCAAATATAATAAATAACCTAACAAGTTTTTTTATATGAACATAGGCTGGTTGAGGTGCTGTACACTGAATATATTTATGTTGTGCAGTAAATCTACTGTGTTATGTTCCAGGGGGTGGGAGACTAGGGACCCACCTTGCTCAGGGGCCCACCGAGGGATTCCCCTGTACCCCTGTGGGCCAGTCTGAGCCTGGGCATAGATGTCGGTGATGAGAACATAGTCCTGCCACTTTACACATCACTAGTCAGACCACACATGGAGGACTGTGACTGTGACGAGGGGACATCCTCTGCATCTGGAGGAAAGAAGGTTTCTACACAAACATAGAAAAGGATTCTTTACGGTAAGAGCAGTGAGACTATGGAGCTCTCTGCCTGAGGAGGTGGTGATGGTGAGTACAATAAAGGAATTCAAGAGGGGACTGGATGTATTTCTGGAGTGTAATAATATTACAGGTTATAGCTACTAGAGAGGGGTCGTTGATCCAGGGAGTTATTCTGATGCCTGATTGGAGTCGGGAAGGAATTTTTTCTCTCCTAAAATTAGGGAAACTGGCTTCTACCTCACAGGGGGGTTTTGCCTCTGGATCAACTTGCAGGATAACAGGCCGAACTGGATGGGCGGAGGGATTTTTTCAGCCTTATAAAATATGGGGCACATTTATTAAGACCAGAGTTTTAGACATATACCATGGGGTGAGTTTGGGTCCTTAAACCTGCAGTCAGGCCGGGACCGCGGCTGTAATGCGGATGGAGAAATAAGCCCACACGATGGGCGGCTGAATTAGCTCTTAGGCTAATATTTGCAAATATGTCCAACAAATCTGACATCAAAGAATTTCAAACCCCCAATCTGGTTTTCTGCTCATACAAGCATGTTATTATGGGTGATAAATGTGCCCCTACATGATGCCAGCGAGTGACCCGCACTGCATTATGTGGGGCTCCCGAGGCAGCCAGGTCTAATCAGGGAGGACATTGCTGCCTCATCACTGACAGCAAATTCCTTCCATCTCCGGATTTCCCTCTTTTTGTGGTCGCCCTCCCTCTCCGAGCCCCCATCACCGATGTGCTGCTTGTTTTCCAGCTTTGCATTTTTTCTGCCATATTAACCTCGGCCTAGTTCTGCCTGATTGCTGCTCCTGCAGAGCGTCCTGGGTTCACTCGTGATGGGAAATCTCAACATGTGCATGAAACACATCAGATTCCACATATAGATAGATCTCCTATCCATCCATCTATCTACTATCTATCTATCTATCTCCTATCTTATCTATCTATCGGTTTTATTTCTATCTATCTCATAACAGCTCCGCTCCTCTTGTTTTCCCCGTTAACTATATGATTGAATTAGTTGGAGCTCATTATTAGGACATTTTTTCCATGAATTAGGGTCCTTTCACACTGGCGTTTTTGTTTTCCGGCATAGAGATCCGTCGTCGGGTCTCTGTGCCGGAAAAATCCTGATCAGGATCATCCCCATGCATTCTGAATGGAGAGAAATCCGTTCAGGATGCATCAGGATGCCTTCAGTTCAGGACCGGAACGTTTTTTGGACGCAGCAAATACCGCAGCATGCTGCGCTTTTTGTTCCGTCCAAAAATCCGGAACACTTGCCGCAAGGCCGGATCCGGAATTAATGCCCATTGTAAGGCATTAATCCGGATCTGGCCTTAAGCTAAACGACATTTAGCTTTTTCTGACTGGTTACCATGGCAGCCAGGACGCTAAAGTCCTGGTTACCATGGTAAAATGTAGCGGGGAGCGGGGGAGCGGCATACTTACATTCCGTGCGGCTTCCGGGAAGCTCCAGGATGACGTCAGGGCGCCCCAGTGCATAGATCACGTGATCGCATGGATCACGTGATCCATGCGCATGGGGCGCTCTGACGTCATTCTGGAGCGCCCCGGGAGCCGCACGGAATGTAAGTATGCCGCTCCCCCGCTCCTACTATGGCAACCAGGACGCTAGTAGCGTCCTGGCTGCCATAGTAACCTGAAAGCATTTCGAAGACTGATCAGGATCCTGATCAGTCTTCTAATGCTTCAGGCGACTTGCGTTCTGATGGATCCGGCGGGACGGAAGTGCCTGCCGGATCCTCAGAACGCAAGTGTGAAAGAGGCCTTAATCAAGCCTCCAGTAACATGGGTCATGCTGACATCTGTGATGTTTGATGGCCGCTTCATGACGGATAGGAAGGTGGTCATTATCTATTCATCTAATATCTATCAGTCACCAGGGAATAGGTGATAAATGTTGTTCCCTCTGTTACTCCCTCTGGCAGCACTTATTTCCCAATAGGAGACGCTGGGTGACAGTTTAAAGCCCCCATAGGATTATTAGTATTATTATTGTAGCGCCATTAACCCCTTTAGGACACAGCCATTTTTCATCTTCCTGACAGAGCCTACTTTTGCAAATCTGACATTTGAAACTTTGGAATGCTTTTACTTATCCAAGTAATTCTGAGATTGCATTTTATGGTAAAGGTAAATTTAAGTAAATATGATTTATCTTTATTTTAAAAAAAATCCCAAATTTATGGAAAATTGTGAAAAATTTGCTATTTTCTAAATTTTAATTTTTTTTTTTTTTTTTTTATCACAGTAATTTTTATTAAAGTTTAAAGATGCAAAATCAGTACAGTGTAAATACACATTTATAAACCAACATCAATATAAGGACATATGGTAACCACGCAGTGTGATAATAGAGGCGCGAAGAATAATACAGTCCCCTTGCAGCAGTACGTTAGCATAAAAAGATGGTAAAGCAGGGACATACACGGTGCATACCATTAATATATCCTCACTCATGTGGAACTGGCAGAGCCACTACCATTGACTCCGCTAAGCAGAGATGATAAGAAAGAGGTAACATAAGAATGCAACGGAACAATAATCACCAAACAACGGAAAAGCAGCACCAGGGTTCAGGGTAACTGTATCAGTCGAGACGCTATCAGCTCTGTAGAGGCCAGCGAGCACATGACAATATATTCTAAGCATCTGCATAAAGGCAATGCATGCAACACAGTCAAGACGTATACCAAGAACTGGATATCCAATCAGACCACAAAACAAAAAATTTCGACATGGAGGGCATGTCTCCCATGCCACATTCTCTCATACATACAAGTGGTATTCACTATCGCCACGATCTAACGAAGGGGAGGAATCACCTGAGTTTTCCAGTGTCTAGTGATGGCTAGTTTAGTGGCCATCAAAATGTGGGCAGTAAGGCCTCTTTCACACTAGCGTTTTAGCTTTCCGTCCTAGAGATCCGTCCTCGGGGCTCTAGGACGGAAAGCTACTGATCAGGATTATCCCCATACATCCTGAATGGAGAGAAATCCGTTCAGGATGCATCAGGACGTCTTCCGTTCAGTATGTGAACGTTTTTTGGACGTTGACAAAAGCGCAGCATGCTGCGGATTTGTCTCCGTCCAAAAATCCGGAAGACATGCCGTAACGCCGGATCCGGAATTAATGCCCATTGAAGGGCATTAGTCCGGATCCGGCCTTTAGCTAAACGTCGTTTCCGTGCATCGCCGGATCCGACGTTTAGCTTTTTGTCAATGGTTACTATGGCGGCCAGGACGCTAAAGTCCTGGTTGCCATAGTAAAGAGTAGGGGGAGCGGCATACTTACATTCCGTGCGGCTCCCGGGACGCTTCAGGATGACGTCAGGGCGCCCCAGTGCATAGATCACATGATCGCATGGATCACGTGATCCATGCGCGCGGGGCGATCTGACGTCATTCAGAGCGCCCGGAGCCGCACGGAATGTGCATGCCGCCCCCGCCTCCACTGCTACTATGGCAACCAGGACGCTAGTAGCGTCCTGGCTGCCATAGTAACACTGAAAGCATTTTGAAGACTGATCAGTCTTCAAATGCTTTCAGTTCACTTGCGTTGTGCCGGATCCGGCGTGCATTCCGGCGACGGAAGTGCACGCCGGATCTTCACAACACAAGTGTGAAAGAGGCCTAAGCGGTCGGTATCTCTGAGGAAAGGTACCTGGGAAGATAAAGAGAAGGGCTAATTCCGGGGTAAGTATAACAGGGACAGGTAGGAACGTAGTCAAAAGGTTTTGCACCTCATTCCAAAGGCCAGTGAGTTTGGGGCAGGCCCAAAGGACATGCAAAATAGATCCGCGGCCACCACATCTTCTCCAGCAAGCAGGGCTAGCAGAGGAGAACATTAAGTGGAGTCTAGCCGGTGTGTAATACCACCGTAAACATGTCTTATAAATAGCTTCTTGACGGGACACACAGCGGAAGACCAAATGGGTAGTCTTGAAAGTTGCACACCACTGGGCCACCGAGAAAGTACGGCCCAATTCTTTCTCCCATTTAATTTCTTTTCTTTTAAGACGGATAGTGATACCTCACAAAATACTTATTAATTAACATTCCCCATATGTCTACTTTATGTTTGCATCATTTTGTAAATTACATTTTATGTTTTTGGACATTAGAAGGCTTAGAATTTTAGAAGCAATTTTTCAAATTTTTAACCAAATTTCCAAAATCCACTTTTTTAAGGACCAATTCAGTTTTGAAGTCACTTTGTGGGGCTTACGTAGTAGAAACCACCCATAAATGACCCCATTTTAGAAAATACACCATCAAGTTATTCAAAATTGATTTTTACAAACTCTGTTAACCCTTTATTAAATTTCACTTTTTTTGCAGATTTTAATGCATTTTTTTCTGTAAGGCAGTAAGGGTTAACAACTAAAAAAATCTAAGCCTTGCTGTATCCTTCAAAAAGTCCGCAGAGAAAGAGCGATAATGAGAACAAGTGTCTTCATACATAGGTAATACGGATGGTGCAGGGCAAACAGAAAATGACAACAGCAGTGCTAGAACAGAACCCAAAAGGGTACTCACCAGTAGGTAAATGGAAAAGAGGGACCAGGATGGCGTCAACCCTTGATAATATATGATCAATAAAATCTTTTTGATATTTTTCTGCTGCATGTTGCTTTTTGTTTCTTCCTTTTCTGATGTCTCAATATATATTACCCTGAATCTGCAGTTTACAGAAACACCCCATATGTGGTTGTAACATGCTGTATGGACACATGGCAGGGCTCAGAAGGAAAGGAGCGCCATATGGTTTTTGGAGGGCAGATTTTGCTGGAATGGTTTTTGGGTACCATTGGGTTTTTGAAGGCACACTTATGTATCCCTATAGTAGAAACCCCCAAAAAGTTACCCCATTTTGGAAACTATACCCCTCAAGGAATTTATTGAGGGGTGTACTGACCACTTTGACTCCACAGGCGTTTCATAGAATTTAGAAACACTTGACTGTGAAAATTTAAATTTAAATTTCTTCCAATAAAATGTTGCATAAGCTCCCAATTTTTCATTTTCACAAGGGGCTGGAGAAGATCCAGCGGTCATGGTCCATATCAGAGCCAATAACAAAGTTAGAGGTAGGTGGAGCGTCCTTAAAACATTTTTTAGGGATTTAGGTCACAAGCTTAGGGCAAGGACCTCAAAGGTAGTGTTTTCCGAAATGCTACCTGTACCACGAGCCACACCAGAAAGGCATTGGGAGATTAGGGAGGGGAACAAATGACTCAAGAACTGGTGTAGGAAGGAGGGGTTCGGGTTCCTGGAGAACTGGGCTGACTTCTCTGTCGGCTACAGGCTCTATGGTAGGGACGGGCTGCACCTCAATGGGGAAGGGGCAGCTGTGGGGGAGAAGATGGCAAGAAGGTTGGAGGAGTGTTTAAACTAGGGACTGGGGGAGGGTAACTACGTTATAGGATGGAAAGAAAGTGCAGATAGATACCGGGGGCGAGGTAGTGGGACTGGGGGAGGAATGGAAGGAGGGACTAGAACAGTTCAGAAGGAAAGGTGTAGGGTAAAAAATATACATAAACCTCCTAATTGTATGTACACTAATGCCAGAAGCCTGACTAACAAAACTGGGGAACTAAAATTAGTGATGTGTGAGGAGGACTATGACATAGTGGGAATAACTGAGACACGGCTAGATGATAGCTATGACTGTGGGAATAACTGAGACATGGCTGGATGAAAGCTATGACTGTGGGAATAACGGACACATGGCTGGATGATAGCTATGACAGTGGGAATAACTGAGACATGGCTGGATGATAGCTATGACTGTGGGAATAACTGAGATATGGCTGGATGATAGCTATGACTGTGGGAATAACGGACACATGGCTGGATAATAGCTATGACAGTGGGAATAACTGAGACATGGCTGGATGATAGCTATGAATGTGGGAATAACTGAGACATGGCTGGATGATAGCTATGACTGTGGGAATAACTGAGACATGGCTGGATGATAGCTATGACTGTGAGAATAACTGAGACATGGCTGGATGATAGCTATGGATGTGGGAATAACTGAGACATGGCTGGATGATAGCTATGACTGTGGTAATAACTGAGACATGGCTGGGTGATAGCTATGACTGTGGGAATAACTAAGACACGGCTGGATGATAGCTATGACTGTGGGAATAACTGAGACATGGTTGGATGATAGCTATGACTGTGGGAATAACTGAGACATGGCTGGATGATAGCTATGACTGTGGGAATAACTGAGACATGGCTGGATGATAGCTATGACTGTGGGAATAACTGAGACATGGCTGGATGATAGCTATGACTGTGGGAATAACTGAGACATGGCTGGATGATAGCTATGACAGTGGGAATAACTGAGACATGGCTGGATGATAGCTATGACAGTTGGAATAACTGAGACATGGCTGGATGATAGCTATGACAGTTGGAATAACTGAGACATGGCTGGATGATTGCTATGACTTTGGGAATAACTGAGACATGGCTGGATGATAGCTATGACTGTGGGAATAACTGAGACATGGCTGGATGATAGCTATGACTGTGGGAATAACTGAGACATGGCTGGATGATAGCTATGACAGTGGGAATAACTGAGACATGGCTGGATGATAGCTATGACAGTTGGAATAACTGAGACATGGCTGGATGATAGCTATGACAGTTGGAATAACTGAGACATGGCTGGATGATTGCTATGACTTTGGGAATAACTGAGACATGGCTGGATGATAGCTATGACTGTGGGAATAACTGAGACATGGCTGGATGATAGCTATGACTGTGAGAATAACTGAGACATGGCTGGATGATAGCTATGACAGTTGGAATAACTGAGACATGGCTGGATGATAGCTATGACAGTTGGAATAACTGAGACATGGCTGGATGATAGCTATGACAGTTGGAATAACTGAGACATGGCTGGATGATAGCTATGACTGTGGGAATAACTGAGACATGGCTGGATGATAGCTATGACTGTGAGAATAACTGAGACATGGCTGGATGATAGCTATGAATGTGGGAATAACTGAGACACAGCTGGATGACAGCTATGACTGGGCAGTTAATGTACAGGGGTACAGTCTGTTTAGAATGGATCGCCAAAACCGGAGAGGGGTTTGCCTTTATGTGAAGTCCTGTCTAAAGCCCACAGTCCGAGAAGATATAATTTTTTTTTTAAAAACATAAAAGTTAAAATCACACCCCTTTTGCTAAAAAAAAATAATATTTTTTTTAAAAATACACATCATGGGTGTCGCAATGTGCGAAAACGCCCATACTATAAAAATATTAAAAATATTCCCCACACGTCAAACAGCAAAACGGAAAAAAGCGTCCAAATTGCGGATTCACCATTTTTGGTTGCTTCATTTTCCACAAATAATTACATAAAAGGTGATCAAAAAGTCACACACCCCAGAATGGTATCAATAAAAAGATAAGATTATGACGCAAAAAATGTACAGCTCTGTACATATAACTACAAAAACGTTATAGGGGTCAAAACATGGTGACAAAAAAGTAAAACAGATTTTTTTCCCACTTCAAAACGCAAGAAAACCTATACATATAAGGTATCGCCGGATTTGTACTGACCTGTAGAGTAAAAGAAACCGGTCAGTTTCATCGCACATCGAATGTCGGAATTTAAAAACCCGCAAAACTGTGGTGCAATTGCTTTTTTTTGCAATTTCACCACATTTGGAATTTTTTTCCCGCTTCCCACTATATCATATACAATATTAAATGGTGTAGTTGGAAAGTACAACTTGTCCTGCAAAAAACAAGCCCTCATATGGCTATGTGAACCGAAAAATAAAAAAGTTATGGCTCTGGGAAGGCAGGGAGCGCAAAACGAAAAAGCCCAAAAAAAAAAAACTCCGATCCTTAAGGGGTTAAAGACCAAATGTAACATAGTAACATAGCAACATAGTAGATAAGGCCGAAAAAAGACATCCAGTTCGGCCTGTCATCCTGCTAGTTGATCCAGAGGAAGGCAAAAAAAAAAAAAACTGTGAGGTAGAAGCCAATTTTCCCCAGTTAAGGGGAATAAAAAATTCCTTCCCGACTCCAATCAGGCAATCAGAATAACTCCCTGGATCAACGACCTATCTCTAGTAGCTGTAACCTGTAATATTATTACACTCCAGAAATACATCCAGTCCCCTCCTGAATTCCTTTATTGTACTTACCATCACCACCTCCTCAGGCAGAGAGTTCCATAGTCTCACTGCTCTCACCGTAAAGAATCCTCTTCTATGTTTGTATAGAAACCTTCTTTCCTCCAGACGCAGAGGATGTCCCCTCGTCACAGTGACAGTCCTGGGGATAAGTAGATGATGGGAGAGATCTCTGTACTGACCCCTGATATATTTATACATAGTTATTAGATCTCCCCTCAGTCGTCTTTATTATAAAGTGAATAACCCTAATTTTGATAACCTTTCAGGGTACTGTCGTTGCCCCATTCCAGTTATTACTTTAGTTGCCCTCCTCTGAACCCTCTCCAGCTCTGCTATGTCTGCCTTGTTCACAGGAGCCCAGAACTATACACAGTCCTCCATGTGTGGTCTGACTAGTGACGTGTAAAGTGGCAGGACTATGTTCTCATCACGGGCATCTATGCCCCTTTTGATGCAACCCATTATCTTATTGGCCTTGGCAGCAGCTGCCTGACACTCGTCTTTGCAGCTTAGTTTGCTGTTTATTAAAATTCCTAAGTCCTTTTCCATGTCAGTGTTACTGAGTGTTTTACCATTTAGTATGTACGGGTGACTTGCATTATTCCTTCCCATGTGCATAACTTTACATTTGTCAGTGTTAAACCTCATCGGCCACTTCTCTGCCCAAGCCTCCAATCTATCCAGGTCCCTCTGTAGCAGAAAACCGTCCTCTTCAGTGCTAATTACTTTACACAGTTTAGTGTCATCTGCAAAAATAGATATTTTACTGTGCAGGCCTTCTACAAGATCATTAATAAATATATTGAAGAGAATAGGGCCCAATACTGACCCCTGAGGTACCCCACTAGTGACAGTGACCCCTCCAGTACTGACCCCTGAGGTACCCCACTAGTGACAGTGACCCAATCTGAGTGTGTACCGTTAATAACCACCCTCTGTATTGTATTACTCAGCCAGTTACTTACCCACTTACAGACATCTTCTCCCAGTCCAAGCATCCTTATTTTATATACTAACCTTTTATGAGGTACGGTGTCAGTATAGAGTCCGCAAATATCAGAAACAAGGGTCTGGCTATGACATTACTTAATTCCCTTAGGATGCGGGGGTGTATGCCATCTGGTCCTGGCGATTTGTCTATTTTAATATTTTTAAGTCGCTGTTGTACTTCTTCTTGGGTGAGACAGGGCACTTTTAATGGGGGATTTATTTTTACATTCTGCATTTCATCTGACAGTTTATTTTCCTCAATGAATACATTGGAGGAAAAAAAAAATGTAACAGCTTTGCTTTCTCCCCGTCGCTCTCAGCAACTCCCCCCTCATTACTCTTTAAAGGGCCGACACCTTCAGATTTATACTTTTTAACATTTATAAAATTGAAGAACATTTTAGGGTTAGTATTACTTTCTTTGGCAATTAATCTCTCGGTCTCTAGTTTGGCCGCTTTTATTTGTTTTTTACATATTCAATTTTTTTTCTTATTTTTTCAGTGCTTCCTGGCTCCGCCCCCCTGTTTTAGTGATTTATATGCTTTCTTTTTGTCATTTATTGCTTTCTTTACATTTCTATTTATCCACATTGGTTTCTTTTTGTTCCTTAACCTTTTATTCCCATACGGTATGTACCTCTCACAATGAGAATTTAGGATGCTTTTAAAGATATCCCATTTTGTGGATGTACTTTTGTTTTTGAGGACTTTGTCCCTGTTAGTTAGGCCTATGGCCTCGCTTAGTTGGCTAAATTTAGCTTTTTTGACGTTTGGTATTTTTGTTCCTCCCTGTAGAAATGCTCTTTTGAATGATAATTGGAAGGTTATTACTTTATGGTCACTATTTCCCAGGTGTCCCCCGACCTGCACATCTGTTGTTCTGTCAGGTCTAATGGTTAATACTAAGTCCAGTATGGCCGTCCCTCTAGTCGGGTCCTGAACCAGTTGGGAAAGGTAATTGTCTTGGTTATTGCCTTCATGAGATCTACAGCTCTCAGTTTCCCAGTCTATATCTGGGTAGTTGAAGTCCCCGATAATAACCACCTCATTATGATTTGCCGCCTCGTCTATCTCGTTTAGCAGTAGATTTTCTGTGGACTCTGGTATATTAGGGGGTTTATAGTAAACTCCTATTAGTAATTTATTATTGTTTTTGCCTCCATGTATCTCTGCCCACAGCGACTCCACATGTTCATGTCCCTCACTTATATCTTCTCGGACTGTGGGCTTTAGACAGGACTTTGCATAAGGGCAGACCCCTCCCCCTCTCCGGTTTTGACGATCCTTTCTAAACAGACTGTACCCCTGTACATTAACTGCCCAGTCATAGCTGTCATCCAGCCATGTCTCAGTTATTCCCACAGTCATAGCTATCATCCAGCCATGTCTCAGTTATTCCCACTGTCATAGCTATCATCCAGCCATGTCTCAGTTATTCCCACAGTCATAGCTATCATCCAGCCATGTCTCAGTTATTCTCACAGTCATAGCTATCATCCAGCCGTGTCTCAGTTATTCCCACAGTCATAGCTATCATCCAGCCATGTCTCAGTTATTCCCACAGTCATAGCTATCATCCAGCCATGTCTCAGTTATTCCCACAGTCATAGCTATCATCCAGCTATGTCTCAGTTATTCCCACAGTCATAGCTATCATCCAGCTATGTCTCAGTTATTCCCACAGTCATAGCTATCATCCAGCCATGTCTCAGTTATTCCCACAGTCATAGCTATCATCCAGCCGTGTCTCAGTTATTCCCACTGTCATAGCTATCATCCAGCCATGTCTCAGTTATTCCCACAGTCATAGCTATCATCCAGCCGTGTCTCAGTTATTCCCACTATGTCATAGTCCTCCTCACACATCACTAATTCCAGTTCCCCAGTTTTGTTAGTCAGGCTTCTGACATTATACATACATTTGAGAGGTTTATGTGTATTTTTAACCCTACACCTTTCCTTCTGAACTGTTCTAGTCCCTCCTTCCATCCCCCCCCAGTCCCATTACCTCGCCCCCGGTATGTCTAGAATCTTTTTGCTCTCTCTGTTCGCTTTGTATTCAGCAGATAAATATTCCTCCTCCTCATGCTTCTCGTTTAATATTTATTAGACTACTAATTAAAATGCAGCATTGTATAATGAAATGCAATAACCGTGTCTGAAGTGCGCGGGATGTGAGGCTGCACTTCCATCGGACGGGATTGCACCCAATAGACTAGAACAGTTAGGCAGCAAATTGTCCATGAAAACAATATGAGAAAGATGACAATGTGGGCTGTATGATCCCGTCACCTCACAGTCATAACTTCTGTATCTAAACATATATTACCGGCATATGTAGCCAGCAGTAATGAGCAGTGCCGTGTGATATGTAATGAGCAGTGCTGTGTGTGATGTAATGAGCAGTGCTGTGTGTCAGGAATCGAACCTGTGACCAGTCATGTCCCAGGCGGTAGCTCTAGCCACTAGACTACCAGCCTTTCTGGACTTTTCCTCCTGCTGAACTCTTTCATCTATCTTGCTCCAGCCTACCCTTGTTCATCAGTCTTGATTCCGTGCACCTGTTACTTCCCTTTATAAGCCCAGCCTCTAGCACCAGACCTTTGCTGGTTATTGTGCCTCCAAGCCTGTAGCAAGCTTCCTCTCTGCTCCTCCACGACGACTGCTATTTACCTTTGTTGCCGACCCGGACCGTTTGACCTCGCTGAACTGCCGCCTGCATTGACCCTTTGCCTTCCACCGACCACGCCTCTGTCTACTCCTGCTGTTACCTCGCTGCCATCTCTACTGCCGACCCGGACTGATCGACTACGCTACCTGTCTCCTGCTTCTGTGGGCCTTTGCCACTGGACTCCAACCACCAGCCGGCTGTCCTCTGACTCAGGTGAGCCAAGGACCGTTACAGAATAACCAGCCATACCATGGAGTCCGCAATGGCCACTCTGCGCAAGCAGGTTACCGAACTGCAGGAATTCGGTACTACGTACCAGGAGGAATTTGCCCAGCTCCAAGGCGTTGTCCGAAGCCAACAGGCGGAGATTATTGAACTTCAGAGGCAACTCCTGGACGTCCGCAGCACGGCCGCAGATACTCGCATGCCACTTCCATCAAAATTCGGCGGCGACAGACGCCAGTATCGGGGTTTCTAAACCAATGCCGCATCTATTTTCAGATGTACCCGGGCCCCTTCATTACCGAGAGAAAGAAGGTGCTATTCATGGTTAATCTCCTGACGGATGAAGCACTAGCATGGGCATCACCATACGTGGAGACTAACAGTCAGCTCCTGGACGACTTAAACAACTTTATTGCCGCCATGAGCCAAGTCTTCGATGACCCCAACCGCTGTGCAACAGCTGAGGCGCGACTACATAGTTTACGGCAAGGGAGACGCTCCGTTGCTGAATACACCGCCGAATTTCGCCGCTGGGTCACGGACACCACCTGGAACCTAGCTGCACAGAGGAGCCAGTTCCGGCGAGGCCTGTCAGAATTAATAAAAGATGAACTCGCCAGAGTTGAGGCCCCGGACAGTCTGGATGACTTCATTCAGTTATGCATCCGGATAGACCAAAGGCTGTCTGAGAGAAAGAAAGAACGACTCTGGTCCTTGGACCACAGGCCCACTACTCCTTCTCCTCTACCGCCCACGCGACCTCCAGCCAGCAACTGAACCTATGCAGGTCGGCGCACTACGCAGAGTCTCTATCCACAGCTGAGAAGGAGAGACGGCTGGCCGAAAACCTCTGCCTCTACTGTGGGGAGCCGGGTCATTTGCCATTAGATGTCCCAATAAGATCCGAAAGACTATTGCCGTCACAGAGCTAAAGGAGCAACCACTGACTCCAGCCCCACCAGCAGCCCTTGAAAATAACAACACGGCAGCTCATGGATCCCATTTCATCATCCCCATCCTCATCGACATTGAGGGGCAACAACTCTCCTGTTCAGCGATGTTAGACTCCGGGGCAGGAGGCAGCTTCATGGATCTAACCTTCGCTCGTGAACAGAATATTCCATTGACAGTCAAGGCAGCTCCCGTTGACCTGGAAACCGTTGGCGGATCCCGCTCTCCTCAGGGCCGGCTACTCACGAGACCATTGAACTACAGCTCCTCATAGAACCCAATCACTGTGAAAAGATCCACTTCTCTCTGATCACTTCTCCAAAGTTCCCGGTGATCCTGGGCATTCCATGGTTGGCCACCCACAACCCCTCGGTGGATTGGGAAACCCGCTGCTTACGGTTTCCGTCCGCGTTCTGTTCGCTCAATTGCTCCCACAAAGCCGTCCTTCCATCCGAAGACACGACTATCTCTGAAGTATCCGTCAGGAATCTACTACCCCCTCAATATCGTGAGTTCCAAGATGTCTGCGACAAGAAAACGCAGACAAGCTGCCGCCACACCGACCCTACGACTGCCCAATAGAACTGTTGCCCGGGGCCGAAATACCCTTTGGCAGTATCTATTCCCTCTCAGAGCCTGAACTCAAGGCTCTGAAAGAATACCTGGACGAGGACCTAAAGAAAGGGTTCATCCGGCCCTCTACCTCCCCAGCAGGAGCCCCCTTTTTCTTTGTGGAGAAAAAGACTCATCCTTGCGTCCCTGCATTGACTACAGGAAGCTAAACGATATAACCGTTAAGAACCGGTACCCGCTCCCGCTGATTTCTGAACTCCTCGAGAGACTCCGGGTAGCGAAAATCTTCACCAAACTTGACCTTCGAGGGGCCTACAACCTTGTCGAATCCGCCCTGGGGACGAATGGAAGACCGCCTTCCGGACACGTTATGGTCACTTCGAGTACCTGGTCATGCCTTTCGGACTTTGTAATGCTCCCGCCACCTTCCAGCACTTCATTAATGATGTCCTCAGGGACATGCTGGATTTGTTTGTAGTCGTTTACCTGGGCGACATCTTGATCTTCTCAGAAGACCTCGAACAGCACCGCGAACATGTCCGCAGGGTATTGCAGAGACTCCGCCAGAACTCTCTCTATATCAAACTCGAGAAATGTGAGTTTGAGCGAACCACCACTCAGTTCCTCGGGTACATCATCTCCCCAGAGGGCCTAAGTATGGACCCAGGGAAGGTCCAAGCCGTGTTGGACTGGCCCATTCCAAGAAACGTGAAGGAGGTACAAAGATTTATTGGCTTCGCCAACTTCTATCGGAAGTTTATCCGGGACTTCTCCAAGGTCATTGCACCGATCACCCAACTCACCAAAAGGCAGTCCCCTTCTCCTGGACACCCGAGGCCCAGGAGGCCTTCACGAAGTGAAACTCCTCTTCACTTCTGCTCCAATCCTAGTCCACCCGAACCCCGAGTTGCCTTTTACTATCGAAGTGGATGCATCTGACTCCAGCGGTAGGGGCAGTTCTGTCTAACGGACAGGGGAGAAGATGCTACTACACCCGTGTGCATATTTCTCTCGCCAGATGTCCCCCTCCGAGAAGAACTACGACATCGGGAACAAAGAACTATTGGCGATCAAGGAAGCCTTCTCCAGTGGAGACACCTGCTAGAGGAGCTGCCAACCCCATAATCGTACTAACTGACCACAAAAACCTCGAGTTCATCCGCAGCGCTAAGAGACTCACAGCCAGACAGGCCAGATGGAGCCTATTCTTTTCCCGCTTCAACTTTCTCATCACCTATCGCCCCGGATCAAAAAACGGCAAGGCTGACGCCCTCTCTAGAATGTTTTCGGAGCCCTCACAGAGTAATAAGGGCCAATACAACATCCTATCCGAGAAAAGTGTTGTGGGGGCCACCTACTCTAAAGAACTCCTAGTCACAATCAAAGAAGGATACGAAAATGACCCCTTCCTCGCCCACCCCACAAGGAATGTCAGCCTCACGTTTAAAAATGGTCATTGGTTTCATCAGGACCTACAACTTTATGTACCAGAAATTGCACGACTCGAAGTGCTCAAACTTAACCATGACTCCAAGCTGGCCGGCCATCTGGGCACAAGAAAGACCCAGGAGCTTCTCTCCCGCTCCTTCTGGTGGCCAACATACAGGGAGGACACCAAGAAGTACATCTCCTCGTGCACGGTCTGTGCCCGCAATAAGACTCCTCGTTCCTCTCCCGTGGGTCTGTTACAACCCCTCCCAATTCCCTCCCGCCCCTGGGGCTCGATCTCCATGGACTTTGTGGTAGACCTTCCTCCTTCAAAGGGATGAACACCATTCTGGTCGTGGTCGACCGCCTCACCAAAATGGCCCATTTCATCCCCTACAAGGGCCTACCCACGGCCAAACAGACGGCTGATCTTGTCCTCAAAGAGGTCTTCAGGCTGCATGGGATTCCGGACGACGTGGTCTCAGACCGAGGCGTACAATTTACCTCAAGTTCTGGAAGGACTTCTGCCTGGCGCTCGGGGTTAAAGTGAACCTTTCCTCCGCTTTCCACCCTCAGTCAAACGGGCAGACGGAGAGAACTAACCAGACCTTAGAGCAGTACCTACGCTGTTTCAGCTCCCACCTGCAGGATGACTGGCTTGACCATCTCTCCACAGCCGAGTTCGCCTACAACAATGCTGAGCACAGCTCAACCAAGCACAGCCCTTTCTTTGCTAACACAGGCTCGCACCCCGTGTTCATTCCCCACCTGCCCGTCGCCTCCACCCTCCCAGCAGTGGCCGAGCGCCTAACAACCCTACAGGAGGCACAAAGGACATAATGGACAACCTCCAGCTCGCCCAGAGGCGCTTTAAACAGGGGAGCAGACAGGCGCCGCAAACCCACCCGGGCTTCCATGTAGGAGACAAGGTATGGCTGTCCACCAGGAACCTCAGACTGAAGGTCCCCTCCAAAAAGTTAGCCCCAAAATACATGGGTCCGTTCCAGGTCACCGCACAAATTAACGAGGTCACGTTCGGCTTGACCTTCCGGATTCCATTAGGGTGCACCCTGTCTTCCATTGCTCCCTCCTCAAGCCATACGTGGAGAATACCTTCACTGGCCGCCACTCGCCCCCTCCACCACCCGTGAGGGTACAAGGTGAGGAAGAGTTCATTGTCGAGAAGATCCTCGACTCCAGGATCCACCGAGGAAAATTGCAATATCTAATTGGGTGGGAGGGCTACCCTCCCGAGGATAACTCCTGGGAGCCTGAAGAAAACGTCCACGCCCCCAGACTGGTAAAAGAGTTTCACCAACAGCACCCGGTAAGCCTGCCCCCATGGTGCCCGGAGGTCACCTTGGAAGGGGGAGTACTGTCGGGAATCGAACCTGTGACCAGTCATGTCCCAGAGCGGTAGCTCTAGCCACTAGACTACCAGCCTTTCTGGACTTTTCCTCCTGCTGAACTCTTTCATCTATCTTGCTCCAGCCTACCCTTGTTCATCAGTCTTGATTCCGTGCACCTGTTACTTCCCTTTATAAGCCCAGCCTCTAGCACCAGACCTTTGCTGGTTATTGTGCCTCCAAGCCTGTAGCAAGCTTCCTCTCTGCTCCTCCACGACGACTGCTATTTACCTTTGTTGCCGACCCGGACCGTTTGACCTCGCTGAACTGCCGCCTGCATTGACCCTTTGCCTTCCACCGACCACGCCTCTGTCTACTCCTGCTGTTACCTCGCTGCCATCTCTACTGCCGACCCGGACTGATCGACTACGCTACCTGTGGGCCTTTGCCACTGGACTCCAACCACCAGCCGGCTGTCCTCTGACTCAGGTGAGCCAAGGACCGTTACACTGTGTGTGATGTAATGAGCAGTGCTGTGTGTGATGTAATGAGCAGTGCTGTGTGTGATGTAATGAGCAGTGCTGTGTGTGATGTAATGAGCAGTGCTGTGTGTGATGTAATGAGCAGTGCTGTGTGTGATGTAATGAGCAGTGCTATGTGTGATGTAATGAGCAGTGCTATGTGTGATGTAATGAGCAGTGCTATGTGTGATGTAATGAGCACTGCCGTGTGATGTAATGAGCACTGCCGTGTGATGTAATGAGCAGTGCTATGTGTGATGTAATGAGCAGTGCTATGTGTGATGTAATGAGCAGTGCTATGTGTGATGTAATGAGCAGTGCCGAGTGTGATGTAATGAGTAATGCTATGAGTTACTAGCAGTAAATAAAGTGGTTTATGGTTTTGAGTGCTACATGAGAACTGTATCTATAATCATAATGATCCTCGTTATTACAGTGAATTGTGCGGTGACCGCCCCGCTGCTCTCCCATTTTACACATCACTCATGTTGCCACGCCTCATCATCATGGCGCCCACATACGTGATGTCTTATCTATATTAACACGTTTTTGGGGACACGGGGTCAGCTGCGTGCGGCTTGTGAACACGCGTGACCTCCTGTCACATCAGGGTGAGATTTCCACAGAGCTGGCGTATTAAAGCAAAGCTCCCTGTTACAGAACGGTGACCTTTAAATGATTCAGCCACATTAGAGGATTTAAAATAAAATAACCCTGGGGCAGCCTGTGCCGTAAAACCCATCTGTATCGCTGCCCAGAGAGCCGGGCGACGGCGAGCACTTAGCAATATAGAGGTCGGGATGGCGCTGGTAGTAAAGAGGTAAAGTGCATCATAGAATCCGGCTGTATTCATATCTATAGGGCCGGCCTTACGTTGAATGGCGCCCTGTGTAGTACCTTCTACTGGTACCCGTCCTCATAATATAGTGTACTGCCATATGTATTGTCCAAATGACAGCAACATACATTGCCCAAATAACACTTCTGTACATTTGTCTGCATGTCACAGTCCTATCTAAAAACTATTCAGTAATGAGGATAGGTCATAAATATGTAACTCCCAGAAAACCACCTTTAACCCTTTGTCACACTCTAACCTAGGAGGGAATCCCCACACCGAACATAGGAGGGAAAGGGAAAAGGAAATAAGGCCTAAAAACTAGGGAAGGAAGATGGACACCTCCTAGGGGGAGCCCTAACCAAAGCCCTGACTGACTACCAGTATGAACTGACCCCCAAAGGTAGGTGAGTTCATACACAGGAATACCTAACGTCCTATTTAACCCTAAAGGACCCTGGTACTAATGACAGGAATGAGACAACCCGTTCCTCCAAAAGGAAGGATGAACGGGAGTCTCCCTGAGGCCTAATACAAAACAACAAGGAAATGCAACACACAGAAAAGTCTAATTAAAGTACAAAAGGGAAAGGTAACACTTAACTTCCAAGAAGCTATGGCAGCACTAGAAACTCAGCCGAGATCCAAACACCAGCTATACCCAGGTCCAACTGAAGCTATAAACCGCACAGCATTGTGGGAGAGACAACTATAAATAGGGAAAGTTAAATGACCACAATAGCAACACCTGGAGGTTAAGGGTGTGGCCAGTACCAGAAACCACACAGACGCCTAGTGATCCACAACATAAACATGTCAAATCAAACCACGTGTTGCCAGTTTTAAAGATCTCCTGCCACTCACTGTCACGGAGACGTCCGTATGTCTCGGTAAGTCCGTGACACCCTTCCACCAGGGATCCCAACATGCACCCCCTTCACTGCCCTAGACCACCAGCGGTCCTAATATTAAACCCTTCACTGTTCTAGACCATTAGGGAAGTTAATTCCTTCACAGTCACAGAACACCATATATACTGGCATTAACCTTTTCACTGCCCTAGACCAGTTAAGGCTACTTTCACACTTGCGTTGTTGTTTTCCGGTATTGAGATTCGTCAGTTTATGGCGTACAGAACGGGCTTAAACTACGCCAGCAAGAGAGTTGGCATAGTTTAAAGCATGTCGCACGGCCAGCAGCAGCAAGTGCCAAAGTTATTTTGAGGCCTGTGCCTCAACATAGCTTTGGCGCATCCACCAGCAGCACGGAGGGATTAAGACCATCATATCAATTGCTGGTCTTAAAGGGTTTTTTTTCAGGATTTTAATACTAATGACCTATTCTCAGGATAGGTCATTAATATCAGATCAGCTGTATGAAAAGAAGGCACGTGCGTCTCTCTTCCTGCTTCCCATAGACATAGCAGCAGCGAGCAGGAAGAGAGCCAGGAGATGGCACGCGTGCAGAGCTTCATACAGCTGAACGGCCGGGGTACCACTTGCCGGACCCCCACTGATCTGATATTAATACCCTATCCCGAGGACAGATCATCAATATTAAAAGCCTGGAAAACCCCTTTAGTAAATGTCCCCCTATGTATTTATTTAGTGAGGACTACAGTCTATATTTTTTTAAGGGGTCTGGTCTGGAGACTGCATTTATTTAGGGGTCTGAAGCGAGCCTGTAGGGGACTAAAGCAGGGATCAGCACCTCCGGCACTCCAGCTGTTCTAAAACTACAACTCCCAGAATACTCCTTCCACTTCTGTAGGAGTTACAAAAACATCCAAGTAAGTTTGCATGCTGGGAGTTGTAGTTTTACAGCAGCCGGAGTGCCGAAGGTTGCCAATCCCTGGTCTAAAGTCTGTATTTATTTTAGGGTGCTGGTCTGGAGTCTGTATTTATTTAGGGGTGCTGGTCTGGAGTCTGTATTTATTTAGGGGGTCTGGGCTGGAGTCTGCATTTACTTAGGGGTTCTGGTCTGAAGTCTGTATTTATTTAGGGTGCTGGTCTGAAGTCTGTATTTATTTAGGGTGCTGGTCTGAAGTCTGTATTTATTTAGGGTGCTGGTCTGGAGTCTGTATTTATTTAGGGGTGCTGGTCTGGAGTCTGTATTTATTTAGGGTGCTGGTCTGGAGTCTGTATTTATTTAGGGTGCTGGTCTGGAGTCTGTATTTATTTAGGGGTGCTGGTCTGGAGTCTGTATTTATTTAGGGTGCTGGTCTGGAGTCTGTATTTATTGAGGGGGTCTGGTCTGGAGTCTGTATTTACTTAGGGGTTCTGGTCTGAAGTCTGTATTTATTTAGGGGGTCTGCTTTGGGGTCTGTATTTATTTAGGGGTCTGCTCTGGGGTCTGTATTTATTTAGGAGGTCTGGAGTCTGTATTTATTTAGAGGGTCTGCTCTGGGGTCTGTATTTATTTAGGAGGTCTGGAGTCTGTATTTATTTAGGGTGCTGATCTGAAGTCTGTATTTATTTAGGGGGTCTGGTCTGGAGGTCTATGCTTATGTAGTGGTTCTGGTCTGGTTTGGAGTCTCTATTTCTTTAGATGGTCTGGTCTGGAGGTCTGTGCCTATGTAATGGTTCTGGCCTGGAGTTTGTATTTGTTTGGAGGTCTGGTCTGAGGTCTGTATTTATTAGGGGTCTGAGGTCTGTTATTATATGGTTTGTATTTATTTAGTGAGCCCTGTTTGGATGCTGTATTTATTTAGAGGGTCTATATTCAGGGTAACTGGTCTAGGGTCTGTATTTATATTGGGGTGGGATGGTGATTGAGGGGGTTATATTCACTACTTGTGATTCAAATTCCTTAGGCTGGGGCGTGTCCTGGGCGAGGATAATCTTAAAATCTTTATTGCAAATATGCCGTCTAGCTAAGTCCCTGCTTGTAGGCTGCAATTCATGACTTGATTGGCTGAGGGGGCCGACTGGTAGTCCTGAGCTGTCTCTCCTCGTGTGTACAGCTGTCAGGGTCTGTTTGTAGTTTGCGTGTAAGAAAGATGCACATGAGCGTTCCCTAATACATAGTGCCACGGTTACTATGGAAACTGGCAGTCGTTACCAATGCAGCGTTAACTCCCGGCGCACTGACAGACTCAGCATATTTTAATTAATATTGTGATCTTTCCTCTCCGCTGAGTTGTTACCTGTCTCCTTTTAAATACTCGTCTGCGTGCTCTTTCATGTCGTGTTGAGCGCTCTCGCTGACTGGAAGAAAGGAGCCGACCCCAGGCATTGTATTTTAGGAGCAAAAAGAGACAGCACTTTTTGTTCCATCTAATACATGATGAAGCCAATTATACACAGTACAGTTCCCCTCCACAGTCATCTCAAACAGGGCTCCATGTCCTCCCTGTATCACCAAAACCTCCTCCACCAGCTGACAGACTCTTCAAAGCAGCAACCCCTACACCCAGAAGAGAGAGATTCTCTTGTGAGCGCCGTAAGGGCGTTCATATTGGTTGTCACTCGGCTGCTGAACAGCAAATGGATCAGTACATGTCTAACAAGGTTTGGTAGTCAAACTGGCAGGCGGCCATATCGGTTGTCGCCCAGCTTTCCCAGGCACAGATATAATTAAAGAAGCAACAGAAAAAGTGATGTATATACTAAGAAAAATTATGTACACAGCGCTCCTCCAGAGCTGCAATCCATGTGATTTTATGAGAGGACACTCTAGCTGGCACTGTATATGGGGGCACTCTGATATCATTGTTCTGTGGGCACTCTAAGAGGCATTTTGTTATGGGAGGTACTCTCTGGATCGGAATGCTTATGAGGGTAGTCTCAGGCAAGCACTGTTTATGGGGGCACTCCAGGAAGCCTTTTCTATGGGAGGTAATCTCTGGGGATGGGAATGCTTATGAGGGTAGTCTCAGGCACTCACTGTTTATGGGGGCACTCCAGGAAGCATTTTCTATGGGAGGCAATCTCTGGGGATGGGAATGCTTATGAGGGTAGTCTCAGGCGAGCACTGTTTATGGGGGCACTCCAGGAAGCCTTTTCTATGGGAGGTAATCTCTGGGGATGGGAATGCTTATGAGGGTAGTCTCAGGCACTCACTGTTTATGGGGGCACTCCAGGAAGCATTTTCTATGGGAGGCAATCTCTGGGGATGGGAATGCTTATGAGGGTAGTCTCAGGCGAGCACTGTTTATGGGGGCACTCCAGGAAGCCTTTTCTATGGGAGGTAATCTCTGGGGATGGGAATGCATATGAGGGTAGTCTCAGGCACTCACTGTTTATGGGGGTTCTTTGCCGGGATTGATTTACAGTATGTAGGTACTCTCTGGCTGGCACTGTTATAGGGACACACTGGCTGGGATTGTTTATAGGGATGCTTTCTAGTAGATACTGTATATGGGGGCACTCTTTCAGACTGGTACTTTTTATGACGGCACTCTCAGGTAGCCACTGTTTATGGGGTCACTGATTGCCACTGTATTGTATAGTGTGTGGGGGGGGGGGGGACTGCATGGGAATTTTTTATTGGTGCACTCCCTAGTTGCCACTGCTATGTGGGCCCACTCTGGATGACACCGTTCTATGAGGGAACTCTTGGGTAGTCACTGTTTATGGGATTAGTCTTACGCAAGCACTCTTTATGGACATACACTCAATCAGGCACTGTTTATGAGGATACACAGTGGGCGCTAAAAGTACCCTCTATTCTTACACGGTATTGTGGGTCAACTGTGTTGACTTTTTTTTTCACACTTTTTGATCTTTTGTGATCTAGCAATTAACATGCAACATCTAGTAGGAAGTATATAAAAGCAAGAAAGAAAGACAAGTGAGAAAGGAAATAAGAAAGGAAGGAATGAAAGTAAAAAGAAAAGAAAGAAAGCAGGCAAGGAAGATTAGCAAGGAATAAAGTAAGAAAAATAAGAAAGGAAGGAAAGGAAGCAAGAAAAGAAGGACAAAAAAAGGAAGGAAAAAGGAACATGAATGAAGGAGTGGGAAGAGGAAGGAAGGGGATCAGGAAGGAAGGAAAGGGAGAAGAAAACAAGGAAGGAAGAGAAAATACGGACATAGGGAGAAATAAAAGGGAGAAATAAAAGGGAGAAAGAAGAAACAGGAAGAGGAAGAGGAAGGAGGAAAGGGAAGAGGAAGGAATGGGAACAGGGAGGAAGGAAGGAAGGGAAAAGGAAGAAATTGAAGAAGAAGAAAAGAAAAGGAATGGGAAGAATAAGGAAGGAAAGGAAAGGGAAGAGCAACGGGAAGGAAAGAAGGGGAACACGGAGGAAGGAATGGGAAGGGAGAAGTAAAAAATGAAGGAAGGAGTGACATAGAAATGAAAAGTAAGGGAAGAGGAAGGAAAGAAAGGGAACAGGGAGCAAGGATGTGAAGAGGAAGGAAAGGTAAGAGGAAAGAAGGTGAAAGGAAATAGAAAAAGGGAAGAGGAAGGATTCAATTACTCTGCAGGGTAAATGAAGAATTTTATAGTTCTGTGTAATGTAAAACCTTTCTAGGTCCTACAGACACTCTTTGTAGATGCTGGTCAGTCATGCTAAGACATGAGGGTCACTGAATTAGCAGACAAAATGCACCCACTAAGGGTACTCTCACATTTGCGGCATAGCTATCCGGCAGGCTGTTCCGGCGGGTGAACAGCCTGCCGGATCCGCCATGCCGCAAGTACCCGTTCTGCAGCTCTGTCTCCATTGACTATAATGGGGCAGGAGGCGGAGCTACAGCGCAGCACGGCAGAGATCGCCGGACTAAAAGTACTGCATGTCCAACTTTTTAGTCCGGCGATCTCTGCCGTGCACTCCCATGCTGCGCCGTAGCTCCACCCCCCACCCAATTATAGTCAATAGGGACGGAGCGGCAGCACGGCAGTGCACAGGTACTTGCGGCATAGTGGATCCGAACAGCCAGCCGGATAGCTAGTGTGAAAGTATCCTAAGGTACCAATCCATTAGCCAGATAAAAGCTTTCCCCTTCTGCTCTGAGAGCCTTCCTAACAGGTAGTTTAAAGGGGTTGTCTCACTTCAGCAAATGGCATTTATTATGTAGAGAAAGTTAACTTTGCTGGCTGGATTCATTTTTCCATCACATTATACACTGTTCGTTTCCAGGGGTTACAACCACCCTACAATCCAGCAGCAGTGGTCAAGCTTGCACACTATAGGAAAAGGGTGCCTGCCTCTGTGGTGGTTGGAACCGTGGGAGCGTGCACAGGCTAGTTCTTTTTTCTAAGGCTGCTGTCACACTTGCGGCAGGACGTATCCGGCAGGCTATTCAGCCTGCCGGATCCGTCCTGCCGCAAGTGGCCGTGCACTGCCGTACTGCTGCATGTCTGACTTTTCAGTCCGGCGATCTCTGCCGTGCACTGCAGCTCCGCCCCCCACCCCATTATAGTCAATGGGGACAGAGCGGCAGCACGGCAGTGCACGGGCACTTGCGGCAGGACGGATCCGCAAGTGTGAAAGTACCCTAAAGTGTGCATACATGACCACCACTACTGGATTGCAGGGTGGTCGTAACCCCTGGAAATGAGCAGTGTATAATGTGATGGAAAAATGAATCCAGGCGGCAAAGGAGTCAATATGAATAATAACAATGCATTAGAAAGTGTTTTGTATTAACTTTGTGTACATGATGAATGGCATGTGCTGAAGTGAGACAACCCCTTTAAGGCTCTTGGACCCCGAAAGAAAATCTGTTATAATCCCACCACCACCACTATCATGTGCTTCTTGTAGCACTGAAGTCTGTTTCTGTGTCAGACGAGCCATTGGCACTAGGGCTACATTGCGACCTCTGCCCCCCTTCCCACCTTGTAGATATGCCCTCTCAGCTCTGACATGACCCACCTCCTTACAGCACTGAGTGGTGACGCTCACATCTTCTTACCCTTTAAATGACACAGCTGAGGGCCATTACTATGCAGCGTTACACTCTTTTGTAAGGCATCAAATACAGGCTGTGATCTCAATGGTGCCTCCTGGGGGCAGGTTCCCTTTAACTTGTCCCATTTCATGCTGCGTAGGTAATTCACGTACCTGTGGGACCAAGACTACCCCAGTATCAGATTTTTTGGATTACCGGATGGAGCAGCTGGGAATTTTTGCAGAATGTTTAGATTACTTTGGATATTGGGAATATTTTTATGGATCTGCAGTAGACCGATGGTCAGGCCGGGGCTCTCCTGCTCCCGTTGAGCCGGTCTGTGGGATCACATCCTCAGTTGTCAGTGGAGTGAATCACCTACCAGTGACTGGTGGTTCTGAGAAGGCTCAGTCCATTGACTACATATACAGAGTACCCATCTGTCACATGTAATTAGGAATGGTCTCTTGGACTTGTTCTGTGTCTGTTATGTCATATATAACAAGTACGCTGAGGCCTGCTCGCTCTCCTCTCTACCTATCTGCACTGAGGGCACAATTAGAGGGGAAAGAGAGGCACCAATCTTCGGTGAGGTGCCTCGCGGAGCTGCTAAAGCATCTGCAGATCAAGTAATGGGTTGCCGAGATGTGAGCGAGATGCATTCTATGACAGATGCTGGTTACAGAGGCCTGGAAAGCTAGTCAACTAACAGAAGAAAAGCTCCTTCAAAGCCGCAGCTCACATCTTACTCCACCACTGACATGAAGAGAGAGCAGATTGCAGAAGTGTATAATAAATATTTTTACAGTTATATCGAATTTCAAAAAAAAAAAAATATGAGAATACAGATGGAGTATATAAAATAGAGATATGATATGTAGAAAGATAGATACAGAGAAATATAGATTTAGGCTACATTCACACGACCGTGAATGTGTCCGCGTCCGTTCTGCAATTCTGCGGAACGGGTGCGGACCCATTCACTGTCTATGGGGCCGACGAGTGCGGAGAGCACACTAGGTGCTCTCCGCTTCGCATGTTGCGGAGCGCGGCCCCGAACTTCCGGTCCGCGGCTCCGCAAAAGATAGAACATGTCCTATTCTTGTCCGCAGCCTGCGGACAAGAATAGGCATTTCTATGGGGGGTGCGGCTGGGTGTATTGCGGATCCGAAATTTGCGGATCCGTAATACACTACGGTCGTGTGAATGTAGCCTAATGATGATAGTTGATAGATAGATAGATAGTAAAATAATTTTTTTAATTTTCATCTTCTACATTTTCAAAATAACAAAAAAGAGAAAGAGACTGAAACAAAACTTTGGGTCCCCTGCATGGTTAGTACTAGGGATGAGCGAAGTGGTACCTTGGAACCTTCGGGAAAGTTTTTTTACAGTATAAATCAATTTCTGAAGTTATTATGTGAAGTCTCGCGAGACTTCGCAAAGTAATTACTTCGGCTCATCGGAGCCAATACATTCTTATCGCTCCGTACAGTATTGAAACTAAGTTTTATGCAAATCGACTTCGGATGTTAGTACCTAGTAGCACCCCCTTTGGCAAGTATAGCAGCTTGTTTAACCATCTCGAGGCTACAGAAGCATAATACCAGTAATATTTTATCTATCCCCCGTCTCTATCGGAGCTCTATAGACTGTGTATCATTTAATAAGAGATTATATATAGATATGCTATAGGTGACTACCTTTATCATTTTGTTTTACAATATTCATTGTTGGTTGATGCATTTTATTATTAATTAAAGGATATATTTTTTATATATATATTATCTTATTTTGCTCCACATCTTTTTTCACATTTTTCTCAGTTTGTGGCTTTAGGGTGAAGCCTTGTGGCTAGTGCACCTCCTTCCTATCCCCAACACTGGGTGTAGCCGTTGACACATATTTTCACAAAGTATAACAGCTTGTAAACACTTTTTGTAGCCTGCTAAGAGTCTTTTGATTCTTATTTAAGGGATTTTCATCAATTCTTCCAGTTCTGTGAGATTCCTGGACCGTCTTGTATGCACTGCATTTTTCAGGCCTATCCACAGATTTTCAATGATGTTCAGATCAGGGGACTGTGAGGCCATGGTAAAACCTTCACCTTGCGTCTTTTGAGGTAGGCTATTGTGGATTATAAAGTGTGTTTAGGATCATTATCGATTAGTAGAAGCCATTCTCTTTTTAACTTCATTTTTTTGCAGTCGGTGTTATGTTTGCTTCTAGAATTTGCTGGAATTTCATTGAATCCACTGTTCCCTCTACCCCAAAGCATGATTGATCCACCCCCATGCTTAATGGCTAGAGAGGTGTTCTTTTCATGAAATTCTGTGCCCTTTTCTCTCCAAAAATTTTGCTCATTGTGGCCAAAGAGTTCTATTTTAACCTCATCAGTCCACAAGACTTGTTTCCAAAATGCATCAGGCTTGCTTACATGTTCTTTTGCAGAATGCTGATGCTGAATTTTGTTGTGAGGATGCAGGAGAGGTTTTCTTTTGATGACCCTTTCATGAAGGCCATATTTGTGCAGGTGTTACTGAACAGTAGAACAATGTACCACAACTACAGAGTCTGCTAAATCTTCCTGAAGGTCTTTTGCAGTCAAGCAGGGTTTCTCATTTGCAGAACTGATAATGATAATCTATCCTGAGGATAGGTTATCAATATTAAAAGCCCGGAGAACCCCCTTAAAATATAAAGTAGACCCCCCATGCACTTAAGTGCACTGAATTATTCAAGGAACTATGAGACAGAACTTCAAAAACAAGACAAAGAACATCATATCATAAACGTAAAACAAGATGGTATTGCCAAACCAGTACAGAGGGGAAAAAATAAGAGAGAGATAACAGTAATTTTGACCAGGGGTGCCCAAAGGTTTGCATGCCACTGTAGATAGATAGATGATAGACATGAGAAACAGATAACTATATAGATATTAGATAGATATGATGTATAAATATGAGATGGATTATAGTTATGAGATAGATAGATAGATAGATAGCTAATGTTGTAATATCTTTGTTGGTTAATATACATGGGACAGTATACATAACACCATATGGCGCTTGTTCCTCTGCTATCACTGTGCCCCTGAACTCCTGCGATTTGCTGCATGCGGTGCGTGAAGAGATTACACAAGTGACACTTCAGGTATTATCTGTGAGTACAGACTATAATTCCACACACAGATGTAAACTGAACCCAGATAAACAGCGGCTGCACAAGGTAAACACTTCCTTCTAATCCAACATAAATGCGGGGGACTCAGAGATTCTGTCTGGTTCATTATGTTTGTCCTTCCCTCTGGCAAATAATCGATTTTCTCTCTTCCTCCCTCATACACAATGGAAGATGCCTACATACACTGTAATACTGGTGTATTCAAGTGCGTTAACCATTCCCACCCCAGCGATGCAGTGCACCCAGCGATGCAGTGCTACAGTAGGAATCATAGTGATACATTTGCCATGCTTCACGCCTCACTGACATCTCTGTGCATTGGGGAGGATTCGTCACATTGCGTTTGCCGGGAGGGTTTTTGTGATTGCAATGTCTTTTAGTTTCTGGGTCTCTTTGCCGGGTATAGTGAATGCTATGTGCACTTGAATTCTAGTTCGCTGACTTTATTTGAGTGCATCCTGGGATTTGTGATCTGTATTGCAGTTGTGTTTATTGAGGGTTCAGGTTCATGTTTGTGTTTTCTTTTTCTATGGTCTTGTAGGACTTAGCAGCTCAGGATCAGTTTCTGCTAGGTTTTATTCCCTTAACCTACATTCATCACTCCCCACGCCATTGCCATCTGCCGCCTATTTCACTGCCGGGTTCTTACAGTTTTCTGTCATCTATCGGGCAGTTTATTATTCTGTATTTGTTGCCTGTCAATCTGCTTTGTATTTCTTTCCTGGTGACCATTCGGTTGTTACATAATTCGGCACCACTCAAGTCCTGGGGGGTCTCTGAGTGCCAAAAGCCATAGTTAGAACTTGGGAAAGGCAACTGCTAAAGGTAAAGTCAAGTTTTGCAGACTAGCAAACACCTGGCGTTGGTACAAACTGCTGGAAATGGCTAAGTGTAATTACACGGCTGCTCTTTAGAAATGGAGTGGCGGCACGCATGCTCAACCTCTGCACTACTTCAATGGGGAGACACACGACCCTCGTTCTCGTGATCGGTGGGATTGCCAGTGGCAGGACGCCCACTGATCAGAATCCTATCCCCTATCCACAGGATAAAAAGTGGCACGACCCCTTTAACCACTTAACGAATGTCTGCTGTCTTTTGATGGCGGGAGTGCAGGTCCTTATTCTACAGTACCATATTTTTGAGGGGGAGTTAAAGGCTGTGCTAAGAACCGGCTGTTGCTAACAGCCTATGTACTTAGCGTAGGCTCCTACTTAACAGCCGGGGTCGGAGGAAGCAAAAAACTTTATATAAAATTACACCGTGATTTATATTTATCCCTGAACAACGTAAAAAAAATAACATTTCTCCCACATAAAACAAGGCCTCAGGCAGCCGTGTCTGTGAAAAAATAGCTGCTAAAATATAGAGAGGCAAAAATGGGAATGCTGGTCATTAAAGGGGTTTTCTGACATTTTTATACCGATGACCTATCCTCAGGATAGGTCATCAGTATCTGGCCGGTGGGGGGCCGACACTGGGCACCCCAATAAGGAGACATTGGGGTGAGTAATGTACAAACTTGCAGGCTGCCATGAAGACTAAGGCTAGTTCTGGTGTTCAAGTGTAATTTCGTATTTAATTTCTAGATTAAGGATCTATGATATCACTGTCTCTCACGTGCCATTTCCAAGACTTCTCCCGTGCTGCACCTGTGCTACGGAATGCTTTCCCACTGACCTATTTATGCATGCAAAACATCTCCGCTACAAACCTTTGAGGCTGATTACCAATCTGGCATGCTCATGGTATGGATTTAATAAAGTATGTTCTGCTGAGAAAAATGATGTTTTAATATATTGAAATGAGGCTCCATGAGCAATGGGGGCGTTACCATTACACCTAGAGGCTCAGCTCTCTCTGCAACTGCCGAGCCCTCTGCATTTTGATTGACAGGGCCAGGAGTGATGATGTTTACACTGCCTGGTCCTGTCAATCAAACTTGCTCCTAGAGGCTCATTTACATATATAAAACATCATTTTTCTCTGTAATGTGGGCACATATGAACATGGGACCAACACAGACGCCTTCAGCTGCCAAGAGCACATTTAACAGGTCAGCCAGTGTCATAGGGACAGAACTGCTGACAGATGCCCTTTAAGAGGTGAGCTTTATGGTCACATTTGAAGAAATGTTGTGTTCAGAAGAAGAGAGACATAGGGGAAGTCCTGAAGATAAGAGAAGTTGCACTTGGGCTGATATTTGGTGATTAGGTAGGAGAGGACCAAGACTAGTGAGGACTTTCTATCTTTCAGATGGTGTTTAGTGGCCAATGGTGAAACTGTGGCATTAGAAAAGCAAGAAGAGAGATAGTGGAGCATAAAAGCTGACAATAGTTTGTCAAAACGCTATTTGGTTTGCCAGTAGGCCATAGAGTAGTGTAACATACATAAAACTATTTAAAAAACATACTTTATTCAATCCATTCCATGAGCAAGCCAGATTATTATGAGACGTAAGAACTCTTTCAAGTGGTCCATGCAGGACCCAATTCAGTAAGCCATATGGAGCTCAAGTGGTGCATTATACTCACCCCTACAGTAGGTATCTTGGTCCTAGGCTGAGATCTATATGCCAAGAGTTTCTGCAAGATCTAAGATGTTCTCCTGCTCTACTTCCCAGATAATGCGTGCTCCTTTACACAGATGGTGAGGTGGACCATGACCTAGTCCTTATATTATCATGACCTGGAGAAAGTAGACTAGGAGAACCTCTGAGATCACTTCATCACAGGATCCCAAGATTTTGTGGACTACACAAACACATATATCTTACATCTTTAGGTCAACAGTGGTTGAGGAACTCTGTGCTCCACGTCTTGGGTGGAAGGAGGCTCTGCATGCACTCCAGATATACAAAATATGCAAAGTACTATAGATCGCTATGTACGTAATGTAAGATAATCCGACCTATTAAGAGCCAAGATGTCCTCGCCCTGGGCTGCTAGGAGTCGACAAAGTCTTTACTATAGGAGATTGTAAGGTTGTCACATGGGGTTAAGCAGATGATGACATTTGCTTTGGGTTTCTCCTTGTTAATGCCTTGTAGGACTGTTCATCTCTGAAGACTGACTTTTAAGTCCCAATGCTTTTTGGCACAGTCATTGCTTTTGTGTAACGAGTTATCTCTCTCCCGCAGGAGCCTTCAGAGGAATGTGCAAGAAAATTGATCATTTTCCGGAGGACGCAGATTACGAGCAGGACACTGCAGAGTATTTACTACGTAAGGACTTTACCTCGAATGATCTCCCTGTTTGCTCTTCAACCACAATACAAGGCAGACCGGTCTATTCACAGTCAACTAACACATCCTCAGCAATTTCTCTTCTGACAGAAGAGGAGCAGAGAATGGAAGAAGGTGGTGGAGGAGGGTGGGGGAAGCCAGAACTAAATTTATTTACAAGGAGAACCAGTCTTTTGGTTGGCTTGCATACAACACATATACTTATCGAGGGTTGGGTGACTATCACGTGGCATCAGAGGCCACTGGTCATCACATATATGAACTCTTGGTTCATTGTTCCTCACTATATTGGTTCAATGGGCAGTTTTTTCCTAATCTAAGTCAAACTGCAGCTGCATCCCCCTCCTCCCTTCCTCTCATACACTATGGTACACTAAATAGGTTTTATTAGGACTGAGGAGGTTATTCAATATTTACCAAGGCTGCAGAAAGGGAAGGGTGGACTACAGGCTGTTGAGAGGTGGGGGAGAGATATCCAAGACGAAAATCGCAGGAGCTGTAGAAAAGACCAGGTCTATGAAATTCTTCATTCGCCCACTGGTTTAAGCCCCCCGTGATGTCTGCTTTTATGCCAATACTATCAAAATCCAGCTAACTTCTCTAAAATGGCTAATAACAGTGTGCAATAAACCGCATGAAAACATCATGCGATAATGTACAAGATAGAAGGGGGTAAATATAAAGTTAGGAACCACCCTGGACCCACCTTAGAGCACCATGTGTAAATGTAGAACGAGTTCTGGACTGACCACCACCCCACCCCATCAAATGAGCAGTTTTGGTAGGAAATAGTGAACTCCTTCATTAGGGTATTCGCATCTCAGACAGTGATGGCATATCGCTAGGATATGGTGTCAATGTCAGACAGGTGCGGGTCGCGCCTATCTCCTAAACGAACCCCCTGAAGTGAAGTGAAGTGATGTGCACAGCGCAATCGTGGCTACCCTCCATTCACCACTATGGGACTACAAATAACTAAGCACTGGTTTGGCTATTTCCAGCAGTCGTATAGCGGTTAATAGGTAGGTGGCTGTGCATGCACCGTGCACTCTTTATTCCCCGCTATGGAACTTCCTGAAAATAGCAGAGCGAGTGCCCTCATCTATTTCCAGCAGTCCTGTAGCGGTGAATACAGAGGTGGCTGTGCATGCACCGTGCACTCTTTATTCCCCGCTATGGAACTTCCTGAAAATAGCAGAGCGAGTGCCCTCATCTATTTCCAGCAGTCCTGTAGCGGTGAATACAGAGGTGGCTGTGCATGCACCGTGCACTCTCCATTCACTTCTATATGACTTCCAAAAATAGCCAAGTGCGCTTGCACAGTTTTTTTCAGAGCTCCCAGAGCACTGAATGGACAGCATGCTGCGCATGTGCTGTGTACTAACCTTTACTTCAGAGGTCCCCTTCTGGAAAGGTGGGACCCGCACCTATCTGACATGGATGTTATATCCTAGAGATATACCATCAATGTCTGAGATGGGTATAACCCTTTAAGGATAAAGAAGATCAGTATTAGCCCCTTCATCACCCTGGACGACCATGGGTTAGTATTAACCAATAATTCACACTAGACCAGGATAAGTACACCACTATTTTCACTAACCACTCCATCTTAGGGAAACCGTGTGATATAATACATGTAGAAAATTGGAAAGGTGAGAATAACTGAGGTGGAGAAAATCTGTTATCTTGTGATTTGGGCACAAATGCACTTGAAAAAACAAAAACATTACGGTAACTGTATTAATACAGATCTACTGTTTTGTTCCAAAAGAGACACTACATACGTAGCTAGACCCAGGGGCGGACGGGGAACTTAAAGAGGACCTTTCACCTATTTAAAAACTAAAAACTAACTATATCTGTGGGCAGAGTGGCGCCCAGGGGTCCCCCTGCATAGCCTGGCTATGAGCTGTGCACTGTGATTGGCCAGCTCTGCAGCAAGGGACACGCCTGATACTAAGTCCCTGCCCCATACAACAGATGGAGCTCGGACACCGGAGCCTATACCGGGCGAACGGAGCGGCGCCCAGACATACTAGTAAGTGCAGGGGGACCCCTGGGAGCCGCTCTGCCCACAGATATAGTTAGTTTTTAGTTTTTAAATAGGTGAAAGGTCCTCTTTAAAGTGGTCCTGGAAAAAAAACCTAAAAGTGGCCCCATGTTGTAGGAGGATCCAGCTTGAGAGAAGGTGGAGCAACACAAGGGGGCAGGGATACAGAAGTAGGTGAGACCAGCAGTTCCACAGTGCAGCACAATATACCGCACCAGCAGAACCAAATTCTGCCCCAGCAAAACCGAATACCACAGTGCAGCACAAAATACTGCCCCGGCAGAACCAAATACCACAGTGCAGCACAAAATACTGCCCCGGCAGAACCAAATACCACAGTGCAGCACAAAATACTGCCCCGGCAGAACCAAATACCACAGTGCAGCACAAAATACTGCCCCGGCAGAACCAAATACCACAGGACAAGTCAAAATACCACCTGGCAGAACCAAATACCACAGTGCAGCACAAAATACTGCCCCGGCAGAACCAAATACCACAGTGCAGCACAAAATACTGCCCCGGCAGAACCAAATACCACAGTGCAGCACAAAATACTGCCCCGGCAGAACCAAATACCACAGGGCAAGTCAAAATACCACCTGGCAGAACCAAATACCACAGTGCAGCACAAAATACTGCCCCGGCAGAACCAAATACCGCAGTACAGCATAAAATACGTCCACCTGCATCACATTATTCAACTGTATCACTGTCCTGAGGATAGTAAAAGTTTAATTCAGGGGGCACCTGTGGGTCCCGGCCAGGGGCATATGTACCCGATCTCTACCTACAGCCGCGGTCGCATTATGACCACATGACAGCCCACTTGAGACATATGTAATTAATATAGCGGCGAGGATACTGTACACAGACAGACAGATCAATCCTCCCTACAGAACAAACCCGTTGCTGCAGAGCTCAGCCGCTGAACGGTCAATAATCAGTGACATCCATGTCAAAGGAGCTTACCGGTCCCGAACCAATCCGGTGCGCCTCTCTAGTTGCCCCAAGCAAGTTGGCTGACAGGAACAAGCTGCTCGCTGGGAATCTGTATAAATAACGATACTCCGCTTCTTGCAATCTGGATGCCCCGGGCATTTCTCGGCCTGGCTAGATAGCATTTTATTTATTGAGAGACAGGCGTCTATTTTTCTTTGTGTCTTTTTATACCCTGGGAACTCTGAACCTGTTCTCTCGCATTAGAGATAGCACAGAAGCAGATACACAATTGTTACAGTGGGAAAAAAGCTGCAAGAACAGACCGCCGGCAGGTAGCACATTCACAGCTGGAAAACACTAATCAAAGGGACGGGGCTCTTATCCGTGTCACCCAGGTGAACGCCGAAATCTCACCAGAACCTGCTGGTTTGTAGATAAAGTCACAGCAACATGAAGAACAATTAAAGGGCAATTGCGAACACTGTCTGTAATAATCACTATGTAGATAGATATATATGAGAGAGAGAGAGAGAGATAGATAGATAGATAGATAGATAGATAGGTAGGACATAGATAGATAGATAAACACACAGATATAGATAAACAGACAGACAGATAATGAGATAGATAGGAGATAGATAGATAGATAGATAGACAGATAATAATGAGATAGATAGATAGATTGATTCTGCTGACACTATATAGTAGCTACAGGTGGTGGAAAGGAAGCTGTTGTTCCCGGGTCCAGGAGCCCTAATGCTTTTCCACAACTTCAGGTCCATTTACACGTCCTCAAGTGTTTTGCGGACCGCACATGCCCGGCCATATGATAGAAATGCCTATTCTTGACCGTGATTGCAGGCAAGAATAGGACATGCTCTATCTTTTTTGGGGGGGCCACGGAACAGAATTACGGATGCAGAACTACAGAGGTGTGAATGGACCCTTAAAGGGGTTCTCCGGGAATTAAGAAAATAAAAATACTTAAATATTACTTTATTATAAATATATTCTCAAATACCTTTCATTATTTATAATGTCTCGTTTTGTCTGGGGAGCAATTATCAGGGGAAACAAAATGGCCGCTGTCCCATTAGTTCACACAAAACCTGTCCTGATCACACATGAGGACAAGTTACTTTACAACACTGAGGTAAAGAGCTGCCTCAGCCTCCTCTCTGCTCTACTTGTCAGGGATTATGATCCTGAATACAGCTGAGAAGAACTTTTTGGCTGAATCTCTGGGGAATTTAGTTCATGAGGAGACATGAAGTACAGAGAGGACGGACAGGACAGACTATATTAATGTGGGCCTGTGGTAATGGAGACTGCATACAAGTGCTGCTGCTCATTAGCCACACCTAACCTCCTCTCATGTCTCCTAATCATCTCCATTACCACAGAGACTTGGTGTTTATTCATTACTTCTTTTTGTAAAGAAAATTCCATAATAAAAAAGATTTGATTCACATTACCACAGAGATTCACCTGTATTCAGGATCATGATTCCTGACAAGCTGAGCAAAGAGGAGGATAAGGCAACACTATGGCTCATTGTGGTGAAGTAACTTGTCCTCCTGTGTGATTAGGACAGGTTTTGTGTGTACTGATAGGACGGCGGCCATTTTATTTCTCCTAATGATTGCTCCCTAGACAAAACAAGCCATTCTAAGTAATGAAAGGTATTTGTGAATATATTTATTATAAAATAAGATTTACGGTAAGTATTTTCATTTTTTTAATTTCTGGAGAACCCCTTTAAGAAGGAACCAGTATTATAAATGTCACATGGGGGTCTTGTTCTAGATTTTGCACTGGGGCCCAGGGGCATGAAATCATACCTCTAGATTTAGGAATAATTTCTGATATTGCACGCTCTGCTCTGTCTCCTCAGGTGCGGTGAGGGCTTCCAGTATCTTCCCAATCCTTAGTGTCGGCCTTCTATTCTTCGGGGGTCTCTGTGTTGCGGCCAGTGAGTTTTACAAAAACAAGCACAATGTCATTCTCAGCGCAGGGATCTTCTTTGTCTCTGCAGGTGAGTTCACCCTGAATACTAACAGAGTTCCTATATATGATTTCATCTATATTTTGTGTATATGTATATTAATGTCAGTCGGATCTCCATTTGTCTGAGAGCTCCAAATCCCCTAGATAGCAACGGAGTTAAAGGGTTGTCATGGCTTATGGATGATTTAGCCTCAGGATAGGTCTACAACATCAGATCTGTTGCTGATCAGCTGTTTGGACAAGTGCTGTGGCCTCTTCATAGTAAACCAAGCACAGCGTCATAATTGTACAGTGGCTGTTCTTGGTACTACAGTTCAGTGCCATTCACTTGGCAATGTGACCTATGGAAGTGATGTCACAGGTCCAGGATAAGGTCGCATTGCTTACTGCAGCGCCTCGGCCCCTTCCAACAGGGGAGTCAGAAGTCAGACCTCCACCATTGATGACCTACCCTAAAGATAGGTCATGATTATTTTACATTTTTGACAATCCCTTTAAATAATAAAATATTACTGCCTACAGCCACCACTAGGAGGAGCTTTCTCTCAATGGATGTGTAAAAAATTTTTGCACTGCTTCTTATTCTTAAGCCTGTATTACACCAGGCGACTGTCAGGCCAAGCATCGCTAATGAGCGTTCGTATCGTTAGCGATGATCTGGCAGTATAATACGGCCGCCAAATATCCAATGAACAAGCAAACACTCATTCATCGGGTAATCCAAATCTCTTGACAGGTTTAAAAAGTATTGTTTGCCGGCAGCAGATCATGGTGTCTAATCACGATTTACTGCCGGCAAACAACTGGAAAGGATGGGGACGAGCGATGGTATAACGATCGCTTCTCCCCATGCTGTGGAGGAGATCACTGCATATAATAGCAGTATTCTTCTCTGCTAGCGAGCAGGCGATTGTCCCGACAATCGCCGGAAGAATCCAGCTGTCTAATACAGCCTTTAGACCTCATGGGTACAGACGTAATTGGGCTCCATATCGCATGGATGCTGAATACAGTACTAATGCATTTCAATAGGGATACATACCGCTATGTAAAAACGTGTGGCCCAAGAAACAACACCCCCATGGAAGTAAGTGGCCTGCAATATAGTTTGTATTGTGCACTATGCCATAGTAATGCACAAAGCTGTACTTTTGAGGCTATAGACTCAGTATGCAACTACACTGAGAGGCATGAGGAGCCTGATAGTTAAAAAAAAAATAGAACCCCCCCCCCCCCCCCATACGCTTCTACAGACATATCAAATTGGATATATGACTGAATGTTTTTGGATCTCCCTAATGACACATTTCTCTTTTAGGCCTGAGCAACATTATTGGAATAATTGTCTATATTTCTGCCAATGCCGGAGACCCTGGCCAGAGTGACTCCAAGAAGAGCAACTATTCTTATGGCTGGTCCTTTTATTTCGGGGCCCTGTCATTCATTATTGCCGAAATGGTTGGAGTTTTAGCCGTACACATGTTCATCGAAAAGCACCGGCAAATAAGAGCCAAATCCCATTCCGACTTCTTCAAGAAATCTACCTTTACCCGGATACCAAGCTACCGGTATCGTTTCCGCCGGCGTTCCAGCTCCCGATCTACAGAGCCTCGCTCTAGAGACCCTTCCCCCGTAGGCAAAAGTTTTAACGCCATTCCTACCAGCGATATCTCCCTCTACACGTTAACCGCCCGAGACCCTACCAAGATGACTGTTGGCTCTTTACTTAATTCTGAAAGGGAGCATAATTTTCTTCAAGTTCACAATTCCATCCCCAAAGACTACAAGGAGTCCCTACACAACAACCCTTCCAATAGGCGCACAACACCGGTCTGAGGCCTGTACTGAAGACAAAACGTGACCAAAAATAAATAAAATAATGGGGTGGCAACCGGAGATGGTCACAGAGCTGTTTACTCTTTACGTGTTACTCTTTACGTGTAAAAACCACAAACCGCAAGGTGGCAGGATACAAAAATTCCAAAATACGTGTCACTTCCTGTTTAGAATGTTACTTCCTGTATGGACAGTTACAACGATGCTGGAGTCTAAGGAGCTTATATGACGACCCGTATGTTGTAAACACTGACCCGTAGGACGTTGGGAAGTCTGCCTATGTTATATAAGTGTTTGTGTCCTTAGGATGATGTAGAAACATTTTTTTTAAGAAACTATGTTTTGAAGGTACCTTATACATATACCATGAAATTCTTTCGAAGGGGAAGTCAACATTTTAATGGGCAGAGCTTGTTCTTAAAGAGAACCCCCCAAACTAATGAGAAAGTGCAATGTCATAGATAGTTGTGCGTAGTTTATGTTGTTTTGGGGGATTGCACAGACAAGGGTATAAGGGTTTCACACCAAAACCAATTTTTCCCCTAAATTGAGGCGTAAACAGGACAATAAAATATCCGCCTAATGATTGTACGAGTTATAGACGAGTGGCGGTGGATGACGCTGCATGAGGGAGTGTGTCGTGCCTGTCTAGATTATTCTATTATGTATCTAAGCGGTAAAACAATACACAATGATGCAAGCGTTCAGAACCTTATGACACGTCGCACGTCGGTGCTGTCAATATTCAAAACTCAATTTATTTTCTTAAGCCAAGGAAAAAAAAAACAACATAAAACCATGTTTTTAGAAATGTGATGCTAGGTGATCTCCCCCACGCAATATTCGAGGGGGTTTTAAAGTGCCGTTTTGACAAGTGTGGGGGTGGCACTGACGGGTACACTGTTGATGAAGACATGACGGGCCAATCAGAGAATGTAGACTGCGCGTCAACAATTTTGTGAAGGTCTCCAGGGAGAAGTTTTTTGTTGGAGTGCACAACGAAATGAAATCCGAGACCGTCTGGAATCGTAAGTGTTCCTATTAGTCCTAATAGAGCTTAACTAATTTGATGCATGGAACGTCACAGACAATGAAGGACTTCATGGCCCGAGCAATGGATTCTAATGATCGTCTATGGATTGTCAGATAGACTTGGAACGTACATCCATCTCCATGGGAATTACAAAGCACATACTGAACAGCGATGAGTAGGAAAGATTCCTGGTTGAGCTCCAAGACAACATTCCAATATTTTTTGGTTATATAACTAATTATAATAAATAATAGCAAACATTCTGGGCTGATTATTTGATTTACTGGGCAAGCAGACTTGGCGACATTCGGTGGCCTACACCAACTTTCACAACATCAGTGACTGACTTATGGTTTAAAGTGTACCTGAGTTAAAAAAATAAAGTTTACATAATGGCTGTGCTTCTATGTGCAATAGAGTGTTTCATTTTGTAATGCAAAAAATTAAATGTAAAAATTTTTGCAGACTTTGCTTACACCCCGTCTCAGTGATGTAAAAGATATATATGCAAAATTTCAAGAATATTGGACAATATTTAGGGGTTGCACACATTAATCACTTTTATCCATTAGTACATTATAGTTATTACTAGTTATTACTATTAAAACTAGGTTTTTACCCTCTAATCGTTTCATTTCCTTTTTCTTTGCAGGTTTGGTTTCTAAATTTTTAGTCATCTTTTCCTTAAAAGCCTGTGTAATACGTTTGTCCAAAAAATCCAATCCTACGTTTGTTTCTGACAGATACCAAAGGTGTCTCTTAGCAACTGTGAGAGCACTTTTTTTACATCTGCATCTGGGTAAGCGCATATATTGCCTTTGCCATCCACCTTGCTTGATGCAGAGCCCCTGGGATCCTGGAACTGAAGTCGTTTTTAGACCAACCTCCTAGGTACAGGAGTGAGGGTTGTAATAACTATAATGTACTAATGGATAAAAGTGATCATTGTGTGCAACCCCTAAATATTAGCCAATCTTCTTCAAACTTGGCATATATATCTTTTACATCACTGAGAATCGGGGCGTAAGCAAAGTCATATGAAAATCACATCTTTGGAAAAATAAAACACCCTAATGTACAATCATAACTGTGAGGGAAAAGCTTTATTTGGGCTTCTCTTATGTTATTCCCTTTTTCAGCTGCACAGGTAGATGCATTTCACTAAGAAGCAGAAGGTGTCTCCCTTCTGCCAGTATTATACTGCTGTGACATCCTTTCCCTTACTTCCCACTATGTTCGTTTTCAGCTTCAGAGCTCACAGAACAGATAAGGAGGGATAAGTCCCACTTACAGAAAGGCGGGGGGAGGCTGTTTAAATTCTGAAGGAGTGTAGAAGCAGTTGTTTTATCAGGCTCATGATCTCAGCTAGCTCTGACATGCCCCCACTTTCTCTCAGCCATCGTCTGAGTCTCCGCCATCGTCGGATCTAGCCCTACCACAGGCAGTGGACTGCAACTCAGGTGAAAGTGAGACCCCGAGTGGCCATGACTTTACAGATTTTCTTCGGGAGGATGCAGGCAGATTTTTTAAATAAAGTGATTTAGAAATTTGTGAGCTACACCATACTCTATTAAATTAAATGAAAGTAATGTGACTCTTTAAAAGTGTTCTCCAGGACATCTTTAGGAATGATGGTGGTTCCGATAATTCACCAGTGGTGTAATAAAAGCACTATGCACTAAGCATTTCCGTGACTCCTGGTGTGCTGTCTCCAAACTTCGTGTTATATGTGACCAACTCTCTGATCTTCAACTGACACAGGACAGGAAGTCTGTTACTCCTCTATTCATTCCTATAAGACTGAGAATGAGGCTGCCATAGGAATACATAGAGAAACTGACTTCCTGTCCACACATAAGATGCTGTGTCAGTTGGAGAGTCTGATTGCTGGTCACATGACACAGCTCAGGATCAGAAGGGAGGTTATAACTCACAAATACAGCCACTGGTAAGAAAATAACATTCACTACAGATCACATCATGTACCTTTCTAGCAGGTCAGAGAATAAAATATTTTACGGGAGTTCTTCTTTATATAGGAAATCTCCATCATCCATTCATTACATACCTGGGCACAGCAGATGGTCCCATACAGACCTATTTAACTAAATGGGACAAGTTGCCATACCAGGCACAACCAAACGGGATATTAATTGTAACCCTTACTTACATATTATCATACTTCGCTTGACCAGTGTTACAGTTACAGAAATATTTTGGTTGGAGTTATCCTTCATTTATACACACAGGACTATAAATATCAGGAGGTGCGGATTTGGATTTTTGGGCCCCAAGCAAAGTTATGTCTGGGGGCCCCAATCAAACCACTAAGCTCTGCCCCGTTACACCACTAAACCCCGCCCTGTCATAATACTAAGCTCTGCCCCCATCATACAGCTCAGCTCCTTCTTGTTCAGCCCACTAAGCCCCACTCTAAACTAAGCAGTCTAGGCTTGGCCCTTCTGCTAATGCTTCCCTTCTGGGCCCCTGTACCTGAAGCTCCTGCACAGGAGGCATGAACGCCCTTGGTTTAGTTTTTTCCGCCAACTGCTTGCTGTTAGCAGAGCCCCCTGATCTCTAGGGCACCAATCAATCGCTTGGTTTGCATGATGGTAAAGTCCACACAGAGCTGTCTAAGAGGAAAAACAGGATTTTTTGGGCAAAGCAACCAATGAGAGCATAGTTTTCTTATTTTTTTATACTGCACTAGAAAGATGAAAGCTGTGCTGTGATTGGTTGCTTTGGGCAACTAGGTCATTTGTTTTGGTAGACAGTTTATAAATCAGGTTCACAGTAGGGATGAGTGGTACCTTGGAACCGAACCCGACTTCGGGAAATGTTTTTTTGCAGTAGAAATTAATTTTTGAAGTCATTATGCGAGGTCTCACGAAGTAATAACTTTGGCTCATAGGAGCCAATACATTCTAATACTGTACAGAGCACTCGCTCCGTACAGTATTCAAACGAAGTATTATGCGAATCGACTTCAGATGTTTCCCTAGTCCACAGTGTTGGGTTGAATTGGTTGGCAGTGTTGGCATGGAGACTACTGACCAAAAGGGGTTTCGGAGATTCAAACAATTTTTAACAAGGCTGGAAATCTTTAAAATAACTCTACTCATCAGCATTAATGCTGATGTGAAAAGTACATGGATGTAGCTATAGGCTATGATGACCAAGGGGGCCCAAAGGCACAAATATTGTAAATCGCGCAGGGTACTTCAGGGGGTCCTGTTGCGATGCCTTTACATGTGGCAGATTTTGTTGCAGAAATCCATGTGCTTGCCTCTAAAACATCCCTCATTAAAATGAATGGAACAGATTTTCAGTGGCAAAAAAATTTCTGCTACAAAATCTGCAGCGTGTGAAGGCACCCTTACAGATCATGGGAAAAATTATTGCGCTAATCAGGAAAATTAATTTTTGGTGTACGCCCCCCTCCATAAACGTTCGGATTCTGCCACTTTGTGACCAAAGGATCCCACAAGGGTTATGGCTCATACACACGTTGCCCACAATTTGCTGTCTGCAATGCACGGGAAACACCCGTGCGGTTTCTGCAGATGGATGCAGACCCTTTTAACCCGAATGAGTCCGAGATCCGTCCGGACCGCAAAAAAATAGGACAAGTTCTCCATAGTGCTTCCTTGGGGTTCCGTGCCTTCGTTCCACGCCGCACCTTCCGGATTGTGAACCGATTCAAGTGAATGGGTCTGTATCCGTGATGCGATGCATAATCGGCCGAAGCCCGTATATTGCAAACCCGCTGTTTGCGGGTCGCAATACCGGCACGGCTGGGCAACGGCCGTGTGCATGAGCCCTTATATTCAGTCCTTTAGTTAAAATCCAAATTTGTCACACAGACTCCCGATTCTTGAAGACATCTTTTCCATGCCATCTCACACCGGCTTCCTGCCATAGATAGTACAGAGAACTTCATAGCTATCAGCTGCCAATCTGTCTTTGTGCGAAATAACAATAGTGTGATTTCCACTTATCACTGACATTGTTGTTCTGTTCCTGCTTTGTTTGCTAATGAAAGCTGTGTGGATTTGTGTGTTCGCCTTATGATCAGTGCAGCAATCAAACACCATTACTTGGGTATGTTTTGGGGGAGGAGAGGGGGCAGCTGCTTATCTCTTGTTTGTAGTCATAAGATTTCTCACTTGCAAGCTTTAGTAAATACCTTCTCAGTGCAGATCCTCCTCCTGGGCCTACTGCTTTATTTCTGGGGGATGCTTGATTCTTTCTGCAAACATCTTGAGTTCCTGCAACACACTGAAAATTCATTATCTGCTGGTATTATAAAATTAATTTTTTTCTAAGTAGGGTTTAAGCTGAATATGCTCATTGTATGAAAATTATTTCTATTTTCCTGTCTGGACTACAGCTGCCACTTCTGTACAAGGATCTACTGCACTAAAATTAGATCACACGCCTTAGAAGAAGAATGTAACTACTATAATACTGCTCCTATATTACAAGAATCTACCTACTATAATACTGCCTCCTATGTACAAGAATATAACTACTATAATACTGCTCCTATGTACAGGAATATAACTACTATAATACTGCTCCTATGTACAAGAATATAACTACTATAATACTGCTCCTATGTACAAGAATATAACTACTATAATACTGCTCCTATGTACAAGAATATAACTACTATAATACTGCCTCCTATGTACAAGAATATAACTACTATAATACTGCCCCCTATGTACAAGAATATATCTACTATAATACTGCTCCTATGTACAAGAATATAACTACTATAATACTGCCTCCTATGTACAAGAATATAACTACTATAATACTGCTCCTATGTACAAGAATATAACTACTATAATACTGCCTCCTATGTACATGAATATAACTACTATAATACTGCCTCCTATATTACAAGAATCTACCTACTATAATACTGCTCCTATGTACAAGAATATAACTACTATAATACTGCCTCCTATGTACAAGAATATAACTACTATAATACTGCCCCCTATGTATAAGAATATAACTATCATAATACTGCTCCTATATTACAAGAATCTACCTACTATAATACTGCTCCTATGTACAAGAATATAACTACTATAATACTGCCTTCTATGTACAAGAATATAACTACTATAATACTGCTCCTATCGACAGGAATATAACTACTATAATACTGCTCCTATATACAAGAATATAACTACTATAATACTGCCCCCTATGCACAAGAATATAACTACTATAATACTGCTCCTATGTACATAAATATAACTACTATAATACTGCCTCCTATGTACAAGAATATAACTACTATGATACTGCCTCCTATGTACAAGAATAGAACTACTGTGTTTTCTGGCGTATAAAACTACTTTTTAACACATGAAAATCTTCTCAAAAGTCGGGGGTCGTCTTATACGCCGGTATACTGCGTGCTAAAACTTAAGAGGACCTTTCACTGGTACAACGATTGTTAGATAATGATATGTATGTGTAGAGTGGCGCCCAGGGATCTCCCTGCACTTACTATTATCCCTGGGCGCCGCTCTACACATACGGTATATATCATTATCTAACAATTGTTGGACCAATAAAAGCTCCTCATTACTTCCAAGCTGGACTGGAGAAGCTGTCCTTCTCCAGCTTCAGGGTCAGGCGCCCTCTACTGAGCCACCGTGCGCTGCATCCCGGTCAGTCGCTCATGAAGCAGCCCCCTCTTCCTGCTCTCAGTGGATTTTTCATGCTCGGATCATCTGTTTTTTTTTATTTGGTGTGCGTTGGAAGAGGGGTAGTCTTATATGACGAGTATAGCCAAAACCCCATATTTTAAGAGGAAAAGTAGGGGGGTCGTCTTATATGCCCAGTCGTCTTATATGCTGGAAAATACGGTACTATAATACTGCCTTCTATGGACAAGAATATAACTACCATAATACTGCTCCTATGTACAAGAATATAACCACTATAATACTGCCCCTATGTAGAATATAACTACTATAATACTGCCCCCTATGTACAAGAATATACCTACTATAATACTGCTCCTATGTACAAGAACATAACTTCTATAATACCGCCTCCTATATACAAGAATATAACTACTATAATACTGCTCCTATGTACATAAATATAACTACTATAATACTGCTCCGATGTATAAGAATATAACTACTATAATACTGCTCCTATGTATAAGAATATAACTATTATAATACTGCTCCTATGTACAAGAATAGAACTACTATAATACTGCTCCTATGTACAAGAATATAACTACTATAATACTGCTCCTATGTACAAGAATATAACTACTATAATACTGCTCCTATGTACAAGAATATAACTACTATAATACTGCACCTATGTATAAGATTATAACTACAATAATACTGCTCCTATGTACAAGAATAGAACTACTATAATACTGCCTCCTATGTACAAGAATATAACTACTATAATACTGCTCCTATGTACAAGAATATAACTACTATAATACTGCTCCTATGTATAAGATTATAACTACAATAATACTGCTCCTATGTACCAGAATATAACTACTATAATACTGCTCCTATGTACAAGAATATAACTACTATAATACTGCCTCCTATGTACAAGAATATAACTACTATAATACTGCTCCTATGTACAAGAATATAACTACTATAATACTGCCTCCTATGTACAAGAATATAACTACTATAATACTGCTCCTATGTACAAGAATATAACTACTATAATACCGCCCCCTATTGTTAATCACTATACGCCATTAATATGATTCTTATGTTCTTACAATAAAGGACTAGCTTTTTATGGTATATTTTTGACACTGTTGCTGAAGGCACAGCTCCATGGCATTCGGTTGAATTGGTTTATTTTGGACTCCAGTGCTTGTCTCCGTAGCTTCCATTTTGGCGTTGTCCTCCACAGTTGACAATGCAGCAATAAACATCGTCTCCAGCTGCTGTGATTAGAAAGGAAATCTACACTGACAAGAGATATTCAGAATCTTGTTTCGCACAGCCAATATGACGAGGCAGCCAAGATCCTGAAAAACACAGTAATAACAGGAACTCATCAAGAGATGTTCAAAGAGGAAGCAGAGCTTATCGCCATTCAGGGAGATAAATGCATCATTTGCCTCATGCAAAAACAAGGAGATTTGTTCTCTTTTTTTACTCTCTTCTTTATGTTTGGATTCAGCTACTCGGAGAGATCTTCTGAATCCTATTATTTTGTGCCGCCAGCCAGCAGCACCTTGATCCATCCTTCCCCGCTATCAGAGCATCAGCTCAGGTCAATGCGTAAAAAGCATCAAAAGATATAAATGTCTCCGGAACCAGCAGCGGGATAATGATGTGGCTTTTGGTTTTGTTCATACTTTTAATTGAGCTTTTTCATAAATACACACTGCAAGCGGGCATAGTGCTGCATAGTGCCAGGAGAGTGGCATAAACACCGCCCATTTACTGCATACAGTGTTCAAATACATAGTTCATACCGGAATGGTTGGACTGCTTTATATAGCTCTTAATAAGTGCCATACTGTACTTCTATACCGCCATATATGATCCGTATAGTGCCGAAGAGTGTCTTACTTTTTCCACTACTATGGTTCTCATCTGAGAAGTGGATCCTTTAGCCGCCATTAATGGTGGTGCTAGCTAAATTAAGGTGTGGAGTCCAAGGGTCCATTTAGGCCTCTTTCACACTTGCGTTCTGAGGATCTGGCAGGCACTTCCGTCCCGCCGGATCCGTCAGAACGCAAGTCGCCTGAAAGCATTAGAAGACTGATCAGGATCCTGATCAGTCTTTGAAATGCTTTCAGGTTACCATGGCAGCCAGGCGCTCCTTCATGACGTCACAGGTCCCTGCGGTGCATAGATCAATGCGCCGCCCGGACCTGTGACGTCATGAAGGAGCGCCCGGAGGCCGCAGCGCAGGTAAGTACACTGCTGCGGAGTACTTACCATGGCAGCCAGGACTTTAGTAGCATCCTGGCTGCCATGGTAACCGATCAGAGCCCCAGCTTATACTGGGGCCCCGATTGGAACTGCTGCTGCGCATGCGCAGAGCTAAATGTCGGATCCGGCGATGCGCCAAAACGACGTTTAGCTTAATTCCGGATCCGGATTAATGCACTTCAATGGGCATTAATTCCGGATCCGGTGTTACGGCATGTCTTCCGGATTTTTGGACGGAGACAAATCCGCAGCATGCTGCGGTTTTGTCAACGTCCAAAAAACGTTCACATACTGAACGGAAGACATCCTGATGCATCCTGAACGGATTTCTCTCCATTCAGAATGCATTGGGATTATCCTGCTCAGTATCTTTCCGTCCTAGAGCCCCGAGGACGGAACTCTAGGACGGAAAGCAAAAACGCAGATGTAAAAGGGGCCTTAAGGATCTCGCTGTTCTTCACCCTTAAAGGGGTTGTGCAGTGATATTTATATTGATGACCTATCCTCAGGATAGGTCATAAATATCAGATGGGTGGTGGTCCGACACTCCCACCAATCAGCTGTTTAAAGAGATCAGCTGGGCTGCCGGGAGATGGACCCCCGCCGATCAGATATTGATAAACTATCCTGAGGATAGGTATGGAGTGAGATTCTGAGAGGAAGAGTAAGTAGGAGGCACAAGGGCCCACAGAGTAGCTTGGAACCGTCCTCGGTGCACTTATTTGCTCATTTGCATATTGATTAAAGGTACGTTTTCTCCAGAAAGAAGCAACGGATCACTAAGTGAAAGGTATCATTACATTCAGCTGAGTTAGCCCTTTAAGACATTGTGCCTGGTCTAAAAGTGAATTTCTAAGTGACAGATTCCTTTAAAAAAGAAAGTTGAAGGGGTTCTCCATGGGAACCCATGGTTAGGGGGTCGGGCATGTTTTCGAAGCAAAACAATCTAAAACTAATCCGTCAGAAGCGCCAGAATCTCACTCCGTACTAATGAGGGGCAAACACCCCAAAACAGCTGTCTGTAGGTGGTATACGGCCTGGCTATTTTACTGTTAAACGGTCGGACACTGACACTGAAGGTGGCGCTAGAGAGACGGTTCTCTTTCCCTGGGCGATACCTCTCTGCATTCTAGTCACAAGGAAAGGCTCTTTAAGGTGAAGTCGCTTTGGGTTCTTTTAACCTAATTTAATCAAATGAAGATCAAGTCAATGGGATTATTTCACTGAAGACCAGAATTTAGTTGGCGCTAGTATTTCGCCGTGCTTTTCTTGGGTGTAATTATGGACCTGGCCGCTGTCATATTGATTTACTACACATATAACCCAAATTACATTGTTGTAATTGCTGCATTTTTGGGTGAGGATCTCTGAGAATAAACTCCGCGCCACAATTAACAGCCGCAAATTAATCAAAGTCAGCAGCCGGATTACAGAAGAGCTGGATTGCGGGCCGCAGCTATGCTGTGGAGGATGCACAGCAATGTCTACAGAAAAGGTGGTAATCAGCATTTACGCCGTAGGGAAATTTAATAATGCATGGTAGAGAGCAAACCATGTGCAAAGTGGGTGTTACTGAACTGCAAATAATGCTCTAGAGTCTTAAAGGGGAAATGGAAGGGTTATCGTATGTGTCCTCATAGTCCTTCTGCATCGCTTGTAGACATATCAAAAATTAAAGAGCGGTTCCACCCGCAAAATGCAGCTTAAACTGAATTTGTCTTCTTTCCTCACTCCCAAAATAAAACATCTGATTCAAGAGGAAGAAGAAGTGATGCCCAGGACTGGAGATTGGCAGACACCAGCGATTCTTGCACCAACATAGATACCAGGATACCAGGGATGCACCCAAATGAGGCCAGGTGAGGAGATCGCCTCAGGCAGCACTAGGGAGGAGCAAGAGGGGGGCAACAGAAGGGCCATGGGCAATGAGCGCTTCCATTGTGGAAAAGGGGTTAGGTTAAGAAATTGGCAGGGGGGGGGGGCGCCTTTTCAGTTTTTGCCTGATACTGCATACTGGACGTTAGAAAAGAACCACTAGGAACCACTACTGGACATTGTGTCACGGACGTCCCGAGACATACGGACTTTCCCGCAACAGGTGGCAACACGAGGTTTGATCTGTTTTCCTTTTGGATCAAATGACGTCTGTGTTGTTTCTGGTGCTTGCCGCACCTTCTGTCCCCGGTGTGGCTATTGTGGTCAATTTACCTTCTCTATTTATTGTTGTTTCTCCCACTATGCTATGCGGTTTATAGCTTCTGTTGGACCTGTGGTTAGCTTGTGTTTAGTTCCCAGCTGAGCTCCTGGTGCTACCAAAGCTTCATTGAAGATGAGTTTTTCCTTTCCCTTTTGTATATTACAAGTGTGTGTTCCAGGGTCTATAGGGTGAGATAGGATTCTAGATATACGGTGTATGAACTTGCCTACCTTTGGGGCCTGTTCATACTGGTAGTCTGTCAGGACTGGAGTTAGGGTTTTCTCTAGGAGGTGTCCATCTTCCTTCCCTAGTTTCCAGGCATTTTTCCGGTATTCCCTTTCCCCCCTATGCTCGGTGAGGTGTTTTCCTCCCACACACGAGTGTGACACATTGCTTCAGTTTCTCAATATCTTTGGTGGCTTCATACTCACCTCCAAGGCACTAACACAGTTCATAACAGAGACTGGAACCCCCAAGACCAAGATATTAAATAAAAGCCTAGCCAAAAGGGTACACGAAATGTAGGAAATAAAAAACGTTCATTATCAAGGCCGGATGTACTAAACTTGTGGACACCAGGGGCCTTTCCACCCAACAACTGGACACCAACATTTGCTGTTGTTACCCTCTAGGGAATCCTAGAGATCTATGGAACCATGGTGGGATAACAGAAGACACAGCAGCACCAACCCAGAGGACAGCAGTGATAACACCAGGCCCTGGTGGTCATCCATTAGATGAGTAGAACAACAAAAAAACAGAAGCGCTGGATCGGGCACATAAGGCTTGTTTTTTTTCACACGTTCATCATGCACAAAAAACGTATAGGTTAGCGATGCCTCAGACATATGTCATACCGTCGCAACCATTACCATAGAGTTCCATTTAAAAAACAAAGTATACGTTAACGTACACATTTTTTGCAGGACTCTGCAGGATAAGCCAAAACCAGGTGCGGCTCTGAACACAGAACAGGCGCAGATCTTTCCCTTATACCTTATGTCTGTGGAGGCTTCAGTCCTGGTTTTGACTCACAATCACTGATGGAAATCACTGACTAAAACACTGATGTGTGAATGAGGCCTTACTGACAGGGAAGAAGCTGAACAGACTCTATTGACTATAATGGAGTCTGTTAAGTTGCTGTTCAGGATCCTGTCTTTTTACCAGACAAAAAAGTCCTGTATACAAGGCTTTTTTGTCTGGTCTTTTTGACAGAATCTGCAACAGATGCCGCGGACAGAGCCCCCAACACAGATGTGAACAAGTGTAGGTCTGCGTATAATGTATTTGTATTACTGCAACTTTCCTTCTCCTCATCTAAAGATATTACTCGAACAGAGGCATATTTTTACTCTTCCATAAAAAAATGTAGTGTGACCTCTGGGTACAGGTACTAAATCACTGGAAACCAGGATCTAAACCTAAACCATAGCATACTGGAGGCCACCACTAAATCACTGGAAACCAGGATCTAAACCTAAACCATAGCATACTGGAGGGCAGGTCCTAAACCACAGGCCACCAGGATCTAAACCTAAACCATAGCATACTGGAGGCCACCACTAAATCACTGGAAACCAGGATCTAAACCTAAACCATAGCATACTAGAGAGCCGCCACTAAATCACTGGAAACCAGGATCTAAACCTAAACCATAGCATACTGGAGGCCGCCACTAAAGCACTGGAAACCAGGATCTAAACCTAAACCATAGCATACTGGAGGCCGCCACTAAAGCACTGGAAACCAGGATCTAAACCTAAACCATAGCATACTGGAGGCCGCCACTAAATCCCTGGAAACCAGGATCTAAACCTAAACCATAGCATACTGGAGTCCGCCACTAAATCCCTGGAAACCAGGATCTAAACCTAAACCATAGCATACTGGAGTCCGCCACTAAAGCACTGGAAACCAGGATCTAAACCTAAACCATAGCATACTGGAGGCAGCCACTAAATCACTGGCCACCAGGATCTAAACCTAAACCATAGCATACTAGAGAGCCGCCACTAAATCACTGGAAACCAGGATCTAAACCTAAACCATAGCATACTAGAGAGCCGCCACTAAATCACTGGCCACCAGGATCTAAACCTAAACCATAGCATACTGGAGGCCGCCACTAAAGCACTGGAAACCAGGATCTAAACCTAAACCATAGCATACTGGAGGCCGCCACTAAATCCCTGGAAACCAGGATCTAAACCTAAACCATAGCATACTGGAGGCCGCCACTAAATCCCTGGAAACCAGGATCTAAACCTAAACCATAGCATACTGGAGTCCGCCACTAAAGCACTGGAAACCAGGATCTAAACCTAAACCATAGCATACTGGAGGCAGCCACTAAATCACTGGAAACCAGGATCTAAACCTAAACCATAGCATACTGGAGGGCAGCACTAAATCACTGGCCACCAGGATCTAAACCTAAACCATAGCATACTAGAGAGCCGCCACTAAATCACTGGAAACCAGGATCTAAACCTAAACCATAGCATACTGGAGGGCAGGTCCTAAACCACAGGCCACCAGGATCTAAACCGAAACCATAGCATACTGGAGGCCGCCACTAAATCACTGGAAACCAGGGTCTAAAAGCAAAACCAAAGAACACTGGTGAACAGACACTAAACCACAGATCACCAAGGACTGAGCATAAAACTACTATACAATAGGGTCCAAGGTACTCAACCACTGGCCACCAGGGACCCAACACAAACTCACTGCATAGTAAAGATTCAGGGCACTAAACTGCTGAAAATCATGATGTTTTTTCACAAATGATACTTTAACGACAAGTTAATTTGCTCAGTTTCCCCCAATATTACAGAACAGGCACTTTTCCATTAGTCACAGCAGTTTTATTAATGTTCCTTGCTGTCATTGCATTAAGTTCAGCCTAATGATGAAAGGCGAGACAGCTGTGGGTATGATTCTGCAGATTTGGAAAGTTGCCCCATCTCATCCATCACACTTACCAGTAATTGATTCTAGATAGGCAGTGTGATAATTACAGGGCCCCACACCGTATTCGTAAGATGAGGTGGGTGAACGTCTTTCGCCAACACAAGACCTTTTTGTTTATGGGGTCAGAGGCGTATGAGAAACAAGAACCGGATTGATGGGCATTCCCTGTAGCAAATGTTTCCTCTGCCTTAGCCTCATGCCCCCGCCGTTGTTTTGGTCCGCGTCCAAGCCGCATATTTTGCGGCTCGGACCCATTCACTTCAATGGGGCCGCAAAAGATGCGGACAGCAATCCGTGTGCTGTCCGTATTGGTTACTCCATTCCGTGGCCCTGCCTATTCTTGTCCGTTTTGTTGACAAGAATAGGCATTTCTGCAATGGGCCGCAAATTGCGGAAAGGAACGCAGAGCAGCTTCCGTGTTTAGAGGATTCGCAGTTTGCGGACCACAAAACACATACGGTCCTGTGCATAAGGCCTTACAGTTTGGAACACCATTTACTGTACTTGGGCCAGCGCTCCCATCCCCCAGACACAGATTTCACTTTAGATCTCGTCAGTGTCCTCGCTGATCTCCTGTCCTCACCGGGAGCCTCCGGTGTGTGAATACATGACTACGGCACCAAGGTCCTGGCCCAGGAACATCCCAAGTGTGTGGAGCCTGTCTCTAATCAAGTTAGTAAATGTGAAACGTAATACAGAATGGGGTTATCCCATGAGTAATGTAAGAAATGAAAATCAGATATCATACCGCCCGTGACAATCCTTTTGTAACACACTTAGGACCAGTCCTGTAGCTCACATGGATCCAGAGATCTGCCCATTTATTGTTCTGCTGGGCTGGTGTGCCCTTTCTGCTGCAGCTAGTGGCAGTTCGGGGGGGGGGGTATGCTTTCTGCTGCAGCTAGTGACAGTTGAATGGAACTGAGCATGTCTATCAACTTCAGTGAGCTGAACAGAAAGTTTAGAAAAAAGGCAAACAGCAGGTGGCGCTATACAGCTAGATTTCAGTGAATTTAGTATAATGCAATAACAGAAGTATTCGGATTAATAAATAAGTTTTTTGTGGGACAATCCCTTTACGAACTAAATCCATGTACGTGGAGAAAATCCCAAACCTTTGAGTATAGATGCTTCTATGGATATTATAGAATATACCCCCAGTGAAAAATGAAAACGTGCCTATGCGCCTCAATCATAATGTGCAGTGAGCTCCGCCATTTGTGGTCGGGCCACTCCGTCCTTAAAGCTGTGGTCTCACTTCAATACGTGGCTTTTATCATGTAGAGAAAGTGAATACAAGCCACTTACTAATGTATTGTGATTCTCCATATTGCCTCCTTCGTTGGCTGGATTCCTTTCTCCATCACATTATACACTGCTCGTTTCCATGGTTACAGACCACCCTGCAATCCATCAGTGGTGGTCGTGCTTGCAAACTATGGGAAAAAGCGCCAGCCTCGCTGGTGGCCGGGACCATGGGAGCTCACATAGGACAGTGCATTTTCCTATATTTTGTAAGCACGACCACCACTGATGGATTCCATGGAAAGGAGCCGTGTATAATGTGATGGAGAAAGGAATCCAGCCAGCAAAGGAGGCAATATGGGTAATAACAACATATTAGCAAATGTCTTGTATTAACTTTCTCTACATGATAAATGCCACTTACTGAAGTGAGAGAAACCCTTTAAAGTGTCAACAGGATCAATCCTGTTAAGCCAGGCATTACGTTCTTTAGGGTTGATACTACTGATTAAAACAATACCTATATTATGAAAATCGGTTGTGCCGTTCCTGAGTGGAAAAATAACTTTTATTCTTAATGCAAAGTAAAGCTTCAGTGCACCGAGGGCGGGGCCTAGACCCTCAGTGCTCCTCAGCTTTGCAGTGCTGGACACGCCCCTCGGAGCAGAGAAGCCGTAAATTGAATAAAGAATAAAAGTCTATTTTCCTGGAAATGCCGCGCCCGATATTCACAAGACAGGTACCGTTTAAATCAGCAGAATCAATCCTACCAGGCAGTATGCCTGGTTTAATAAGGTTCATCCTGCAGACAGGTGCTCTTTAAAGGGGTTGTGCAAGAATGGGAAACCCACATTCTGTCAGACCTGCAAAGGGAGAATGACTTACATGCTTCCCAGCCCCCGCTCCTTCTCCTGCAGACCTGCGATGTTTCGATGAGCCCTACTGATGTCAACAGCCTGTGATTGGCTGTGGCGATGTCAAACCGTATGTTGACATGGATGGAACCCAGCAGAGCATCGCAGGCATGCAGGAGAAGGAGCGGGGAGCCGGTGCCGGTAACTCATCTTCCCTTTGCAGGTACGGCAGAATTTGACAACCCCCCCAATTATTGCCCAATCCCTTTAAGTTTTAGGGACCGGAAGTAGCTATTTGCGAACTTTTTCGTGTCTCTCAGAGAACGGTCCTTTTATCCTATAGTTTTACCAGGCCCTACTTTATGGGCTCATGCACACGACCGTGTTTTCTTTCTGTGTCCGCTCTTTTTTTTTTTTTTTTTTTGCAGCCTGTATGCGGAACTATTCACTTCAATGGGTCCGCAAAAAAACGGAAATGACTCCACGTGCATTGCGTTTTTGTACGTCCACAAGTCAGTTCCACCAAAAAATAGAACATGTCGTATTCTTGTCCGTTTTGAGAACAAGGACAGGTATTATTACAATAAATCTGCAAAGAAAAGACGGATGCAGCACGCACGTCACACGTATGTCATACGTTTTTTACATACGGTCGTGTCCATGAGTCCTATCAGTCAGGATAAAGAGCACCCAGTTCCTATGACAGAATCCACATCTCCTATGCAAGATGGAAACCCAAAATATTCCCCCACAAGGCTGTCATCCATCTCCTGCCGGAAAGTCTCTCCGCTATGTTATCCTGGATCGTGACTTGCAGAACGTCCCATGATGATGCCTGCACCAGCACTAGACATGGCTGGTTGTCAGGCCTCTAAAGGGGAGAGGACACTGGAGGAATGTTGGGTCCAGGGTACGCTTTAGAGGGAGCAGCTAAGAAATGTCTCTCATCTTGGTCACCATCTAATGAACTGTCAGCTTTAGATTTCAAGAGACAATTCGGTGAAGCTATGAAAATGTTCTGGCTGACAACTTTCTAATGAAGGACAATTGAGACCTGAGTGATTTCAGAGGATGAGGGAAAAGGTTTACTGCAAGGTGCCAGTTCTGGGCTGTGAGAGGGTAACGCACCATGAAATTGCTGCAAGGTGTTTGTTCTGACCCTGAAAGAAAATTGCATCGCTAAAAACACAAGGAATTGATGAGATTTGTCCTTTTTTTGGACTCGTATATAAAATTAATGGTTGGGGTGCAGAAGAGGATCAGTTTTTGAAATTGTGGATCGTCACCGGCCCCTTTAGGGTACAGCCACACGTGGCTTAGGTGCTTCGGATGTTACGCAGCAGAATTGCATGTAGAAAATCTGCAGCATTTACAATAACAGCAAAAATCTCATCCACCCTCTGCAGAAGGTTTCCACAATGAAATCCGAGCATAAGGTGCATGTGGTGCAGACGTGGTGCATCATTTACACACCAAAATCGACATAATTTGTTTCTCATATGCAGCGGACCAACCACATGTAGCCATAACCTTAATAAGGGCATACTCAGGAACTCTTCCAGCAAAACCAAAATATTGTGTAATGCCTAGAACAGGACCTGAGAGGGCGGTGCTTGACACGAAGATTTTTTATTTGGTGTGTGTTTTTTTTTTTTAAATCTTTCACTCCCTGCACTAGGTATAACACATTGTGCACCACCCCCTCACACCCTGCACTAGGTATAACAGTGGGCACCGACCCAACACTAGGTATAATACAATATGCACTGCCCCCTCACACCCTGCACTAGGTATTATACAATGTGCACTGCCCCCTTACACCCTGCACTAGCTATAATACAATGTGCACTGCCCCCTTACACCCTGCACTAGGTGTAATACAATGTGCACTGCCCCCTCACACCCTGCAGTAGGCATAATACAATATGCACTGCCCTCCTCACACCCTGCACTAGGTGTAATACAATGTGCCCTGCCCTCCTCACACCCTGCACTAGGTGTAATACAATGTGCACTGCCCCCTCACACCCTGCACTAGGCATAATACAATATGCACTGCCCCCTCACACCCTGCACTAGGCATAATACAATATGCACTGCCCTCCTCACACCCTGCACTAGGCATAATACAATATGCACTGCCCTCCTCACACCCTGCACTAGGTGTAATACAATGTGCACTGCCCCTCACACCCTGCACTAGGTATAATACAATGTGCACTGCCCCCTCACACCCTGCACTAGATATAATACAATGTGCACTGACCCCTCACACCCTGCACTAGGTATAATACAATGTGCACTGCCCCCTAACACCCTGCACTAGGTATAATACAATGTGCACTGCCCCCTCACACCCTGCACTAGGTATAATACAATGTGCACTGCCCTCTCACACCATGCACTAGGTAAAATACAATGTGCACTGCCCTCCTCACACCCTGCACTAGGTATAATACAATGTGCACTGCCCCCTCACACCCTGCACTAGGTGTAATACAATATGCAATGCCCCCTCACACCCTGCACTAGGTATAATACAATGTGCACTGCCCTCTCACACCATGCACTAGGTATAATACAATGTGCACTGCCCTCCTCACACCCTGCACTAGGTATAATACAATGTGCACTGCCCCCTCACACCCTGCACTAGGTGTAATACAATATGCAATGCCCCCTCACACCCTGCACTAGGTATAATACAATGTGCACTGGCCCATCACACCCTGTACTAGGTATAATACAATGTGCACTGCCTCCTTACACCCTGCACTAGGTATAATACAATGTGAACTGCCCTCCTCACACCCTGCACTAGGTATAATACAATGTGCACTGCCCCCTCACACCCTGCACTAGGTATAATACAATGTGCACTACCCCGTCACACCATGTACTAGGTATAATACAATGTGCACTGCCTCCTCACACCCTGCACTAGGTATAATACAATGTGCACTGGCCCATCACACCCTGCACTAGGTATAATACAATGTGCACTGCCTCCTTACACCCTGCACTAGGTATAATACAATGTGAACTGCCCTCCTCACACCCTGCACTAGGTATAATACAATGTGCACTGCCTCCTCACACCCTGCACTAGGTATAATACAATGTGCACTACCCCGTCACACCATGTACTAGGTATAATACAATGTGCACTGCCTCCTCACACCCTGCACTAGGTATAATACAATGTGCACTGCCCTCCTCACACCCTGCAGTAGGCATAATACAATATGCACTGCCCTCCCCACACCCTGCACTAGGTGTAATACAATGTGCTCTGCCCTCCTCACACCCTGCACTAGGTGTAATACAATGTGCACTGCCCCCTCACACCCTGCACTAGGTGTAATACAATGTGCACTGCCCCCTCACACCCTGCACTAGGCATAATACAATATGCACTGCCCCCTCACACCCTGCACTAGGCATAATACAATATGCACTACCCTCCTCACACCCTGCACTAGGTGTAATACAATGTGCACTGCCCCTCACACCCTGCACTAGGTATAATACAATGTGCACTGCCCCCTCACACCCTGCACTAGATATAATACAATGTGCACTGACCCCTCACACCCTGCACTAGGTATAATACAATGTGCACTGCCCCCTCACACCATGCACTAGGTATAATACAATGTGCACTGCCCTCCTCACACCCTGCACTAGGTATAATACAATGTGCACTGCCCCCTCACACCCTGCACTAGGTGTAATACAATATGCAATGCCCCCTCACACCCTGCACTAGGTATAAAACAATGTGAACGGCTCCCTCACACACTGCACTAGGCATAACAGAGTTTATCAGTCGCCGTTTTTTTATAGGAAAGTAATTTTGCAAAATTGTACAACTGCAAATTAAAGGGGTTGTCCAGGATTTTTAAAAGATGGCCTATTCTTAGAATAAATGTATGACTGCAGACCCCTGGGAGCTACAATCTACAACAGCTGGGGCACTTTTATTATGCCTCTTATACAAGGTGGATCTGCACTGGAGTGAATACATTGCAGCTCTTTGAGATGTGTTATCCTGCAGCTGACCTTATATTAATCCCTGTCCTTTTGGGGGCAAGGCTCACGTATGAAATTATGTCCTTGCTCCATGTGGATTCTGTGGTCTTCTTCTGGCCTCTAGTGGCAAAGCGACAAATTATTCTAGGGAAACAGTTATAGCAATTGCTTCCTTTCAATTGCTTCCCGGACGTTACCCGAGTCTCTAGAAATGCTCTGTGTAGGGATGTCCATGCACATAGGTTCTCTTACACGGCAAAAACATTACCATGGGGCCCCTCCATGTGCTTGGTCATACATATCATGCCCCTCACCCACAGTCAGAAGAGCCCGATACTTGATTACCTGCCCACTAGCTCCTTTCCACTCTTTGTTGGACGGAAACCTAGTGTGAAGGTGGTCACATACGAAGGATTTCGGCCGGACATCTTCTGAACAATTCATTAATCATGGTTGGCCTGTGAAGGTGGTCGCTTTGGACACTGATAACTTAGGTTAAAAGGGACCATGCAACTGATTGACCTCTGCTGCAGTCTGGTCTGGGCTTCCATTGATGGGATGAAGGTCTGTTGTTTGGCAAGAAAAACTTTTCAAGTAAGCAACCAAAATTATCCAACACGAAAGATCAACTTTTTGACATGACATCTACCACCAGCCTGCATATCTGTGTGACATGGCCTAAATAGATCTGTTCAGAGGTCTAAAATCTCTATTGAATGGCCACCTTAACCCCATTAGTCTGGGACCTCCTGACCTACTGTGGACATTCTGTCTATACAACCTCAGCTGGGCCCCCTATCTCCATCCACCTCCAGGGTACAAATGCTGTTGAGATAGATAGATTAGATAGATAGATAATCTCGAAAAGGCATAAAGTTAAAGATGGCACATACCCTTTGTATTTTAAACAAAAAAATAAATATATATATATTCATCTTTTAGATTTTCATAATAAGAAAAAAGGAAAAGGGCCTGAAGCAAAACATTGGGCACCCTGCATGGTTAGTACCTAGTAGCACCCCCTTTGGCTTGGAATCGCTTAGAGTCTTTCAATTCTGAGGGATTTTCATCCATTCTTCCTTGCAGACATCTTCCAGTTCTGTGAGATTCCTGGGCCGTCTTGCATACACTGCTCTTTTTCAATGATGTTCAGATTAGGGAAATGTGAGGGCCATGGTGAAACCTTCACCTTGCGCCTTTTAAGGTTGTCTATCGTGCTTTTTTACAGCTGGTGTTATGTTTGCTTCCAGAATTTGCTGGAATTTCATTAAATCCATTCTTCCCTCTACCTGCCAGGTTGTTTTTTTTTTTTTGGGGGGGGGGTGTACTATACCTCCTTACGGAGAGCACCATAATTGGCGTGAGGAGACTTATAGGCCATACATGCTCCTCTGGAATTCTGGGAAGAAGGTATGCAATGGAGCTCTTAACAAGCTCTGCCTCTGATGCCACCAGATGTAAGGCAGCTATCCTATAAGTCAATCTTTGACCCTTCAAATAGGCCTTGACACGTAACTTGGATAATAAATAAGCCAGCACCTCATCTGCAGACAGCTGTTTCGGGGTGATTGCCCCTCTTCAGAGCAGAGAGTACTGGCTTAACTGGGTAAGAGGCCTAGGTCAGGATTTGGGGGATACTATCTCTCCTTACAGAAAGCGCCTTAATTGGCGTGAAGATGCTTATAGGCAATACACGCTCCTCTGGAATTCTGACTTATGTCTCTCACCCAGTTAAAGGGATTCTCTGGGAATTAGGAAAATAAAATGACTGAAAATACTTAAATATGACTTTATTATAAATATATTCCTAAATACCTTTCATTAGTTATAATGTTTTGCCTAGGGCATAATCCGCAAGGGAAATAAAATGGCGGCCGTCCTATTAGTACAAACAAAACCTGTCCTAATCACACAGGAGAACAAGTTACTTCACAACACCAAGGTGAAGAGCTGCCTCATCCTCCTCTCTGCTCTACTTGTCAGGGATTATGATCCTGAATACAGCTAATAAGACCTTCAGCTGAATCTCTTTAGGAATGGAGTTCATGAGGAGACACAAAGTACAGAGAGGAGGTGGGGATATGACTAATGAGCAGCTCTTGTATGCAGTCTCCATTTCCACAGCCCCACATTACGCCGTGTGTCTTGACCGTCCTCTCCATACTTCATTTCTCCCCATGAACTCCATTCCTACAGATATTTTGCTGAAGATCTTAGCTGTATTCAGTATCATAATCCCTAAGAGATAGAGCAGAGGAGGATGAGGCAGCTCTTTGGTTCAGAGTTCTGAAGTAATTTTTCCTGCTATGTGATTAGGACAGGTTTTGTGTGTACTAATAGGATGGTGGCCATTTTATTTCTCCTAATGATTGCCCCCAGAGCTTAGCCTCGCCCACGCCACTTGATACAAGTCGTGACGTCACTGGGCGGGTCGCTAGCAGCGGTAAACAGTAAGAAGGCCATGGTGCTCCTGCAGCGCCGCTACCTTCTCTAACAGCTGATCGGCGGGGGTCCCGGGTGTTAGAACCCGGCCAATCAGACGCTGATGATCTATCCTGAGGATAGATCATCAGTTGTAACAAAGTGAAGAACCCCTTTAAAGTATTTTTCACCTATTGGACATTGTGGGAATATCCTAGCAATATGCCCCCAATATCCAAGATGGGAATAACCCTTTAAAGTCTGAGACCTCAGTCAAAGTTATCTAAGCACTCAAATCTTGGGCTCCCATACTTTTAGAAGGCATTCCTTTCCCTTTTTTACTCTAAAATTGTACAAAACCAAAATAATATACTGATATTGCTTACAATGTTGAAAAGTGTGTTTCATTAAAGGGGTTGTGTCACTTCAGCAAATGGCATTTATCATGTAGAGAAAGTTAATACAAGGCACTTACTAATGTATTGTGATTGTCCATATTGCCTCCTTTGCTGGCTGGATTCATTTTTCCATCACATTATACACTGCTCGTTTCCATGGTTTACGACCACCCTGCAATCCAGCAGCAGTGGTCGTCATGCTTGCACACTATAGGAGAAAGCACCAGCCTTTGTGTGTTCCCACGGTCCCAACCACCAGAGAGACTGGCGCTTTTTCCTATAGTGTGCAAGCACGACCACCACTGATGGATTGCAGGGTGGTCTGTAACCATGGAAACGTGCAGTGTATAATGTGATGGAAAAATGAATCCAGCCAGCAAAGGAGGCAATATGGACAATCACAATACATTAGTAAGTGCCTTGTATTAACTTTCTCTACATGATAAATGCCCCTTACTGAAGTAAAAGAAAACCTTTAACTGTTCACAGTAACAGTAATTGTAACCAGGAGAGCCCAAAGTTTTGCATGCTACTGTAGATAGATATGAGATAGATAGATAGGAGATATATGATAGATAGATAGATACTAGATAGATAGATAGATAGATAGATAGATACTAGATAGATAGATAGATAGATAGATAGATACTAGATAGATAGATAGATAGATACTAGATAGATAGATAGATAGATAGATACTAGATAGATAGATAGATAGATAGATAGTAGGGCTGCACGATATATCGAAAAAATAATCGAATCGCGATAAGCGCAGATTGCAATATGGCGATTTGGCCGAACCGAAAATGCTGCGATTATATATGAAGGGGCCCCGCACACATAACTTGCTTTGTGTGTAAAGTATTTTACTACTGTCCGAAACAATCTCTCTCCTATTGATAAAATGGCCAGCCTCTGTACTCACTTTCAACATGAATGCACTGCACCGAGCAGCAGGGAGCTGACGTCACTTAGTCATGCTCCTGCTTCCTGAATGAAGTGGGAGGAGCGTGACTAAGTGACGTCAGTCACGTGCCGGCCGGCCCGCTCGCTACAGTGCATTCATAGTGAAAGTGAGTACAGAGGCTATTTTATCAATAGGAGAGAGATTGTTTCAGACAGTGGTAAAACACTTTACACACAAGGCCAGTAATGTGCGCAGTTTAGGACACATGAGGGGACACATAGGTCCATGAGGGGGACCAGCATAAGATGCTATATGTGTGTCATTCATGTAATTCTTATGCTGGCCCCCCTCATGGCCCTATGTGTCATAGCACACATCCCCTATAACAGTGCCATCCACAGATCCCCCCCCCCATAACAGTGCCATCCACAGATCCCCCCCATAACAGTGCCATCCACAAATCCCCCCCCATAACAGTGTCATCCACAGATCCCCCCCATAACAGTGCCATCCACAGATCCCCCCCATAACAGTGCCATCCACAAATCCCCCCCATAACAGTGTCATCCACAGATCCCCCCATAACAGTGCCATCCACAGATCCCCCCCCATAACAGCGTCATCCACAGATCCCCATAACAGTGCTATCCACAAATCCCCACCATAACAGTGCCATCCACAGATCCCCATAACAGTGTCATCCACAGATCCCCCCATAACAGTGCCATCCACAGATCCCCCCATAACAGTGCCATCCACAGATCTCCCCATAACAGTGCCATCCACAGATCCCCCCCATAACAGCGTCATCCACAGACCCCCTCATAACAGCGTCATCCACAGACCCCCTCATAACAGCGTCCTCCACAGATTCCCCACATAACAGCGTCATCTACAGATCCCCACATAACAGCGTCATCCACAGATCCCCACATAACAGGGTCATCCATAGATCCCCACATAACAGCGTCATCCACAGATCCCCCGTAACAGCGTCATCCACAGATCCCCCCATAACAGCGTGATCCACAGATCCCCCACCTAACAGCGTCCTCCACAGATTCTCCCATAACAGCGTCATCCACAGACCCCCCATAACAGTGTCATCCACAGATCCTCCACATAACAGCGTCATCCACAGATCCCCACATAACAGCGTCATCCACAGAACCCCCCACATAACAGCGTCATCCACAGAACCCCCCATAACAGTGTCATCGACAGATCCCCCACATACCAGCGTCATCCACAGATCCCCCACATAACAGCGTCATCCACAGATCCCGCATAACAGCGTCATCCACAGATCCCCCATAACAATGTCATCCACAGATCTCCCATCACAGTGTCATCCACAGATCCCCCATAACAGCGTCATCCACAGATTCCCCCATAACAGCGTCATCCACAGATCCCCCATAACAGTGCCATCCACAGATCCCCTATAACAGCGTCATCCACAGATCCCCTATAACAGCGTCATCCACAGATCCCCCATAACAGTGTGTCATCCACAGATCCCCCATAACAGTGTGTCATCCACAGATCCCCTATAACAGCGTCATCCACAGATCCCCTATAACAGTGTGTCATCCACAGATTCCCCATTACAGTGCCATCCACAGATCCCCCATAACAACGTCCTCCACAGATTCCCCACATAACAGCGTCATCCACAGATCCCCCATAACAGCGTCATCCACAGATCCCATATAACAGCGTCATCCACAGATCCCCACATAACAGCGTCATCCACAGATCCCCCATAACAGTGACATCCACAGATCCCCCATAACAATGTCATACCCAGCCGCGTCAGCGGCTCATATGGGAAAATCCAAGCAAATAGACCTCTAGCACAATTCCCTTAAAATATTGCATCGCATATCGTTATCGCAATTTTTAGGGCCCTAATCGCAATCGCACAAAATTCCCGTATTGTGCAGCCCTAATATATAGATAGATTAAAATGATAATCAGCCCCATCAATAAGCATTGCTCTGGTCTGCTCTGTATATATTACACTAGTGACTTGCTATTTCTGGGCATTGCATGGATGATTTTCGTCTAATAATTCATCAGATAAACTATTTCTCATTCAGCGGACGAGGCAGGACACAGATTCTTGAAGCGATACTTGAATTCACCCCAGCCGTCCTATGGTAAACACAGGACAAAGCCATCACATTGTCTGTTTAAAGTAATAACGCCGCCATCACTTGCTGTAATCGGAGCTGACACCGGCAGACGTGACTTCTAGATCCAGCGCCTTCCCGCAGCCAGACTTTCATTACACTGTGAACATCATAAGAGCAAGACAAGACCGAAAAACGCTCTGCTTAAATGGCGTTTATTGCTGCTATTACCCATTGTGAAGAGCAGGCCGAACCCCGCGCCTCCGCCGCAAACACATCTCTGGAGAAGAGGCGCTGCGTGCATCCAGGAATAATGGATTAGAATAGTTTTTGCTTGGTTTACTATATGAGAGCCATAATAATGAAATGACCTCTTCATGCTGCCATTTACATTGTGTTATATGGCGGCACATACAGGATGAAACAGAGAGGATATGAGCACAGAATAATAAAATGTAAAAAAAGAGCGTTGTCTTATAGCAGATCCTCATATCCCCAGTCTATACTGAGGACTATTCCCTATGGTACACTGAAGCGGCAGGAGATTGGCTAGAGGGGTGCACAAGTTGCAGTAGCAATGGTGCTTGTGTAGGCCCAAAGGCCCCTCTGCCACATAAGAGGACACCAGAATATATATATATATATATATATATATATATGTTGTAAGGGATTGCTCTCTCACAGGGGGGCGCAATCACAGACTTCTCCTCTGACCATGGGGTTCATGTCTAAATGGTGCTTTATTTTGGCACTTCAGCATCATCACACACATAAACATCGAAAATAAACACCTGCCCGTCTGGGCTCTACCTACTACACGTGTTGTCTCTACATCACCTATAGAGCGCCGTTCACACACGGCTTGGGGGGAGATGGTCCAGAAGTACTCCCGACTCTGACTGTGAAACCCTCTTTCCGTAGGCGTCGCTGGGCCATCAAACTTCAGGCTTTAAAAAGCCTTGTGGACCCTCAGCCCTCCTGGCTGAGACCACACAGAGCCTCTCAGGCTTTCTTAGCCTTTCTCCCTCCAAGTCATACACAGAGGGTTGTTTTATCCCTCCTTGATGACAGCAGCAGGCCTCACCTGCGATCACCTCCGGCAGAAGACAATACATGTAGCGGAAGGGTGTGGACTGGCGGATCCCACTACCAAACCTATCCCCCAGTCCACATAAAAACCAGCCCAGAACAACATCTAGACAAAACTTTCTCAGCAAATTATACTTTGCTGAAACCACTGCAGCTTTCTGGATTTCAGTTATCTCACCCAGCTGAGGTATCTGGGTGGGATATACACACCTCCCAGCACTTATACCCTATGCTATGCAACAACGAGGCATTGGTATACAGCCTCATTTTTGTATAGCATAGGGTATATTTATTATAAATTGGGCTGAGAAGCCATGTTTAATTTTGCTGAGAAGCAGTTGTTATATCAAAAGCATAGTATTGAGGATGTGCAATCCAGATTCACTCTCACATGATGATATCATACACTTATACTGTACACATCACCACAATATATATATATATATTATAGGAAGGGTGTCTGAACAAGAAAAAAAGCGGCCATATCCGATCAGGACATGGCAGAAAGGAAAGTGGGTACGGTGGCAATGGTGGAGCAAGGAACGGGTCAGTACTATGTAGAACATTTTCCTTCCACAGATTATTACCAACAATGGACTAGAAGAAATAACCGAAGAACCCCTTTAAATTTCAATTCATCTCACCAAGCAGAGTTCTGCACCTTCAACAGGTTGTTCCAGAACCTGAGGATGCTCCCCTGCCTCTTGATTGACAGGCCATTGATTGACATCTCGGCCGACCATGACAATCTCACACCTGCACCTGCGCAGAGGCTCTGCTTCCACTTCCGCAGCAGCGACTGTTCATGTGCCGCTACCCCAAAGTGTAGAGGCTCTAGTAGAGGAAGCAGAGTCTCTGCACTTGCACCACTACTCAGATCAGTGATTGTTGGGCTGGCCTGTCAATCAAATGGCAGGGGGAGCATACTCCGCTTCTCTGGTTATTTCTTCTAATCCACTGTTAGTAATAACCTGTGAAAGAAAAATGTACTACATAGTATTTACCCATTGCTCTCTCCGCCATCCCTGCTGCATTCAAACCGGAATGCTCCTAGCAAGCACTATACTAACCGGAAAGGAGTAAGGGCAAAAAATATAAAGGCTAGACGATCAGCAACCCCACCCTAAGCAACCAGGCAAAGCTAAGCAATAACCGAACACAGATTCGGATGCAGGAAAGCTGCATAGCAACTGCCAAACTAAATGTCTTACTAGGTAAACATAAAGCAACAGTGAGACCTATGTTATTTGTAACTCTTATCTAATAAAGGGGGGGGGAAGAAGAGACACAGGCGCTTAGTGCCAAAGCTAGCCGTGCCCATTATTATCATGCTCTCTCTGTGCTGAGTCCTGCACAGGCCTGCCCTTCTACTCTTCAGGTTCTGCTGACTGGCTGCCCCTCTGCTGTGACATGCTGCTCATAGGAATAAATCTTCGTGACAGAGCTGGGGGAGGGAGGAGGTTTAATCAGTGTGGAAAAAAGGCAGACAAACTAATTTAAACCCTATACATGAACTACCTAGTTAAAAGTAATAGCAATATTTAAAAAAACGAATCTCAGGATGTCAGGGGGGCCCGTCAGGCCCCGCCACATACACTCTGTGTGTACCACTACATTTAGTTTACATGGGGCCCCTAGAGAGAGGTAAGAAGTTGCAAGGAGGTGGTCTAGACAGGTTCTACAATACTAGCAAACAAGTGACATAAAGTCAGGTAAAAGTGATGGGGGCACAGGACTGTCACTGGTAGTAAGAATTTTGGTAGTGTCACACAGCCCCTGCAAAAGGCTTCATCTTTATCTTTGCAATCAGCCGCCAACTATTGTATTGTGGCGTATCACTGGGAGAGCTAAGCAAGAAACAGAACCTGTTATTATAACCCCGGCGCTGATTATAGGTTGGGATTTATAACTCTTTCTGGAAAATACATATAGGTTGTAATTTGCCAGCGAGGACAAGAAAACACACAAAACACAAACGGTCCAGCTCCGCCGACCAGAAAATCACATAAGGGGTTTTTAAAAAGCACCATGGCGGTCACATAGGTAATGGGGGCGGGGGGAGTTTTTTTTTAAAGGGGTTGTCTCATCTTAGACATTGGTGGCATATCTTTAGGATATGCCACTAATGTCTCTAGAACAGGACCGCTAAATTGAAGGACAGTGCACTGCGCATGCATGCTCTCTTACTAAATTTTCCCCAGAAACTGTCACAGGTTATGGGGAAGGGGAAAACACCAGATACACACAACAAGAATAAGAAAACAGTCAAGGCCTCAAAAGCTAAGGAAGAGGGATGGTGACCTCCTAGTAGACCTGTCTCACGTGATCCTGATGCGTCTCCATATCAGGGGAATAAATTTAAATATCATCCAGATAAACCACCACAAACCTGCCCACCAGATGATGAAAGATATCATTGATGAAGTGCTGAAAAACAGCAGGAGCATTGGTCAAACCAAACGGCAAGACCAGATTCTCAAAATGACCCTCAGGAGTATTAAAGGCCATTTTCCATTCGTCCCCTTCCTTGACTCTTATCAGATTACATGTCCCCCTCAAATCCAACTTAGAGAACACCTTGGTGCCAACAATCTGATTGAATAAATCTGGGATCAAAGGAAGGGGATAGGGATCACGGATAGTGATGTGATTAAGCTCATGGAAGTCCAAACATGGCCTAAGAGTTCCATCAACAAAGAAGAACCCTACAGCCACTGGTGATTTGGATGGTCTAATATGACCTTTAGCCAAACTCTCGCATGGCTACTCTTTCGGGTTCAGAAAGATTATACAACCAAGACTTTTTGTCTAATGCGCTTGTTGTCAAACCATGCATACGGACAAACTGGCCATCCACTAGGTTAACCCCTGCACCACTGTTAACAAAATGTCCTCCTTTACCACAGAAAAAGCAAAGTCTTTTCTTAACCCTAAAGTTTTTATCACCTGGTCCAGGAGTGACCTGCCTCAATTGCATTGGCTCATCACCCGACATGAACTCAAGTGCCTCTTTACCCAGAGTGTCAGAAGAAGCCGCTTCCCCATATGATAGTATGTCCTGGGCGAGAGGAACCTTAGCTCTCTCCCTCAAGCGTCTATCAATACATACAGCTAGAAACATGGCCGTCTCCAATGATTCTGGATTTTCGTGAGATGCCAAGGCGTCCTTTAGGTTCTCAGACAGCCCTTGACAGAATTGACTACGGAGAGCTGGGTCATTCCACTCCGTATTAGTTGCCCACCTCCCAAATTCAGAGCAATAGGACTCTTCAGAATGCTCTCCCTGCCGCAAACCACGCAACTTAGATTTGGCCAGGGAAACCCGATCTGGATCATCGTAGATAAGTCCCAGAGCTCTGAAAAATTCATCTACCGACCGGAGGGATTGTGATCCGGTTGGCAAGGAGAAAGCCCAAGACTGAGCGTCACATTTAAGTAATGAAATAATAATCCCCACTTATAGGACGTAATCTAAAATATAATCTGCACGACTCCCTGAACCGAACAAAGTTGTCACTTCCCCCGAAAAACCTATCCGGGAGAGCGACCTTAGGTTCAGGGCAGGCTTGGTTCCTGCTGCCGGAACACACCACCTGTGGTCTCTGAAACTGTGCAAAGGCCATACAGAGGTGAGCTACCTCCAAAGATAGCCCCTGCATACGATCGACCAGTGCAGAAACAATATCTATAGCTGCACTGAAAAAACACGAAGGATAACATTTTTTTTTTTGGGCGGTTGATAGTGTCACAGGTTATGGGAAAAGGGAAAACACCAGATACACACAACAAGAAAAAGAAAACAGTCTAGCCCTCAAAAGCTAAGGAAAATGGATGGTGACCTCCTAGTAATCCCTAGGCCTTTCCCTAACTCCTGCCAGTATGAGCAAATCCTGATTGTGGAGATGCTCATACGCTGGATACCTATGCCCTGCTAAAACTGACGATCCCTAGGATAGGTAGCAGGAGATGAGACAGCTGGTTCCTTCCCAGATGAAGGATCCCGCATCTCCCTGAGGCCTAGAAACCAAAACACACCAGAGAACAACAAACAGTAAAGGCAACTGGTACTTAGCTTAGAGATGTATGGAGAAGCAGGAGATCCAAGACAAACAAGCTCTAGCAACTCCAAGAAGAAATATCAACCGCATGGTCAGCAGTGTGAGGCGGACCTAAATAGAGCCTCGTCACTGATAACAAGCAGAACCTGAGGAGAGGTAAGATTCTGCCAAACAACAACATACTAAGGGGAAAACAGAGAGACCTGTCAGAAAGCCTCACGTGCAGCAAGTCTATCCGATCTTCTCACCTCTCTCACAGGAGTGACCGTGACAGAAACTGGCGTAACATATAGCACACATTTCCACCAGCTCATAAGTGGTATTCTTTTCTGTTACACAGACTGTACACTTCTGATTTGGAATATTGTTAGCTTGGCAGCCCATGGGCTGGTCCCTCTTCTTCCCGGTGGCCAAGACTTGTTCCTCTTTCCCTTCCTGCCGACAGCAGGCCCGGGTGCCAGGTCCCACAAACTTTCATGGCAGGCCGCAGCCTGCATCGGCTGCCTTGGTCCCTCCCTCTGTTCTTAAGGAGTACGCTCCTGCTTACTATCATAGCACCATAGAGCGCGCCGAAAGCTGTTCCAGCCTTTGGCTGACTAACTGTGTATATTTAAGGCACCTGAGCTTTAGCTATTCTAGTCTTGCTAGTCCTAGGTAAGGTGTGCTTAACCCTATCTCACTGCCCGTGTACTGAACTTTTCCTGTTTACTGTCTCAGATCCTCTGCTGCCCGTCCTGACTTCTGACTGTTTATTGTATTGACCCTTAGCTTCCAGCCTTGGCCTCAGACTAGTTTCACGCATATGCACGAATTCTGTCTGCCTTTAGATTGTTTCCTAACTATGAGTATTGCCTGAACCCTCAGTGCTTTGCATCAGTGTCTCTGAATCCCGCGGGTCAGCCATCAACTACACCAGGGCGATTCTAAGAGGTAACAGCCTGGTGGCTCCTCTAAATTGAAGGCAGGATGCCTGTATGTGGGGTAAAAGGTGAAAGCCAGGGGGTCGCCCTTAGGACTAGCCCAAAATCAAACCAGTTAGTTGGCACAGTGGGTACACACTCACTGCCCATTACACATAAAAACACCAGCCCTAATAAATTCCTCCCAAAGTTTGTAGAAACAAAACTAAATTAGCTGAACAAGTATCCTCATTGCCCACTGGAACCATTCGAATTGTAGTCCCCTTCTCAGGGTTGGCTATGGGGGATACTGGTATTCTGAAAAATTCCAGGTAGACCCTGTTATTTGGAAAAATAGTGGTTTAGTGCTGTCCTGTTAGACTGTACACATGACCGTTCTGGACTGTACACATAACAATTCTGGACGGGACAACTTGTAGGTTTCACAATGCACTCCGTTGTTCTTGGTCCCTGAAGACCAGCATGATATTTGTCAGATGGCCAATTATTAACTTAAAGAAGTTTTCAGAGTGTTTTATACAGATGACCTATCCTCAGGACAGGTCATTAGTACCTGATCAATGGAGCTCCAAGACCCGGGTCCCTTGTCGATCATCTGCTTGAGGAGGCTGCAGTGCTCCAGTGAGTGCCATGGCCTCTTTGCAGTTTAAAGGGGTTCTCTGGGAATTAAGAAAATACGTAAATATTACTTTATTATAAATATACTCCCGAATACCTTTCATTAGTTATAATGGCTCGTTTTGTCTAGGGAGCAATGATTAGGAGAAACAAAATGGCCACTGTCCGATTAGCACACACAAAACCTGTCCTAATCACACAGCAGGACAAAATACTTCACAACGCTGAGGTAAAAAGCTGCCTCATCCTCCTCTCTGCTAATCAGGGATTATGATCCTGAATACAGTTTAATATGATATTTAGCTGAATCTTTGTGGGAATGGAGTTCATGAGGAGACATGAAGTACAGAGAGGACAGACAGGACAGACTGTGGTAATGGAGACTGCATACAAGAGCTGCTGCTCATTAGCCACGTCTGCTCATGAACTAAATCCCAACAGAGATTTCAGCTAAAGATCTTAACATCTGTATTCAGGATCAGAATCCCTGACAAGCAGAGCAGAGAGGAGGATGAGGCAGCTCTTTATCTTAGTGTTGTGAAGTAACTTGTTCTGCTGTGTGATTACGACAGGTTTTGTGTGTACTAATAGGACAGCAGCCATTTTGTTTCTCCCCAGACAAAACAAGCCATTATAACTAATGTAAGGTATTTGGGAATATATTTATAATTAAGTAATATTTAAGTATTTTCATAATTCCCAGAGAACCCTTTAAGGTTCCCTTCACACGCGGCAGATTTTGTGGCATAAAATTCTGCGGCTGAAATACTGTTCCATTAAAGGGGTTCAGCAGTTTGTTACCACTGATGATCTATCCTCAGGATAGATCATCAGCATGTGATCGGCCGGGGTCCGACACCCGGGACCCCCGCCGATCAGCTGTTTGAGAGGCCGCGGCGCTGCAAAGCGCCGCGGCCTTCTCACTGTTTACCGCTGCTAGCGCCCCGCCCAGTGACGTCACGACTTGTATCCAAGCTAGCTTAGCCCCGCCCACGCCACTTGATACAAGTCGTGACGTCACTGGGCGGGGCGCTAGCAGCGGTAAACAGTGAGAAGGCCGCGGCGCTCCTGCAGCGCCGCGGCCTTCTCAAACAGCTGATCGGCGGGGATCCCGGGTGTCGGACCCCGGCCGATCACATGCTGATGATCTATCCTGAGGATAGATCATCAGTGGTAACAAACTGCAGAACCCCTTTCATTTTAAAGGTTAATAAGCAAAATAAATGTGGAGCCCCAGTTATGGGTCTACAACACAATGAAAGCCAGATATTCCTCAAAGGAAGGAAAACCGAGCAAAGGGGTGTCTCCATTACAGAGATCACCAAATCCACCATATTAAGTGGCCCCTATGTCAAGATCCCGCTTTTTTACAAGCTTCAAAGGGAGTCTTTCACCCCAAAATCGCAACATCTAACACTTACACCATTGTGTCCAACACAGCCCCACATTAAAATGCATCTTACCATATTGTTGTCCGTTCCACAGGTCGTCCAAAACACACTTTTATTCCATATGCAAATCAGTGTGTGAAGATGCCCAGGGGGGGGCGTTCAAACGGCCGGTGCCCAGGCCCCACGCTAATTTTCATAAGCAACCACTCCCCTTTCACCCATTCGGCCCGCCCTTTAACTGGATCTTCAGCTCTTTCGTCCGTAGCCAAATCACGCGCCTGCGCCGACGAACGGGAGGAGCAGGCGCCGGCCCGTACGTCACATTACAGCAAGCGCCGCTGCTGAGACTCTAAAATGAGGCTCCGCTGTGTTTTTTGTTTAGTCCGCGGTCCTGGATACTCAATGTTTAGTCCGCGGTCCTGGATGCTCAATGTTTAGTCTGGGGTCCTGGATGCTCAATGTTTCGTCCTGGATGCTCAATGTTTAGTCCGCGGTCCTGGATGCTGTAGACACTATAGGGATCTTTGGGGTCATTTATCAAACTGTTGTAGTAGACCTGGCTTAGTTGTCCATAGAAACAGGTTCCACCTTTCATTTTTGACAGCTCCTCTGGAAAATGAAAGGTGGAATCTGATTGGTTGCTATGGGCAACTAAGCCAGTTCTAATTTACACCAGTTTGATAAATGACCCCAATTATGAGAAATCTAACGTGTCTGTGTAACAAACTCTGTAGGGACGAGATGCGGCGGGAGGAATTAGTCATGGCGGTCTGGGTCAAACGGAGAAGAGGAAAGAGAAGAGCTACATGACAGGAGAAGTCCCTGGATGTAAGAGGTATGTGGTGCTGTATCCTCACTGCTGTGACCTGCGTCTCATCTTCTCCTCCAAGTCTTTATCATAATCATATGTATTTTAAATTTGGCACCTCAAATTTTTCACCTGCAGTCCTATGTAACAGCCCAGATAACAATGATAACTTTCTGTGTGCAGATAATGTACATGTTCCCTGCAGTCCTAGGTAACACCCCACATAACACAATAATTCACTGTGTTATGTGGGGTGTTACATAGGACTGCAGGAAACATCTATGACATCTGTACTCAGAGAGTTATGAGATGGTGGGGGTCTGACTCCTGGCACCCCCGCCAATCAGCTGTTAGAGGAGACCGCGATGTTCCAGTGAGCGCCGCAGCCTCTTTACTCCTTACCAAGCACGGCGCTGTCCATGTGATAGCAGTGTGCTTGGTATTGCAGCTCAGCCCCAATCACTCAGATAGGACAGAGCTGCAGATAGGCCATGTGAACGATGAATGTGATGTCATATGGCCGAGGAAGAGACTGTGACGCTTACAAAGCACCGCAGCCTCTTTATACAGAAAAAAAACCTGAAACCTAAAATGGAGTGGGGGGGGGGGGGGGGCCCAAGTTGGGTAGACAGCCCCGGGCCTATCTTGCACTTAATCCGCCCCTGGTTATTGGTTTTGACTGTATGGTTCCTGGGTACTTACCCAGACCTCACAAGTGTCCCTCTTTACTCCTTGAATGTCCCTCGTTTTGATCTGAGGTATAGATTTGCTTTATTGCAACTACAATATTGATCCAGAAAATGCTTGTCTGGTTCCTCTCTGTATATTAGAGCCTGCCTTGTATATTATTTCATTATTAGATGCAATTTGGATTTTCTACATTTTTATATTCAGGAAAATTGGTCTTTCACACTGTGAACCAAAATTGTCCTTCTTTGACCATCCAAAAAGTTGGGAGGTATGACTCCCATTGGGTGGGGTCCTGACCACTTATAGCTTTGCACAGGGTCCTTGTTCCTCAGCCTTGTGTCCAGCACTACAGGTGCTGAATGACTTAGAGGCGCCCCTACTTTGCAGGACGTGCTTCTCCTGTGACCACTTTCTTTATCTGTCCGTGTCCTCACATGGAGCCCCTGATACACACAAAAAAAAAAACCACCACACGGTTCCAGACTCCACTGTACAATTCTGAACTCAAACAAGCCCGTAACTGCCAACTTTTAAAATGGCCGCCGTGAGGTTTGCGCCAAGGCCCACGTGACACGTCGTTTCCCCGCCCCATTCGGCTCTGACGTAGGAACGTCGCCCTCGCTACTCTGCCTGGAAACCCCGTGAGGTGTGAGGGACACGGTCATTTCGCCATTAGCTGCCGTGAGGAGGAGGAGAAGAAGAAGAAGAACGAGAAGGCGACGACGAGGAGGCGTTTACCGGTGGCCGCAGGACTCGGGATTGGGATCGCCGTCGCTTCGTTTATCTCCTGTCTTTGAAGGCGGCTGTGGAGACCGAGCTGCCCGGAGCGGGACTGGTGGAGCCGCAGTAGGCCGCAACCCCCCCTTCTATTGTGTTCGAGGCCCAAGAGGGATTCACTTGTTCGCCCCCGGAAGGGACTTGTACGGACTTGTGAGGACTGAGGCTCCGTTACGGACTCTGACTGGAATCCTTACGGACTGCTCTGCCCGGGGGGGTCACACAGGACTGGACTGGCCGCTCAGGGCCCCCCCTTTTCCTTTTCCCCCCTTTGTTGGGGCTGCTCCTGTCTTCCTAGCGGACTGTGTGGAGGACTGTAACCGAGTGAGGGGGCCTCGGGCCGGGTGCTGGGGAGTGAGCGCCCCCCATGGCTCCTGGAGCAGTGTCCCCGGCCTCCCCCATGTGCTGAGGCCTCTGTGTGTGTGCTGTGTGTGTGCCGCCTGTGTGTGTTCTCTGCATTGCATAACCCTATATATGATAATAACATGTCGTGTGTGCACTATAAGTTCTCCTCCAAACTCAACTATGACACCGTGACCTTCGATGGGCTGCACATCTCCCTGGCCGACCTCAAGAAGCAGATCATGGGCCGGGAGAGGCTGAAGGCGGCCGACTGCGACCTGCAGATCACCAACGCACAGACCCAGGAAGGTAATGCCTCAGTCACGGGCGCTGTACAGTGTGAATTGGGCTATGTTCGCATTTGCGCCGGCTTGTCCGGTAACGGTAAAAAATGTATTGCTGGATCCGTCATGGGATACCCGGTGGGCCTCATTCCCTCTAATGGGGCCCGGTGGCAAATCCCAGCGGTGCTGTTTTGTCGGAATCGACAAACATAGCCTTATGGTCCTTGTGTGTGAGATCACGGTAAATCCTTCCGCCATAACCTGACTGCTGGGATCCCACTGATGCTGGGAATCATGCGGCCTGGGATCCAGTACCACCCATCCCCCGAGCTGTGTGGCTCATGGCGCCATTCAGTGGGGTTGGGGGTGGTGCGGGTGATGTGACCCGTAGTTTTAGGCGTCAGTGGTGCCCCAGCAATAAAACCTGTCAGATTGTAATTATTATATATATTTTTTGACAATCCTTTACTGTAGGGGTAGTTTTAAGCAGATGAGTGGCCCTGCTCTCGGGTCCTATAGAGGGGGAGTCCCCACACTTGGAACTCCCCTCGTATATACAGGAGCAGGCGCTATAGACAAGCATTTATTTATTTTTTCTGTTATGCTGTTTACATGCTTTTATTTCAATAGTTTGGACCTTTTGTGACGCCGCGATGACCATGATCTTTATTGTTTTATTTTTAATATGGGAAAATGAGGGGATTTTAATTTTGTATATATTTGTAAAATGTTGACTTGTAGTCAATGGGGACGGAGCGGCAGCACACGGGTACTTGCGGCATGGCGGATCCGGCAGGCTGTTCACCCGCCAGAACAGCCTGCCGGATAGCTATGCCGCTAGTGTGAAACTACCATTAGGCCTCATGCACACGGCCGTTGTTGTGGTCCGCGTCTGAGCCGCATATTTTGCAGCTCGGCCGCGGACCCATTCACTTCTATGGGGCCGCAAAAGATGCGGACAGCACTATGCTGTCCGCATCCGTTGCTCCGTTCCGTGTCCCCGCAAAAAAAATAGAGCATGTCCTATTCTTGTCCGTTCTGCGGACAAGAATAGGCATCTCTATAATGGGCCACGTTCCGTTCCGCAAATTGCGGAATGGAACGCAGAGCAGCTTCTGTGTTTTTGTGGACCGCAAATCACCAACGAACGTGTGCATGTAGCCTTAGGAACATACCTGTGGAAGGGCCTTGAGACTGCCATGCCAACCAAACGGCTCCTTTATCTTGGTGCGGGCGCGCCGTTTGGGTCCCAGGGTGTAGAACTACTAAAAAAAAAAGAATCTTTCAGATGCTGTTGTTTCAATTGACCATGGCACCTGGTTAAAAGTCCATGATAAGTGCTATTGCCGATCATGGCCTTTGCCCAGTGTCTGATGTGTAAAACAGCAGAAACCCCTCGGCTATGGCGTCTGAGTCCGTGTGTGTTAAGGGGTTGAAATCTTCACCACGTGTGTGGATTCTGTCTCGGAGATTTTCCGCGGCATATGGTGAGATTTTGGAGTGTGTCCACTTTGCAGTTACTGTATCCCTACTACTGTTTTGCGCACCAGGTCCACATTCTTTGGCGATCACGCCTGATTGCTGTGGTTTTCTGATATTGGCCCTGTGTGTTGTGAGGAGACACAATCCATTTAAATGCCTGATTAAAGGGGCTTGTCCAAAGGGAATGTAATAAAAAAATAAAAGTAGCGGTACTTACCTGTTCATTTACCCCGCCGTTCCAGCGCCATCGCTCCGATCCTCCCTCCTGGCCCGGAGCAACATCGCTAGAACAGTGGGGGAATAAACAGTCCTGCTTCTATTATATCATTACATTGCCACCCTCCTTGGGCACTTTGCCTCGCTCAGACAACCTCTTTAAAATGGGGGTTCCCCATGTTAAAGTGGTCCTATCCTGAGGATAGGTCATCTATGCTAAAAAGCGGACAACCCCCCTGAAGCATTGGTCACATCTTTGGTGGCAAAAGAGATGCAGAGGGAAAAGAAGGCTTAACCTCTAATGCCACCTGATGTACGGCCTGGTTCACACGTAGTGATTTGGTCAGTGATTGTGAGCTGAAACCCGGTGTCTTATCTGAGTTTTGGCTCACAATCACTGAAGGTGGGCACAGCCTCGGTGGAATGGGCATACGGTGCCACACAGTAACTTCTCATTTCCAGGGGGTCAGGTTGCATTCACACACACCATTTTGCATTGTGTTTTTTCACCTGTGTAGTAGGTGAAAAAAAACTAAAATCTCTTACAATTCCCTCCCGTTATCTACTCATTGATTTAGCTTTATGAAAAACTGCATCAAAACTGCACATGTGAAGCATCCAGATTCTCTGATTATCGTATCAATTTTATCAAAACTTTGCGATACGTTTTGATGATTTTGTCCGTGACTTCTATGGTTGTGACGTTATACAGGTTTATCTGGGAATTGTTATATTGCAGAAGATAATTCAGCGTTGGGGCTCGTTTTTGCGTTCAGTGTACCATCCGTATACGGAACCATTTGTTTCAACGGGTCCGCAAAAAACGGAATGCATTCCGTTTCTGTATTTCTGTTCCGCTATATTTTGAGTCGTCCTATTATTGCCCGCAAATCGCGTTCCGTGGTTACATTCGTCAATGGGGCTGTAAAAAAAAAAAACGGAATGCATCCGTATGTCTTCCATATCGGTTCCGTTTTTACAGAAGCATCTATTGGAAATTTTATGCTCAGCCTAATTTTTCTATGTACTTACTGTTAAAACATTATTATATGCTTCCGTTTGCGATCTGCAAAAAACGGATCACAAACGGAAACTGAACGGAAACATTACTGAAACTAAAAACTGACTGCAAAACCATACGGTCGTGTGAACGAGCCCTTATATTGTGTCTCTCCAGAAGTTGTCCATGAGGCCACCAGTTCTGAGTGACACAGCAGCCGGGCAGGTTGGACTTCTTTTGTCTGATGCCACTTACCTTGGACATAAGTGGCCGTACAGCGTTATTGGAATGACTTGTGCATTACATGAGGTCCTTGTGTCATGGCGCTGTAGAGGCTTGTGCAATGGTTTGGAACTTTATAGGTCAAATTTATTACAACTGGTGCAAAGGAAAAGTGAAGTATCCCCAATGCTTTACTTTTCCTTTGCACCAAAGATCTCATGCACACAAATGTATTATATTTTTTTCCCAATGTCTGTTCTTTTATTTTGGGCGACCTGGTATGCAGAACCATTCACTTCAATGGGGCTGAAATAAGAATACAGAAATGACTCGTGTGCGCTATTATTGTTTGCATTACGTCGTGCGTGTTTTGGGAATCTGCAATTTGTGGACTGCAAAACACCCAATGGTTGTGTGTATGGGCCCTCAGACTACTGAGTGTGTGGGCCCCGGACTGCAGCCTGTCTGTGTACGGCACGGGGGTACACACTTGAATGATTCATTGGTTAAAGCTGTGCCCCCTTTCTCATCTCAGATAAATGCTTTAGGATGCCTACACACGCTGCGGATTTTGTTGGAGAAATTTCCGTGACTGAAAAATCAGTTCCATTAAAGGGTTTCTGTCACCAGGATTACACATTATAAGCTGTCTGACATTAGCTACGTTGCCCTCTGCTCCTAGAGGCTCCGTGCGCCAAACTGCTGCCACACCCCTTCTTTCTTTGATTGACAGTGCCGGGCAGCGATCCTCTCCTGCCTTCAGCACTGTCTCCCTGCTAAATCCTGCGCCTGCGCCGCCGCTCTGTATTCGGCGCAGGCACCAGCGTCCTCAGCTCACCGCGCCTGCGCCGAATACAGAGCGGCGGCGCAGGATTTAGCAGGGAGACAGTGCCGGAGGCAGGAGAGGATCGCTGCCCGGCACTGTCAATCAAAGAAAGAAGGGGTGTGGCAGCAGGTTGGCGCACGGAGCCTCTAGGAGCAGGGGCAACGCCCCCCCCTGCTCCTAGAGGCTAATTTACATATTATAAAAAGACGTTTTTTAGCTTAAATATACATCAGAAATACATATAAAGCACATTATCAAGCTGATCTGACATTAGCACATAGCTAATGTCAGACAGCTTATAATGTGTAATCCTGGTGACAGAAACCCTTTAAGGCCGGGTTCACGTCGGTTTCATTTTCCATTCTTCTGATCCGTCAGAACAGAAAAAAAAACAGATCCTGTGCGTCAGTTTTGTAGATTTTGCATCCGTTTGAGCCATTTCTGTCTGAGATCTGTTTTTTATTTTTATTTTTGACGGGGGAAAAAAGTACATGCATGACGGATCAGAAGAACGGAACGTGAAACGGTGATGTGAACCCTGCCTAATTTGGATGGGGCAGCAAGCACTTGGATTTCTGCGAGGCCCTTTCAGGTGAATGGAACTAAGTTTTCGTTGCAGCTTTTGTAGCAGAAATTTCCGCAAAGTGCACTGTGAATGCATCAATAGCCCGGGCCACACAACAGTCTTGGGGGCGATGAAGGATTACTGTGTAGCATTGTCGCCATGGAGTTTGGTCGCAGTGCAACTCACAAGTTTGATGTGACCCCAGAGGCTTAAAAAAAAAATCCAGCGGCTTTTGAGATTCTGGATTTGCTGTTGTTTCAAACTTGTAAGTTGCGCTGAGACCCCGTTCATTTCTATGGCAGCACCGCAATCCTTGATCAGCCCAAGATTGCTGCGCAGCCCTAGAGCCCCTGAATTGTAGACCCCCATTAAAACAAAAAGCATTTATCACCTATCCATAGCATAGATGTATGATGGCTGGAGCCCTGCGATCACTACAATGGTCCCAGTTCCTCCTCACCCTGAAGAGCCTCATGGAGCAGTGGTAATGTGCGCTCTGCCACTGCATTCAGTCTATGGGCCTGCAGACCGCAGCGTCCTATAGACTTTAATGCAGGTGGAGGCTGTGCTGCATTGCATTAATGTGTCCATACAGGCTACATGAAGAGCTAATGTGTGTGAGGGTGGCCCAACTGCCCCCTGATATGTTGGGGGCTGAATCCTTTGTTCTCGCAGGGGGTAAGCTGTGGACGGCGGGGCCTGGCTGTGGCTTTTTCCCCTCTGCCCACTGACAAATGTCTGTGGAGCCGGGAGGAGTAGCTGTGGGCTGACTAGTATCTTGAGGTATTTGAGCATCGGACGTGGACTGTGGCGGCCTGTGACGTGCTGTGGCATGCCGAGCTGAGTGATGTCATCGGTCTGATGATTCAGTGTGATTAGTTCATGTGTTTGGCTGCAGGTTTACACCACTCGTGTGTTCTGTGTGGTTTTGTAATTGTGGAGACTGAGTAATCCAGGATTCGGATGCTTTGTTGCTTTGACCGCAGAGCAGCCTTCCTTGTTGTTGAGTCTTTGAAATGCGTTGGAGTTCTTTCACACACGGTGGATTATGTTGCAGAAATTTCTGCCCCTGAAAACCTGTTCCATACATCTGAATGGGGTTGTTTTGGCAGCAAGCACGTGTTTTTGTATTTTTGTTAGTCCTATTATGATGAATGGAACTGATTATCTGTGTGCGGGTGTAGCCTTAAAAGGGTATTCCCATCTAGAGATATGCCCCGATGTCTGATAGGTGTGGGTCCCGCACCTATACTTAGAATGGAGCCCGCAAAGTGTCAGTGGGCGCACCGAGCATGCACGTGGCACCACTCCATTCATTTCTATGCGATTTCTGAGCACTGGCTCGGCTATTTCCGCGAGCTTCCATAGAAGTGAGTGGAATGGTGGCTGCTCTCGTGTGGTGCGCTTCCTATTCACTCATGGGACTTCAGAAAATGGCTGCACACAGCGCTCTATTTTCGGAAGTACCATAGAAATGAATGGAGGGTGGCAATGCATGCGCAGTGTACCCTCTGGCACGTTGCGGTCTCCCACCTCTGGGACCCGCACCTATCAGACACCGGGGCTTGTATCCTAGCGAAATACCTCAGTGTCCAAGATGGGAATAACCCTTTAAAGAGTTGACCGTACGTTTTATAAAGCGGTCAGGCAAAGGCTTGTTTGTCCCAACTGCGGTCTCTCCCGACTGCCTCGGCCTGGTGCGCATGTATTCTGAATGCGGAGAAAGGCGTAAAGGTGCCCCTTTATGTTTGGTTTCCCTCCCAACATTGTCAGCAGAACATCTCTTGTTTTTCATGGTGGGAGAGAGGAGAAAGCAGATTTCAGACTTTTCTGGCAGCTTATCTCAGAAAAACAAAAGGATTGGGTGTTGAAATCCAACATGGGGAGTCAGAAGCGCCCTATACGTAGCAGGCTATCCCCTATCCACACCGAGCACTGGGGGCCCCAGTTTGATTGGTGTCGCATTTGTCGCTGCTGCTCCATTGACCTCTATGAGACGTCCATAGATCGCTGTGTGCTATAGAGCATAGACGGCGGGCCGTACCTACTGCTACCACAGCCGTGTGCTATAGAGCATAGACGGCGGGCCGTACCTACTGCTACCACAGCCGTGTGCTATAGAGCATAGACAGTGGGCCGTACCTACTGCTACCACAGCCGTGTGCTATAGAGCATAGACGGCGGGCCGTACCTACTGCTACCACAGCCGTGTGCTATAGAGCATAGACAGCGGGCCGTACCTACTCCTACTGCTACCGCAGCTGTGTGCTATAGAGCATAGACGCGGGCCGTACCTACTGCTACCACAGCCGTGTGCTATAGAGCATAGACAGCGGGCCGTACCTACTCCTACTGCTACCGCAGCTGTGTGCTATAGAGCATAGACGGCGGGCCGTACCTACTGCTACCACAGCCGTGTGCTATAGAGCATAGACGGCGGGCCGTACCTACTGCTACCACAGCCGTGTGCTATAGAGCATAGACGCGGGCCCTACCTACTGCTACCACAGCCGTGTGCTATAGAGTATAGACGGCGGGCCGTACCTACTCCTACTGCTACCGCAGCTGTGTGCTATAGAGCATAGACACGGGCCGTACCTACTCCTACTGCTACCGCAGCTGTGTGCTATAGAGCATAGGCGCGGGCCGTACCTACTGCTACCACAGCTGTGTGGATCAGATGATGGTTTTTTGGAAGTGTTTTATGTGAACCGGGTTGCTATCTGCAGCCCCCACCCCATGTGTGCCCTTTGTATGGGTGATGTTGTCACATGCCATGTAGGATTGTAGATATGGCTTTGGTTCACAGCACAGGTGGTGGTGTCCTGAATTTTATTTTTTTCATTTCTTGCTTTGGGAGACGGCCACCGGTTCTGTTGTTGGGAGATCCATGCTCTTAACGCGTGTTCACACGTGCCATTGATTCCAGTGTGATCCGTACCCGCTCCAGAATTTCTCCACTGCGGATTTGAAACCGGCAATGTGGTAAAGGTGACACGTCATATCTTATGCTTTTGCCTAGTCAAATTGGGGTTAAATCATGTCAGATTTTTGGCTGTGGGCTTACTATTTCTAAGATGGCTGTTCACGATCCATGTGGAGAATGTTTTGGTGGGAATACCAGACCTGCTGGTGGTTCTTTGGCTTGTCCCAGACCAGAGAGATCTGTGTTTTGGTGTATATTGTGTCGCTCCCTTGGGTTTGTTGTCATTGACTATTGACCCGTCAGTGGTGAGTCCAAGGCTGCAACACCTAATAAGAAATCCAATTATCAATAACGGGTCACAATAATAGGATTTCTGATTAGATGTGGCAGCCCTGCCCAGTTTGGGCTGATCATTGGGATGCTAAGCCCCTGCGGTGCACGGTGCACACTTCTAGAGTTTTCTGTGCTTTATGTCGTCTAGCTTTCGGTATACGGCCGGTGTATAGTGCCGTGTGGACCAATAGAAAAGGGTGTGCCCGTACTTCTCTGAAATGTGCTGCAATTACACTTATCACAGGGGAGTAACGGATACCGCCCAGATGAGCTCAGCCTTAGGCCTCATGCACACGACCGTATTTTGTTTCCTTGTCCGCTCTGTTTTTGCGGATAGGATGCGGACCTATTCATTTCAATGGCTCTGCAAAAAATGCGGACAGCACACCATGTGCTATCCGCATCCGTATGTCTGTTCCGTAGCCCCGACAAAAAATAGAGCATGTCCTATTTTTTTTTCTAGTTTGCGGACAAGGATAGGCATTATTTACAATGGATCCGCAAAAAAGGATGCCATACGGACGTGTTTTTTTTTTTTTTTTTTTGCGGTCCACTAAACACATATGGTAGTTTGTATGAGGCCTTATGTGTAGATATGTTTTCTCACTGGATAACCTGGTAGTGTTTTTTTTCCCCTTCTATTAAGGCCTCCTGCACACGACCGTATCTATTGTTTTGCAGTCTGCAACTGTGGATCTGCAAAAAACGGTTGCGCTCCGTGTGCATCCCACGTTTTTTGCGAGACCCACTGTTTAAAAAAAAAAAAAGTCTATTGTCCACAAAATGGACAAGAATGGGACAGGTTCTATAATTTGCAGCGACATGGATGCAGGCAGCACACGAATGATGTCCGTTTTGTGTGTTCTTTTTCTTTTGTGGACCCATGGCACTAAATGGGTTACTGTGCGATCTGCAAAAAAAATGCAGATAGTACAAGGACCAAAAATGAGTGGGTCTGTGTGCATGAGGCCTTAGATTTGAGACTGCATTACTACAGGAGTTGTCTGGTGGGCAGGTCTTGAGTGTCTTCACTTTGGGGTCATTGCATTAGCTCCTGCACACAGGATAGCCATGGCATTGATGGTCATGACGGGGCTGTTTTCACATGTAACTGGGGCTCCCATGGATGGTTGGTTCACAGTGGGAAATCTGCGGCTCACATTAACCTGAATAGATGAGCTGCTGTACCCAGGAGCAGTCATTGCACAGCGTACAGGGCCGTGTATTCCAGCTCCTTACAGTTTCCCTGTATACAGTGGCTGCCACTGCCTTCTTGGGGGTGTCAGACCACCACCTATCAGATATTGATGACCTAGTATATGGATAGGTCCTGAAAACCCCTTTAATCTGAGCACTGTTTGCTCCCGCAGTAGGAAAACGGCAGGTCCAGTTTCTCATCCCCCTTTGGATATACTTTAAAGTGCATTTGCACCGCACCGACAAGCTGACGATTATCGGGATGGAAGCGGTCCTGCTCGTCAGTGGAGGTGAAGAGCTGCATTTACAGACAGCGATCACTTCCACCGTAGGTCGTCCTCATACAACTACATTATTTCTGGGCAGCAGAGTGCTGTCCGTGAACAGTGAGGTGCCCGTACGAAAGATCATCTCATCGAGGCATCTTTACACGGGCCGATTGGGAAGGAGCCAGTAATCGGCCCGACAGTTGGGCAGTGTAACTGAGCCATTAGTCTCTGGTCAGATCTGCGTTGTGTGAAGAAGCCTCTTATGTTCTGGTAAACCAACAAGCTGCACGCTGTGCCATTGTGTCTGGTAAAGTGACATGTATCTGACCTTGTGTGTACTGTTGTGCTGAGGCGTCTGCAGAACAGTGGATATTTGTGTCCCTCATGTCTGACGTCTCTTATCCACCCACTGTAGAGTACACGGACGAGACGGCTCTTATTCCCAAGAATTCATCTGTCATAGTTCGAAGAATCCCTATTGGAGGAGTGAAAACTACAACCAAGACATATGTCATGTAAGTTCTCCTGTAATATGCTATCACATCATGGGACCGAACTACTCGTTCTTTTTAGTATTACCTTATTTATGGAGCTTTATATTGTGATGAAGGTAGATAAGGTTTCCTTCAGGAATGGGGCAGCATTTTGTGCTAGTCTTGCTGTCAGAAAACTGACTGGCCCCCATCATAAGGCTACTTTCACACCAGCGTCTTTCCTTTCCGCTATTGAGATCAGTCCTAGGATCTCAATACTGGAGGAAAACTCTTCAGTTTTGTCCCCGTTCATTGTCAATGGGGACAAAACTGAACGAAGCGGTAAGCAGCGTTGTTGTGTGCGTCATCGGATGCGGAGCAAGACGGCATGACACACGATGTAAGTCAATGGTGATGGATCCGTTTTCTCAGACACAAAAGAAAACTGATCCGTCCCCCATTGACTTAAAATGCAGACATGGATGCAGAGAGTTGTATTATCATGACGGAAACGTTTTTGCTGATCCATACCGGAGCCAGCAAAAATGCTGGTGTGAAAGTAGCCTAAGGCTAGATGCACACACACGTCCTTTAAACCCGGACGTGACCAGTCCGTGGTAACCAGGACTGGATTTCTTCTTTACAGCAGGAGCGCACGGAGTCATTGGTTGCTATGACGCCGTGCGCTCCCTGCTGCAGGACAGTAACACTCATATAGATCATACCAATGTATTACTGTCATGCAGCGGCGGCAGAGAGCGCACGGCGTCATAGCAACCAATGAAGCCGTGCGCTCCTGCTGTAAAGAAGCAATCCCGTCCTGGTTACCACGGACTTGTCACGTCCGTGTTTAATGGACGTCTGCATCTAGCCGAAGTCAGTGGGGTTGGTCTTGACTAAACTGGTACACATTGGCATCTGTTTAGAAATAAATACGATCTGACTGTTCAAGCTATAAAAAAAAAAAAAAAAACATGCTGAAAAACATTACAGTGCAGACTGCGATGTGTGTGCACCGGGGTATCATGCAAAGACCCCCGTTGTACTGACAGGTGTTCTGCCTGGGGGCTCCATTTCTTTAATGCATGGAATAGACTGCGCTTCATTACAGAGGAGTGTGTTGTATTTTTTTCACGCCCCGCAGAGCGCTCATACCGAAATGCTGATTTTGTTTTTCTTTCTTTCTTTGCTTTCCAGAAGTCGCGCTGAGCCAGTGAGTGGAACGTCGAAATCAGTATGTAACCCCACAATCACCCTTTTTCCTTATACCTCTTTTTCTCCAGCCCTTTTAAGCTGCAAGCACTGACCTGCCCTTTTTTTTAACCCATTGTGGTTCTGTTCGATTTGCCCTATGTGAATACTGTGTATTTTCCACGCTGCCAATGCCGAGCACTTTGTGTGAAAGTGGGTGCTCCCTCTGCCACTGTATTTCATATTGAATGCTGAGCTCTCTCCTGTCACACAGGACCTCGTACCGTCGGTATGACCGGTCACTTCTGTGAACATGATGTCATGTTCTGTTGTGTTCTTACTGCCATATTTGTACTGTTTACTGCAATAAAGTATTCCATGTGATTTGTAGTTTTTTGCAGAGTATAAAATGACTTTTTTGCCAAGGAATGTTTGTTCTTCTGCCTGACATTGTGTTTTCACATTTGTGTATATATACATTTTTTTTTTTAATGGTTCATGCTCTTAAATTGCCCTTTTCTACATCAAATGTTATTATTGCGCTTTCTTGTATAACTATAAGCTATATTGAGTTTTCAGATGACCTGTTCTCATTACACCCTTTCCAGCATTGCTTTACTGTCACATGATGGGTCAAACGCCATTATTCTTTTTACATGTACATATAAATCTATAGGGACCAGCCCAGGAATTTTCGCTATGAACTTGTCAGAAACATGGCCTCCTTTGTGTAGGCTAAACCTCTTTCTGCCAAGGACACACCAGCCTTCCACCCACAGCCCGTGTACAGCAGCGGAGGGAGATTGGTTTATAACACAGCAGCCTGTTGTACCTAAGGATTCCAGATAAACCAGGCATTTGACCCGATTTTATATTAGACACCCACAAAAGGATGTACCGGCCATGTCGCATCCTAATATCTTCCAGATCTAGTTGGCTTTGTTCTTGCTCTGCCTATCTGATCGGTATTCTGTACATGCACGGGGCCTGCGGAGGAGTCCAATCTGCCATTTACTGCTTGGTAGATCCGCAGATATGGCAGGTAGTCAATGCTTTAGTATTAATTTATCTCCCTGGATAAAAGTGAAGCTTCACAGTAAATGCTCCCTTTATAGACGGTAAGGGTACATTTATGCGCAGATATTTTTGTAGGTTTGTGGTGGCCTCCTTTGGTGGTCCATTCACTGAATACCTGTATCTTTAAAGGGGATGTCCACTCTCAGTTTTTAGAACAGGCTATGCTAGTTCTGTAACTCGGGTTGCTAAAAATGGCCTAGCTTGCTGTGCTATGCCATTTACGTAGCTCTCATTCACTGCAATGGGAACTACAGAAGCAGCGGGGTGCCGGCCGTCTGAGACTCTTGGTCCCATCTTGCCCTGGAAATGGCGAGATGGGACAACCTGTCTAAAGGTGGTCTGTGGTTTAAGAGAACATTGACACTGAACATGGCGTCTGAGAGGCAGACAGCACTGTATAGAGAAGCTGCTGAGCGGACTGCTATACATCTGACTGCACTCTCTGTGCGCTTGTAGGAACAGGGTTTAAATGAATGAAATGCAGGCCATGCTGAATATTTCCCCACAAAAGCTAGGTGGGTTATTTATTAAGGCCTTAATAAAGCCCTATGTGCTGGCGGTGGTTCCGCCAAAGTTATGTAGCACCGCCAGCGGATCTACCGCTGCTTCTAAACAGGCGTAGAAAATGATGAATGAGACTTCCCATCTCCCCACCCGCTTGGCGTGAGCAGGAAAAATTCACAGATTGCAGTGCAAAGAACTTTTGTGGAAGACATGAGCGCTACATTCATGATTTGGGGAAACTGGCTGCAGCGGTACCTCTTCTGGGAAAACCAAAACCATGTTTCTAAAGCTCTGTACACACTGGAGATTTTCAGAAAGTGGGGAGGGCAGTCTGGAAACACCACTTGCAACGAAGCTGTCGCATTGGTGTTTAAAAACACATGGTTTGCAACTCTATGACAGAAAAGTGGCATGGGGGGGCGGGGGCGAATGATAAATTCCCCCTATTGTGTTGGAGACATGTTTGGTATAGGCAGCCATTCACCCGAATGAAGCCAGAACAGCCCTTTTGGCCTTTGATGGGCTGGTACATGACCACACTGTTTTTACATGGAAGCTTTAGGGGCGCCTATACAGTAGCATATGTCAGAGCCTCTATTGGAGGTATACATAGGGAAATCCTCCCAATGTATACCTCAGACAGCATGAACGCAGTGTTCTGAACAGAACATTGAACATTTAGAGGTTTATTTTTATTTTTTATTCTGCCACTCCCAAGCCTGGCTGAGCCGCTGTACCCGTGGCTGGGACCCTCAGATGACAGCGGACATGCCCTGTCTGGATCATGTTTGGAAGATGGGGGAGGAAGGGGCGCACAGCTGGGCACCTACTGGCCTGGTATTCTAAGTGAAGGGGCTCTTTAAACACCAAATTCTATTTTAATTACTCCACTAATACATAAATGTAACATTACAAATTTACTTTAGAGATTCCCTACAGAATTAGTGTTAGGAAAATGAAATTAAAAACATCACATTATGTAAAAATGTAGGCAGATGTCTAATGGGCCCTTTACACAGGCAGACAAGTGAAACGATCATCGTTAACCAGCGTCGTCAGTAACGGCGGTTAACGATGATTTTGTGGTGTAAACGCATCACCGATTACCGGATAAACAAGCGAAACGCTCGTTTGAGTAGTTGTATCTTTTGTGCAGCACAAAAGATCATTTCCCTGTGGCAGATCCTGCTGCCGGGAAACAACGAGAGATCGCTCCTCCCCATACTCTGGAGGAGATCGCTGCATTTAATGCATCAGTGTCCCCCACTAGCGATCTGCTAGATCGCCGTCCCGTGTAAAGGCACTTAAAGGGTGTGCTCACATAATCCAACCCCTTATGAACCTTCTGCTGAAATCTGAGGCCGCGCTGCAGATACTGTTCTCACTCAGTGGGGTTAGTCCTTGTCTTTTTTGTGCAGCATCTGTGGAAATTAGTAGCGTGCTACTCATTTTTGCAGTGGCTTTAATATTTTTCTGTGGCACAGCCAGAAATCCACACTGACGTTTTTCCAGATCGTCCTCGATTTGCCACAATCCACATGTAATCCAGCACGTGTGAATGCGGCCTAAACATTCATACACTGAAGCCTGCTGTTCTCATGGGTCTTTGTTCTATATGACTTTTCGTCCACCCCTTTATCTGTCTTTCTCAGCGCTGCACTTTTATTAACTTATTTTCTGTTTGGCACCTGATAGACAGGTGTATAAAGGACTGATATACCGTATAAACCAGATCGAGATGTAACGTTCTTGCTGCCTTTGGCTCCTTTCTCTGTTAAATCCTCTTGGGTTTAAGCGCTTCATTCTGTACACCAACCTGCCATTATAGTCTAATCCCTTTATCAAAAAGGTTCCTGGATAATCCCAAGCCTGACACTGAAGATAAAATATATCCTCCCTGTGGGTCTGTATTGCCTTCTAGCTCTGAAGAGGGTTGGTTCTATTGGGCTAGAGGGGACAGTTGGGCCCTAGGGCCCCATAAGGCTTGGGTCACTTATGTCTGGTCGCCTGTAATAGTTTTCCTCAGGCGTACTACAGAAATGCTGGAGGGAAACTGATGCCGGTACTGATCCCTTTCTATGGGATCGTTCCTGGCATCTAGTGCATGCAGAATATTTCTGCCCGTCATTGACCAGCGCATACATTAGTTGTGTCCTTCTCCGGCATTACTGGTCTGTGAGCCCAGCCTTATAAAGAGGCATTGAAGGGGCTGTTACAGGGCAGGCCATTAGAGGAGACGATACCTACTCTAGACATTGTGAACGGGCGCATTCATCTGGCAGGACCAGGCGCTGCCACTGTCGGACTGGGGTTTCTGGGGCCCAACTGAGGGCATTATCCTTGAGGCCCAACCCATATATAATCAATAAAGTTTAACAGGTTTTGAATCAGACATATAGACACTAGTGACAAGTGATTGTCTCCAAAGACAGCCAAATGTTTATATAATTTTTTTTTAATTCTCCTGGATTTTTGGGGTCCTTTATGGTGTCAGAGCCCTGGATCCTCTGGTGGGCCAGTCTGGCCCTGGTGCCATGTTACCCCAATTCTAGGGAATTGTAATATAGTATGTGCACACAACCGTGTGTATTTTGCGGTCTTCAAAATACGTATACCAGCCGTGCATTCTGCATTTTTTGCTGGTCCCATTGTCAAAATGCGTATTCCTGTCCGCAAAACAGCTAATAGGACTTGTTCTATAATTTGCAGGACGGGGACATGGATCTATGCATGTGCTGTCCGGTTTAGGGGCCATACAAATGAATGGGTCCACATCTGGACCAAAACTACAGTTGTGTGCATGAGGCCTTAGGAATAAGTACCGTGTCAGGCAGAAGAGCTTCTTATTGTCCCATAATGACTTGTGACAGTGACCCAGGTGCCCCAATCTGAAGTGCAGTAGTATTGGGCTCTGTGGCTCACATCAGAGATAATACACCCATTACCCAGTACACGATATCAGTGCCCCAGGTTATCTGAACCAGCGTCTACACGTCTGTGGATGGTTTTCAACCACCTTTAGTGCCCCCTTACTGAGCAGCTGTCATCTGTCATTCTCTGGTTTCCGCACATTTATGACTGATACCTCTTGTGTATGTTTAATTCTATTGCCAGATGATTTACCTCTCTGCCTGGTGTCCACACAATACAAGTCTTTCTTTGTATTGCTTTTATGATATAGTATTAAGAAAAGTTATCTGTATCTTTTTGTCCCAAATTTCAACGCCGATTTTACCTGTTGACCTGGCTATTGTATTTGCATTCACTGTGCAAGTATTTGACGGTTCCTATGCAGTCCTGTTCCCTACTTTAATTTGAGTTTTATTTTTGTTAGCATGTGTATAAATGAGTCACATGTTTTATAAAATAAAATTACAATTTTTTTAGCCATTTGTGTTCCTTGGAATGTCTTGCATTTGAAAGTAATTCTGCAGTTTTTCTGTATTTGTTAAATAATTTCTGATGTTGATTCACAATAATTTTGAGCTGTAAAAACCAAATCGGGTACATCGCCAATCGGCAAACGGACTATCATACATGTCAGTAGCTAAACATTGTACGTCTTTAAAGGGGTTTTCCAAGGTTTTCTCATCGATCACCTATCTTCAGGATAGGTCAACAGTATCTGATCAGTGGGGGTCTGACATCCGGGACCCCCGCCGATCAGCTGTTTGAGAAGGCAGTGGTATCACTCTAGCGCCAGGGCCTTCTCGCTGCTTTTCCTAGGCCATGTGACGTCACGTTCATTGGTCATGTGGCCTAGGGAGCAGCTCAACCCCGTTAAAGTGAATGGGGCTGAGCGCAATACCAAGCACGGCTGCTATACAATTGACGGCGCTGTGCTGGGTAAGCTGCGAGAAGGCAGCAGCGCTCACAGCTGATCAGCGGGGGTCCCGGGGGTTGGACCAGCCCTAGAGGACAGGTCATCAGGGGGGAAAAAAATCTTGGAAAACCCTTTTAGCCATATTTTAAGTGCATAATGTTGGTGTCTGGCCCCGTGTGTTCAGCAGAACCTTGTGCACAGACATATGCCGCCATATAGTGATTCTGTACAGTACCATATTATGGAGATATTTTCCCTGTAAAGCAAGGTTTATAGGGGCAAATACATCCGTAATATGGCATCTCTTGCCACTTTTTTTTTTTTCTTAAATTTTCTGTTCCTACAAGTATCAACCAGAAGAAAAAATGTCTTTATGAATTCTGATGCATACAGAAATGTTGTGCCGGCTCATAGACTTCTATGGGTGCCCTACGACCTAATACAGCCATTAGTGCATCAGACATATTATAAAAGCATACTAACCTGTAAGGCTGGGTTCACATTTGTGGTCAGATTTCAGTGCACAGTGGGTCCCATTCACTGTAATGGGGTCTGTGGGGGTCTCCAGCATGAATACCGGCATTTTGCTGGACAAAATTCCACTGCATGTAGCTTTTTTTTTTTTTTTCTCTCCACAACAGATGGGAACCTAGCCTAAGAGAGTCTGTCTGGTTTAATTTTTCTGAAATATTTTGTTAGAAAATCACTTTTAAATCATATCTGTCACGAAGGTGCCTGGAGTCATCTTTAACTGGAACTTGTCACATTGAACGAGGCGTGTGATCAGCAGGTTACAGAACAGGACGAGCGGAGCAGATTGATAAAGGGATGGGCAAACTGTGGCTCTCCAGCTGTAGCAAAACTACAACTCCCAGCATGCAAAGACTGCTTACAGCTGTCCGCCTACAGCAGGGCATGGTGGGAATTGTAGTTTTACAACAGCTGGAGGGCCGTAGTTTGCCCGTCCCTGATAGTGAACATCATTTATTGGTCTGAACCTGTTCTTTAGGAGTCCAGTGGACGCTCCTCTAAGTGACTGACCTCTCTCTGTAAGTAGTCATATACATGGAAGGCCATTTTGCATCAATAAATGATATACTGAACCTTGTCCGCAAAACTCAATACCTTGTAATTTATTGATGTAAAACAGCCTTCCATGTATGACTGTATACAGAAATGGTCACTAACAGGACCGTCCACTGGACTCCTAAGGAGAGCAGGGATTTACACCAATAAATGATAAAACCTTTTTATAATCTTTTCCCACAAAACTATACATCAATCTGCTCCGCTCCTCCTGCTGTATCACCTACAGATCTGACATGTTCAATGTAACAAGTCCCCCTTAAGATATATTTGAAAGGGCAATTAAACTTGGCCTGCTATCTTGGGGTAGGCCGGGGCCCCTCCTGCACTTCCTACGCATGATTATTGTTCAACTGGAAATGCGCTATAATCAAATTTACCACAACTTTTGTTTGTTGTAAGGTGAAGGTGTTCTTGGGCTCTGTTCACATCTGCATTGCAGAATGTCATTGCATGTAACACTAATTATTATTTTTTTTTCTTTCAAAAGATAGGCTCCTTGTTGCAACCTGACTGACCTCACTATAAAGGCTCATGCACACGAACGTATTTTTATTTTGTTTGCGTTCCGTTTCCTTACAGGTCAGTATGCCGAACCATTCTTTTCAGTGGGGCTTGGAAAAGGCAAATCACTCCGTGTGCATTCCGTGTCTGCCAAAAAAAAAAATATAGAACCTGTCCGTTTTGCGGACAAGGACCTGCAAAAAAATAAAATAAAAATGGATGCAACACGGACCGCAAAATTCATATGGTCGTGTGCATGAGCTATTAGTCCATGGAGTCTGACTGATGCAGCTGGTGTCTGTCAGATGACTGCTTCGGCACAGCAAATGTGAACAGATCCTTACCCTGTTAATCCTGCCTGTCAGCTTGGGTATGAAGTGCAGGCTTCGGCCTCCACCAGCATTAGTGACTCTTCACAACGCACAAATCTACGTGACTTGTCTGATTTTAGTACGGATTTTCATGTATGTGTTAATAAATGGGAGCATCATGCTATAGATGGTCCCAGATCCTCGGGGCTCTTGCATATAAGCACATTACACTTCATTGCATGCCGTAGATTTTGAAAGACTGTTCCAAAAGTTTTCCGTTCTCTCACAGATCTGCTTGTGCCTGGAGCCGCACTATGGCCATCTGCTTGAGCCCTGACATTTAATGAAGCAATTACATTGTAAACCCTCATTAGCAGAACTGATCCTGCTGAGGACCCGTAGTTTGGGTTAGCTTGGCCTTATCCACTAGTCTGCAGCAGGAGGACTTGTGCTAGCAGTTCCCCCATAGTGATGGGGTTAAGCACAGAATTGGGCAGCTTGAGTTTGGTGTAAAGGTGGTCACATAGCCTAGACTTAATTAAAAAGAAAAACGCCTATATAGACCCTAAATCCGGGGCACACTTTGCTTCTGTTACTGTCATTTCCATTGGCAACCATTCTGGGTCCGGGGCATTGGTGCACTGCCTCTAACTCTGCCGTCATGTCCGGAGGTTCCACTGAATGAAGTGTTGGGCACAAGTCAATAGTATTTTATGTCTTACCCTAAGAATGTGCCACCGAATCTGCCTCCTTACCTAGCCACAGGATCCCCAAAAAGTCCATATGATGGTAAATCACTTGGATCTATTTGTTTCATGCACAGAGGTCTTAGCATTTTTTTCCCCCTCTCAAATCTACTAATTCTGAAAAAAGGCATTGCTTTCAAAAAATGTCTGCCCCCCCCCCCAAAAAAAAAATAAAAATGTATACAGTATCTCGAAGAAGAAAAGGCCAAATTGGCAATTTAGGTTCTTAATCACTGACGTGCGGCCATTTTTAGGGGAAAATCCACTTTTAAGAGGACCACTGCTACAAATATCGCAGGATTGGTTGTGAAACTCCACTCGGCTGACTATATTGGGGCAGGTGCATAAATGTCCTTTACTTAATGACCGAACCCAATTAACTGAATTCGTCAAAAATAAATTTTAAATGTATTTATAAGACAAATGGCCCCAATGGTCAGCAGAAACCTTGTAGTGGGTGTATATAATGTGTGTGTATTTAATATATAAGGAGAAATATATATACTGAAGAAAAGACCGGCACTCGCTGCAGATGCTTATTCTTCTGCTTTATGTAATCATCTACAGCGAGTGCCGGTCTTTTCTTCAGTATTTCATCGGGTACGCCATCCCACAGACACGTGCACCGCGATTCTAGCAGCAGTGCCGACCTGCAAACACTAATATAATATATAATTTATATATATATTTTTTTTACACATCCTACTAGAATATCTTTTCTGACTATTGGGAAACATTTGCGTAATTATTACATTTTAAAAGGGGAGTTTTGGTATTTCCATTGGCTCATAATTATACAGGTCAAATATACATTGCCTGGAGTTGCCAAGTAATGGCAGAGTCTCTAGCGCTACCAATGGGAGCTTCTCTATGGGTCACCATAGTGAATGGCTGTTTCAGCACTACCCCAATATAGTCGGCAAACTTGCCTTCCTTTGATATACAGTGGACCTTACCAGGTGAACCTTTTTGTAGATTTTGTGGGTCTTTAGTTCTTTTTATTTTTTTTAACCTTCCCTTCCCCTAAATCGGGCATGTCCAAACTCTGGCCCTCCAGGTGTTGCAGAACTACAACTCCTATCATGCTCTTCTGTAGGTTGATAGCTGTAGGTTGTCCAGGAATGATGGGAGTTGTAGTTTTGCAACATCTGGAGGGCTGGAGTTTGGACATGCCTGCCCTAAATACATGTTCACAACATACAAATTACACAGCAACAGAAAATAAAGGAGCCAAATGTAACCCTCCGTATGCCCATAATACATACCCATGCACAATGGATGGAAATATCTGTCAGTGAAAGATTAATTGCCATTGCAAACTGTTCCAAAATGTCTTGTCTGATGAAATGGAAAGAACTGTCATTGCATTTGTGTCATTGCTGTAGAACTTTTGCTTTATTGCACTTTTTTAGTTTTTGGTTTTTAATACTTGAACGTATTTATTTAATTTTCCATGAACAGATTGATGACGCTTCTGCATCTATATCTCTGGCCCAGCTTGCTAAGGTATATGTATACATATTACTGTTCCATTCATTTTGCAGCTTTCTGACATTCTAGTATTTTTTTATTTTTTTGTGATCTGACGTTTCCTTAGTGCAGGGATTTTTACTTAAAAAAAAAAAAAGTTTTGAAAAGGGATATTTTCCGAGCACAGTGCCTCCACACACACCAACCAGTTCTCAAGGAGAAGAAACTGAGGTGTTGAAGACATTTGATTTTCAAAGTTTTTGAAATTTTTTTGTACCCTTTTTTTTTTTTTAATATTTTGAAGACTTAAAACTATGGAAGAAAATACGGTTAAGTGTTTGCGTTGGACTTTAACCTTTCTTGTAATGCGTTTTGATGGACACTTGCCATCCTCTCGCCTCACGTGTTACTGTGGAGCGTTCTCCTTGTCAATCCTCAATGCTGAAATACTCTGGCATCAATCTCCATCTTATTTTTGGCTGCTATTTTTGTACTTAATTTGGTCCATGCGCTTATTGATGTGATACTTGTATTATGCCTACGGTTTTACAAATGGTAATAATTTGTATGACGATGATGCATAAGAAATGGCCTGATGTTGAACGTTGATATCCGTTAATGTAAAATGAATATTCATTGTAATAAAAACAATTGAACAGTTTGCCTGGTCTGTGAGTGAGTGCAGAGCCCATCCACTGTGCGCTGGTTAATGTTGGAGACTGCCAATTGAACAAGCCGTACTCACCCATCTGTAGCCACGGTCCATGACTGGCGAGATATTCACCTCATGTTGCTGTGATCTAGTCCATGTTTATACCTGCTTGAAAAAAAAAAATAGAAAATTAAGATCAAGGAAAATTAATACAACCGTTGTGATATGGAGAGGGCGCTGCTAATGAGGCTACTTTCACACCTGCGCTTTCCTCTCCAGTATCGAGATCCGTCATAGGATCTCAAAATCGGGGAATACGCTCCAGTTTTGGCCCCAAAACTAAACTGAACGGAGTGCACCAGGATGCATTCTGATTGGTTGCAAGCAGCGTCAGGGAAAACTGATCAAAACGGATCCGTCATAAAACACAATGCAAGTCAATGGTGGCGGATACGTTTTTTTGGGACACGGGGGAAATAGATCCGGCTCCCACTGACTTGCATCGGATTTAGTGACAGATGCGTCTTGTTCGCCTGGGATATAATACAACCAGATCTGTTCTGTACGGATGCAGACGGTTGTATAATATACTGGATGCACTTTTGCTGAATCCATGATGGTTCCAGCAAAAAAACGCAGATGTGAAAGAAGCCTTATAAGCATGCATGTCTGCGCTGGCTACAGAAGTAATTGCTCTATTAGTTTTGTCCTTAGAGCCACTTTGCAGAATTTATTATTGGGTAAGTTGACATGCCGTGGATGTAAAATGCTTACGCTGCAGAGAAATGTACCATAGCCTTAAAGTGAATGTCCACCTCTGAGCACAGTTTTGTGCTAATGTGTTTCTTAAAGGGGTTGTGTCATGTTCTAAAGTAATCCCCAATCCACAGGATAGGGGATAACCGTCTGATCGGTAGGTCATTGACCATGAGAATGGGGATCTTATATAGAGCAGCAGGTTGCGCATGGCTGCTGTCACACCATTCACTTCTATGGGATTACCCAAGATGGCAGACTACAGCGACTACGACAGACTACTGCCTGTCTCTGGCAATCCCATTGAGAATAAATGGAGTGGCAGCGGGGGAACAGGACCCTCGTGATCAGTGAGGTCCTGACCTCCGTGTATAGGGGATAACTTTAGAACTCTGCACAACCTGGTCAATATATCTCTGTAGGGATATGAGTTTTTATTTTTTTTATACGCCCTGTGTAGCTGTAGAAGTGACATGATAAAATTCTTGCTCCATAGACGGAGCTTTTCAATGTAAAGCACATGCAGTAAACTCCCCTTAGTGTTGGACCAAGCATACATGTGTGTGGCCGGATCGGGAGAGGCAACCGCGTGCTGACGGGAATCTCGTGTATAGCCAGCCCAACTCACTAATGTCTAATTGAAAGTGGCTCTAGGTTTTCCGTTCACACATGACTATCTTTAAGGGTTTTCTGTGGTCTCTGCAGCAGCACAGGACCTGTATTTTGCCTTTGAACATCATTTTTCATAGATTACTTTTGTTCTGATCGATTATAAAAAGTTAAGCAGAATTGCATATACTTAGGATGCAAAAAAAAGTTAATCGATGTATTCAGAATTCTTCAGGTTGGTCAGTATTGCGCTGATATCTAGACCTTTGTTGCAGTGCGTTCTGGCAGACCGTAGGTTTATTCCTATAGGAGTCTAGTCTACAGCGTCTGTTTCCTTCCTGTCCCAGAATGCAGAGCGTGCTCTGTACAGAGTACCAAACCTGCAGCTGTTACCAGGAGCTGAAGACCTCTCTGGGTAGAGCAGTATAGACAGTGTAGACATTGTAGACATGAGAATGATCTTCAAAGGTGAAGGTGCACTTCAAATACTTCAGAGCATGCTCATATTAATGTGAGATTGTGAATTTCCACCTTTTAGTCTGTGCTGATTTAATTTCCTAATATATCTTTATCATGGCAGGAACTTTTTTTTTTTTTTTAGTCCATCTGTCAGCAGTTTTGTCCCTATGACACTGGCTGACCTGTTACATGTGCACTTGGCACCTGAAGGCGTCTGTGTTGGTCCCATGTTCATATGTGCCCGCATTACTGAGAAAAAGGATGTTTTATTATATGCAAATGAGCCTCTAGGAGCAACGGGGGCGTTACCATTACACCTAGAGGCTCTGCTCTCTCTGCAACTGCCGCGCCCTCTGCACTTTCACAGGAGCAGGCAGTGTAAATGTAATCACACCTGGTCCTGTCAAAGTTGAGAGAACATGGTGGGTGCATGCCTCTAGGTGTAACGGCAACGCCCCCATTGCTCCTAGAGGCTCGTTTGCATATATTAAAACTTAAATTCTCTTAGTATCAATGTGAGCACATATTAACATGGGACCAATGCTTCTGCTGACAGATGACCTTTAATTGTTAAAATCCTGCCTGCTGATTGTCGCTGCCACATGTTCAGGTTTTTAGATGCCGTTTTTAAAGCCAAAATCAGGAGAGATTGTATTGAAGATAGATGCTACTTTTTTTTTTTTTTTCCACTCCTGATTTTGGCTTCAGAATGTGTGGCCATACCCTCACTACTTACCGTTATCATAATAAATTCATCGTATGCTGTAAAGATATGACGTTAATCCTGGTGGGTCTAAGAACGACACACCGTTAAAAGGTGGACATTGACTTTAAGGAACTATGACTCCTTAGGACTGGCATGGTTTTAGGGTTTCTAGGTTTACAATTTGACCACACCTTGATCAATACTTGGGAAACTGCCTTCTATCTGGTTTGCTGTACCCATTTGTTTGTCATGTTCCCTTCTGCAGTGTAGGTATTAACCTTTCTAATGCTGATAGTCATGGCGTATAGGAGTCTAATGGTGTCCCACATCTCACCTCGGACTGAGGGGCATATGACGGCGTTGAATGTGTGCGTGCCTGGTTGTGGTTGGGCCTTCTGCGTCCTCGTTTCGGTTTTGACTAATTTTTTCTCCTCCCCAAACAATTGCCTGTTAAACAGACCGCCAATCTGGCTGAAGCCAATGCTTCTGAAGAGGATAAAATCAGAGCAATGATGTCTCAGTCTGGCCATGACTATGACCCTAGCAAGTAAGTCCATACAGCCACGCTCTCCGCAGATCTCTGTTTTGGTGGGTTGAGATAACCATGGGTTTCTCCTTCTTATAATTTCCTTAGCTACATGAAGAAGCCTCTGGGGCCGCCGCCTCCGACGTACACTTGCTTTCGATGTTTAAAGCCCGGTCATTACATCAAGAACTGTCCGACAAATGGGGTAAGTCTGCAGCAGCATAGAAGGCTCTAAGTCTTGGCGCCCCCTGACCTATAGATCCCATCCCAGCCCTCGTAATGGTTCACCTCTGCCTTGTCTTAGATCATTCTTGTGCTTTCTATTGAAACAAAAATTGTTTCCTCTGCAGGACAAAAGTTTTGAGTCCGCTCCCAGGATAAAGAAGAGCACTGGGATTCCTCGCAGCTTCATGGTGGAGGTGGAAGATCCCAATATGAAGGGGGCTATGCTTACAAACACTGGAAAATATGCCATACCAACCATTGATGCGTAAGTTTCCCTGTAAAATTTTTGCTTTATTTATCCGCCTGAAATGGCGCCAATGGGTCAAATCTGGAATTGCACTGATGATGGGCGCAGGTCCAACATCTAGGATCTCTGGGGTCCTGAGAATGAAGGGGCTGATTTAGCGCTGTGATCTCTTTACTGATTTTCCCTGTATGTCCGTGCTCTGGCCACCCACCCTATTATTGGTGTCAATGGGCCAGCATTTCCCAGCATAGCTGAAAAAAATGTAAGGGCTGCATCAGGACACCAGTCCGGGCCTACTGCTGATCTGTGGGGGTCTGAGAGGTCAGGCACCCATGAAGATAGTGATGGAGCACATCCTAGAAATGTACCATCAGTTTGATATCGATAAGATGTAGCTACCCCTTTAAAGAGAACCAAACATTGCCTTTATTAACCCATTCTTCTTATATTGCAGTGTGGCATATGCTATGGGCAAGAAAGAAAAGCCTCCATTTCTACCTGAGACTCAGTCGTCCTCTTCCGAGGAGGAAGACCCTGTCCCTGACGAGCTGCTGTGCATGATTTGTAAAGATATGATGAGCGATGCAGTTGTTATTCCTTGCTGTGGAAACAGCTATTGTGATGAATGTGAGTATAGCGGCGTGTATTACACTGGATAATCACTAGGCGAGTCAGAGGGCCTTGTGCCCTATCCTGTGCTGCCTTAGGACACCATGTTTAGACGTGGCCTCATCCACAGCATATTACTGGACAATATATGTGGCTGGGGTTTTAAAAACGATCTTCACATGTAGCAGAAAAATAAGTATCCCTCGGATTTTAAAATCTGCAACATGCTCTTGAAGAAGCAGAAATGCCGTACGTTTTTACAGTGGATTTGCTAGGTATAGGAGTGAATCCACAACCTAATTCACACTTGGATTTAGGTGTAGATTAACTGCGAGATCCACGGGGGAGAAACTTACACATGTTGCCATTACCCTTAACGTTATCCTGTCTTGATGGTGCGTAATGTGTTCATTAGCATAACACAAGGTTGAGTATAATTGCTTGTATTAATGGAGACGTCCAGGCTCTGAATAATATTTTTCTTAGGATCGGTGCTCATCAGATCAGTGTAATGGCCATGCTGGGGTACTGCTGTATTGAAGTGCATGGGAGCTGAGCTGCAGTACTCAGCATAGCCACTACATGGCGCATTAGAAGCCTACTGCTTCCAGCTCCATCCATTGTGTTATTTCTGGTGGTGGTGCCGGGTGTTGGACCCTCACCAATGTAGCACTGATGGCTGATCCTGAGGATAGGTCCTCCATATCTAGAGTCCAGATGGATAGGTCTTCCATATCTAGAGTCCAGACAACCCCTTTAAGGAGATCTGTGGTGTTGATTGGAATTTACTCTCAATTATAAATCAATTTTTTTTTAAACCCACATCTAGGTATCCGCACTTCACTACTGGAATCGGAGGATCACACGTGCCCTACATGTCATCAGTCGGACGTCTCTCCTGATAACTTAATTGCCAATAAATTCCTACGTCAGGTACTACAACAACTATGGATGAATGCCTGAGGGTATCCTCATTTACAATACAATTAAAGGAGTTGTACTTGATTAGAAACATGACTTTCTTCCAAAAAACAGGACCACCATTTCAGTGGAGCTGACCTGCATTGCCACACACAACTGTAGAGGTGTTGTTGCTTTTGGAAGAAAGCAGCCATTTTTCTTCTAATTTTGGACAACCCCTTTAAATTGGGCAACATTCTGTCTAGTGATCAGCCCAAGAAGCAAGATTTTTTTTGTTTTAGGACTATCGGTGGCCTGTAGAATTCACCTTCCTGCTCATTTCTATGTGCTTTCCAAAGGCCATAGAGTATTTTTTTTTTTCACATGTAATTGATGCATTTGACTTTCCTTGTTACTCATTCGCTATTTCACTGTTTTTCAGGCTGTGAATAACTTTAAGAATGAAACCGGTTACACAAAGAGTATTCGTAAGCAACAGTCTGCCTCCCAGCAGCGCCAGCAACAGCAGGCGGCTCAACCACAGCGTAGCGCCCCGCAGCCAACGCGTCCAGTGCAGTCTCGACAGCAAGATCCTCTTATAGCTCCCACTACTGTAGCTCCTACTCCAACTACCGCCCCTCAAAGCACTGCTCCTACCACATCTACTGCACACAGCCCTGCACAAAGCAATGCACAGCCCCAGCCTGTGGCGCCCTCTACAGAGCCTGCATTGCCTGTACCTGTCCAAAAGGAGCGAGAGAAACCAGAGCCTACCTTTCAGTAAGTCTGTGCTGGAAAACTTTGGTAGCGTACATAGGGCCAGATTTATCATTACACTTACTGCCCTTTTACATCTGCCCAAAGTCACTTTTGGCTCAGTCAGATTTATTAATGGTCCTTTAATACTGTGATAAATGTGGTTTGACGGTAGCAGTTTATCCTTCAGTAAGCGGCTTTACAAAAGTTGCACGTCTTTACAAAAAAGTCGCATAAGATAAGCATGGTCCCCCCTGGAGTAAAATTGCGCATTTTTTTTTTTGCTACTTTTTAAATGGTCCCAATAGTAAATCTGTCTAGAGATTCATTTTCATAAGAAAACACGCCCACTTTCGGAAAACTGGAAAGCTTAGTGCAGAGCTTGAAAAAGTCGCAAAAAAATGCGCAATTTTACCGATTGCGCATTTTTTTGCAACTTTTTCCTCCATTAAAGTGACTTTAGCTAATGATAAATCTGGCCCATAGTGTCTAACAGAGGGAAGATTTTTTGGGCTAGGGATTCTTTTGGCCAGTACTGAAATTATGACATTATTAGATTCCAATATTTTAATCAATCTTGGGAAAAAAACTAGTGTATGAGCTGAAAGAATTATAATCTTCCCAGTGAATCCCAGGAGTCACCAGTTGGACTTAATACCTGTGTCTGTTTTACCTATAGATACGTTTTCTAATGGTCTTTATTATCTTTTGTTAGTCATGAAAAGCGTGAAGGATCTCGATCCACTTCCACACCTTCTGCTCCTGTCACATCGGGGAGCAGCTTGCCATTGCCCAACAGCCACCTATTAGGAGACAAAGTAAGTCTTTAGATTAACTGCACCTGCGCTGGCTTTTTTTTAAACTGGAGTTTCAAAAATTGTTCTAAACTTTTTGCATTTGTTTTAGGGCTTCCATGTTCCAGTGCTTGGACAAATCCCACCTTCCACTCACCACCTTCCTCCTCCAAGTAAGTACTGGTTAAGCTAGTTTCACACTAGCGGCAAGGAATGTCGTAGTTTTATTGCGGCCGCCTCTCGTTACTCCGGCCCACCCCCATTATAGCGAATGGGGCCGGAGCGGTAGTCCGGGGGCACGTGTGCACTAGTGGCAGCACGGATCCGACAGGCTGTTCACCCACTGGAACAGCCCGACGGAGTTCCTTGCCGCTAGTGTGAAAGTACCCTTAGAAGGCTCTGAATAATGAAGGCCTATTGACCCAACGCTTGTATTTTCTGTTTTTATGGTCATATTACCGGGTGTATGAAAAAAATGGTGGTGTGTAACTTTCATATTTGTGTCCATATTACAGACACACTGAGGTCCTCTGGGTTTAAATGGACTTAGATCTTCATAGGAGGTCTGGGAAGGGCTCACGCGGAACTTCAACTGGCTGCCCAAAATTAAAGTTTTTCCCACCTTAGACGTTTATAGTATATCCCGAGGATTTATGCCATAAATGTCCGAGACACAGGTTCCACATCAAAGGACCTGCACCTGTTGCTTTCACGAGGGTCCCCCAACCCTTATCCCTCCTGGTGAGGCAGATTTTAAGGAATGGACAGGTGGCTGAATCGATTCGTACGACTAAACTCATTCATCCAGATTAATTTACACTTAAGGAACACCCCCACAGCTCAGGACGCTCCCCCTGCCGGCAGATTAATATGGCTGCGCATGTGCCACGGTCTTGTTAATCTCGTGCGTGCGCAGTTACTGTAAGTATCTGCTCGTACGCTGTGATGTTTAAACAAATTGGTGTCAACGAGTTTGCATGTGCCACTGAACAAATTTGGCGGTACGTGCACAATCACTGAATCGTTGAATTAGTTATCATTTGTGCATGCATCACTACTCGCAGTAACAGCACATGCACGAGATGTGCGACCATGTTTATCTACTGGCGGACTTAAAATTCGTTTAAATTAATGAATCAATTTGTACGAACATTCACTTATCCCTACTGCGCATGTATGTACACTTTCTTGGCGGTTTTCATAGAGGTGAATGGACCCGGAAGGTTGGAGGTCAGGGGGGATTCACATCGATCAGACATTTATGGCATGTCCCTTTAAAGGGAGTCTGTTTCCTACTATGTTTGGGGTAGGTGCCCCAAAACATAATTATACCTTTCTTGTTAAAATCCAGTCCCCTGATCCCAAGAAATGGCTTTATATTTTTCTGCAAATAAGGCTTTCAGTGCACCATGGACAGGCCGCTCTGTTTGATGCACCATTACCGCCATTATAATGCTGCACTGTGCCTCCCCCGCTTGTTTGACAGTTCCTGAGATTTCAGAGCCTGTGGCAATGATGAAGGGGGGAGCTGTGTGCACCAAATGCAGCAGACCTGACCATAGTGCATCTAAAACTACTTGCATAAAAATAAAAAGTATTTCTCAGGATTAGGAGTGAATCGTCACAAGAGCCGTATGGTTACGTTTTGTGGCACCTTCCCACATGGCAGTATGCTTTCTTTTGAAACTATTTTGGAGGTGACAGACTTCATTTAAGCAAACAAAACTTAGGCTTGCACACTAGCATTTACCGCTCCGGCAGGTTGTTCCGGCCAGGAACAGCCTGCCTGACCCAGCCTGAATGCTGTCCATTACCTATCCAGCGGTGACCCGGCCTTAATCCAGCTTCCTATGCCGGTACAGCCTGTTGAAAGATTGTGTCGGCAATGTGACACAATAAAGATTGTGTCGGCAATAGCTAGCAAGTTATTAATGAACATAAAGGATGCATGTATGTAGTTCCTGGCCTACTGCTGTGCCTCAGTTTTGTTGGTCTACAATCTGGTTTTCAAAAAATGTACTTTATTTTATTTCACAGCTCCACTGATGAGAGCCAATATACCAAGACCTTCTGGACCAAGGCCGCATATAGGATGGGATGGGTTAGTATTGATTACTAATTTAATATGAATAATTTAGCCTAATTAATTTTAGCCTTACATTTTCTGCATGTGGCTTCATAAAGCATATGAATATTATATTTTTGGAGCTGTAGCTTTACTGAAGTTGTAAATGTGGGTGGAAACAAAGGTAAAACTATATTCCTTTAGAAGGTTCACTACTTTACTTTTCACTTCGTGTGATTGTTTTTCAAAAATTTTTCATTTTTCTTTTCTCTAGTCATAGCCGTGGCCGTCACCCTCACAATGATCGCCCACCAAGAAACCAAGTGCCGTCTTTGACATCGTCGGGTCCTGTATATGTTCCACCACCGACACCTCTGTTCCCTCCGCCCCCACCCCATGGTCTTCAGTTACCTCCTGGCGTACCACCACCTCAGTTTCCACCACAGTTCCCACCTGGACAACCTCCTGCTGCCGGCTACAACGTACCACCCCCAGGCTTCCCCTCAGCACCTGCTACAGTGTCTGCCCCATGGAACAATCCAGCAGTTCAGGCGGCACATGCCAATGCCATTCCTGCACAGTCCCTGGCACCACCTCTCTCTAAGGAAGAGTTCTATAGAGAACAGAGACGACTAAAGGAGGAGTAAGTGGATTTTATTTATTTTTTAAAGTTCAATTATAAGAATTTTTAGATTTAGAAATTAAAAAAAAACGTGAAATCTTGGGTTAAATTAATATATTTTATGTAAGTTAATGAATTAAACTTAATGCCTATTTGTAATTGAATTAGGTAAACTGTGCACAGTGAGGTAATAGGGTACAGGTGGTATCGTACAAAGATATACTATATTGCACTGTGGAAATTGCCTCTTACTCCGCATTACTAAAGACAAAACAGTACAATCACATTCAGCAGAAAAATCCACTGCAAATCTGCATGCAGAAATTGGTATGCTGTGGCTACAGTAGAGTCCGTACCTGCACAGGAAATTTCCACAGCATGTGCGTGAGGTTTGTTTAAATCAATTCCAGTGTGCATGTACGCTAAAGATGCCTATGTACATAAGAACAAAGTCAGCAGGACCAGCCAACTTGTGTATGGACGTGTGCGGACTCTTCCCTGATGGAAGAATTCATATATTTCAGCACACCCAAATCTTAGTTCTCAGGGAGGTAATCCACCAGGGGTGTCTGGTGGTGGCTTATTACATTCTCTCTATTGGGAACACATGCACACTCAGTTGAGCCCAGCATTTATATAGGGGAGTCAGGAGGTATAGTTGACAGTTAAACAAGCACACGCCCTACCTCCGTTGAAGATGCTTGGGCTCCTTTACATTAATCTGTGTGTTGTGTGTGAAATAAGATTATAAATCATATTGCATTACAAATGATTCTGTGATAAGACAAGATCCTGAAACCGAACACTTGAGACAACTATGCATATAGCTCTCTTTTCTATCATAAAGACAGCAACTTGCATGTTGACTTTTTTTTCCATTTTTTTCTCTTCTTTTTTTTCTCTCCTTTTCTTGTAATCCTACGTTTTCCTTCAGAGAGAAGAAGAAATCGAAACTTGAAGAATTTGCAAATGATTTTGCGAAAGAGCTGCTTGAATACAAGAAAATTCAAAAAGAGAGGAAGCGTTCTTATTCCAGGTGAGAAAAGAATATAAGCATGACCTGTATTTTATTCATTTTTTTTTTTTGTTGGGGTGTATTGCAATTTTGTCATCCCTTACGTTTTGTGTACATTTTCAGGATTTTGTCTATCACCGCCAAAAAACATTATCCATACCCCAACTCCGTATTTAGTGCAACTGCATGTACCTGACCTTTTCTAGGAATACCATTTGCATGCTTTAATAGTGTAAATATTGTATTTCTAAGTGTGAGTAGTCACTTAAAAATGAACCATGAGGCTAGGTCTACACGACGACATATTGTCGTGCGACACATAGGGTACAGCTACACTGCAACATTTTGTTGCACCAATGTCGCGAGGCAATTTTTATAATGAGTCTATGGTGTCGCACTGAAATATGCAACATGCTGCGACTGTGACACAACAGTCGCAGAAAAATCCATTTCGAATTGATTTTTTGCGACTGTCGTGTCGCAGTGCAAAACCATAGACTGTCATTATAAAAATTGTTGTGCGACAAAATTGTCGTTGTGTAAACCTAGCCTAAAAGAAATACATGCTCTTGCGCTCTTCATGTTTTTCTCTTACCTTTGATAGGTCTAAATCTCCTTACTCTGGATCATCATACTCTAAAAGTTCGTACTCTTACTCTAAATCAAGATCTGGCTCTTCAAGGTCGCGCTCATATTCTCGGTCTTTTAGTCGATCGCGTTCTCGGTCTTTTTCAAGATCTCCTTCATACCAGAGGAAAGCCCATGGAAAGGGGCGTACTTACCGCTCCAGGTCCCGGTCTCATGGATATCCTCGGTCCAGGTCAAGATCACCATACAGGAGATTTCATTCTCGATCTAGATCCCCACCCTACAGACCACCTTCTCCTGCTAATAAGAGACTTCTCCAGCAAGCTGAAGGGGAGCGAGATTATGCAAACCGCTATCGTGAATTGCCACCCTATGATCTCAAAGCGATGTATGGCCGTCAGCCGGATCTGAGGGATCCTTATGAAAAGGAAGCATACAGAGAGTGGGAACGTAGTTACAGGGAATGGTTTGAAAAGTATTATAAAGGATGTGCATTGAATGCCATTCCAAGACAGAGGTCACCAATCGGTAGGGAAAATTTCCCAGACAACAGATTTCTTCTTGCACCTCAGAATCGAAGAGATCATTCGCCTTATCGTGGCCATAGAGAAAATTATCCTGCACCTTTACTACCCCGGCTGCGCCCACCTTTAGTTGGTGGATATCCGGAAAAACTACTGCCACGTGATGCACACATAAAGGACACTAGAAAATCAAAGGAAAGAGAACCTTTTATCCAGTCTGGCGACTCAAGAGCAAACAAACATAAGAAACATCGCAAGAGACGGAAAGAAGAAAGCGAAGGTTTGTCTAAGACTGGAACTGATGGATCGAGAAAACACAGGGAACCGCATGGGGATGATGGCAAAAGAAACGAACATGTGTTTGTGCCCACCAGCAAAGATGATGCCACCCCAGTTAGAGATGAGCCCATGGATGCCGAGTCTATTGCGCTGAAACCTCTTTCTGACAAGGACAAACGAGAAAAACCAAGAGTGAAAGTCGATAAAACTAAACGTAGAGCGGAGGTTAACCAGCCCAAGAAAGAAACTTCATCCAAGGTAATCAGGATTGAAAAAGCAGGGGACGGAGAGAAAGCTAAACCAGCGAGCGTTGAGCCACCACCGAAGAAGATCAAAGATGAACTGCAGAAGAACGACAATTCAAAACATGTGTCTAGCCAAAAAGACGATAAGACTATGTTGCCTCGTAAAGTCCATCTCAAGGTAATAAAAGAAAATCAAGAAAAACAGTCGAAAGAGGAGAGCAAAAAGGACAACACAAAAGACACAAAGATGGAAAAGCCAACAATTAAGGAAGAAAAGTCTAAAAAAGCAGCAGAGAAACCAAGAACAGCTGAGTCCAAACCTGAAAAACGCAAGAGAAAACTTGATGACAAATCTGCAGAAAAGGAACAGGAAAAAACAGCTAAGAGTATAAAAGTTGAGACTCCTGAGGCTCCAAAACCTCCCGCTTCTAAACTTAAATCTGAGGCGGAGGTTGTCAAACCCGAGAAGATTCCTGAGAAGGACAAAGCGACAACTGTCAAAAAGATTAAACTGAACCGTGAGACTGGGAAAAAAATAACGAACACGGAAACTGCTGCTGGAACGGAAGAAGCACAAGACAAAAACGAGCCAACAGCCCCGGCCAAACCGAAAGCAGAACGTGTGAAGGGAAAAGTACGAAAAAAGGTACTGGCTCCTGATGGATCTGGATCCACCTTGGTCGACTATACCAGGTAGGAATGTTTTTTTTTTTTTTACTGACTAAAATTGATAGCATTTATCAGAAGGGGGTATTTTTTGGATCATAAAGGAATTCCTTGGATTGCTGACATATAATTTGCATCTTTGTAGGATCATACTGGGTACTTGGAAATTCATTGTGAAGTATTCTTAAAGTGGGCACAGTAGAGGACATTTAGAGGAACTGGTAGATCCAAAGAAAGAAATATTAGGCTATTTTCACATCTTATGTCCTCTCAGGCTGTTCTGGCATAGAATGCTGTGTTTGGCCAAATCCCGGCATGTTTGCAATCTGGGGAACTCTGCCAGAACAGCCTCCCGGAGAAGACAGACGGAGATGTGAAACTAGCCTTACATGTTATTGTGAACAAATGTAAGGAAATGTGACTATAAGGCTCCATTCAGACGTCCGTGAGTGTTTTGCGGATCCGCAAAACACAGACATCGGCAATGTGTGTTCCGCATCTTGCGGACCGCACATCGCCGCCACTCTCATAGAAAATGCCTAGGACATGTTCTCTTTTTTTTTTTTGCGGAACGGAAGTGCGGCTCCGGGCAGGACATAGTGTGTCCCCATAGAAGTGAATGGGTCCGCAATTCCGTTCCACAGAATTGCGGACGTGTGAATGGAGCCTAAATGTGTGTCAGCTCTGTATGTATATAGTTGTGTAAAACTCTAGCAACCAATGCCAGGTAGCTGCTACGAAGACGCACATAATAATGGGGTGACTATGTAGATATATAAATTGTGGGTGAGATTTATGAAAGGGAAAATTGGCTTAGTTGCCCATAGCAACCAACCAGATTTCATTTTTCAGAGCTTCTGTGGAATCTGATTAGTTGCTAAGGGCAACCAATACACCAGTTTTGATAAAATTCCCCCTATTTCTGCAAATGAAACCCAGGCAGATACAATTAGACTTATTCAGAAGTGCTAATTTGCCACCTATATGTTGGCGATTAATGACTTATTTGGGTATACGTCTTCACACTAAGCTAATTCTATTTATTTCGTTTGTACTAATTTATTAAAAATTTTTCTACAGCACAAGCTCCACAGGTGGGAGTCCTCTCCGAAAAGCAGAAGAAAAGCAAGACAACAAAAGAACGGTTATTAAGACCTTAGAGGAGTATACCAATGACAGTACGGAACCAGCAGAAGATGTCATCATAATGATTCAAGTTCCACCGTCAAAATGGGACAAGGATGAATTTGAGTCTGAAGATGACGATGCTAAGGACTCGCAAGGAACATCCAGTACTGGGAAACCAATGAGTGTTGTATCCAAACCAGCATCTACTGTCATTTTACCAGAGAAAGAAGTGAAGCAGGGAGGTGATGGAACGCCACAAGATGCCAGGTCCACCAAGGAAACAAATGTTTCCCAAACCAAGAACAGATCAAAAGATAAAAATAGTCCTGCGATTGACAAGGACTCTTCCGATAAAAGAAAAGGAAGTTCCCAAAATGACAGCAGTTCTGATCGCAACCAACAGTCCTCAAAAGAAAAGTCATCTGAAAAACAGGAATCGGGACGTGGCAGTTCCAACAAAGACTTTACTCCCACTAGTGAGAAGAAGTCTGACCGTGGAGACAGCAGAGATAGAAAACAAGAACATGAGAACAGAGAAAGGGATAAGAAGGAACATGACAGAGACCGAAAGACTGAACATGAGAGCAGAGATAGAGATAAAAAGAATGATCATGACAAGAGGCAAGACCACGATTCCCGTGACAGAAAACCGGAGCACGACAGTAAAGATCGGGAAAGGAGGCAAGAACATGACAGCAAAGAACGGGATAGAAAACAAGAACATGAAAGCCGAGAGCGAGAGAGGAGGTCTGAGCACGATGACAAGGTAAAGAGGCCAGACAGTGATAAAAAGTCAGATCATGACAGTCGGGATCAGAGTGGTTCCAGGAGAAGAGATGAGCGACGAAAGGAATCTCCTCTGAGGAATAAAGATTCATCGTCCAACTCCCAAAAAGTAAAACCCAGAGACTCCTCTGGAGAACCTAAGAAAGTTCCAAGAGACTCTAAGAGTGGCAGTCACAGTCCTGGTCAAGAGCGCAGGCCAAGGGCTGAACAAAAGTCGTCAGACTCAAAGCGGCAAAGCAATACTGATCAAGTGTCATCTGACAGAAGCAGTGAAAGAGGCAAAGAGAAAGTCCCATCTAAATCAAAAACTTCAGAAGACACGAGTGATAAAAGATCATCGCACCCTAAACGTTCCTCACCAGAAGTAAAAACTGACAAGGAAGCCTCTGACAAGACCAAGGTTCCTCAAAGCCGTTCTACACGGCTCTCCACAGACTTGACCAGAGACACTGATGAAGCTTCATTTGTGCCCGATTACAATGAAAGTGATAGTGAGGCCTCTGTCAAACAAGACGACCCTCAAGAAACCAAAAACAAGGACGATGAACACACACAGGCTACAGATATGGGTAGTAGTAACTTGCCTGCCACTGGCCCAAACAGTCCAGATGGCAGCCACAGCCCTGGCGACTCCGGCAGTCGCAGCAGCAGCGTCAGCTCCACGGGCAGCCCAGACAAAAAGAAAAGGAAGAAGGAGAAAAAGAAACACAAGAAGCATAAAAAACACAAGAAGCATAAGAAGCACACGGGCAACGAGTCAGAGACTGAGAAGGGCCAGAAACACAAACACAAAAAAAAGAAATCCAAGAAAAGTAAAGACAAAGAGACTGAAAAGGAGGACGCTAAAGCCAAACCTCCTGCGACCTCGTAGTGACAGCTCGCCTGTCGTCCGTCTCCTGTATTCATTTGTAAGCGATCTTGCAGTGTAAATAACTGAAAACTGTGCCACACCTAATATATTGATTCTTTGACTTTTACATCAGAGCTTTATAAAGGAAATATTTGTACAGAAATCTGTGTCTTGTGACCATATTGCAAATACTTTGGTTCTTTTTTTTTTATTATTTATCTAATAGGCATTTGGCCATGAATTAGATGGAAATGAGGGTACTGTGAGCTTAGGGCGAGCTGTGCCAATGTAGCCTGAGCCTCAATATCTGCCCTGCAAGATCAGCAGCTTGGGATGCCATTAGAAGACGGGATTGGCCCCAGGTTTTTTTTTTGTTTTTTTGTTAGGTCACCCCAGATACCACTTGCCTGCCCCAGATGTTTTTGAGGTTACTCCAGATACCACTTGCCTGCCCCAGATGTTTTTGAGGTTACTCCAGATACCACTTGCCTGCCCCAGATGTTTTTGAGGTTACTCCAGATACCCCTTGTCTGACCCAGATGTTCTTGAGGTTACTCCAGATACCCCTTGCCTGCCCCAGGTGTTCTTGAGGTTACTCCAGATACCACTTGCCTGCCCCAGGTGTTCTTGAGGTTACTCCAGATACCACTTGCCTGCCCCAGATGTTCTTGAGGTTACTCCAGATACCCCTTGCCTGCCTTGGTTGGGTTAACATGGCAAACGACTACAGGCACCAGTCTCCTGAACTCGACCTGTATGGCCCAAACCATATGTCACTACAGTTTACAAATTAGGAGCGAGGACTGCTGTCAATTCCAAAGCCTGAGTCTGCACTTTAGTAACTTTACCCTCCTGGGCATGAGTGAAAAGGAGCGTGACCTCTCCACAAAACTATACTGTATATAGTGATTCCAAATTTTTTTTATTTTTTTTTATACATTTCCTAATTTGTTCTACATAGGATAAGAGCGATCAACAAAGCAGTCTATGGGAGATTTATTTTTTTTTTCATCCGTGCAGAGATATGGGCATGCCATTGTGTTACAGGACATTCACTATGGTCTGCCCACTTTTTTTTTTTTTTTTACCTTGACTTTCATTTTTAATCTACATAAAAAGTTTGTTTGCAGAAACGACATACTTTGTGCTGATTTTGAATTGCGGCTTGAGTCTTTCCGTCATCAGAGCTCCCACAACACCGAGAATTCGGAATGAGGCTTTGGATGTAAATGTTAAAGAAAATCAAAATAGGACACAAAATGAGTAAAAGCAACACTTTATGCAAACTACACTTAAAAGGATACGTTATAATACCATTTACTGTAAAGTCAAAAACAAAAATGAATGCCTATTTCCTGATGATCGGCTTGTTAGCGGTGTCCGTTTTACTGCAGGATAATCTTCCTGTGGTTGCACATATACACTTTATAATGACAGAGGCCCTACTACACAGGGCAATTTAATTGATATCTCCTGCATAGTGCATTAGGCATAGGTACCAGGTGGAGATAGGCTGGTAACAGATTTAGGGCAATGTCTTTATTTCATGGCGACCCTCTAGCCCAAATGGTGAAGTACGAAGAGTTGCAGACACGGGATCTGAGAAGTGCACAGTAGAGGTAGCGAGAAAACCTACTGCTCTGGATCAGGCGTGTAAACTGTTCCTAAATCAGTCCCTAACCCAAATACAGCATCAGGACTAGACCAGCGCCTCTCGTACACAGACGAGGCTGCTGCACGATGCAGGGATCATATCGCCAATGTGGAAGAAACAGTGAATTGGATTTTACTCTACAGGCCAAGCTCATCAGTACAGACCGAGGGACGAGTCCTTATACCTAACCCTGCGGACGCTGCTATCCATGGCTTTCTTTGCACTTTTTACCAGCTGTACAGCTTTTGGTTTGATTTTGATTTTTTAAACTTTTTTTTTTTTTTTACTATTTTGTGCATTTTCCTTTTTTTAATCCTCATAAGAACTGGCACTATGCAGAGAAGGTAATGTAACATGATGTCCCCTTGTTTGAAACGATTTGTAAACGAGAGAATGAGCGACCCTACCTCAGATAAAGCCGTGTAAAATAAAAAAAATTTCTTCTGTGAATAAATGACAATGAATTTAACATTATCCATGCCAGTCGTCTGCATTTTTCATCTGTGAGTGGTCACTGAATTGGAGGCTGACCAGCAGGGCTCTACAGTATATTCACTTTAGTGGTGCTGAAGCTGTTGAATATGCATTCATTGACCCAAGAAAATACTGCACCCAGATAGAAAACCCAATATACTGTTATACCTCCGACAGGTGTCGTCTGATTAGACAGAGTCTTGCCACAAGAGGGTGTAAAAGAGCTTCCCCGGTTGCCCTATACAAAGGCTTTCAGGGGCTACTTTTGGGTAGTGTACATCTTGATGAGGGATTGGTGACTGTTAGACATGTCTCTATGACACACTTGAAAACATTTTGCCC